>CM060560.1:178905843-180105843 GCA_030625065.1 Alectoris magna | reverse complement strand
GAATTTATTTTGAAACTTACCAGCTTTTCTTGGAAAAAAAATGTTCCTACTATTTCTATATATATATATTTTTTAAAAAACAATTTCACTGTTGTCTGAATATCATATCCTCGCATTGTACCAGTTAGCAAAAATTCTTAAGAAGTTGTGAGTAGCAGTACCTCACATTAAAATTCAGTGTAAAATTTTCAGGACCATTTCCCTTTAGAAGAACTTTGAGATTTCCTGCACCCAAAATTCATCTTTGCCTCAGTCCATCAGTTTCTCTAATACAGAAATTATCCACCTGGTATAAACTACTATTCCTGGCATAACTGTTAAATCATTGACATGTGCCTCTGCCGGATGGTAGCATGACCCCTGTACTCATTAATGGGTTTTTGCAGATGATTTAGCTAACAGTTTCATTGCAAATCTAAAAATTTTACAGAAGGTAGCACTTATGTTGTAGTAACCTTTGTAGCCCTTTGACAGCTCCTCCAACATGGAGTGCTGAACAAGCTCTTGTATTTTCAGATGAATGACTACACCCTTCCAGGAGAATGACACCAACTTAACTTACATAGACTTTTAATTAAGTTAGTTAAGTTCCACCTTAGGCATCAGAGAATACAGTAGCAAAATGCCATTAAGTGTGTAGGTGAGGACTGGGCCTCATAACATAAAAAAAGAAAAACTTCCGTTCACTCCAGTCTTCAAAAAGGGCGAGAAGGAAGATCTGGGTAATTACAGGCCAGTCAGCCTCACCTCTGTCCCTGGTAAGGTGATGGAACAGCTTGTGCTGGATGCCATCTCTAGACAATTGGAAGGAAAGGAGGTTACCAGGAGTAGTCAGCATGGGTTCACCAAGGGGAGGTCATGTTTGACCAACCTGGTAGCCTTCTATGATGTTGTCACTGGCTGGGTGGATGGGGGGAGAGCGGTGGATGTAGTCTGCCTTGATTTCAGCAAGGCATTTGACACTGTCTCCCACGATATCCTTATAACAAAGCTGAGGAAGTGTGGGATAGATGAGTGGACAGTGAGGTGGGTTGAGAACTGGCTGACTGGCAGAGCGCAGAGGGTCGTCACTGGCGGTGCGGAGCCCGGTTGGAGACCTGTAACTAGAGGTGTTCCCCAGGGGTCAGTGCTGCATCTGGTCTTGTTCAACATCTTCATCAATTACCTTGATGAGGGGATAGTGGCCACCCTCAGCAAGTTTGCTGATGATACGAAGTTGGGAGGATTGGCTGACACGCCTGAAGGCTGTGCTGCCATTCAGCGAGACCTGGACAGGCTGGAGAGCTGGGCAGTAAGAAACCAGATGAGGTTTAACAAAAACAAGTGTAGAGTCTTGCACCTAGGGAGGAATAATTGCATGCACCAGTACAGGTTGGGGCATGACCTGCTGGAGAGGAGCTCCGCAGGGAGGGACCTGGGTGTGCTGGTGGACAACGGGTTGGCCACGAGCCAGCAGTGTGCCCTCGTGGCCAAAAAGGCCAATGGCATTCTGGGGTGCATTAAAAAGAGAGTGGCCAGCAGGTCAAGGGAGGTGATCTTCCTCCTCTACTCTGCCCTGGTAAGGCCTCATCTGGAGTACTGTGTCCAGTTCTGGGCTCCCTAGTATAAAAAAGACAGGGATCTCTTGGAAAGAGTCCAGCGGAGGGCCACAAAGATGGTGAAGGGCCTGGAGCATCTCCCCTGTGAGGAAAGGCTACGTGAACTGAGTCTGTTTAGCCTTGAGAAAAGAAGACTGAGAGGGGACCTGATCCAGGTCTATAAATATCTAAGGTGTGGGGGGCAAAGTGGCGAGGCCAGACTCTTTTCAGCAGTGTGTGGAAACAGGACAAGGGGAAATGGCCAGAAACTGGAGCATAGGAAGTTCCACATGCCCAGGGGGGTTGTGGAGTCTCCTCTGGAGATATTCAAGACCCGCCTGGATGCCTACCTGTGCGACCTGGTGTAGGGAACCTGCTTTGGCAGGGGGGTTGGACTCGATGATCTCTGGAGGTCCCTTCCAACCCCTATGATTCTGTGATTCTGTGAAAAAGTACATTGCTTTTTCAATTTGCACAGCAGTAAAATTCTGATCACAAAATGTAGTGGTCCTGTGAACGATCTTTCTCTTTATAACATTAATGAGCTTCTCACCAACACCAAATGATTCTTCCCAGTACAGAGTTGCAGATTCCCATAATTTTTTCCAGTCTTCCTCTTTTAGTATAAAACAATCTTTTGAATTCTACCTATCTATCTCATCTCTTCCATGGCAGCGTCTCAGACTCCTAAGACACTACGATTCATGCTCTAGTATTATCATAGAATCATAGAATCATAGTGTCATAGAATCATAGAATCATAGAATGGCCTGGGTTGAAAAGGATTATAATGATCATCTAGTTTCAATCCCCCCACCATATGCAGGGTCACCAACCACCAGACCAGGCTGCCCAGAGCCACATCCAGCCTGGTCTTGAATACCTCCAGGGATGGGGCATCCACAACCTCCCTGGGCAACCTGTTCCAGTGTGCCACCACTCTGTGTGAAAAACTTTCTCCTAATCTCTAACCTAAACCTCCTGTCTTAGTTTAAAACCATTCCCCCTTGTCCTATCACTATCCACCCCCATAAACAGGTGTTCCCCCTCCTGTTTAAATGCTCTCTTCAAGTACTGGAAGACCACAATGAGGTCTCCCCAGAGACTTCTCTTCTCTAAGCTAAACAAGCCCAGTCCCCTCAACCTTTCCTCATAGGAGATGTGTTCCAGACCTCTGATCATCTTAGTGGCCCTCCTCTGGACCTGCTCCAAGAGCTCCATGTCCTTCCTGTATTGGGGGCCCCAGGCCTACACACAGTACTCCAGATGGGGCCTCACAAGTGCCGAGTAGAGGGGGACAATCACCTCCCTCTCCCTTCTGGCTGCCCCTTTTTTAATGCAGCCCAAAACACAGTTGGCCTTCCAGGCTGCAAGCACACACTGCCAGCTCATATCCAGATTCTCGTCCTCCAGGACCCCCAGGTCCCTCTCTGCAGGGCTGCTCTCAAGGAGACCTTCCCCCAGTTTGTATAAGTACCTGGGGTTGCCCTGACACAAGTGCAGAACCCTGCACTTGGCCTTATTGAACCTCATTATGTTTTCATGGGCCCACTTCTCCAGCCTGTCCAGGTCCCTCTGGATGGCTTCCCTTCCTTCCAGTGTATCGATGGCATCACTCAGCTTGGTATTATCCAAACTTGCTGAGGGCGCACTCGATGCCATCGTCTATGTCATTGATGAAGATGCTGAAAAGCACCGGTCCCAGGACTGACCCCTGAGGGACACCGCTTGTGACCAGCCTCCACCCTGACACAGAACCATTAATCACAACCCTTTGGCTGTGTCCAGCCATCCAATTCCTAATCCATCGAACAGTCCATCCTTCAAATCCACACCTCTCCAATTTAGAGAGAAGGATGTGGTGAGGAACCATATCAAAGAATTTGCAGAAGTCCAGGTAGATGACATCCATTGCCCTTCCCCTGTCCACCGTGGCCATCACTCCATCATAGAAGGCCACCATGGTCAGGCAAGATCTGTCCTTGGTGAAGCCATGCTGGCTGTCTCAAATCACTTCTTTGTCTCGTATGAGCCTTAGCATAGCTTCTAGGAGGATCTGCTCCATGATCTTCCCAGGCTCAAAAAAAAAAAAAAAAAAAGCACTAACGCAGTCCCCCACTACCACAAATTATGCAGTCGAGTCTCCCGCATTCAGGGAAATCGCAAGGGTCAGCACACCTGGAGTGCAGGGGATGAGCCTCGCCCTGGGAGAACCACCTGCCTGATCATGGTGTCTCGCCTGCCAGGTAAGTACAAGTAATTATCTGCCCTGCTTTTATATTTGAATCACTGGTATTGCTGAAGCATTGTAAAGCATAACTAAAATATGTGCTACATCTCAAATGGAAGTTATGGGATAAATACAAAATTTATTGAATGAATTTCTCAGCATTATGAGTGAGGAAATCATTTGAAGATCATAAATTATCCCTCTTGGCCCCAAACTCTATGAAAATACAAGAAGAGTGACACAGAATTTCTTCTAAATATGGGATTACATTTCCACGTGAAAGTTAAAATGACTCTATTGACATGCAAACAGACTACAGATCAGATTTTCGAAAGAACTTATCATTTGCTTCAGTATTTCAGAATTAATTCAGTAACTGTCTAAGTAATTACTCTTACATTGGGAATCTGCAAATTCAAGAAATCCTCTATGCTATTTTATTTCTTCTCTTATAATCATAGTTGGTATTTTCTGGCAAAAACATGGAAATTGACAGTGCTGCTAACTGCTGGGACTTCTGCAGTACTCATAGTGCTGAGACTTGGACAACACTGTGTCTGCCTTTGCTTCTTTTCCATCACTGAGCAGATAAGTCTTCACTTCTGTATATCTTTTTGTTGTTTTTCATTTTGTTTTGTTTTTAATGTTTAGAAAAATAGTTTTCATTGGGATACTCTGTGGAGGAATATTTGAGTCTTTTGAGAGAAAGAATTATGATAGAGATGGAGAAAAATAAGTATGGAAACACAGATTCTTTCCTTGCTTTTAGCAAACACATTTTGTATGAATCAACTCTGCTAGAAAGAATATCACAGAAGAAAGCTTTTGAGTAGCCAATTCTCTAAAATATTTTTATTTCTTTATAATTTTCACAAAGTTCAGAACTTAAAAACATTAATTTCACTTTCCTTTCTCCTAGTATCCATTCATCTAACACGTCTGATGTTCTTTTTTGCTGTGTCATAGAATTTGAACTCCCTTTTTTTTTTTTTTTTTTTTTTTTTTTAATGTCTCTGGTAAGCTTCTTCTGTTGACACTTTTCCTGATACTCTCCACCTACATATTCTTCCAACATAGAAATCTGCAACACTAAACAGATCGTGCAAGCAGGAGGTCATGTCAGGGCCTCGAGTTTACCAGGAGGCTTTGTAATATCTTCCCACTTTCCTTGTCCTTGCCTATCTTCAAGGTCAGCTCTGATTTTACTCAGCTGTGTAAGCTACTATCAGAGAGCTGTAAGCTGTGAGAAGGAGTTGTGGGACCTGTTACTGGGGATTTTTGTATTCCTTGCTTGGGATCTATGTTTAAGGTCAGACCCTTGTCCCAGCTCAATGCATGTGCCTCTGCCTGACGTTGCAGTTCCTGTCCCTGACAGGCCGCAGTGAGGCCACTCACTGACTGGGTCTCTTGGTCCAGTCTCAGACCTGCATTGTCATTATGATCATGGATGGCAATACACTGATCCTCTTGCAGGGTACTTTGAGACAAAGCCCCTTGTTAGAGCTGAGTCACTGTTCAGACTGCCTTATCACTTCTGACTCCTGGGCTTGTTTCTCTCTGACATAATATGTCCTGTGACCCCACGTTATGAAGTGCAATGACTAAGGTAATACTTTATACATAATACTCTAAAATGTACTCTAAATACAGTTAGTCACTGTTTATGAAATTTAGAAGGTGGCTGCAGATAAGGTTTAATCCTTACTAAAGGGAATTCATGATATGAGCTAATCCTTGAAGTATAAACTTTACAATGTGGTACTTTCTTATTAGCAGTGACTTCTGTTATTTCTCTCTAAAGTAGCTTTTCAGGGGAAAAATATATCCATATTTTTTTTAGTATAATTTCGGACAATTAATCTTTTCTACTTTTTCAGCTCAATGATTAGCTTCCTCTCCCCTCCCTCTGCTCAAAAGCCTGGCAGGACTTTCTTGTTGCACAGGATGAGAAAAAAGCACTGGTGGGCATGTGGGAACAAAGACTGTGCTCTAGCAGACAGCATTGGTAAGGCAGGGTGAGCCTCTTGGATTCTACTCATTTAGGGTAACGGTGGCTGAAGGAAGTCTAGTGACCTGAAACTTCTTTAAGGAAGATAAACTTTCTTTTTGCATAATAAGTGGTAAAGAGAAGGGATATAAAATGTGTTCTTTAAGTAGAACCCATTAATGGAGATCAAGATGTAAATTCTATATTTGGCCACCAAATGTTTTGAAATCTGAGCTCAATAAGAAACCCATACCCTTGTAAGGAGCTGTAGCAGATATCTGTGGTATGCCTGGAATTGTTTCAAACCCTTGCAAGATAAAACTGTCACAATGACAATAAACAGAAGGCTGAAGACTTGGTTTGGAGGATGGAGCCCTGTGTAGATAGGACAGCCTTCCTCTGTTCAAAACTGCCCTGTTTTGTTGCAGAAGTTTTCACTGCAAACTTGTACACTGCAAACTCTTTTGTTTGACAGATATATGACTGTGAGCAGCAGGCACAAAATGATATTCTTTTAAGACAATTGTATTGCAGAGATTCTCATTAAAATTGATGGGGTTTTTTTGGACATGGAGTATCATTTCCTTAATCTAACCACAATTGATTGGTGCATCATGTCGCTCCTCCCTCTCTTCATATGCAGAATGTGACAGAACATACAGGTAATAGGAAGTTCCTCATTTCAAAGATGAATAACTCATCCCCAATTTCTGCTGCTGACTAAATTTACTGAACCTCTTGTTTTATTTTCAACAAAACAAAAATATTAAATTTAATATTTATTTTAAATTCTGTATTTAAATTAATGTTAATAGTAATATTAATAAAACACAGATTTTCAAACAAATAATTCTAGACATAGAAATGCAGATGAAAGTGCTAGGTCTGCTGCAGATGTCTCTGCAGTGAGTTGAATAGCTCTCAACATGCTAAACTTCCTGTTGATTCTCTATATACCCGAAGTTGTATAGCCTGTAGATATATGCCTTTGTAAATTCTGATGAACTAATTGATTTGGATTTACTGTTCTAACCTGGTTGCTATATATTTACATTAAAAAAAATAAATAAAATAA
Source organism: Alectoris magna (assembly GCA_030625065.1). Classification (NCBI taxonomy): domain Eukaryota; kingdom Metazoa; phylum Chordata; class Aves; order Galliformes; family Phasianidae; genus Alectoris; species Alectoris magna. Next base: position 180,098,974 of record CM060560.1, on the reverse strand, counting down.
AAAATAAAAAATTACAAACTATCCTTTTTCCTCACAGGAAATTTCCATGATTAAAGGAATGCTTTTCTGTGGAGAATGGGTGCAGGTGATATCTTAGTTCAGATCTTTCACCCAACGTAATCAATCAAAACCGAGGTAGATATAAGCCCGTTTCCTTCCCAGACACTACTGACTCAGAAAGGGCACCATTTCAGAAAACACTTAAAAAATGACCAAAGGATGGGATCCTTAAACTGTAGAGATCACTTTGTCCAATTTTTTTATGTAATAGCCAAAAATCACAATGCTCAGTACCTTCCTCAGCCTAAGGAGCCTCAAATGAGCAACTCTCATTCCCTGATAGATTTTCTAATCTGTAATGTTATGAGCTATCATGATGCCTGAAGAAAAGATGATGCTCTTTATGTATCTTAGTAAAATACTGTTCAGTGAGAAATTCAAAATTCACAGATCTAGAGAGTGTTGGATTCTGTAAAGTGGTGAGTCAAAATTCTTGTGGAAGCGGGCTGGTTAAGAAAAGTATTATTTTCTACATGCTTTTTACTAGTTTCTAGTGCTATTTAGCAGGAAGTTCAAAAGTTATTTAGACATATTTATCAATTCTTCGATTCTCACAAGATATTACTGTAGCTCAGAACTAAGTTACTCACCCTTTCTTCATAAAAACATCTTCATAAATCAATCAAGCAAATGAACACCTAAATGAAAATATGATGCCACATCAATCACGTTAATTAAATTGAAAATAAACTTCTAATCAAGTAGAAGTCTTGTACTGGATATACATTGCAAAGTTTTGGTAGCAAGGGGCTGCAGGGGTGGCCTCCGTAAGCAGAGCCTAGCACTGTCCCACGTCAGATCAAAGCCAGCCCCAGTCAGCTCCAAAAGGGACCCGCCATCGGAATGACTCCGATTTTCCTGACAGAAAGGGTGGTGAAAAGATAAAAACTGTACAGCTTATTTTAGATTATTCTAATAATTTTCTTGCACAGTAACTTTTTGAAGAAATTGAATGATAATGCTAATAGGCTCATCATTTTAGAATAGGATCTCCGTTGTTAGAATAACACCACATCTGCAGTACAGCTAAAAAATACTAAAAGAGGAGATAAAGAGAAATAAAGAAAGAAGTGGAAGTCACATCAATAAAATGGATTTTAAAAATAAAATTAAGGAAGAGGAAAGCTGAATGTGTACGTACATAATCGCAACGTCAAGTGAAGTCAGAACAGAAACAGAAATATGATATAGAAGCAGAAAAAAAAGTAAGGACACAAAGTACACAGAAAGAATCATAAAAAAAAAAAACATCAAAATAATGTGTTTGGTGAATGACAGCTTATGGGAGATGAATATATTAATAAGTGTAATACTGAAAAAAGAAATTCAAAGCAGTTCTCTGCAGCGGAGGAAGCCCCGTTATGTAAATGAGGTACGTGGCATGAAAACAATACGGAGGAGGGGAAATTGTTCATCTGGTCAGTAATGGGAAATGGTATAGAAATATACACAGATAAGCCACTGAATGCCTCTTGAAATATTAATTGTATGCCATTTATTTATTCTGACAGTTGGAAAAACTGCACAGTTCTTTCTTTGCTACAGGTGTTTATTTCTGAGATGCAGTAGGAATAAACTAGAAAACAGTGCTGGTTCTAGGAGTAATGAGACAAAGAATACCAGTGTAAAATCTTCTGCCTGTAGTAAAACCTAGAGGCATTTAATTTGAAATGCTGACTTCCTTTTTCCCCTAACTTTGCAACCTGTGATGCCGACTTGCAAAGCTATACAGTGTGACCTGCATCATTCTTAATGAGGATTAACATCATTTCAGGAAATCTTAAGTCCATTATTAACAAAAATCTGCAAGGCCAAGTAGAATGTGTCTATTTGGCTGCATGATAACTGGCTCCACTTGATTAATGTGTGTCAACTTAGACTATTGAGATGTAAAATGAAGCAGTTTGTACACATTCTGCTTTACCTAGGGGATATCATTTTCAAAGTCATTTCTGGCACCTAATACAACACAGAAATTGAAAAAGTTTGAGCCAACAATTTTTCATTTTGAAATGTCCTTTTTAAAGTTGGAAGACGCATATTTAATAGTTCACCTGGTGATAAAATCTTCTATTTTATGCTGCAACAGTAACTAATTTATAGTGACATTTTGGATTTAGGATACAAGAAAGTACCTCTAGTCAGAATAAAAACTTTTTAACTTGCTGTAGCCTTGTCGTAAATTCCATTATTGTGTCTAATTATGGCTAAAAATTCCAGCATACTTAAGAAGATGTTAAGTATTTGATGTAATTTGTTAGTGGCTTTCATTACTTTATTACTTTTAATACTTTTATTTAATGTTCTTCTGATTGAATTTTATATATAGTTTATAGTGTTAAACTAGGATGATCTTGGAAAAAAATATATTATTGTTAAAAAAATCGTTATATACTTCTTTTTCTGTAAGCATGAGAGATAGCAAATAGTAGCAAATAATGAGTATTAAAGAATTGCAAGGATCAGAAACATCTATGCTAATTTCACTATGGTATGAAGAGGTCAAATTGTACAAAAAGGGAGCTCTTGCTGTTGTATTTGTGACTGCATCCACAAATAATCCCAACTTTGATACAAATAGCCTAAATTACTGGGTTCAGACATGAATGTTTTACTTCTGCTTCATATATGTATTGCATGTATTTCCAGAGAAAAATATAAAAGCTGTGATCCTTCACAGTTAACCCTCTTGCTGTCCTATAGATTCCACTCAACATCTTTTGTAGATAAGGGAACCTTTCATAGTTTTAAGGTATTCTAAGCACATGACCACGTCTTGTGGTCACTGCAGTCTTCTTTTCGATCTAACTGGTAATTAATGTGAACTGAGTTTCAAAGCTGTTAATCACCAAATGTCAAAAAAATTCAGCTTAAGTATTTCTGAGAATATAATCTTAATTATAACTAGAGAGTTCCAAAAGTAATGCCTCCTGTTTGCCTCCACGGATGTCACAACAAAGAGCACAATTATACTATTTGATTGAGAAAATTCTCAGGTACAAAACACTATTTTTCAATATAGATGCATCCATGACTTATGCATCTTCATCAGCAATAAACAAGAAGCTTGCATGCTGTACTCATAAAAATCTGAACCAACAGAAGTGACCCACTGTTTCACAGCTGCTATGATGACATCACTGCTAGGAAAATGTTGCCCACACAGTCTGTCTTTCATCAGCCTGAAAGTGACAAGACACCAAATCCAAACAATATAATGGGTGTGGTTGTGACGTGTGGAAATCAAACTCTGTTACCACAGAGTAACTATAAGGCAGGTATGTTTAATCAGTGCTGCACACATGCCAGATGCAGGGGGGATGTTCCTACCTAGCCTGCATAGCAGAAGACAAGAAAAGCACATACTTAAAGAGCAAGCTGCTTACATATAAATTAGATGTCAAAGAAAAGGCTGGGTTGTTACAATGAGTCCCCAAAAGGATTGACATCCATCCTTCACCCCAAGTCTCAGCTCTTTTACACATGCATATCTCTCGTTGGTCGTTCTGATGAAGGTAATCATCTTAGTTTCTTGGGCTTGGGTTAGGATGGAGAACTCTCACCTGACTCTGGTTAGTCATCTCATCAGCCACAACTCCATTCACCAATCCTCTGCTTCTTCATTAATTTGTGGTTTTACTGTTTGAGCCTGCTAAGTTGCATACCAGAGATAGGATAGCTAACAATGTTATTTGAAAGAAAAAAAGGACACCCACAGTCTGCACTAATTGTCTTAGTCTGTAGAAAAGCATCTGTTATCGGCAGTGAGAACCTGGCTTAGCAAGGTCATGTCTACAGATGCCGATTCAACACCTTATGAAGGCACATAACTTTTAACCTAATTTACTTTCCTTAATTCAGTGGGGCAGTCTAGCCAAGACTAGCAGTGTGCTCCATAGTCTTCAAACTGGTATGGGTCTGGCACTATTGTGTTGCAAAGGAAAGGTTGTCTGGAACTCTGGACGTTCAAACCTTCAATTTCAGCTCTGTGATTTAGTGGTCAGTTGGTGGTTTCTCTGGGTTCAGGAAGCCTAGAAGGATCACCCCTTTCCTATCCCAAAAGATAGCATACATCACTTTACCTGCTCAGAGTTGTGTCCAAGACACAGTCTCCTTTCTAGCTACTATTTTTATTTATTCTGATTTTTATAAACTGAAAGGTATGTCTCTAATGACACAGTCCATGTATATGAACCATTTTTATAAGAGTCTTCTCTTTTCCATCTATTCCTTCTCAAGTGATCAGTAGTCAGTTTGACATTTAGGTAGTCACCATCTCTGCCTTGTCTGTTGTGCTTTATCTATTTATTTCATTCCTTTTTGTTTGTTTGTTTGTTTGTTTGTTTTTTAACTGAATCTCTCCCTCAATTTTGTGTCCTTACATTTTACAATCGATAAGTGAATGTTTGTAGAACTGTATAGAAAGTTTGGAAGTTATGTGACTGATGATGAAGGACAGTATAGATGAGTTAGCATGCTGTTTGCAATTTTTTAAGGTCTCTCAAGATGTATGGCAAATACAGGTCCTGGAATTACACTATTCAAGAAACAATTATTGCAATGCAAACTCATTTTCATTACTTATCCATACTTCAGATGAGGACCAAAAAGTCTGTAGAATGCCACAGCCCAAAAGTTCTTTTTGGTCTCATTTGACTTTGGTCTTGACATTTTTTTCCTTCTCCCAGTTAGCCTTTTGCAGAAAGAAAATAAAAATGTATATCAAAAAACAAAATGAAGTGGAAACAAAAGCAAATTCCACAAATGAACAAAAATGAATGTAATAATAATACAATAATGCCAGATGGAGAAAACCAGCTCAGTTAAAACCATAGCTGCAAATATACTGCAAGTGACAGTTGAAAATTATGTAATTTTAGGAATTAAATATGTAGGAAAGAAAACAAGGAGTCAATTTTAAAAATATTTCAGAGGCACACATTTCAGTTTTACATACAATTTTTTATTATGTATTTATTTATTTATTTATTGAAATATTTCTTCTGGTTAAAACTCTGATACAAAGAAATACTTATTGTATTAATTTGGCCTTTAACACCATAACACCTCTGTCTCAAACAATACAGATAAACCTATGCTTTCTTTAATATGAGACCTTAAAGTCTCAGAGATTAGTGTAATATATTTTAATCAGCTATTCAGCTTCTTCTGTTTTATGGAATTTTACACAGTTACAAATATTAAACACAAGGAAGTGTTAAATAATATTCATGTGGCACTTTAAAACAAAACTAGAATTTGAATTTAAAAAAAAAAAAAATCCCTTCATTTTCCATGAGAAAAGTCACTAGATGTCAAATTTGTAGTGATAAATTTCAGCCTATCCCCATTTCACCATCTGTGAGCACTGCCAAATAGGCACGTGGACTGAATCCTCAAATGCAGCTTTATCTGTACTGAAGGTGCTAGTTTATTATACACTGAGACATATGAAACATTATAACAACAGTCTCAGAGAATTAAACTGGACTAAGCATAGTCTTACCACCTTGCTATTCATCATTGTTCTTCAACTTTGAACATCTGATGAAGATGTAGGCACAGCAAGAGTGTGTTTGGTGAATACATGTATCTTACATCTCCTAAAAGATGCTGCAAAAGATTTAGTTTCCACCTGGACAATCTGAGTCAAAATGAAAGGATGCTGGGAAAGTCCTTTTCCAAAAGAAAATTTAGTGACTTTGGCTTACAGAGAATCTCTCTTTGTCGCCCATATGGACATTCACCCGCATGTACTACCTCTTTCAGTCACACAGAACTATATCATATTGTTATGAAGTTTTGTTAGATGAGATCTGTGGAAAGATTTCATAGAAAAGAAAGTTGTCTTTCTATTTCTATTGTTCCTAAAGATATCTTAACTTCTGGTATACAGGGATTTCTTTTATTGGTTTTGAAACACAGCCAATGAAGGTCAATATATTTTGATTTTATAGGGATAATATTTTATACTGCACTTCTTGTGCTTAACGACTGCATGTGCTAAGATTGAAAAATAATTTTTCATACCTAGCAGTTAGTGTCTCTGCCAGCAGTTAATTCACCAGGAAAATAGAAAGATTAATGAAAAATCAATCAATAAATAAGAATTCCAGAAAAATATAGGGAAAAAAAATAAAATAAAAAAAAAAGAATTGTGTATAAAAAAATGTATAACTTGTCATTAACTTATCAAAACCCTTAATCTGCATGCAGTACCTTCAGAAATTATGAATAGTGAGGAGTTGCTGAAGTCAGATTCGTTATGCTGAATAACTAATCTTGTAAAATAACCCTCTAGTCTACTTCTATGCTCTTTTTAATGCACTCCAGCTTACCATTGGCCTTCTTTGCCACAAGGGCACACTGCTGGCTCATGGCCAACTCAGGAATCTAAAAAGTGTGTTTTACAGACTTGAATCCTTAAAGTTTCAAAGTCTTTTATTTGGATGCAGCCATACCTTTGTACCTATTTTTTTCTGAAGCGCCTAGGAAATCTTGGTGTGTTTAGCAATCCCAATAAATGGCTACATTTTGAGATTCGGAATGGACGAGTATTTCTGATTCTTTTCATTTATGCATATTTCCTTGTAAGTTTAAATTGCAATAATCAATTTCTGTTCCGGGAATGAACTTTTGTATTATGGAGTGACTTACTTTTACATGTAACTGTTCTTACAGTCATGATTTTGGCTTACATTACATCATCCCTGTCTTGTTTAAGGCAAATAACATGGGGGAATGTTATAACAAATTATTTAACAAGAAAAAAAAATAATCAAAGCCTTTCCTATATTTATAGGAAGCAGTTGTTAGATCATGAGGAACACTACGATTTGTCAGCCAACATAGAAAAATAAAAACACATTTTATTCAAGTTCACCAAAGAAAATACATGAAAGCCCCTACTCTTTCTAGGTTTTAACATTTTGTATCTTTCCCATCTGAGCAGAAATCATATTGTAATACTGAGTTACAGTCAGTGGCGGTCTGCACAATATAGCCAGCTCTAGAGGAGGGAGAGAATGATATCACAATGAAGTACCATCTACAGAAGGATTCCATTCTGTATGAATGGGCATCTAGCTCCACTTCGCCTCACTTCAGTTGCAGGAACTGCTGCAGATCCTCTGAATATCTGCCAGTTTGATGGGCACAATAGGATGACCTAAGTGCCAGTAGAATCTTCAGTGTGTTTGATCTAAATAAAAGAGTTCTTGCCCCAGAGAACAAATACAATCATCTCATATCCTGATTAAAAACAAATAAACAAGCAAACAAACAAAAAATTTTTAGAAGTATATATGTGTATATACTAGATATACATAAATATCTAGAAATACTAAAGTTAGAACTATATATATATATATTTCTAGATATTTATGTATATCTATTATACTAGATAGTTAGTATACTAGAAGTTAGAAATATATATATATATATATACTATAAGTATTATATATATATACTATAAGAATAAGTATTTCTTCCACATAAAATAAATGCAAAATTTTTTCTGCAGCACCAAGCACTCCCTGTCTATAAAAATTATTTATAAAATATCTTCCATGCTTCCAAATTCAAATAATTTTTATTTACAATAATTTTCTGAAATTGACAGAAATCCAGTCAGTATTTTCCTAGGAAAATCCAACTGGCCCCCAGATCTGCCAAATCTCCAGTGGGATTATCAATGCTGTTTGAATGTACCAAGCTCCATTCCAAGTTTCTTTAAGAACCTTTGAGCCTCTAGCTATAGCTAGATAAAGCCCCATAAAACAAACTAACTTTAGACTTTTTGAAAAATTCCTAGTAAAAGAATGTCTTGATTTCTTGACAACATTGAATGAAAGAGAGACTGAGGTTTGAATGCTAATGTACGTCACTTGCATTGAAGGCTGCATGGAAACAAAGATTTATGACAGATGGTAAGCATTTAATTGGATCTTGTTCAGGAAATATAAACAGCAAGCATCTGTGGTCAAGGTACTGGCTATGTAATTGTCAGTGAACCCACAGTAAAACTGGAAGTTTCTTCCAAAGGAACACTGGCAGTTTCAGTTTTTAAAATTACTTTTATCTAAGCAGACTAATCTAGAAACTGTGCTTCTTGGTATAGACCTTCATGCCATAAACTTCACTTGCATAAAAACCTTATGGCAGTAAAAATGAAGTCAAAGAATCCTAGGGGTCAGTACCTTTTGCAGTAAATTGAAAGTAAATCAGATTTAAGGTGTATCTTTTTATTTAAATTCTTTTAAAGATTTCTCAAATACCAGATGTAGATGGCACACCAGATGATATCACTTGAAAATTCCTAAGAACTGGTAAAAATAATTCATCTTAAGAAAACCACATATTCAATGTCACTTCAAATGACAGACATAATTTTAATACTGAGTTTACGCTGGGGCTCAATTTCAAGCAAATACGCATGAGGTGTTGCCTGCATAGCATGATTTTGTCTGAGCCAATATAACATCAGATGTATTTTCTCTGAGTATGAAGTATGCAAATACCAGAATACATAATTTTATAAATTTGCCTGAAATATAAGACTTGTATATAGTCTTAAATGCCTGAAACATAAGACTCATATAGTCTTATATTCTTATTCCCTATCTAATACTGATGCCTTCTTACACTTGACACTGAACATACCAAATCTTTTTTAAGTCTCAGTAATTTCACTGTTAAGCTGCAGAATGATCCAAGCTGTCTGTCAAGGTGGACAAACTGGGTGGGTGCAATGGGTGCCCCCAGTCCTAGCTGTGACCAACAGGTGCAACCCCACAGTCATCCAGCATCCAGTGGAGCCAGGGTGACGAAGATAGGATCCAGAAGGAGGGGCTGGTGTGGTGTGGTGTGGAAGGGGATGAGGAAAGTAGAGATAGGAAAAAAAGAAAACAGACAGGAGAATTACAAGAACGTAACCATAAACAAGACCACTGTCAAACCACAGAGATTATTATGAAGATAGTTTTAGTGGGATGGGCAGGATAGGGATTAGAGTAAGGAAGATTATATGAAAATTCTGAAAAGGGAAAAGGGAAGGGATTCTTGTTCCTTGGTCCAGGCAAATTTTGAAAGTGTTCACAGAAGACAGATGGTCACCTACCTAGAAAAAAAGAGAGGGTTTATTTGTATCATTTTGGATTTTTATTTTTTTTTAAATCTGAATCAAAAGTTGTAAATTCCATCAAGAGATACCGACCCAAAAGAAGAAATTAGAAGGTGTGAAAACATACATGTGAAAATTTGTCTATTGTCATTAATCAAATGATAAATAAATAAATATATGCCCGAAATGCAGATATGGGTATGCATATTCAATGCATTCTATGCATAAGGAATACACAGGATATAAGAATAAATATCTTCAAATTTGGAACTGCTCATGCTGATTGACACTGTCTTCTGAGAAATTATATTTTCATGTTATTTCTTCTGGGAAGCAATGGAGCAGAATTCAAACATGAGTTGAAATACACGGCTTTCATTTCACATTTGTATTATACAGAATATGCAAATGATCACTAATTGCTCTCTGGAGAGAGGTGTGCCCCCTTTTTAATCTGTGTATTTATTCTGTTCATTCTTTTGAGATTACAGAAACACTGGAGGAATTGCCCAGTCATTATGCAGTTTGAAGAAAGATTTTGAAATAGGAAATGCTTTAGAAAGTTAAGTGTATGGCTTTTAAATTCCTCAACTTTTTTATTTATGGATACACAGAACGACGTAAGGAATTGACTGCACAGCACAATTGCTTTTGATTAAATCTTTTATTTATTTGGCAAAATGTCTATATCCACATATAAGATACATATACTGAGTCCTAACACTGTTGTGAACATTTTCAATAGCTTATATTTCAAGTGTTCTCCAAACTATTCCAAATATTAAAGCCATGGGCAAGAAATAATATTTTTCAAAAATTTATAAAATATTAGAACTCCATTTGTTAACCTCAGATTCTAGCATAAGTTTAGTGTTTCACAGTCCCCCCCCAGTGTGATTCATGTACTGAAAAAATCAGTTACCCCTGGATCACTTAGGAAATTAAGTCTGCAAACTTTCCTAAAATCTCTCTATAGCCACTTCTGCATACCCTCACCCCCCAATTTTTAAACATATTGATAAGATTCTATTAATATTTAAAGTGATATTATCTATTGTCTGGCCACTTTTAGAATGCAGCCTTTTGTTTTTTCTTCTTCTATAGTGATATGAGAAATCTCTTGCACAATAATCTACCATCCAAAGACAACCCTCCCATAGTGATCTGTAACACAATTGGAAAGAGATCGTCTGGATACAAAGAAATAAAGCAAATTAATGATTTATAATTTAAAAGATCCTTTTCTTTCAGTGATTAAGAAATTCACTTACAAAACAGTGAATCTTTAAAATATATGCAGTTTCACAGTTGCTAGCATAAATTAGTTATGAAAATACCATTACCCTAAAGGAAAAAGATACTGACCTAGTACATGATCATGTAATTAAATTATGCCCCTCAGCTTTAACACTATACTAAAAATACATGAAGCTACAGTAAGAAATGCTCCAGGATTGAACAAGCCTGAAAATTAGAATAAAAAATTATTATCTGCTAAAATCTGTGGAAACATGCTAGTGTACAAGAAGAAAAATTTAACTCTGACGTTTTTTGACCACCTCTTATTAAACTTGTATAAGTAACATTGTCAGTAAGTCTTGGTGTAATACTGAGCAGATATTCAACTGGTATAAATTGGCCCAATCTCACTATGTACAATGGAAGCGTACTCATTTATGTCAGCCCAGAATCTGTCCCCAGGGTTTTGTTCTTATCTGTCCATGGAATTCTAAATAACACTTCATTTCACCAAAGATTTCGGTCATCTACAGACAAAGCTACTATTGATGTTTTTCTAATTGTGTAATTCCTTGGAAATTCTAGGAAAACAAATTTCTTTGTCCTTTGTGTGTTCCTGCAGGTGAGAAAAAAAATGTCTGACTAGTCAATGGAAATGGGTCAGACCCAGTTAGCCTGGAGTGAGTTAAATATATCTTCCAATGATAAAACCAACAGATTGACATATTGTGTTTAAATAGAAACAGGTGAAAGACATTGACAAGGCTTGTCTCATGTTCCAAATTTCTCACTGTATTCAGTAAAATCATTAGAAGACTTGGCTAACCACATATGCAGTTTCAGAAGTTTTCTCATATTAGAAAATACTGAATGAATTATGAATATTCTAATTCACTGAAAATACTTTGATTATACTTTTCTAAATCTTACTTTTATGACACAATCAAGATTTAAATGGGTTCACAATGGATGGAAAAAGCTGCTTAAGCAGGATTTCTATTTCAATCAAGTCTAAGACATTTAATGCCTTGAAATTTTTATCCAACACTAATTTACTGAAACATCAAAGAAATGCTCTCAAGTTCTTCCTTCAGGAGCCAATAAAGTTTTGCTGATGATTGTGGAAATTGCTTATGTTTAACTGTTTTTCTGAAGGAGAAAAATCTGTAAGTATTTAAGTATTTATATCAGTAGACTTTCACTCATTTTTCATTTTTATCTAAGATCTTATCCCCTGTATACAATGGATATGTAGTTATAAGACTTTCTTCCCCTTCTTAGTCATACTGAGTATTGTACTAGAATTTGTAGATTTTCGTGCACATGAGTAAATCAGATTCTGACATGGTAAGAAACTACAATAAAGCCTCAAACACAGTGGATGAACTGTATCACAGAATGGTGTGAGATCTTACCTTCTCATTAAAGCACAAATCTGAAATCTAAGCAGAAGTCAAAACTGGCACCTCACCATCCCTGCATTCATATAGAGCCTTAAAAAGTGAGGTGTCCTGCTTAATGCTGAGCAAGAAATTTGTTCACCTATGTGTCAGTGGAACTGGGTATCCTTTCTGTCATGTTTGGAATGCTGAAATGCTGACAGTATGACTCATTTGGATGAAGATAAGAACAGCTAATGTTGAAAGTTTAGATCTCACTTGGTGGAAATCTGAGTGGGTTTATTGCACAAAAAAGTTTCTTCTACTCTGCTGCATATTTTCCTGCTGCAGTGTCATCTCTGCATGTTCAACTGTTTCTTACTTCCATCAGTTTGTTGTACCCCAGTTTGCCTCCTTATCTGATGTGGATCTTCAGGTGTAATTGGCTGAATAACATAAAAGAACAGCTTTGTGTTGTGCTGATGAGAAGGAGTGGGAAATCAGGGTAATTGTTTTAAGGGAGGAGTTCTCTTGTGGATAACAGTGAAACTTCGTAATCTCAAATCAGCCAAGTCTGCTGAAGCTGGGTCCTGAATGTAGCAAGAATTTGCAGTTTAGCCAAACGAGATGATTTCCTCTGCATCCAGAGTTGGATAAAAAATAGGTTTTAATAACTTTCTATCCATCCTTCTATAGTCTCATTCAGCCTTTAATGGTAAGCATTTTCTGAAATCCTGGGGTGAAAATCAAAATGCCCTGGAGTGTAGGTATTATATAATATTTTTGCTTAATGAGCAGCTTGCTCCAATTTCCATAACTCACTCATGATTTAACTATGGTTCTTGTTCTTAGTGTAACAACAAGAAAAAATTAAATGAATTTTTTAACTATGATTATGTTGTAAGGAAAATATTCCACGTGAAGGCTTTTTTTTCCTCCAAAGAGCGACTTTCAGAATGATGGTGTAAAAAATTTCAACAACAAACTATAACAATTCATATATTAAATAAATAAATAAACAAATAAAGCAAGCCTCAGATCTGTGCCTGGGAATATCATTGAGCAAATCCTCCTGGAAGAGATGTTAAGGCACATGCAAGATGAGGAGGTGATCCAAGACAGCCAGCATGGCTTCACCTAGGGTAGATTGTGCTTTACACAACACTTGACACAGCAGAAGGAAGGGATGGTGTCCAGAAGGATCTTAGTAAGTTTGCAGATTACACCAAGCTGGCAAATTTATTGATCTGCCTGAGTGTAGGAAGGCCCTACAGAGGGACCTGGACAGTCTGGATTGCTGGGCTGAGGCCAATGGAATGAAGTTCAATGAGACCAAGTGCCAGGTCCTGTGCTGTGGCCACAATAAACCCAGGCAACGCTATTGGCTTGAGGCAGCACCTGAAAGACTGTGCAGAGAAAAAGGACCTGGGGATTTCGGTAGATGTTTGGCTGAACATGAACCAGCAGTGTGTCCAGGTAGCCAAGAACGCCAATGGCATCCTGATTTGCATCCAAAGTAGTGCTGCCAGTAGGAGCAAGGAAGTGATCGTCTCTTTGTACTCAGCACTGGTGAGGCCACGCATTAAGTACTGTGTTCAGTTTTGGTCCCCTCACTACAGGAAAGACATTGAGGCCCTGGAGGCCCAAGTTAAGAGGGGTGCCCAGCTGGTAAAGAGTCTGAAACACATGTCTTAAGAGGAATGGCTGAGGTAACTGTGGTTGTTTAGTCTGGAGAAGAGGAGGCTCCAGGGAGAACTTATTGCTCTCTACAGCTGCTTGAAAGGAGGTTGTGGTGAGGTGGGGGCTACTCCCATGTAACTGGCAATTGGACTAGAGGGAACAGTCTCAAGCTAAACCAGGGAAGGTTCAGGTTGGATATAAGGAAAAACTTCTCCAAAAGAGTGATGAGGCACTGGAACAGGTTTCACATGAAGACAGTGCAGTAAACATCCCTAGAAGTGTTCAAGAAATGTGTATATGTGGTACTTAGGGATGTGACTTAGAAGGCATTATTAGTGATAGGTGGATAGTTGGACTAGATGATCTGAGAGATCTATTCCAACTGGAATTATTCTTTTATTTGGCAACAAATTTAAATATAGCATTATAAAATGCATCTTTAACAAGCAAGATTTGGAGTATATTTAATCATATGTAGTCAAAGATCCTAATAACACAGAACACCAGCAAATGAAATTCAGATGTGAGGAGGAAAAGCTTACAAATTCCTTGAAGTCAGTAAAAAGACTGCCTGATCAGTCTTAGTGCCTTAAGCACTGTGCATGTACTCATGTACGTGCTGTTTCAGTATGATTTGAATTATGCGCTCAGAAATGACAAGTCTGATCATTGTTTTTGACATTACTAGTAAGTCATCCCTACATACTGAGAAATCTAATTTCAGTTTGATCATCTCTATTGTACTGACAGGTCTTTGAAACTTTTGATGGTCATGAACACAGGAAATGTGAAACTAAAGAGGTTCAACATATCAAAGTGCAAGTTTTTGCACTTGGGTCAGAGTAATCCTAGATACGTACACAACTGGGAGAAGAATTTGTTGACAGTAGCCCTGCAGAGAAGGACCTGGAGGTTCTAGTGGATGAAAAACTGAACAAGAGCCAACAGTGTGCTGTAGCAGCAGAAGGCCAATGGCATCCTGGCCTCCATCAGAAGAGGGGTGGCCAGCAGGGACAGGGAGGGGATTGTCCCTCTCTACTCTGCCCTCATGAGAACCCACCTGGAATACTTCATCCAGGCCTGGAGCCCCCAGTACAGGAAAGATGTGGAGCTGTTGGAGAGAGTCTAGAGGAGGGCCATGAAGATGATCAGAGGGCTGGAGCACCACTGAAGAGGGCTGAGGAAGCTGGGCTTGTTCAGCCTGAAGAAGAGAAGGCTGCAAGGAGACCTCATTGCAGCCTTCTAGTATTTAAATGGGGATAATAAAAAGGACGGGAATCAGCATTTTACAAGGGTAGACAGTGACAGGACAAGGGTGAATGATTTTAAGCTTGAGGAGGGAAGGTTTAGATTGGGTGTCAGGGGGAAGTTCTTTACAGAGAGAATCACAGAATCACAAAATCACAGAATCATAGGGGTTGGAAGGGACCTCCAGAGATCATCGAGTCCAACCCCCCTGCCAAAGCAGGTTCTCTACACCAGGTTGCACATCTGGTGTCCAGGCGGGTCTTGAATATCTCCAGAGAAGGAGACTCTACAACCCCCCTGGGCAGCCTGTTCCAGTGCTCCGTCACCCTCACCGTAAAGAAGTTCTTGCACACATTCATGTGGAACTTCCTATGCTCCAGTTTCTGTCCGTTTCCCCTTGTCCTGTCTCCACACACTGCTGAAAGGAGTCTGGCCTCGCCACTTTGCCCCCCACACCTTAGATATTTATAGACCTGGATCAGGTCCCCTCTCAGTCTTCTTTTCTCAAGGCTAAACAGACCCAGTTCACTTAGCCTTTCTTCATAGGGGAGATGCTCCAGGCCCTTCATCATCTTTGTGGCCCTCCGCTGGACTCTTTCCAAGAGATCCCTGTCTTTTTTATACTGGGGAGCCCAGAACTGGACACAGTACTCCAGATGAGGCCTTACCAGGGCAGAGTAGAGGGGGAGGATCACCTTCCTCAACCTGCTGGCTACGCTCTTTTTAATGTACCCCAAAATGCCATTGGCCTTTTTGGCCATGAGGGCACACTGCTGGCTCATGGCCAACCTGTTGTCCACCAGCACACCCGGGTCCCTCTCTGCAGAGCTCCTCTCCAGAGCTCCTCTCTGAGAGTGGTGGGTTCTGGGACAAGTCACCCAGAAAGGCTGTGGATGCTCCATCCTTGGAGGTGTTCAAGGCCAGTTTGAATGGGGCCCTGGGCAACCTGGTCTATTATCAGGTCTGGAAGTTGGCAGCCCTGCCTGTGACAGAGGGGTTGGAACTTGATGCTCCTTGGGGTCCCTTCCAACCCAAGCCATTCTGTGATTCCATGATTCTGTGATTCTGTGAAGTATTAAGATACAGAAAAACAATTTGGAGAACTGCAAATTTATTTCCCACTTCATATCTAACAGTTAGAACTGGCATCTCTTATTTTCCCTGAGATTTCTGCCACGTTGAACATATAAATAGCTTTTCTAGAAAGCATTTAAATGTCAAAGGAGGGATCACTAGCATTTAGTTCTAGACATTCATTTCAATCAACTTTTCCAAGAATTTTCCAAGAATTTCAAGAATTCAAGGAAATATTTATGATATATGAAACTACTATGAAGATTTTTTAGTACTTCACTGAAAAAATTATTTTCCTTTATAAAGAAAAGCTTTTCTTTCCCCAGTAATGAAAATATGAGTTGAAATTTGTTTCAGTGTGGGTATTTCTTTTCACCCCAGGCATGATTCCATTATTTAAAAAGATTATCTGTATTCCCAAGTGCACTTTTCTGTTGTTTAGATCTTTAACATCACAGAGAAGCTGGTAGAAAAAGGGAAAGCAGCACTGTAAAAATTGTAAAATAATCTTAATTAATTTCCTTCCTATTAGTTAAGAAAAAGAATTCCATTCTATTATAAAATATTTATGTTTTTATGTAAGGTATACATTTCAGTGTATTCAGTGAACATTGAAGGGTATCCAAGTGCCTCCTTACATGTCATGACCTTGAGTAAACTTTGTTTAGCAGGGAGGTTTTTGAAATAATGTAGTGTTTTTTAGGAAGCAATAGTATGACTGCAAAATATTAAGCACTTTATAAAAAATATTTTCTTACCAAAGTAGCTCTACATGAAATAGACCTCTGCTTTTATCCCAGATACTTTTAATAAACTAGTGAAGTAGATACAGTGAGCCTACAGAGAACATGAAAAAAAAGTAGTTGCGCATAATTGGGCTGAACAATTACTATTTGTATTCAATAACTGCCATTTACACACTCATTAGGTCAGTCATATGTAAACAATATGACGAAAAGGAAAGCTGAAAGAAGGTAATCATATTTGGAGGAACTTACTTAAGGGATTTTTTCCAGGCAAATTGTAACTTTAAAATGGAGATTATATCTGCTCCAAACAGGCTTGGCAAATATCATGGGATAAACTCCATGAACCACTGCATAATTCAGATCTGGATAACAGAAAGATTTGCACTTCTTGTTCTGATTTCGCTTGCTTTCTGATTCTACAGTCTTTAAGGAACTTTAGTGTTAAACTCTCCTCTAAAGGGAACACAACAGAGTAGTAAACTTATATTACCAACATGTACAAGGTGTATAATGACTGGACATTTATTTCCTTACAAGAGATTTTCTTATCATAAACCAGGAATATTCACACTAAAAGTCATTTTGTATATGATCAAGTTTATGTATTTTACTCAATTTTATATGCCTATTCCTATGTTATTATTATTCCTACATTTTATTTTATAAATTGTTATTAATATATTCCTACATATTCCTATGTTATTATTATTGTTGTTGATTGTTTAAAAACTTTAATATTGAGTATTCATCAGATTTCTATTGCCTTTTCACAGGAATAGAGTAAATAAATAAATAAATAAATAAATAAATAAATAAATAAATAAATAAATAAGGCAGACTTTGAAATAAAAGCTTAAAATTACAGTTGAATACCACCACTTCACCAAAGGGCCTCAGATTATCTTCTTGAAAACTCCTCAGGCATTGTCTGTAATAGAGAGATTATGACTAAATAGTGAATACAACTAGAACTAGATCTTTTAAACTGAGGTGGAGATTTATTATATTCAAAAATTTTTGGTCTGAGATATATTAAAATTTTTGAGATAATTTACATATTTATAAGCAGTCTCATATTTCATGGCTGTATTTACTGTACTTTTATGGACAGTTATTAACTACAAGGCTCTGAAACAGCTGACCGATAACACAGTTGAATGAGTTTCTGATGGCAAGTTTGATGCATTTTTTTTTTGCATGTTCTCAAGGATATTTGTGGGAGAAGATCAGCAATCTTAAGATTGCTTTTATCTTAAGAAGACTGGGATGTTAAGAAGAATATATTTTATTTTATAAGAGCACTCATATTATCCATGTAAAAAATCTTGCAGAGAAGAATGTGTATTCAGTTCCTCCTTCTCCTTTTTCTTTTCTTAGTGTAGTGTTACTGAATTCAGTTTAGATACACTTAGTTAACAACATTTTACCAAATATAAACCATTAAAATCTATATTCAATTGAACATGTCTGAGCTCACTCATGTTTTAATTTTTAAGAGAAACTAAATACAATGGACATTCATAATCTGTCCGAGAAGATAATGTCACAAACCACATGCTGCTCTTGAGTTGTGTGATTAGGAACAGCTTTCAAGGTAATGCTATAAGTAGCTTCACTCAAGAAACAACATCCCTGTGGATGTTAAAATTATGGAATATATACAGAATTTATGACAATGAAATTAAAAAAATAATAATAATAATTTTAAGACTGCTTTTCCTAGGCCTAGTGTCTTAAGTTATGCCTGACTTACCTTAGCTCTGCATAAAGGCTATGTTCCAACAAATGTGTGTGTGGTCCAGATACAACAAGCTGCTGAAATTATTCTTAGCAATTCAGACAAGTCTCAGTGCAGGTTTAATTTAAGTTTTAATTAATAATCTTCATAAAAATAATTTAAACCTATAAAAACATAGAATTAATAATACATTTGCTTTTTCTTCCTTTCTGAATTTCTGATAAAAGTCTCATAATGACTATTCTCATTAATCATTACGTTTTTCTTTTTCATACTAATTTAAGATAAAACCTTTGTTCTTTGTGCAACTCACATTGACTTATGCCTCCCAATTTATTCCAGAAGATTTTAACAGGTTAGGAGGACATACATAGCAATTTGCTACCGCTACATTTATTACCAGAATTTGCATATTCTTTTTTACTGAACTCTGAAATCATCATTACAAATTCAAATAAGCCAGTTTCCAGACATGAAAAATAATTATGAGACCTAGATAAGACCAGCCATAAGATCACCTTTCCTGGATCTCCCTATGTTACTTTGAATGCAGCCTTGTCCTTAAATCAGTTTCTTGGAGAGAAATGCTGCTTTATATAAAATGTTGATTCTAAAAATATAACCTCCTGTTGTATCAAAATACAGGAACATAAATATGATAAAGGATGATGCAGTACCAACCACAGCGCACAAACAATGGTAGAAAATCTTCAGTTCATAATATAGCGGAGCTTTTACAGAGTAACTGGGAAGAGTCATTAAAGACAGTGTTATCTGTGACATTAACAATAGAGTGAATCTGCATTGTGTTGAGTTTTAGAGCTTTTAACTCTTTAAACTCTTCTGATTTCAAATCAAAAAGCAATTTCTTCACTATTAAGAATAGCAAAGATCTGTGGACTCTTGTTTTTCTTTCTCAATTATGAGAGCTATTTTTCACAAACTAACTTTGGAAGCCAACAGACTTTCTCTGAGAACATCCAGGCAGACTGCCAGTGACATTAAAGGTCTTACATTTATTAGAGTGCGTGCAGATGTTCTGTGGCTTCTGGTTCATTTGGGTTTGTAATTGTCTTTATGTTCTTCCTTTGAGATAATACCTATTCTAGTCATCAAATTGGCAGGCTGACATGATGAACCACTCCAGCTTCATTGTTCTGTTATAAATCTATTTTTGACAATTAGAATATTAGGGAGACAACCTCTAGCTCTGACTGGAACTAAATTCTAAGATTTAAACATTCCTGATATTATATTTTTATCTCCAGTCAAATTTTATAGAGACTTCTATTTTTTCCAAGATGGATGACTGAAAGTTTTCAGAATAATTTTTAAACTTTGGGTGAGCTCAGCTCTTGTTATTAAAGATTCCTGACTAAAATCTTACTTTCAGCAAAAAACATCTGAGTTACAATAGAGTTCTGGACTTCAAGTTGTGAGGAACTGAAGGTAGACTACTGTTTGAACTTCCTGTTTAAATCTCAACTACGATGTCAGAGCAGGTTGCATAAATCTTTATCCTCTTGGGTCTTCAAAAACCCTTAAGATGGATAGGGAGTACTCAAACTGTTACAGTGCTGGAGTATCCTAATTACTATGAAAGGTTATCTTGGCTGACTGCCATATACCCATTCAGCTGCTCTTTCGTTCCCATTCTTCAGCAGGGCGAAGGGAGAAAATAAGGTGGAAAAAACTCATGGGTAAATGTAAGGGTAGAGATTGCTTAACAGTTAACATCACAGGCAAAACAGATGTGACATAAGACAAAAGAGCTTATTGTCAATTAAAATAAATTTGGCTAGCAAGAAATAAATTAGAACAATCTTTCTCCTATTACTCTTTTTCCAGGCTTAACTTCACTTTTTCATTCTCAGCTCCCCACTCAACCAATGTATCTACATCCCCCAGTGTGAGCAGAGAGCCTTAGTCCTCAGATATGGACTCAGAGGCTGAGAAAGAGGGATGCATAAAGCCTCTAGAGGAGAAGGCTGCTCTTAATTTCCTGGTTTAAAATTGTCACCTCGGTTATGGCAACACCTGAATATATGAGGAGATCCTATGATTTGTTTTATTCCCTCCATGAAAAAAAATAAACATAGTTTTAACAGCACATTTAAAAGGAGAAGGAACAGTACACTATACAACCAGTATACGACAAGACCTTATATAGCTTTAAATTCCTTATTTATTTTCAGCCCGATACACTTGTGTCTCCTTAAGAAGGATAGCTTCTCCTCTTATTAAAGAGTTTTGAATAATTAGGTTCAGCTGAATGTAATTAGCTTCCAGCTGGCAGTGCTTATCTAAGTTGTGTTTAATAGTGATAAATTCCATAAAAGAAAAAAATATATATAAAAGAAAATAAAAGAGTCAAATCCTTCTTTCCTACTTGACATTAGTCACTGAAAACAGTCAGTGTTTTCTGTTCATTTCCTCAAGATTTTCAGATGTATTTATCACTCTGTTGGATTGCCCATTTTGTATCAGAAGGGCCCTTAATTAGTAAATGTGTTTCGTCTTAGAAGCAGCATGCTGCTTGTTTTTCACGTGAAAGCTTCTCTGAGCATCTGAGTCTATAAGTTTCTGAAGTAGGTTTTTCTCCTTTTCCCCCAGTGATGTAAAGCTTGGTAATATTGTTAAGATACCTTTACTTGCTGCCTTCAAGATCGTTTCCAAACCAAGCCATTCTATAATTCTATAAAAATATTTAATATCTATCCTGTTATGTATGATCAGATTATGGGATTTGAGAAGTTTAATTGGGTTAATTATACTATGGGGTTTGTTTGCTTATTAGAAAAATTTCTGGGGAGTACTTGCTTCCTGAAACTTTATGTTCACATTCTTTTTAATGAAAGAAACAAATCAAAGGTCAAGTCTCTTACAGTTTTCAGCTATTTATTTGAAAACAGTACCTGATGCTTCTTGAACACTGCAAACAAAACAGGGACCCAGCGTTATATTGAAAAATACATTAAAATATATTTGTAATGATATTCATGATGTCTCAGTCCCCTTGCAATAAAACACAGCTGACTGTTGTACTCCTGATGAGTCCTTGAATGGGAAATGTGTCTGCATATAGTTAAAGCCATTCTTCAGTAGCCAAAGCTACATGCTTTGAATGCAATGTTTGGAAACGTTTTCTGGCTTCTGTCCTAAAACCTATCCTATATTCTTTCTCAGTCAAAGTGAACAAATGAACCAATCTGTCTAATAGTCCAGTCAATAACCAAGACATCATCTTCATCTTGGACCTTTGTTTATTGAAATTGTTTTTAAATGTTGCCTGTGTGTAGACTATGAAAATTTAAAGCTAAGGCAAATAAGGAGGTTATTTTCTATCAGGCAATATTGAAAATCAAAGCAACTGATGTCTCCAGTTGGTATGAATTTTTAATTGTATCTCAGTAATATCTAATTGAAAATGAAAATGTTTATTTTATTACAGTCAAAAGCTTGTTTATGGGCAAAAAGAAAGCACAGCATATGGATGGACAAATATATGTATATAGACACTTAAAGCCAATAATATAGATGCATTTATTAAAAAAAAATCTCGTCAGTATAATCCTAACGGTAGTCATTATTAGTCTGGATGCAAATGATGAGGAAGAAGAATGCAATGTCATTAAAGTGGCTGCACAAACACTTCTTGGTTTCTACTCCATTCCTTTGTGGGGGAAAAAAAAAAAAAAAAAAAAAAGATTTGGTACATTACTGTTACATAAATAACTTAGAAACTGTTTTGTGTGTATGTGTGGACAAATGTAATTTTTAACAGACTTCTCTTTAGTTGAAAAAGATAATACTCTTAATTGCAGAGCAAACGAGGTAAAACTGTTTACTCTCTTTTAAGATCTTCCTTCATTCACCAGCTTATTTCTGCTTTCTCTAGACCGTTCCAGTGTTTGCAGTTAATACATATATTTCTTTTCAGCAAGTGGTCATTGCAAATAATGCTCCTGGCCTTAGGGAGATTTTTAAGGATTACACCTCAGAGGCCTAGTTCTTCTATGAAATAACTAAGTAGGAATAATGTGGGGGCTATATTACTTTTTAAGACCATATGGTTGTCTATTCTTCCAACTGTCATAAAAAATGGGTTGCTGGTAATTTGCAACTTCATATCCTACTGCCAAACGTTTATATGTGCAGGCATAGTAGCTGACTACTTTCAGCAGACTCAGCTGAATACAGGGTCTATAGTTGCAGGAGATATCTGTGACATGAATTTAAGGCAAAGTGGTAGAGATTTTTCTGTCTCTTTCTCATTTTTCATAGGACACAACCCATTTTGTTATCAAACAGACTTTGTATGTTTATGAAAAAAAATAAAAAGCTTAAAAAAAGTGAAACAGATTTTTTACTATTTTTTTTTTTAAACAATACCTGTATGAAAAATACATTCTAGCCTGGAATAATTTAAAGTAGAGGGCTGGATATGACTTTTCATGTCCTAGGCAATTTGCACAGTTACTTACCAATATCAGGTCAGTCACTAAACACTGGCTTAAAAAGACTGTGTTGCAAAACACTAACTCTTGTTTCTACAAAATAGATTTCCAGAAATAATTGATTTTATTCTTCACCAGGTACAGAAGTGACTTCTAGCGCAACTTTCCTTAGTGAGCATCCCTCGCTGATTTAGTAGAAGTCTGAAAATGTTGCTGTAATTTTTCCCTCCCAGCCCTGGAGGCATTCTAGAGATGTATGGATATGTCATTAAGGGATTTAGTTTAGTGATCAGTAGGTGATTCTGATCTGATGATCTTGAAAGTCTTCTCAAACTGATGATGCTACGTTTTTATTATTTCAAAGTTCTTGAATAATGTCACTTATTTTCTACACAGCTCAAATAAAAATACTATTTTAAAAAATTAGATTATACATGCCCACAATTTTCCTGTAAACCTTAAAGAATCTTCCTCTATATTTTAAAGGATGTGTCCTTATTTAATTTTCTAATAATAAAAATGATGACAGGTATTTTGTTTGTAGATTTCATATTTTTCTCAACTGAAATTCAGACTGACAGTATGGGTTCTGCTAAAATGCTCCGCTTTGGCTGTGCTAGTGCTGGTCTTCAGAGGAATCCTGTGTAATCAATTCTTAGCAGTCTTTTAGACAAAGAAAATCATATTGAGTAAATAGAACACATAATTCTGTTGAGTGGATTAGAATTTGAGTGTATTCTTTTCTTTCTTCTTAAATTGCTAATATTCCCTAGGAACCATCTTGTTGCGAATGAGATTCTGTTTCTCTTTTTCTAATCATTTGTCTTCATTCATTACAGCTGTTGTAATTACACAGCAAAAAATTTTTGAGTTTGCATTCTTAGAATATTTTTCTCTTGTGCAGAATACATCAACAATTATAATAACCCAAAGCTGATTAGACTTTAAAGTGTGAAGATGTCAGATGACTGTCTGCAGTAGAAGTACTGAGACAGTTAATCATCTGCCTACGTAGAAGAAAAGAGATTATGTGCAGTTAAAGAAAAGCAAAACAAACAAACAAAAAAAAACAGGAAGTAATTTTAGAGAAACATTTGCTTATTGTTTTTGTCTTGATTGCCAGATGGATTCATAAACTAACTGAGATTTTTGTGGTACATTCTGCATGTAGTGATCAAAAAGTCTAACCAGTTTACAGTAGAATCGTAGAATTATTGCATCAGATGGGACCTCTGAAGGCCATCTAGTCCAACTCCCCTGCAATGAACAGGGACACCACAGCTAGATCAGGTTGCCCAGGGCCTTATCCAGCCTCACCTTGAAAGTCTTCAGGGGCGGGACATCAACCACATCTTGGGGCAACCTGTTTTAGTGCCTCACCACCCTCACAGTAGTATAAAGTTAAGTAGATCTATAACATTGAACAGCTATTTGAAAATTATTGTATGTTATTGATTTTTATTTTTTTTTTCTTGAGGATTATGGAAAATCTCAATGATGGTTACTGCTGAAAGAATAGGCAAAAACAATCAGTTAGGAAAAAAGATGAAGAAAATAAACCAGCAGTAGAAAGAAAAACATTAAAAGATAAAACATCTCTTTTTTTATAGAAAGGCAAAATTAATGTAATCCTTGGCACAAAGAGCTGCTGATAATAACCTTCTTATTTTGTATGTCTAAAGTTTATCATAGACCTATTATACAGAAAGGATTACACTTGCTCTTATGGTAACAAAAGATTCCCAGTTGTGGTATTCCAAAACAAGTGCAGGTGCTAGTAATTTCTAGTGGACAAAAGTTTTGTTTTGTTTTGAGTGAGATAACAAAGATTATGTCTCAGTAAGGATTTATTGATCATACATATTTGTTTTCATAGAAAATTCCTTTCAGATAGTATCACTCAGGTTATTGCATGACCGAAGAGGAAACAGGACTCAAGGACAGATTTACAGAGATTTACTAAAATTTACTCATGATCATGAGACTCCCAGGCACATCCTGCTCCACTAGGGAAATGAGAAAGTCCCACCATGAAAATGGGGATCAGTTTCTAGGAACAGTAGTTACCTCTTTCCTGAATATCCCTGTTAATTTTTGTGAGTTTTCTTATGGCTCTGGTGGAAACCCTTTCTCATAGCACTCCAAATGTCTCCAACCATGATAAAGATGGTGAGTTATGTATATAACTATCCTTCAAGTGATTGATAGAGTTCAGCAGCAGTGTTTGTCTAAATCTTACAGCTAAATAGCGTGTTCTAAGCATAACTGTTATGCTGAACAATTAGCTTTGTTGGAGACTTGTCTCTCCTTTTTTATCCTGGTAGTAAAGCTATATACTGGCTATGTAAAGCTCATTGTCATTATTCTGTGAACATTTAATCTGTAGGCAGCAGAGACTCCATTTGCGAAAGGGAGAAAAATGGAAAAACGCTTGATAGTTTGCAATAACCGGTGAGAAAAATGTATTTCCGAATTTTGAATCAAAGTCTTTATGTATCTTTCAAAGAAATGCTTAAATGAACATCACTGGCAACAGTAGGAGAGGTTGGGGGGGGGGGGGGGAGGGGCGCAGAGAAGAATCTCTCATCTGGCTACATGAAAACCTGTAGATATTGGTGTATAAGATTGTGTCAGTGGTTTACCAGCTGGTTCAGCCTAGTTCCACGACTGACAGGGCGGAGGGATTAATAGAGTCACGCCTCCAGAAAAGGGAATAAGGGAAGGAGGGTAGAGAGACGGTCCCCAAAACAAAACAGCGGCAACAATCTGAGGAGAAACAAACTAATTCACTAAATAAGATATCGGAATATGAGATAACACACTATAATACAATATAATTAAAATTGGAGCTAATAGATCAAATATAATGAGAGAGTATCTGAAAGCTGAAGGCCTTACACTAATGCTGAGGTGATGCATGAGTTCGGGATGAGCAGCAGGGAGGAGAACTGAAAAAGGCAGGTCAGGTAATTAGAAAAGTTTATATCCCCTTGTCTCGCTCCAATTTATAGGAGGGAGAGGAAGTTCTTTGATATATGTATACCCGGCATGAGATTAAGAAACAACAGTTCAAATGTTGGTCCGACCAGTTTATTACAAATCTTAATCAAGGAGATGGGGAAGGGGAGGACGGACACTATTATGATGTAGGGTGATGGGGAAGGGAAGGCAGGCGATAGTAAAGATAGGAAACAGAAGCAAGGAGTCTTTGTAGGAAGCAAAAGGGAGATAGTCACCACCATGGATCCAGTGTGGTTTCTAGGTCAGTCATTGATCTTCAGTAGTGGTGGGTCGTCGGGTGTTGTTGTTCCGTCGATGATGATGGTGACCACGAAGACAATGTCCAATGGTAGTACAATCTTATTTATAAGTCCAAAGTGGTCGAGTCAGCTTTCTTTGGAGTGACAGCTTGAATCCAAAGTGGTTGAGTCAGCTCTCCTTGGAGTGGCAGCTTCTGGCTCTGAGATCTCAGCAGAAATTCCTTTGTTCCCATCTTCCGGGCCTTGCCAGCAGATAAGAGGGAGCAGGGATGCCCACCTGCATCCTGTTTTTCACAGGACACGATGGTATCATTCCCCAGTTTTCCCATACCAAGCTGGAGCTATTTAGTCACAGGCCAGATCTTCTGCCAGTAAACACTCCTGAGCACTCTCTTCCGGAGGCAAGCAGCTCTGAAGGAAGGTGCTTTCAAATGTCCACAAAGTGATGTTGATTGCCACAGGGTAGCGCCCATCACTTGCCTCCTCCATTAATCAGTCAGAGTCTTATCACAAGAAATACCTCAGGAAGCAAGCCTTGAGCCAGAAAACAAAGAAGGGTTCTCACACCCCTCTCTGAACACAAAGTGTTCTGGGCTATGTAGTTTTTCTTCTCTTCTGGACAGGTGTCTGGAACTGGAGAATTAACTCTTTAACTCCCAGTACACTACGTGATGTTATTATGTGGAATACCGATAACCGAAAATCATAAAACCATGACAGATTGTCGTACAGATTTTCACATAGTCGAAAAAGAGATGTGGGAATCCCTCTAAGGCAATTCATTTTGCACTAATAGTTTAGGTAGCCAAGTTCTGTAAGCCCCAAATTAAGTGGATTTGCAAATGCTATTTCTTTCGTACAAGTTCTTGATTCATTGGACATTATGAAAAAAATAAAAATGAGAGAAAATAAAAAGACGTATGTGAGTACAGGAAGGCACATCTACATTTAGTAGACATTAAGCCATAGAATTCAATGTATTTCTTTTATCTCAATTGGAAGAAAAATATATTTCTCTAGGTATGAGATGACAGGAACACTTTGTGATTAATTAACATGAATATTAAATAGATTCTATTAGAGCTACTGAGATGTCAGAGAGCAGGTACTTCACCAACCAGCTCTTGAGAGAGAGAAGACCAGACTTTGAGGTTGACCCTGAGGCCAGAGCAGTTGAGCAGTCTGGGGTGACAAAATAGGTCCAAAGGCCAGCCAACCATCAGCCTATAGGTGGCCCTAATGTGGCAGACGTGGTTGTAGTGCAGAGGGAGCTGTAGCTCAAGTGGGCTCAAGATGAGATCCTGAGCTGAAAACAGCTTCTCAGACTGGTATTGAGCCCTAGCAGTGATTCTTGTAGCATCTGGGAGCCTCTCTCCTATTACTAGCTGTGCTTATTTGACCCTAAGCCCTAGTGATCAAAGTCCGAGGAGTGAGGATGTTGCTTGCAAAGTCCTTTTTCTAAATTGAAAAGGCTAAATGTAAGAGGTGTTATAGTGAAATAGCATTTGGGAAGTGCAGGATGGAGGAGAAGCAAGTTTACTACTAAGCCCAAAGGTGTTATTAAAGCTTGGAAGTCATCAGAGAAAATTGTCAGAAAGCATCCAAGAGAAAATATGTTTCAACAGAAAAATATGCTTAAGAGAATAATCCATCTTAAGGACACAGATAACCATTGCCAGCATTCAGTGGGAGTTATACTGTGACACAAAAGTTCAGAAGTGTAAGGGAGGGTTGAGTTTGTGTGTTCTTTTAGAATTCAACTGGTCTTCTGTGACAATGCATCTTTAATCAGAGTGAAGCTCTGAATTCTTCACATTACAGGATCTGTCATATTGATGGCTGGATCATTAACTTTACATATTGCTACTTTCTATAATGATGGATCTTTGCGAATTTTGTACATACAGTCTTAATTTTCTGTCTCATTATTACCTGACTTTAAACTGGAGGGTCCAAAATATTTTAATATTTTTTCTCTTGCTACAGAGTACAATATTTTGCAGATTTTCATATATCTTAGGCTATCACAGGTTCTTTGATTATTTAGTGAAAATGCGTGAAGATTCAGACAGAATGATGATCTCGTTTTTATCTCTTATCTCATTTCCTTTTGATGTACTTGTATATTTTAATACTTCCTTTTGCTGCAGGGCACACCATTTTAGAGCCGAAGTTTCTCAATGCTTAGGTAATGAAGTCCTTGATACAGTAGCACCTTGTGCATTCTTGCTCCTGCTCCTTTCTCTCTTTTTAAATACTTTCATATTCATTTTTTTAGTATGGTGGCTTTATTTAATCTATACCAGCTTTGATACCATTCCAGCAGCCTCTGCCCAGCATGCAGTGCAAAAGGTATCCCTACAATTATCTTTACCAGTCCTGAAAGCACTCTACTCTCTAGTGACACATTACTCGATTTTGAAAGTAGCTTTGTTTCTGGGTATATGAAAAGGTAGACGTAGTCAGTACATACTGCAATTTATTTTTTTTTTCTAAAATGGCATTCCAGTTTCCTGGTGGTGCAAAATTATTTAATGTCTTGATTTATAAATACGTCATGTCTACAATTTTGTAGTTATTTATTCTTGGACAAGTACTAGTGTTAACTATTTGAAGCACAATTATGGATCTGAGCCACCAGCACTGGATAAGATTTTAAAATTGTTTTATTTTATTTTTTTAAAGAAGAGTTTGAGAAAAATGAGAAATCAAAATGAGACTCAAGAGCCATGTCAACATAGTAGAGGCAGTAAGGAATGCAATTTTCTGACTGAATTTGATGATGTTATGGGTAACAAATTCAATTAACATAAATTGCTATAGTCCTATCAACAGTACTGGAGATGTACAGACGTTAATTGATGGAAAATCTATTGTATGATACTAGCTCTTTCTGGACATATTGCAGTAACTACTTCCAGAAGCAGAAATCTCTTCCCTATCTCTCGTTAGGGAAATTCAGTCTGGTTGATGAAAATTATCAAATAAAAGAATGATAATTTTCTAGACTGGCTCCAGGAAACTTCATTCTCATGTCCTTTTTTCCAGAAAATAAGGTAAACATAGTGGTTCAATCTGTAGGTCTTTGTGTCTATTTATCAGTCTACATATAACAATGACTTTCCTGTCCCTTGCTTTGCTCTTCTTGTTTTGTGGGTCATTGTTAATTGTACCAATGGGTACCTCCATTGGTAAGAGTCTGGAATGAAACTTCATCACTTTCTCACTTTTAAATAAGGATCTGATATGTAGAAATAGTACTTACTTGATATTCCATTATATATTAAGAATTTGATTTTCATTTGAATGATGCTTACGTGTTGTGGCTGCACAGCCCTCCTAAAAACCATCATTCATTATTATTAGTAGGGTTGTAAACGTTCAGAAATATGAAATAAGACATAGAAGTTTATTCCAAGAAATTAAAATTTCATGCTGTTACGACAGAGTTACACCACTGACACAAATGGTCTCTATCTGTTGCCTACACCAGCTCTTTTCTTCCCTTCCAGTTTTTGTAAAAGAGAAAGGTTTAAGTCTCACTTCTGACTCAGTCTTGGTGAAACATATTTTGCTTATATTTCTGGCCTTGCTATAGTTGTGTAGTGGCTAGTATTTGCCAGCCTCTGGGATTCTATACTTCTCATGAGTTGCAATCACACTAGTATCTCTCTTTATTCAACTACTTTAAATGTAGTCATTTATTTCACTGAAAATTCTCATAATTGC
Organism: Alectoris magna; assembly: GCA_030625065.1. Taxonomy (NCBI): domain Eukaryota; kingdom Metazoa; phylum Chordata; class Aves; order Galliformes; family Phasianidae; genus Alectoris; species Alectoris magna. The sequence goes on along the minus strand of CM060560.1, from coordinate 180,069,240 downwards.
CTGACTGAGAATTTCCTGTTAAATGCTGAACAAGTTTAAGTTAAAAAGTTTAATGTAAAGATAATGAAAGAGTAAGGTCTTGATTAGAAATTCAGAAATTCAGTTATGAAATAAAATTATAAAATTCAGTTCCAGAAAAGAACTTCTTTATTAAGTAACTCTTAGCTATTTCTGGCTTTCAGCTCACTCAGAAATCTCCCTTTCCTCTGTTCTTCTGCTTTACTCTAAAAGTTTTCAAAACATGCCTTCTCTTTTTCTTTTCTAATGGGACAGATCCTCTTTCTCTTTCCTCTGTCTTTATTCTTACTTTCATCCCTGTTTCTTTTTTTCTTAAAGAAATTCAGTCTTAGAATCTGTATGAGCTATATTTGTGATAGTTCTGTGATTTTTATATTTTCTGATCTTTCTAGCTGAGTATCCTCTTCCTTCTTACCTTAGTCCTGTTCACCCCCAGTTACTGAACTCCTCTCCGCTCCTTCTGAATTTCTTTACATTTATGTTTCTATACTTTTCTTTAACAAATTCTTTTGAAGTTGGTAGCACTTGTGTCACTATAGCATTACTGTGTTATACAATACCATGTTGCAATATGTACGTAGTGAACCAATATCTCTTCAGATTTATAACTTTTACCTTGGTATTTGGTATATAATTTGAATGTCTGACAGCACGCTGAGCATATTTAGAAACTTCTCCTCCCTTCACCATTTTTTTAAATTGTTGTTGCTTATTGCCATGCAGTTGTGTCCCTTAGATATACCTCTTCCTTTATGCATTTCTACACATTAACAATTGATTTATTTTTGTCAAGAACTTACATTACTGCTATTTTGTTGTGCTCTATCTTTGCTTTTCTCTAATGCAGAATAAAAACTGCAAATCAAGAGCTAACGGGAGGTGAGAAGGATGTATAATTCTCCTGCCACTGGTAGTGACCTCCCATGAGAACCCATCATAACAACAGTATTGGGGTTTGCAGTTATTAGGCCAAAAGAACAACAGCAGGTGAACATCAAGGGAAAATACTGCTACGGAGCCCCTGGAAACCACTGCCTTGTCTGTCTCAGCAAAAGATTATAGAGCTGCAAATTACAAGCCCTTAGGTGACTGTTTTTGTTTTTATCATGATATGTCATGGGACTGCGCTCCTGCAACAGGAGAAAAGAAAGGAGGAAGGAACTGTTAAACAACAGGAATTTGAAATATGACTTCTGCGGAAAAAGAATGGTCTGTTTTGTCTGATCTTCTTTGATTGCCTTTATGAATGTGTTATGACACAGGTAGTTCCAGAAGTAGCTGATGTCAAGGGCCTGTTGATATTAAAATACTTTATTTAATCAAGTCTGAATTATTTTAATAATCTTATTTAGGTTTATATGTTTTGAATCAACAGTAATTTTGGAACATTTAAAATAAAAATAAACAGTCCAGTTTCTCTCCATGCATGTTTTATTTCTGTGATTAGAAAGATCAGTTATTTATTGTGCTTTTGTTAATATAAATTTTACTGGTTACATAATTTTGAAGACATTACATTTTAAGAAGAGCAAGTCTCAACAACTGAACCACTTTTACAAATTTTCTGTGATCCAAAGCCCTTGTTAAATATTGAATCTGTATTCATTTTTTTGTTTGCAAGACATGCATAATAATTCAAGAGCAGGTGCTAAAATTACACACACGTGCACATAAAGTTATTTTCTATAATGCATTTCTCTTTCATGCAGTCAGCAAGTGGAAAAGGAAGTTGTATTATGCTTGCTTTATTTTGTTGTAAGTAAAATAGTTTGTGTATCTTTAATGAAATAAAATAACATTGCCGTATATCACTAAGAAGTCTCTAAGGAATAATATGCATGGAACAGCAGGTGCTGAGCCAGAGATAATATGCCTTTCTTGTGAATTGCTCTAGTCTGATTGAAGAAATTAGGTTGGCAGAACGAAGTATTACTTCATGAATATATAATAACAAATTATGTTCTGTTACCTTTTTGCTACAAAAACAGACTTCTGTCAAGTACCTCTGGAAACTGTATCCACATATACTTGTGACTACTTTAATAACTAGCACATTGCATAAGTCCAGAATATTGAAATATGAAAGCACTGCATTATATTTAAGAAATGATTTATTTTGATGTGAAAATTAACACAGATGAAGATAACTTTCCTTACTAAAGTTTCACATTCACTTCTTAGTGCATTCCAAAGCAAAGCAACAGAAGGAGACAGGAGGTAAACAAGAAAGTACTTCTAGTCATGTCAAAATTAGATGAGAGACAATTGCTTAAAAACATTTATTTCTTATAGTGATGTTTTCAAAGTGCCGTGAATTCACCAAGATTTGTTTTCTGTATTTATTTTTTTTTAATGAATATTTTACATATATAGAATAGTCTAGAATTGTCGCCAGGGAGCTGGTTGAGTCACCATCACTAAATGTGTTTAAAAACCATTTGGATGTGGTGCTCAGGGACATGATTTAGAGGTGTGTTGTTAGAGTTAGGGTAGTATGATTGGGTTGAGGTTAGACTTGATGGTCTTCAAGGTCTTTTCCAACCTGAGCAATTCTATGATTCTATGATTCTAAGAAGTGTATGTTTATAGCCATGAGCACCGTTCTGAGTGCAATATTGTAGCCCAAAGTGAACTGATTAAAAATGTGCAAGTAAATAAATAAATAAATTTTGGCGTATACTCAAAAATGAATCATCCTTGTTCTGCCGTTCTGCAACCTCTAAGCGCTCACCTCAAAGAATTTTCTGAATCTTCTAAATTTTGCACCCAAGGAAGTATTTCATATTTTTCTATAATTATAATATGAATTGAATTACAGAATGAAATAACTGTTGTTATGCTTACATACTATGTGCATGTGGATCCAAATCTCACCTAGGAACAATATTCACTATGGTATTTTGCCTTTGGCTGTCTTTCCTTATTTCAGGTTTTTCAAATAATTATATTTTAATGATAGTGACACGGTAAACGAAAATAACAAAGGAGATATGCTTCAAAGATGTAATGATTGTTTTTACTTGAGTCAGACTAAGTGGAGTGAAGGAAATGCATAGATTTAATTTGTTAGTATAATAAAATCCACAGTAAATTAATTTACCGTATTCCCTCAGGTTAACGCCCAAAAGTACAGGAATGTGTTTGTTTATTCTTTCAAATTGAAAACTATTGATTTCCTTTAGGATCTCAGCCTTGTTGACTGTGAATCAGAATGTTTATTTCACATTCCCATAAACATACATCTTAATAAAATACATCACATTTTTCTTTTGGTAAAAAGCTATAGTTAATTTTGAGTTACTCACGTCAGCTTCAATTTAAATATAGATAATATAGATGAGCTTTTCCACTTTTGGAAACATAAGAAGGCTGAAACTATCTTAATATCATCTAAACTTGGACTCAAGGCACTCTTTAGCAGCAGAATATGTTTAAATTCTCCTACCTTTCCTGTCTGTCCTTTCCCAAATCTGTGATGTGACCACTGTACTGCCAGTGCCTCTGTATGTGATGAATCAGACAGGGATTTCTTCTGGGTTAAAATTAAATTAGATAAAAAACAAGCAGCACATAACTCTCCACAAATTTTTAATCCAGGAAAATTATCCAGTTTGAGTCCTCATATTGTCCCGGAATGTATGAACTTATCCTCTTGATTGGGACGTTAAACAGTGGAAAGAGAATTATCACCTGGAAGAAAAGAATCCTGGGTTCTGTCCCTAGCACCATTCATGAATTTATGAATTTTACATTATATGTCTACACCTACATCCAGCCCTTTATCTCGTACTAGTTAGTATGGTTATCAAAAGTTGGTAAGCTTTTCTTTCTACAGTGCTAGTCTAGAAATCATGTTCTGAAACTAACATACAAAGAAGAATGACAAGCTTTAATCTTAACCAAGATATAGTAACTCAAGTTCATAACATTCATGTGAATTAACATTGCTAGTTATATTTAAAGAGGACTTTAAGATGTGCTCCTATGTGTTCTGTGTTGTTGAGTCTTGCTAAGTAACTTCTCTAAAGCGCTGAAGGCACTGCAAACCTTTAATCATGGTGAGCCCTTGAGCATAATTCCTATTGCTGTTTTACGAAACATCATTCATCTTCCTCTAGTTTTAAGGTTCTAACTACATATTTAAAGCAATTTCAATCTCGTGACTGTGTGCTCTGCTGATTTCTTTGAAATCTTGCATTCTTCATTTCATTGCTGTCAAAAACTCCAACTTTGGGAAATTATTGTATTTTATGCTAATGATTTCTAATGTCTAATTTGCTGATAGTTTTTTATCTTCTTAAGTTGTCTATATATGTTGTTAAAAAAACAAATTAAAAATCACATTCAGGAGACAAAGAAGAAAGTTACACATTTCTGTTACTCTTGCTCTATATTGTAAAGAGTTAAGCTGTACTGTAGTGGGTTTTTTTAGAATATTTATACATATTTATAAACAGACTGAATCCTCCTTTGGACTTTTCTGAGATCACTTAAAATAAGCAAATTATTGTAACTAACATGCTTCATAACTCCCTTTCAAAATTTATTTTGCTTGTAGTAGAAAATTCATAAATAGAAGACCTATTTTAATCTAGACTAATCATTCTCAGACTTAGAAACATTATGAAAGAGAAATCAAAGCAGAATAATTAGGTAGTTTATAAGAGAAAGTTTGAGGAAGGCATTTTTAGAGTCTACGTTGACAGTAAATTAAATCTCCTAAATTCCCCATTATTACATATCAGAAATTTCGTCAATATCTTCAAATAGACAAGCAATTTAAAATTGTATCTACTATATGTATGCAGGAAAATGACAGAGTTTCAAGATTTTGTCTCTGTACTGCAGTGGTGAACTGACTACAAAACCTTGATGTAAAATGTTTTATTTACAGAGGAGAGTCTGAAACACATGGAAAAGCTAGAAAGAAATACTTAAAAATTGATGAATTGTTGTCATCGCTGTCACTAAACACTTGAGAACGATATAGAGAATATTTCTATGGAAACCCTTTGCTGTTGCGCTGGTTACATCTGCAGTGTGATCTTGTAAATAAAGATAGGGAGGCTAATACACTCACAGGAATAAGTTTTTAGTTATTTTATTTTATATTTTTAATGTTGGGAGAAAAGTGTTGATTGTAATTTTTTTTACGATATATATGTAGTTCTTCGTGGATTACTCAGATTGTTTTACTTACTTACTGGATTACTTACGCTTGTTTCTCAGAATAAATATTAACCTTTTGCTCATTTTTCTTTAGCAGCATCTCTTTAATCTGACTATAAGAATAACCTGAATATAGGAAACTCAATATAAAGCCTGTGAACCCCAAATTTCTGTTAAACAAGGACAAACTGTTGAATTGCCTTCTAGGTTACCTTTCACATAAGCACACATAATTAAAAATAATAAAAATAAAAATGGAAAGACAGAATATGGAGACTGCAACTACATTTGAAAAAGCAATTTAACTAGTTGTAAAGTAGCATGTTCGATTTCTATGGTTAGTTATAGTTCCATAAAAGCTATCTACTGGATTTCTCTTATACTCCATATAAATCTGCCACTTCAGACATGTTCTCATCATTCTTTTCTCTTTCTCATGGCTAGTTTTTCTTATATTATTTCCTTTAAAATATTTCAGTGTCATCATTTGAACATTCTAATGCTGCATATTCAGGTGCAGTGAGACCATCAAGATCAAGACCATGAGATATTGTTACAGAAAGTGGAATATGTTGTCTCATTTAGCCACAAAGTATGGTTAGATGTAATTTGTCTGCAGAGGATTGCACAGTGACATTTTGTACATTTTCTTTGCTCTTCCTAGTGTATCTCTAGAATTAAAGAAAAATCCTCAAACTTGATCACTACAGGCAAAATCATGAGCAGTGGTTAGACATAAGCCATTAATTGTATATTTTGTACATGTTCATCTGTGCATTTTGGTCTTTTCTCTTTTTGTGCATCTTTTTTTGACATCTGTCAAGGATTTTAAGTTTATTGTGTTCCACTTCCCCATAGGGTCCTATTACTACCTAGACATGAAATAAAATAACTATTACCAATGCTTAATCATACACACACATTAGAAATAAAAATAAATAAATAAATTTTAAAAATTCCTGCTGAGGTTATATGCTTATTTTTAAGTGTTTCCTAACAAATCCCCTAAACTTGAGAGGACATGCTCTGGTATCTTTGCTTTACAATCACTGCTTATTCTCACAGTTAGTCATGAGACATCATGCTATTACTGCATGTCATGAAAATAACAATGCAAAACAAGCCTGGCTAAATTCCAAATCTCCAAAGAACATTTTCTTCCACGCTAATTGTTTGTGTTAGTAAAAGAACACATGTGAGACGTGGTGGGATACTGTCCTTTGTTATTAGATAAGGAGAGCGGTACAACAGAGATTCACAGCAGATGGGCCATATTTTGCACAGGCAACTTTGCTGAGAACTTCTTATCTGCAATGGCAGCAGGTTACAGAAGAAATCTATAGATTATTTCCCTGCAAAAATTTATCAAGGCTTAAATAATCACGTGCTGTAAAAACAAAAACAAACAAACAAAAAAACAACATTTTTTTCAGTTTTTAGTACCTAGTCAAACGGTCATGCTTTTGTTCTCCCACATCTTTCTACTGAAAAAAATTCTGAACCTATTAAAAAAAGTATTGAAAAATATTTAATGGATTAATAATATACTGCAGAATCTATTTTAATTCTGACAAATGGCTAAAAAACATTTCTAAACCTGACTTACAGTCCACAGAAAATGTAGACTGAGCAATTAGAAATAATAAATGATTAAAAACATTGTGTTAAAAACATTACTTAGAAAACTTTCAGTATGGATGCTAATAGCATGAATAACGAAGAACTGTCCCAGGTGTGTGGAGTTTGGGGGTTTTTTCCATTTTTTTTTTCCTGCCATCATATTACACTGTATATCATTTTTCCCTGGTTTTGCTTAATTTACTTGCAAAATGTATCACTTAATTTTATCTCCAGACACTTGCTGATCATGACTATTTTGCAAGTGAACAAATTATTCATTGATGAATCAGATACCCAAGTTTAATTCATCTGGAAACATGAATTCCCCTCCTTACAATTCTACAGGTGAAAGATAAGTGACTTATTCATTGCACAATGCAAATCCTCACAGTGTGCTTGTCAGAATATGGCCATTGGGTTATCATGCTCTTGACGAAAATTAGTTTCTTGAGAATTATAGATTTGCATCCAGAAACTGGCACCACTGAAAAAATGACTACTGAAAGATTATTTTATGCTACAATTTTTACACAATTTAATTTACAAATATGATAGAAATTGGGGCAGAGAAAACATGAGCCTATTTCCTACACACACGTGAATATTTCTTGTGCACAAGCTATTACTGAGATCAGTGTCTGTCTTGAGCTCCATTTGACTTGCAGTGCAGTCCTGAAGAAATTTTATGAAGAAGAATTGATTGATCAGAAATTACATCCCAGTGAGTGTGTCAGTTCCTGGGCTCAGAACCAATTAAACTAAAGTCTGTAGATAGTGTAGGTGATGTTTTTTTCACAATGGTACATCAGAAACACTTCACATTTGCAGTATTTCAGCAATGTAAAAGCTGAAAGAAAGAAATATGCAGTAATTCCACTGCATAGGAGTGTGCCAGAATACTCTGAACAGGAACGTAAAGAGGCAAGAACAGGCAAGAATATGTAAGGCACATCCTTACAGCCCAGTGCTACTGAAGCTGTTGCACAGCTTCTTTCTCTTTCCTTCGTGCCTTCCTTCCTCATCATTTTCACCACGATCTGAGTGGTATCTCTTCTGAGAGTTTTAAATGAATAATTTGTACATGCTTTAAGTAGGTTCAACAAAAGCTTTTCTGGGTCTATCATAGAATAGATTCAGGAGTGAATTAGTAAACTATGGGCACTGGAATGACAACAAGAGTATTTGACAAGCTATGGCAGTTAGGTTAAGTCTCTGGGGACTGGAAAAAAAGGCAATATAGCACCCATTTTTGAAAAGGATATAAAGGACAACCCAGGGAACTACTAACCTGTCAACCTAACCTCTGTGCTGGGGAAAATCATGGAAGTGACTCACCTGGAGGCTAGGCTAAGGCACATGGAAGAGAGAGAGGTGATAAGGGACAATCAGCATGGCTTGATGGTTGGACTAGATGATCTTAAAAGTCTTTTCCAACCCTAATGATTCGATTAAATACAAAACACACAGAACTCAAAACTTTAAAAATAATTTCTAATGTTTAACACAGCAGGAAAGTTCAAGTAAAGCAATCAGGATCACAGTTCCTTGCATCCTGACACATTTCCCAGCTATTAGCTTCTAAATTTTAATTTGCAACAAAAAATAAATAACAATGCAAAAGAAAGAAGAAAAGAAAAAAGAAAGGAAGGAACAAAGGAAGAAGAAAGAAAGAGTGTAGGATAAGAAACAGTTACAAAAGTTAACCATGGAGCTGTGAAGCAAGTTGGTTTCCAAAAAGAATACACAAAAAGCATTAAAAAAATAAATAAATGCAGAAACTGAGTGATGAAATTAAAAGATAGGCGATAAGATCTGGAAAAGTTCTCTTCCAAGTTCACTTATCACTGTTCCGGGTGCAGTAAAGATGGTATTTTCTGTAGCACTGCTGACTAAGCAGGAGGGAAGTATAATTTGCTGGGAGCTATATTTAAAGTAAAAGGCATTATATGGAGATCATCATGATTGATTCTTATAGCATGCTGGATCAGCTAAAGGCTTGTAATTCTGACATTTCTGATTTGTATACAAGCAAAAAGGATTTTTGTCCCTCCTGTATTACCTTAAACTTCAGTAGAAAATATTGCACATTTACAGGAAGTATGTCTCTACCTGCCAAGCAATGTTTAATATTATTCTATAAGAAATTTTAAACCACTTTTCTTGGCATACTATTTGATGTACTATAATGTGCAACAACTATTCCTGCAGGTGTGGACTTCATAAGTCATTGTGAGGGCTGCTAATACTGCATTTTCATAGCAGATCAGCACAAAGTGGTTCTGCAGCAGGTGCTGATGCAGTTATGACAGAGTGAGGACAGTTGAAATGCTTAATGATTCCTAAATTCCCTTACTGAATATGTTTGCATATTGGCCTCAGTAATACAAAATAAGAGAGGTTGATGATTGATTGAGATCATGTATTAATATGTATATTTTTAAAGTTATTTGCATGGCCACAAATAATCTACTCTGCTAGGTTTCCCTATATTTAAAACAGTGCTATTGCTATTTTTATATGTTCTGAACAGCTAAAAAATCTGAATAAAGAAATGAGATTGAGGAGTTTAAAATATCTTTTTTTTTTTTTCTAGAGAACCTGTTGAATAGAGAATTAATTATCAACATGTGGTTCAAGCCAATACAAGTGAAGTGTCTTGATCTGACTATTGAAAAAGATAACATGTATTTGCTATGTAGAAAATATTTTAATTCCAGGAATATGGTGTATTCATCTTAATTTTATATATATTTATGAGATTGAAGTAACAATATTTTCACCAGTAAGGATGATGATAAAATAACCATTATGAATATGGCAAACATGGAGGGAGTTCATATAACATGCAGTCATTTTTGTATGAAAGTCTGTTTAAACTTTTCTAGTAAGTTTTCCCTCCTTTCTAAATTCTTCAGGTGCTATTTCACTTATAAATCTGTTTTCATACTGTATATGCCAAGTGCTAGACCTACCAGTGAAGGAAGGGAGAGACGATCAGATTTGCAAATCCTCCCTGGTTCAATTAAGGCAAAAATGAAATCCAAAATTCAAACACAATCATCATTTTTAATGTGATTCTCCAAACTGTTTTAAAAGTAAATGCAATTGAACTATGAAACTTCAAAAGATACTGAAATAAGCCTTGTGTTGCTTAACAACTTTATCAGGGAAAAAGAAAGGAGAGAAATAGAGTGGGTTGGGGGTCAAGGGGCAAGGACAAAGAGAGAGATCACCGGTCTGGGTTCTGGTACTGGTCCAGCCAACACAGAAAGGAGGGAGAGAAGACAGTCCATGTTCTGTGAGAGTGCTCATCCAGAACTTCCAAAGTTCCAAATTCAGAATTCTCAAAATCCTCCCCAGTCTTCTGCCAAACATCCTTTTATGCCTACTAGATTTACAGGGTTTGTCATCAACAAGTTCTCCGTCAACAAGTTTATTGTCAACATGTTCATCATCAACAAGATTTCAGTAAAACTTTGAAGTAAACTGAGGAGTTTTGGACAGAGGAAGGCATCCTGTCTCTGCAGGGCTCCTTTCTCCAATCACATCTTCAGCCATTAGCCTGTTGTCATGGTGATCTTACAGACAATTCCAGGCATGTCACAGATAAAGTGTTTTTTATTGGTCTACTACAGTAAGTATTTTGATATATTCAAATCAAAATACAAATGTAATAGAATGCAAAAGATTATCTACATTCATCGATGATTTATGGGCATATATTGTTAAAATTAATAAATACATTCTGTAATTCATCTCTTTATACAGCATTTAAACAATTTTACTTCCTTATTGCTTTTTTCCTCATGTGCCATTTGACCACCTTAAAAAAAAAAAAACAAACAAAAATAACAGCCAAAAAACAAAGAAGGATGTAAAAGCAACCTACCAATCTCTTGTCAACTCAGAATTACTTCTGAAAGAACTATGTAAGGCAGCCAGAAATATTACTACTGTAGTAAACCCCACATTTCTGAATGTTGTTTGTAAGAACTGTATTAAACACCCTGCCATCAACTCCAGATCAAAGTCAAGCAAAGAATTTTCTATTATTAAATATAGCCAGTAATTTTATTTCTTCACTTCGTTATTCAATAATTAATATAATAAAATAATTTCTTGTTTTTAGATTTACCTTCCAATCTGTCAATATTCTGATATCAATATCTGCATAAAAGTTGTTAACTAATAAGATATGTACAACAAGCATTTCAAAAACTTCATATTCCCTATCATTCCAGGAACTCAATTCCTTTTGCTAAAACATTCATATTTCATAACCAAATTGGTATGTACCTGAGAGTACACTGGGAGTTTAAATTAGAAATAAACCTTATGGAAGCACAGATTGAGAGGAAAAAGTTTATTTCCGATCATATTTGTATGTATACATGTACAGATACACTGCAGGTGCATTCAGACGTTGCCCATTGGTCTTGACTTACTATCTGGGCTGCAGTTTCTGAATGAACTTGCAGCTGACTGTATCAGTCTTGATTGGATATACCGAACTGCACCTCATCAGTGAAGACGCTGTCTGACCTGTGTCCTTGCCTACCAGCTGGTCTTCCCTCATAGAGCAACTCTGATTCTAGCATTGCCTGACAGCCTAAGCAGACCTTGAAAGTAAAGAGGACACTGAATATCTCTGCTTTTTTTACACCCTTTGGCACTCAGCCACGACCTCGTTTGACAGCAGTACACAGTTTTTTTCTTGGACTGCATTTTCACAATTGACATAAATCTAGATGTCATTGTGTTGACCTTCATGCACTTTTTTCATTTCAACTTCTGGAGATCTTTCATTTTCCTTTTATGCTCACTTCTCCTAGACCCTCTTTTTTTGAGTGTTTCAGCCTAGTAATGAAATCCCCACTCATCTAAGCTGTGCTGCTAATTACTATGCCTGCTCATTTTTCAGCTCCTAGCACGGACTATCCTTCTGCTCCAAGAATGTCTTTGGGGATCAACTGGCTTTTTGGGCTGCTTTACCCTTTGAGTCCCTTTCCCAAAAGGTTCTGTATACCAATTTCCTGAGGAGATCAAAGATCAATGTGAGCTCCAGGAGGTTTATTCTGCTACAACTTTTCTTCACTTGCTTCAGGATGTACTCTCTCATCACTGCAGCCAAAGCTTCTATTGACTGAGATGCTTACTTATCCCCAATCAATTATTTTTCGCAAGTCTCATATCAGCAAAACACCTTAGAAACCCCACTTATCTAAAATGCATATCATGAACTTTTCCTGACACTTTTCAGAAATATCCTTTATTACCCTGACTTCACTGTATTGTCCTTCCAGCAGATGTCAGTCTTCTTGAAGCCTTTCCTGTGAACCATTCTTATCAGTTATATCAAAAAGTCAGGAAGAAAGAATCTGCAAATAATTGTGACTATCCTACCTTTCTGAACATGAAATATTGTGAAAATAATTCAGATTTCTATTACAAAATTTCAAGGTGGTTGACTTCAAACTCTATGGCTATCCACAGCCTAAGCACTAGGCCCTAGACTAAATTTTATATTTCTGATCACTACAAATTCTAATTCAGCGTACAATAATTTTTTCACCTATTCTGTAAGCAAATAATAGCAGTTAATGCTAATTATTTTCGTCACATTTGATCTTATGAATCATATAACTCTTTTCATAACTTTGTATCTTAGATGCAATTGGTTATCAATATTTTGTTCACTATTGTGTAATATGGGGGTGTTCTGGGTTTTTTTAATTAATCTAGAGCAAGGTATTATTTTTTTTTCCAAAAACTAGCAAAAAAGAAAACTGAAAAATAATAGTTTTGACTTGACATGCAATTTTATGGTAATTAAGTATTAAAGACAAGAATTATGCAGTATATGAATATGGGGTGCATCCACGGGTGCAGAGAGAGCTGGCGGAGGTCATTGCTGAGCCGCTCTCTGTAATCTTTCAGAGGTCTTGGAGAACTGGGGAGGTGCCTGATGACTGGAGGGCAGCCAATGTCACTCCTGTCTTCAGAAAGGGCAAGAAGGAGGACCCAGGTAATTATAGGCCAGTCAGCCTCACCTCTGTCCCTGGTAAGGTGATGGAACAGCTTGTGCTGGATGCCATCTCCAGACAACTGGGAGAAAAGGAGGTTACCAGGAGTACCCAGCATGGGTTCACCAAGGGGAGGTTGTGCTCGACCAACCTGGTGGCTGTCTATGAAGTTGTCACTGGCTGGGTGGATGGGGGGAGAGTGGTAGACGTAGTCTACCTTGATTTCAGTAAGGCTTTTGATACTGTACCCCATGACCTCCTTATAACAAAGCTGAGGAAGTACAGGATAGATGAGTGGACAGTGAGGTGGGTTGAGAACCAGCTGACTGGCAGAGTGCAGAGGGTCATTGTTGGCGGTGCAGTGTCCGGCTGGAGGCCTGTAACTAGTGGTGTCCCCAGGGGTCTGTGCTGGGTCCGGTCTTGTTCAAAATCTTCATCAATGACCTTGATGAGGGGATAGTGGCCACCCTCAGCCAGTTTGCTGATGATACGAAGTTGGGTGGACTGGCTGACACGCCTGAAGGCTGTGCTGCCATTCAGCAAGACCTGGACAGGCTGGAGAGCTGGGCAGTAAGAAACCAGATGAGGTTTAACAAAAACAAGTGTAGAGTCTTGCACCTAAGGAGGAATAATTGCAACCACCAGTACAGGCTGGAGGATGACCTGCTGGAGAGGAGCTCCGCAGGGAGGGACCTGGGTGTGCTGGTGGACAACAGGTTGGCCACAAGCCAGCAGTGTGCCCTTGTGGCCAAAAAGGCCAATGGCATTCTGGGGTGTATAAAAAAGAGCGTTGCCAGCACATCAAGGGAGGTGATCCTCCCCCTCTACTCTGCCCTGGTAAGGCCTCATCTGGAGTACTGTGTCCAGTTCTGGGCTCCCCAGTATAAAAAAGACAGGGATCTCTTGGAAAGAGTCCAGCGGAGGGCCGCAAAGATGGTAAAGGGCCTAGAGCATCTCCCCTGTGAGGAACGACTAAGTGAACTGGGTCTGTTTAGCCTTGAGAAAAGAAGGCTGAGAGGAGATTTAATCTAGGTTTATAAATACCTGAGGTGTGGGGGCCATAGTGGTGAGGCCAGACTCTTTTCAGTAGTGTGTGGGGACAGGACAAGGGGAAATGGGATGAAGCTAGGGCATAGGAAGTTCTGCACGAATGTGCGCAAGAACTTTTTACGGTGACGGTGACAGAGCACTGGAACAGGCTGCCCAGGGGGGTTGTAGAGTCTCCTTCTCTGGAGATATTCAAGACCCGCCTGGACGCCTACCTGTGCTACCTGGTGTAGGGAACCTGCTTTGGCAGGGGGGTTGGACTCGATGATCTCTGGAGGTCCCTTCCAACCCCCATGATTCTGTGATTCTGTGATTCTGTGATATTCATGTAGAGGAAATGAACCTGGGGGTATTGACTGATGCTCGGCTGAACATGAGCTGACAGTGTGTCCAGGTGGGCCAAGAAGGCCAAGGGCATCCTGGCTTGCATCTGAAACAATGTTGCCAGCAGGAGCAGAGAGGTGATTGTCCCCCTGTACTCAGCACTGGTGAGGCTGCACCTCAAGTACTGCGTCCAGTTTTGGGCCCCTCACTGCAAGAAAGACATCTAGGCCCTGGAACGTGTTCAAAGAAGGGCAACAAAGCTGGTGAGGGGTCTGGAGCACAGGCCATATGGCGAGAGGCTGAAGGAGCTGGGAATGTTCAGCCTGGAGAAGAGGAGGCTCAGGGGAGGCCTTACTGCTCTCTATAACTTCCTGAAGGGAGGTTGGAGTGAGCTGGGGATTGGCCTCTTCTCTTGTGTCATTAGTGATAGGACTAGAGGGAATGGTTTCAAGCTGCAGCAGGGGAGATTCAGGCTAGACATTAGGAAATATTACATCTCAGAAAGGGTGGCCAGGCACTGGAATGGACTGCCCAGGGAGGTGGTGGAGTCACCAACCCTGGGGGCGTTCAAGGAACGATTGGATATCGTGTTGAGGGACGTGGTTTAGTGGGAGCTGTTGGTGATAGGTGAATGGTTGGACTGGATGGTCTTTTAGGTCTTTTCCAACCTTGGTGATTCTATGATTCTATGGTTCTATGAATATAATTTCTTGGTTATTCTACCTTGACGGTGGATGATGCAAAGGTATTGCTTCAGCAATGTCCACTAAGCTCTCTTGTTCTCCTCAAACAGCCATGACATGGAACCATCCTGGAGGTGATAGTTTTGTCTTGAAATAGAGGATTTGCTCTATTAAAGCTTATACTTTACTACCTATGAAGAGTCATCTCAGTAAGTGTCCCTTATTTCCCTCTGGTTTTTGTGGATGGGGAAAGGATTAATGTCACTTTTGGCTGCCTTGTCTGTCTACAGATGTGCTGGGCTGGGATCAGGAGAAAGGCAGGACAGAAACACACAATTTGCAGAAATGTCCTTTAGGACAAACAGAACTGTTTCTTATTTAAAGTATTGTTTTGGTTTTCATCCAGGCAAGGTAAAATGTGAAGTGCCTGCATATTAAGCTGGAGCTTAATTGGAGTCCTAGTATGAACCAGATAGTACTGTTGTCCTAGTATGAACAAAACAGAGAGTTTTGTTGTCTGGAATAAATAGCATTTATAAAAGTTCTTTCTTCTGCTGCTCTTCCAAGATTCCTAATTGAGTAGCTACACTGCAGTCATAGGAGGATGTATGCGCCAAAGATACTCTTTCCCCTTTGCTTTTTGCTTTTTTTTTTTTTTCCCCTGCACTTGTCTGTTCTGTGGAATATGCACATTCAATCACTTCAAACTAAGAAAATCATAGGATTTTTCGTGTAACCCCACTATTTCACTACTATGCAAGATAGATGAGTAGAATTATAGTAGAATACCTTCAGCAGAGGGTCAGACAAGTCATACCCTGTAGGAAGAATGATATTTATCACTTCTTACTAATTGTCCTACCTCCCTACAGATAAGGAAGATAGCTATCTTAAGCAAACTCTTCCACTTTTCAGTTCATTTTTCTCGCTACTGACTACCTAGGGAAAGTACGTATTTATCATGGATCTCCTTTTTTTCCCCTCTTTTCACCTTAAATTCTTAAAATTTGACTTAGTAAAACTGTTAAGCTCTAAAATGAGCATGTTTTAATAATCCATGTGTTTTATTAACTAGAAGTAAACTTATATCCTAGCAAGATACCAGTACAAATGACAATACCTAGAAATATAAATTATTCAGGTGAAAATGATTTTGCAGGAAAGTTAATATGAAATGGAATGGAATTGCAATGAGACTGCTAGAAGAAACTGTGACCTGTATATTAGAAAGTTGTCTTTCTTTCTTCAGATTTGTTTTTTCCTTCTGTTATACCCACATAAAAATGTAGCACCCAGCAGAGTGCTATCCCACTAACTGAAGGCAAAGTTTATTTTTCTAAAATTGTCTCTGAAAACTGCCATATATTATGGTTAATTTTAGTCTTTTATTTACTACCAGCACAATTGCAGTAGTCAGACATTAGATATTACCTGACTTTATAAAATTAGTACAAATTAATAGTTATTATCTGACTTGTTTCTATGTGGTGCTATATGAATCACAGCACTGAGAACTTCTTAAAATTCACCCAGCTGAAACAATTAGAAAATAGCTTTACACTAGAAGTAGTCAATAAGGAAACTGAAATGAAAATGGATGTATTTTTTTCATATCAATGTGGCTTGATTTTTAAATGATATGAAAAAACTCATAATTAATAACTTTCTAGAGATTTATTAAAAAGCATTTCTAATAAGTAATACAAATTTTAGATAATAGGAAAACCCCAAAGCTTCACTATTAAAAGAGCAGAAGTTGACTTCTGCATTTTCCTGAGAAAAGAAATAGTTAAGAAAACTGTAAGTAAATAATCTCTGACTTAAAAAACAATTAAACAAACAAACAAACAAAAAAACAACACAGAAATTCCAGATTAATTCTATCGTTTGTCATCATAGCTAAAAAAGAAATTCCTAGTGTGTGCAATAATTATTTGAAATAAAAATCCCCATATACGTAAGATTCTGACTAATCAAAAAAGCTTTTTAAAAACAGCTCCATGAACTGTATTTCAGTTTATAACTTATACAAACTGAGCTGATGATACTCAGGATGTCAAATTATTACACACAGCATTGCAGCATTTTTTTATTACGAATCTTTGCCCTTATAAATTAAATTCCTCTACAGATGGTCATGTATGTGGTTGCAAATGTATAGCTTGGTTTGATTTGATAATCACAGGGGCATTATTTTTTATCCAGAATTCTTAGTTGTGTACATTTATTCTGAAAAAGCAAGAACAGTATAAGGCATTTAACTTGGACTATTTGAAAGGTATCAACTGTTTAAATGACATTTTCACCTTCAGAAAATACATCTTTGCCTGCTAGAAATGGCGATGCTATCATGCCGCTGGCAATCTATGATACAGTCGTGTCACAAATAGGTGTCAATTCTCATTACATTCTCAAGTATAAATTCCACTTATCAGTTTCCACATAGTTGCAGATTTTTTAACAATCCCATTTTACCATGATTGCACAGAAGTTCAACCTCAAATACCTTATGATATCTTTGTAGGAACTACCGCAGATGTAACAGATTTGGGAGCAATATGTGTAGTTGGGCTGGGATGAACGCCAAAGCTTAAAACTTTGATTTGGGAAGGGGATGTACTTCTAAGCAACAGAAAGGGGTCAAGAAATGCAGTCATGTTAGGAAGCAGAAGAAAACCTCAGATTTGTCCCAGAGGACAAGGAACAGATGGAACTGAACTTGGTGAGAGATCCAAAAAATAACAAGGGGTTCTACAGGTATATTTGTCAGAAGAGACTGGCAAATGAGAGTGCACTCCCTCTGATAAATGAGAAGGAAGAAATGGAAACAGCAGACATGAAGAAGGGTGAGGTACTGAAAAAGTTCTTTGCCTCAGTCTTCACTGGCAGTCAGTCTTCCCATGGCGCTCACATTCCTGAACCTCCAGGTGTGGATCAGGAGAGAAAAATCCCTTCCACTGCAAGAAAAGAGGAAGTCCAAGACTAACTCATGAGGCTGAATGTGTACATGTATCCCAAGGTCCTAAGGAGATTATTGATGTTATTGCCACCTCCATCATACTTGAAATGTCATGGTAGTCAGGCAATGTCCCTTGTGACTTGACAAAGGAAAGCAACACTCCCATTTTCAAGAAATGAAAACGGAAGGGCTGGGGATACTACAGGCCAGTAAGACTCATATCTTTCCCTGGAGATCTAGACACTTGGATCAACTGAATTCTCAGCTGGTTTGCTGATGACACCAAGCTGAGTGGCAAAACTGATACAATACAAAAAGGGGGTGCCATCCAGAGGGACCTGGACTTTGGTCTAGTGGGTGGTGACCCTGCCCAAGGCAGGAGGGTTGAAACTAGATGATCATAATGGTCCTTTTCAACTCAGGCCATTCTATGATTCTATGACAGGCTGAAAAAATGAGCCCTGAGAACCAAATGAGGTTCAAGAAGGCCAAGAGAAAGATGTAACACTGGGGTTATGGCCATCCCAGATATATGTACAGACTAGGAAAAGAACTCACTGAGAGCAGTCCTGCAGTGAAGGACTTCAGGTTCCTGATGGCTGAAAAGCTGGACATGAGCTTGCACTGTGTGCTGACAGCCCAGAAGGCCAACTATATCCTGGACTGCATCAAAAGAGGGATGAAAAACAGATGTGCTATGGCATTTTCTTAACTGAAATTTTAACTATTTCTTTTTGCCAGTTACTGAACTTCTCTTTTACTTCGTAAAAACAAACAAGAAACTCTTTTATAAATACATCAACTGTAAGAGGAGGGCAAAGGGGAATCTCCAGTCTTTACTGGACGAGGCTGGGAATGTGATCACAGACAATAAGGAAAAGGCAGAGGTTCTGAATGCCTTCTTTACGTCTGCCTTTAAAAGTCATCTCGGTTATTCCCAGGGCTCCCCACTCTCTGGCTTGGTAGTCTCGGCTGGGGAGCAGACTGAACCCCCTGTGATTCTTGAAGAAGTGGTCAGGGAATTACTACTCCAACTGGACTGCCACAAGTCCATGGGTCCGGATGAGATTCACCCGAGAGTGCTGAAGGAACTGGCAGAGGTGATCGCTGAGCCGCTTTCCGTTATCTTTCAGCGCTCCTTGTTAACGGGTGAGGTCCAGGAAGACTGGAGGCTTGCCAACGTGACTCCCATTTACAAGAAAGGTTGTAAGGAGGATCCGGGGAACTACAGGCCTGTTAGCCTGACCTCGGTGCCAGGGAAGGTAATGGAACGGATTGTCTTGAGGGAGATCACGCGGCAGGTGTGGGATGACCAGGAGATCGGACCTAGCCAGCATGGGTTCGTGAAGGGCAGGTCCTGCTTGACCAATCTGATCTCCTTCTATGATCCTGTCACCCGTCTGATGGATGAAGGAAAGGCGGTTGATGTGGTCTACTTAGACTTCAGCAAAGCCTTTGACACTGTCTCCCATGCTATTCTCCTGCAAAAGCTGGCAGCCCGTGGCTTGGATGGGTACACTCTCGGCTGGGTAAGGAGCTGGCTGGAAGGCCGGGCCCAGAGAGTGGTGGTAAATGGAGTCAAATCCAGTTGGAGACCAGTCATGAGTGGTGTTCCCCAGGGGTCGGTGCTAGGGCCTGTCCTCTTCAACATCTTTATTGATGACTTGGATGAGGGCATTGAGTGCACCCTCAGTAAGTTTGCGGATGACACCAAATTGGCAGGGAGTGTCGATCTGCCTGAGGGTAGCGAGGCCCTGCAGAGGGATCTGGACAGACTGGTGAGCTGGGTCGAAGCCAATGGGATGAGGTTCAACAGGACCAAATGCCGGGTCCTGCACTTTGGCCACAACAACCCCAGGCAGCGCTATAGGCTTGGGGCGGAGTGGCTGGAGGACTGCGTTGAGGAAACAGACCTGGGGGTACTGATTGATACTCGGCTGAACATGAGCCGACAGTGTGCCCGGGTGGCCAAGAAGGCCAACGGCATCCTGGCTTGCATCAAAAACAGTGTTACTAGCAGGAACAGGGAGGTAATTGTCCCCCTGTACTCGGCATTGGTGCGTCCGCACCTCGAGTACTGTGTTCAGTTTTGGGCCCCTCACTGCAAGAAAGACATTGAGGCCCTGGAACGTGTTCAGAGGAGGGCTACGAAGCTGGTGAGGGGTCTGGAGCACAGGCCTTATGAGGAGCGGTTGAGGGAGCTGGGATTGTTCAGCCTGGAGAAGAGGAGGCTCAGGGGAGACCTTATAGCTCTCTATAACTTCCTGAAGGGAGGTTGTGGTGAGCTGGGGGTTGGCCTCTTCTCTCGTGTAATCAGTGATAGAACTAGAGGGAATGGTTTCAAGCTGCGCCAGGGGAGGTTCAGGCTGGACATTAGGAAGTATTACTACTCGGAAAGGGTAGTCAGGCATTGGAATGCACTGCCGAGGGAGGTGGTGGTGTCACCGACCATGGGAGTGTTCAAGAAACCTTTGGATGCTGCGTTGAGGGGTATGATTTAGCTGGGAAGTATTGGTAATGGTTGGACTGGATGATCTTCTAGGTCTTTTCCAACCTCGATAATTCTGTGATTCTGTGATTCTCCTCCAACCTGCTTCATTCCTAAATTCTCCTCCATTCTCCAGTCTACAACTGTCTCCCAAATACACTTTCCTTTCTCTTTTGCTGATTCTATTTTACTCGCAAATTTCTTGGAGTCTATTACCTATAAATTATCAACTTTTCAAAGTTATTTGGTTTGGATTTTCTCTCCTTCCAAAGATTAGTCCTTCCTGTCCATGTGATAAATGCATGCACCTTCGTGTCCTCAACAGAAATATCCTTGAAATTCAAAATATTTACATGCTATTTAGGTACTGCATTGACTTCCAATACAGTCAATCCATTTTTCATTTGCAAGTTTGAGAAGTATAACTTGTAATGACTTCAGTTCTATTCTTAGCACTTTTTTCCTTCTGTTGGCATTGCTACTTCTCCTGTCAGCAGGAAAAAGTAGGGAAAACGATAATAGCTAAAGCCCTTCTGAAAAGCATTCACCTTTTCCTGTGTTGCCTTGAATGTCAGATAGAAGAAGTAAGTGCAGTCAGCTACAAATTAACATGTATGCACAAGGCATAGAAGAGAAAGTGATTTTTTTTTTCATGAAGTTATTTGGATATAATATTACACCATGTATATTTTCTAAATTAGCTCCACTAAAATATCATCTAAATGTATCTAAGTATTAATAATTTCTTTTTCTAGACTCAAGAATGTTTAAAACTTGTAGTTGAACGATACCATTATTAAATATCATTCATGTGGGCATAACAAAGTTTGTAAATTACAGAAGTGATAATATTAACACATTAGGTAATAAAAGATTATTCAGTACATGAGCACAGTCAAATTTTTGGAAGGGAAGAGGAAGAGTAGAAAAATATGAAGGATATCCAGTGGAACAAAACAGAAATGAAGAAAGATTTAGGAACGGCTATAAGAATATTATTGTATATTCTCTAATGTTCGCTTTCACTTAATTATTTCATAAAAAGTCCACAGTGGTCATAACAATTACTAGAAGCATGATACCACCCTGAATGTAAAAGTATCTAAACATCTCTGTCACAATATCACTATTACTTTGAAAGCAATATAGGTCTAATAAGTGCCCAAGATTTGTGTAGTTTGCAAAAAAAGATCTAGTTTTTTTCTGTAATTTTTCTGAATGTGAAAAATGAATTTCTCTTCCACTGGAGTTGTAAAGCCTTGATTTTGCAGGAATGACCTCTTGTCTTCTCTTTGAGAAAGTTCAGTTTTATTGAAGAACAATTTAAATTCCTGAACTACAAAAATCTAGCTTTTGTATTTGAGGAGTGTATTATTTCATCAGTGAACATTTTCCTCATGATGTGTAGAGATGTGTTAAGTACCTATAATTTAGTGGTAGTACACTATTTTTAAAATGGATGTGACAAGTCAGAATTTTGCTGACTTGCCATATTAACAAGTAGCTAAAACAAAAGGGTTTTTCTGTTTGTTTGTTTGTTTGAATTCTTGGTCTGTACATAGTTCTCTGTTTTTCTAAATGCAGAAATCATTGTGATGTTTTCCAAACTCAGAGACAAATTCTGATGACCGAATTTATTTAAATAGATGGTGGATTTTATAGGCCTACTATAGAGCTGTTTAGCTGTAACTGAGATTTAAGCCAGTTGAGGATTTTTCATCTCATAATCATGATTTAGGTGTCTGAGATAAAATATCTCTGATCACAGAATCACAGAATCATGGGGGTTGGAAGGGACCTCCAGAGATCATTGAGTCCAACCCCCCTGCCAAAGCAGGTTCCCCACACCAGATCGCACAGGCACGTGTCCAGGCTGATGTTGAATATCTCCAGAGAAGGAGACTCCACAAACCCCCTGGGCAGCCTGTTCCAGTGCTCCGTCACCCTCACCGTAAAGAAGTTCTTGCACACATTTGTGTGGAACTTCCTATGCTCCAGTTTCCGGCCGTTTCCCCTTGTCCTGTCTTCACACACTGCTGAAAAGAGTCTGGCCTCACCACTTTGTCCCCCACACCTTAGTTATTTATAGACCTGGATTAGGGATCAGGTCCCCTCTCAGTCTTCTTTTCTCAAGGCTAAACAGACCCAGATCACTTAGCCTTTCTTCATGGAGAAAAAAAAAAAAAAAAAAAGATACTAAGAATATTATCCAGGTGTTTGTTTTTTTGGGTTGGAATAGCATAACATTTTATACCAAACTAGATCATATGTTCTAAGCTGTTGTGTTCAGGTTTTATCGCTTCATTTCCATCTCATCTCTTACTTTCTGCATAAAATCCTGCACAAAGTTTATCTTGGTACAAAGTTTTAAAGCAAAAGGAGGGCAGTAAAGAAAGAGAGAGGGAATATAATAAAGAAATATCAGTCTGACTTTTTTCCAGTTCAATAAAGAAAGTTGGCATCCTAGTCATAACAGGTAATTAATTCTGGCAACTACTTTGCTGCTTTTATGGTCTTCCTGCTATGAAAATATATCTTCATCATATGTTGTGAGCAGCGGCATGCAATTCCAAACTGAACTTGGTTTCAAAGATAGATAACTACTACAGCTCCATATCTAAACATGTCATTTTTGTTTGGAGTCTGCATGCATTTTTATTCTCTTTCCCAGCTTAGAAAATGGAATGTTGATGGGACTGTATCATGCACACTACTTTTCTGCATCTGCCTATTGCAAAAAGCATGAAATGGAATGCTCTGTTCTATCATTGATTTGTTGCCAGTGTAATCTGTTTTATTCAAGTCACAGTCCAACTATTTCTCCAGCACCACGTTATTTCACAATTTCTCTTTCCCAAAGCTGATCATGCATTATGAACAAGTCAGATGTGTTCATTCAGCTTCGATTTTTATACCTCTTTTAAATCAATACTTCTGTGATTGATCTAAAATTTAAGAGTCAGTGGGCTGTATAACTGAAATGGCAAAAAAGGTATGTGGAGGATTTTCAGTTTTGGCTGAAATGAACATCAGGTGCTATACAGTGATTTTAATGATTCACAGAAATAAATTAAATGTATTGCAACATCGTTTATTATTGTACCTGTTCTCTTCAATTAAATAATGTATCAGGCCATTCTTACTTCTCTGCCGGATTGGGGACAGGCTGAAAATATGGCAACAAGAGCATATAAACACTTATTTAGATCGTGTTTTTACAATGAGTTTATTTTAGTTAGAAATGCAACAATCCTTTCTTGAGCTATTTTCTCAAATTGATTACTTGTGCATTGTAACCACTGTTACCTAAACATAGAGAGAGCTACAGCAAAAGAAACCAACACAACTAATCCAAAATTTTGTCTACAGAAGCAGTCAACACTAAATACCGCAGAGGGAGATTAAATTCTTCTGGTTGAGTAGTGGTATAATATCAAAGAAAATAGGAATTCTTAACCCTGAAAATTATTACTTAACAGCTTGAGAATTCATAATCTCTGTCAATTTCCTGAGCAGCTACAGAAATTCAATCATATTGTTCCTACAGGATATGTCAAAGTTGGTGGCAAAATTTCTATTGCTGTGTCTGATTCACAAAAAGTTCTTTACACGTCTATTTGGTTTGTTATTGTATTTATAAGGAGAGAAGGAGACAGAAGAACCTAGCTCAAATTTTGTTTTCTCTTTATGTTATCTATACATGTCATATCCCTTCTTACTCTTTTCTAAATGGAAACATTTATTCTAAACTATTTAAAATAACCCTGTGTAAGATTCCTGCCAAGAACAAACATTTTTTTCAGTCTGGCTAATGCTCTGATCATAATGATGTACTTAAAAGTACACAGATATATTCTGTTTATACTATGTTTCCCTGAATGGAATTTATAAAGCTAAACTAAATTATTATCAATCTTAAGATATATGTTTCTTATGATAGTATACGTTGTCAGTATCTGATCACCATTTTTTGATGTTATTATTTCTTTCTTAGTCGTAGAATTATAGAATGGCTTGGGTTGAAAGGGATCTTAAAGATCATCTAGTTCCAATCCCCTACCATGTATGGGATTGCCACCCACTAGATCAGGTTGGCCAGGGTCCCACCCAATCTGGCCTTGGACAACTCCAGGGATCGGGGACATCCTCAGGTTCTCTGAGCATCCTGTTCCATCATCTTATCACCTTCCAAGTCAAAAATTACTGCCTAATATCTAATGCTGCAATGAGGTCTCCCCAGAGCCTTCCCTTCTCCAAGTAAACAAGGCCAGATCTTTCAAACTTTCTCCACACCTTCCTTATGCTGGGGGCCCTGTATGCAGTACTCTGAGAGGGCCTCACAAGAGCAGAGTAGGGGGTGACAACCATGTTGGCCTACTGCTCTTTTGATGCAGCCCAGGATATAGTTGGCCTTCTGGACTGCAAGAGCACACTGCTGGCTCATGTCCAACTTTTCATCCACCAGGAATGCTAAGTCTTCTCCACAAGGCTGTTCTCAATGAGTTCTTCTCCCAGTCTATACATACTTGGAATTGACACAACCCAAGTGCAACACAGTCCACTGGGCCTTGTTGAACCTCGTTAGCATCTTGTGGGCACATTTTTCAAGCCTGTCCAGGTCCCTCTGGATGGCATCCCTTCATTCTATTGTGTCAACCCCACCACTCAGTTTAGTGTCATAAGAAAAAATGTTGATAGTGCACTTGATCCCAATGTCTATGTTATTGGTAAAGATATTAAAGAGTGTCAGTCACAAGACTGACCCCTGGGAGATACCACTTCAACTTAGAGATAAGGACGTGATGTGGGACCACATTAAAGGCCTAACACTAGTCCAGGTACATTACATCTGTTGTTCTTCCTATGTCCACCAATGCCATATCATGAAGGACATTTTCATATCTGTGTGAAGACTGTGTTTGCTGTTGTTTTTAATGTTTTGTAATAATGTAATGAAATACTGTGTTTGAAATACGTACCAGCAGGAAAATTAATAGGAAAATTCTTAGAACAGAATGTTTATTCAAATGACATAAATATAAGCCAGGGACAAGAAAACACTTACTTCTTATTTCTGTGTTAAAAATATTTAGTTGAAGTACTTATAGTAACTGCCTTTTTCCCATGAAATTATTTTTTCTTCAGCAAATTATTGTATTAATACCTTTTAGGTGTTTTCTTTCAAAAAACTGAAGTGCTGCATCTTGTGTGCTCTACTTTCTAAACATTGGAAGAAAAGAAAACTAGGCACTCTCCTCAGTTGAAGATCTTGTTAACAGGTATCCCACAGTTTCTATTTTGTCCATTTAATAGCTTTACTGCAAGAGTAATTTACTGATTGTCAGCTTTTGGCAACAGTTTCTGTATCTGATAATATGATGAATATTGCTTTCTAAAGGCTTGAAACATCATTGTGCTTTTCCAGTGCCATCTGGAAGTCTTGCCTCTGGGAAACTACAGATAGAAAGCTATGTTTTAAAAGTTTTTAAACTTACTATATTCCTACGGTCATGCCCCACTGAAATGCTCCATGAAACAGAGCTTCTTTATCATTCAGTATAGCCTTATATGCACCTGTTTTTACATCTTCATAATTTCAGGTAGTATGAAGGCGGGTTTTTTTATATACGAACTTAAAATATATTAATATGTTGGGTAGGTATTTGCATGAAGATGGAAGTTGCTCACAAACTCCTTTGCCTGTTTCTTTTACTTCACAGCTTTTTATTCTATATTATTCTTAGCAGCTTGTTCATTGTTTTACATAGCAAAGATTTCTTTATATGATAAACAAGACAGTAGTTGGAATATATGGATAAATAGCTTTCAGAAAATATTCTGAACATCATTTCAGTCATAACATAAGCAGAATCTGATTTTTGTTTTTTTTTACTTCTAAAAAGAAATGCATTAGATCACTGCACCAGCTGTCAGATGCAATGAAGACAGACACTTTTGCTGCAAAAGAATAAAATCTGGTCTTCTCTTATCCCAGGAGTATAACAGCGTTCTCATCAGTTACCTGAGGCAGTTGCCCATCATGTAGATTACTTACTAAGATGGATAAATACTTTGTAAGTAAAGCATACGCAAAATCAGGTGCCGTTCATCCACTATGATTTAGAAGTACTGAGATTGCCTATTACCAGCATCTCCTGACATTTTCAGATTATCTGTGCACTCCAGGTAAGTCATGACTGTGGACCAGGTGATTTATGAGAATGAACACATCAGTGTATCAAATTTTTTGGGAATTACTTGTGACATGGAGAAGAGAAGCTGACTTTTTAATTTACATTCAAGAAAATAATTCTTTAATAGTGAAGTAAAAGGTGCTTGAAGATAGCACATAAAAGATAAATACCATTAACAATAATTATGGTTTAAAAGTGTGAACAAATCATTTGTAACCACAACAACAACAACAAAAGTGTGCTTATGAATAATTCAGAAGAAAATTTCAGTATGACAATTTCTCTAAGTACCTGTGCTTACAGTGCAAACAAAGATTGGACTTAGACAGTTTTCCATTTAAGAAGGTGGCAATTGTCAACATTATACTATGTTATTAAGTTTTCCATATGAATTGTTGTCTTCTGTAGTGCTGTAGACGCCACTCTTGTTCAGTATCTTTATACTCTTTGGTCAGTTTACTCCCAGTTGCTGCCCTCCCAACACCTCAAAAGCCTTTAGATGATTTGTATTTTTTTTTATTTTCAAACTTTTCTTGGAATAGAGCACTCACTGGATGTCAACAACCATCAAAATATATACATATAGTTTCATCCTTCTAATACAATAGAGTTATTTGTATATATATGTATGTGTGTGCATATGTATATGAACAATATATACAAGCAGAGGAATGACTAGTTCTGTAAACAAAAATTCCTAAATAAGTTACTTACTTATTCTAATTGAAATTACTTGAAAGGAAATTAGAAGTGTTAACATGCTCTTCAACATTCTTTGGTAGAGATTTGATTCACATTTTTCTTCTTTTCACAGTTTTCTGTTAAAAAATGATGATTTTTTTCCACACACAATTATTTTTAAATAACCTATGTAAAGTGATTGTAAGGTGATCTTCTTAGGAAAGGTTTCCAGGCAATGCTTTTTTTTGTAATTTTCATAGAAATTAGATCTGATGTAATGACAGAAAACATCAGATTAATCTCTATAAAGAGCAGTGGCATAACAATGATGTTAAATTCAGATGTCCATTTCAGACTGAAGAGATTTTTTTTTTTAGTTTTACTATGATGACATGAATATATAAGACACATAAATGTAAATCTTCTGCCTATGAAATAACACTATATTTTATTATCTGTTTAAAATTAATCGATTTAAGAATACTATTTTATTAAATGTTTCCTATCTAGTATCATAATCATAGTCATAATGTCCTGTGCTACTAGCATAAGTTAGTTTTCTTCTTGTAGCTTAATTTTGCACTGAAAGAATTTAACAGGGAATAGAATGAGGTAGTAAATGCAGCATATCAATAAGATGGAGAAGGAAATGCAAGATATAATACTTCCTTATCTATAAATGTAACAGACTGTTCTATATTTCTCTGAAATCCTTACAACTATATGGTGGGAGATCTATCTGAAGCCAGGTTTATTGTGATACAGTGTACCACTGCAATTAGCTTTTTAAATTGGCTTGGGAGAAATAAGTTCAAGAAGCACTCTAGAATAAGTTGGCGTCTGGATGAGGAGCTACGAGATACGGTTTAGTGGCTTGTGGTAGCAATGGCAGTGGGAGGACGGTTGGACTAGATGATCTTGTAGGTCCTTTCCAACCTTGTGATTCTATGATTCTATGAAGTTCTTAATTAAAATAAAATGTTCTTATAAGAATAAACATCTGTAATCTTTTTATTTCTTATTTGTCCATCTAGCCAACAACTTCACTTCAGTTGAGAAAGGTTTTATTTTTCTGATTTCCCTTATTATGATTCTATTAAACAACTAGTCTTCAGACACAAATACAACATCACTAAAATAATTTCTTTACCTCCTGTTAACATTCCTCTGCGATCCAAATAAAGTGTTTCCTGCAATATATTAATCTCTTGCAACTAAAATAATCCTGGATAATTCCATAACTAAAGAGACAACTGCCATTCCTCCCTCTCGGACCAAGGATTTTTGGTTTTGTCTTTTTTTTCCCCACCTTTTCTAAGCTTAACTTTACTGAAAAGATTTTTTCGCTGTCTAAACAGATTACTGCAACCACTTCTCCTGGCTATGCAGGAACTGATATTTAGAAAATCTTGGTAGTAGGTAGACTGATCTGCTGCAGCTCTTTTGAACACAAATGCCATGACTGCCAAGTTAAACAGTTTGAATATGACACAACCGTTATTATTATTCTTTTAGTCATTCATTCTATTCATACTATTTAACATAATCTTATTTATCTTTCCTGCTCTGTGCTTCAGTGCAAATAATTTCACAAAACACACTGAAACTCTTGGTTGACTCTTCAGTTCCCTTGGAAACAAAGGTCAAAAAATATATATATATATCTCATTTTGATATCCAGTTTCTGCTATAATTCTCTTTTGGCACAGAAATGCACATTACTCTGCCAGTTACAAGCAGCAGATGAACCAGATTTGTATACAGTCTCACCTGTTCATCTCAGCATCTCCCTTTTATGCCAGGCTTGTGAGAATGAATGAATAAATTAATCCATCCTTCTATCACAGTAATAGTTTAACAAATGTAGCATCACCTTCAAAATGAGCACATGGAGTGAAAGTCCAAGTGAGAAAAACTATAAGAAGTTCTCTGGGGATCAGACTTAAAAAATGTCTGAGATCTTAACAGAATATTAACTGTTATATTTGAAACAAAAGCAGACATTTTACAGAGATTTACAGGATCAGCCTACAGATAGCTGCTGCAATTAGAATACTGAGGTAACAAAAAACATCAAATTCAGGTCAAGGTATCTGGAGAGCAACTCAAAGCTATCTGCAAGAAAACATTCCTGTTGGAGGGTTTTGTTTTGTTTTGTTTTGTTTTGTTTTCCATTTAAAATCTTTGTATGGGATGGGAAAGACTTTTCTAACTGTTTCTGTTTTTAAAATTACAGAAACTATTCCTAAATGTGGCTCTACTAAACAAAGAAAGGAGTTGTAAGTTTTTTATCAATTCTTAGAATATGCATGCAATCTCTATTGGATCTGTTATCCAAATACCCATTTAGCAGAGACAAAATGATAAAGCATTTATTTTCAGAAAAGACATGTATCATTTGCTCATGTGTTTTTGACATCTTTGGCACTCGCAACTTCCAGAATAAATTCCCTGTTGCTTATGTAGAAAATTTGAACCTAATAGATGCCTAATTCCTTTGTATTTTGTATGTAGGTTAATTTGGATGTCAGTCACTGCTGTGCACTTTATTGACAGAATTGAGTGCCTTAGCTCAAGCTTTTCAGTGCTCAGCATCACAAGCCTGAAGGATCTCTTTTGGATTCCTGCCACTAATGCTTATGGTAAGCACAGGAAACCTGCTGATTCCCACACCACAGGTAGAATACACAATTGGCCTCGGCTCATGTTCTTTCACAGCTATTTCATACAGTGTTAATGCGGCTTTTACTTTGCTCTGAATTCAAACATAAATTGCCAACTTTCACTGTGGATGGAGTCATGAACAAAGAGATCAAGCCAATCTGTATTCTTCAAGGAATACAGGGTATAACTGAAAGCTACCTCCACAGCTACTCCGCATCACAAAACATGACTTACTTAATATTGATTACTGATTTCAATGCTGGGAGGAAGAAATATCTCAGTCTGAGCTTCTTCAGAAATACAACGTACCTTTAGCAATTGTCTTGTTTAGGCTTTGGAAGCCCATGAGTGAATGATATCCTGATATGCTAGAGCAAAAAGTGAAAATGAAGGAGTATGCTAACAGACAATTATAATGTTGTGTTGCTTTTCCCCTTAAAATCATGACAATGAACACTGATGTTGGAAATATTTTTCTCAAAAATAATAATGTTCTCAGTTCTGGAGAAGAGGAGGCTCAGGGGAGACCTCATTTCACTCTACAACTTCCCGAAGGGAGGTTGTGATGAGGAGGGGTTTGGCCTCTTCTCCCAGGTAACAAACAGGACTCGAGAAAATGGCTAGAAGTTGTATCAGAGGAGGTTTAGACTAGACATAAGGAAAAACTTTTTCTCTCAGAGGGTGGTCAGGCATTGGAACAGTCTGCCAAGGGAGGTGGTGGAGTCACCGTCCCTGTTAGTTTTCAAGAAGCGTCTGGATGAGGAGCTACGAGATATGGTTTAGTAGCTTGTGGTAGCAATGGTAATGGGAGGACGGTTGGACTAGATGATCTTGTAGGTCCTTTCCAGCCTTGTGATTCTATGATTCTATGATTGTGTGATTCAGTTTGTGTATAGATATGATGGAGCAATCTTTTAACTACATGGCTGATTGCTTGAGAAATTTTGTTTGTCAATTTGTTGGGTTTTTTTTGGGGGGGGGGGGAGGGGGCAGATGTTGATTGGTTGAAGTGTTCTTGTTCATATTTTGTTTGCTCATTTGTTTGTTTAAGTATGAAATCTTTTCCTCAGTCAATACATAGGATGGATCCAGGATAATTCATAGTTCACAACTATACTATTAATTAAATTATTGCCTTATTTGCTACAATATCTCTGAGACCTGCATTGAAAAAATAAATATATAAATTTATTTTTAGGAAAATCATTATCATATCACAGGGATAA
Organism: Alectoris magna; assembly: GCA_030625065.1. NCBI lineage: Eukaryota > Metazoa > Chordata > Aves > Galliformes > Phasianidae > Alectoris > Alectoris magna. The sequence continues at coordinate 180,038,144 of CM060560.1, read as the reverse complement.
TAATTTTCTTCTTCATTTTCCTCTTGAATGCATGCAAACTTGGAATCACCATATGCAGATAAAGAATGTACCCAAACTCTAAAAAGTCTCCATTATGTTTCAGTTCCAAATATTTCTGTCCTGTATCCTCAGATCTGTCTGACTCTTCTGAGTGAGTGTTCACATATTTATACAATATTGAAATGATTTTTCTATCATTACAGAAAAGTAAGAATACATTTTTTCAATGTGTTTGGCTGCTCTAACTTTAAGATTGTCTTTCTGTGACTCATTTACTGTTCAGTTTGTAAATGCTTCTTTCCAGTTGTGGTAGTTTAACACAGATGGACAGCTAAACATCATCACAATTCTCTCTCACTCCCCCTCCTCAAAGAACAGACGAAATACGATGAAAAAAAAATGATTATGACTTGTGATAATGACAGAGAGATCACTCACCAATTACTGTCATGAGCCAAAGACTCAATGTAAGAGAGAATAATGCAATTTATTCCCTACTGAAAACAGACTAAAACACTAAAAACTAAAAATGAACTGCAAATATCTTCCCTCCCTTAATCTACCTACTTTCTTCTACCTCCTCCCCACACGTATCATAGTACCCTAGGATACAAGGAATGGGGACTGTGTTCAGTCCATAATGCTTTGTCATCTGCCACTCCTTCATCTTCACTCTCTTCATCTGCTCCAGCGTGGTATCACTCCCATGGAATGCAGTCCTTCCCAAGCTAATCCTATGTCCCTCATCTAAAACTACCCTTGTCAGTCAAGAAAAGTAATATACTATTTAAATTGGTATTTAATTACAGTTAAAATTCTAAACCTTAAATAATAATTCTATTGTTAATCCCATTAAAAATACACGTTTTCAGAACATCAGTGTTTATAACCTGTATAATAATTGAGAATTAGAGTGAAATGAGTGTGAAGGATTTGTTTATTTTTGAGAAAATGAATGAAGAAAACCTGTGAGCATTATTAAAGAGGATGTAAGTAAACAGAAGTATTACATACAAAAGGATTTTTTTTCTTTAAAGCATTTAGGAATACAAGCAAAACTTCCCCAGCAGAATTTTTTCTCTTCACAAAAACAAGGCAAAGAAACAAACAAAAAGAAACTGGTATCATCCTTTTAATTACTCTTCTGGCTTTCTTTGTTGGAAACTCTTGCATGCATATTTATATCAGTTCGAAAAATCCTAGATGTATATTTCCTGTTGATTTCTCAGGCAACTGCGCTGCCAGGAAAAAAAAAAAAATAAATCAGTTGTGAATTTCTACTTGATTTTCCAGGCATGTACTTAGCAGGAAGCCAAATCTCCAAAAAAATTCAGAGGTTCAACAGTGAACAGATGTTTAAAGTGTGAAAAAAGAAATCCAACTCTTGTCATATAAATTTGAGTACAGAAGGCTACGTTTCTTTGCATGTTCATGGGACAGCAGCTAGTATGGATTTTTCTCTCTACAGTGGCTCTTTTATTATTAACCTGAAACCTTCAAAGATTCTGGTGAAAACTAAGTAACAGATATCACTGAGGCAAAGAAAATCTCAGGTCTATGCAAGGATTTTTATTAAAGAAAATGTTTCACTCAAACAGACAGAATTTATTTCATTAAGGAATAATGGATAAAACTGATCTCAGGAAGGATGGATTTTAAGCATAAGAAAATATCAAGGGAAAGGAAATAGGATTTTTCTTTTTTCTATCTTTTCTTTCAAAAAGGTGTCTTCCTTAATAAAAATGTAACACACATTTGAAATTGTGTTTAGAAAATAGCACTTTCTGAAGCAATAGTGACATCTTTATATCAAAGGCAAAAGAACCTGTGAATTATTTTTTTTTCTGGGGAGATGGTACATTTCTTCTTACAGGCGTAACATTTGCAGAGGAAACTGGCAGGTAGAGTGAAGCAGTGCCTTAAAGGATCATGCTAATTATTACTGGCAGCTGTCAGGTAATTTCATGGGCCTTAATCATCTCAAAAAAGTATATTTAGAGAGGTGACACTGCACATCAAATTCCCTCCCAGTATCCTTTTCCTCACTGACCAGTACCAAGGGCTTGGCTGATTTCCTAGGTCACCCGAGAACCCAGATTCCAAAACTGAGACCTTCAATCCACTTTGCCCTGGGCTCCATGCAACATGGCTCAGAGAAGCTGAAAACTCTCTGTAATAAGCAGTTGTTCCTATTTTACAGATTAGCAAAAAAGAAGCAGAGAAAGAAGTTGATCAACATAGAGGTTTTTGGTTGATTCTGTTTGTTTGTTTTCACAAAATATCAATTACTCAAAGCACTGATGAGAACAGTGTCTGCTGTTAATCTTAATGGTCTAGGGAAGAATAACCTCGGTGTGTTTCCATTCATTTTTCCAACAACAAGAGAGGAATACAGCCCCAGAAGTCGTCTCCGACCGTTCAGAAACCAGGACAGTGTTTAGAAGCTGATTAGATAATAATGATAATTACAGAAAAAGACCCATATGGCCATTATTATATCAATTTTGCTGCTAGTAATTATGGTAACTACTGCAACAAACCTACCTTATGTAGTCATACAAACTAATTAAAAAGTAATTTCCACATCTGCAAATGTTTTTGCCATTGGCTAAATTTCAATGGATTTTCTGAGTGTACTACAAGGAGTCCTAAAGCTTGGAGAAATCACTGTTTTAATACTCGAACTGTGCTTCAGGCTCTTCCACCAGCTCTACGTGCCTTTCAGCAAGTAACTACCACCGTGAATGAATACCCATCTGAAAGAAAAACTTGCTGTATTCAACGTTTATATGAGAACAAAGCAAGTGTCTGAAGCTTGACAAATCTTAGTCAATAACAGCCAATATTTTTAAACATCAGTGTTTCAAATTTATGAGCTTAAAATATTAAGGAAACTGGTTCTCAGTAACTGACAGCTAATCTTTATTTATTCTAAGTGCAAGGAAATACAATTTTGAGAAGAATTATTCACTGGTGTGGTGGTTTCACCCTGATGGACAGCTAAACTCCATCACAACTACTCCCTCTCTCCTCCTACTGAAAGGAAGGGGAGAAGAAAATAAGACGGAAAGGGCTTAAAGGATTCAGATAAAGACAAGATTACTCACCACTTACTGCTAAGAGAAAACAGACTCAGCGTAGAGAGATTAATGTAACTTATTGCCTACTGATTACTGTAGAAACTACTGAGGAACTAAAAGTAAACTAAAAACAGGATCGCCCTCATACACTTTCTTCTGTATCTTCCCCTCAAGCAATGCAGAGGAAAGTGAAATGGGAGTTGCAAGCCATCTGTAAAACTTTACCTTTCCTTCATCTGCACTCTCTTCCTCTGCTCACAGTGTGGGGGGTCCCTCCCATGGAATTCTGTCCTTCCTAAACTGATCCTACATGGGCTTCCCACAGGCTGCAGTTCTTCAAGCACTGCTCCAACATGGGTTTGTACCACAGGGCCCATCTTTCAGAATGGGACTGCTCTACATGCAACTCCACGGGCAGCAGCTTCCCCAACCCTCTTCCTCCACCTTGCAGCTCCAGCCCAGGCCCTGTTCCTGCAGGTGTTCTCCATGTACTGTACTTCCTTCAGGCCTCATCCAAGGCTGAACCGTGGGCTCCTCCAAGGCTGCACACAGATGTCTGTTCCATGTGGTACCAATGGGCTGCATGGGTACAGCCCGCTCCACTGTGGGCCTCTCCATGGCTACAGGGGAACTTCTGCTTAATGCCTGTTGCACATCCTGCCCTTCTGCACTGACTGGTGTCTGCAGGGCAGTTTCTCTCCACTTCCAACTTCTCTCAGCTGCTGTTGCGCCACACTTTTTTTCCCTTTCTGAAATATGTACTCTGGGATGCAACTACCATTGCTTTGGTCAGTGACAGTGCATTTTGGAGCTGTCTGGAACTGGCTTTTATTTGGCATGGGGCAGCTTCTGGGCTCTTCTTACAGAGGCTACACCTGTAAATCCCTACTGTTATGTACCAGAAAAACTCTTACCACATAATCCTAGCATGACTGGCTATGGAGTAGCTGGAGTTTGACATTGATTCTGGAAGTTATTCATCCCAGAGCACCAATCAGCAGGCCAACACGAAGACTGCCACTGTGTTCAAGACTTTAAAATGAACAGAGAGATCTGGACTTTGGGATTTCTAATGTCAGCTAAAATTTGAATGTGTCAAAGTGCACAAGCTATAAATTCAGCAGCAGCAGGAACAGAAGACTGATATCCTTTAGGCCAAATAAAGTTAAGTCACTGAAGTCAGGACCTGAAATAACTAAGCAAAGTCCACAGCAAATATATATGTGATAAGAAAAGAGTAATAGCTTTAGATGAAAAAAAAAAAAAAGATTTAGATTAGATATAAGGAATAAATTATTTGCTGTCAGAGATAGTGAGGCACTGGAGCAGACTGCCAGGAGAAGTTTTGGATGCCCCATTCCTGGAAGTGTTCAAGGCCAGGTTGGATGTGGCTTTGAGCAACCTGAACTTTTGGAAGCTGCCCTTGCTAATGGCAGGGAGCTTGGAATTAGATGATCTTTAATGTTTCTTCCAACCCAAACTATTAAATGAGTCTATGATTCTACATAGCTAACAACGTTATCAAGTCTTGTATTCATTTTAATTTTTATTTTTACAGAAGCTACCAAAATTAAAAGATTGTTATATTGTCCTGCAAGTGGATGAATAAGGAGAGAGACAGAAGGAAGATTTTGTGTTTGGATTTCTTAAACTGACAAGTAGAAGAATCTAACTACAGAAATAACTAACAGATATACTTTCAAATTATTTGGAGGAGTTCCAATTAAAGGTGATACATCAAAGCAAAATAAATGATAATAATAACAGTAAAAAAAATGTTTGGTTGTTACTTGAAACTTCTGAAGGCTACTCAACATGAATGTGAGGCTGAGGTGTCCGGTTGTATAAATACTACATTGAAGCTAAAAAAATTTCTGAGAAGTGATGAAATGAAAAAACGTGATTCTCTTCCTCACTTGTAATACTGTGCCACATAAGTCTAGGAATAAGCGTACTCATAGATCAGATGTTGTAGTAGGTGACAGCGACGATTCGGGATGTGACATGGTAGGACTCTCCCCTTGCTCGGTGTCGAAAGGTTAATGTATGCATAAGGGGTGTAGATGAAGTACGATAGGTATATAGGTAAGCCACACGATGCAATAAATGCCATTTTTCTGCTCACCATATTGGTATTCATGTGCAGTTCTTTGGCCCGGGTAGGTTTTACCCAATAGTCCAGCACAGGCACAGAGCTAAAAGAACGTGGGTTGCCAGGTGCACGGCAACAGTCAGTGAAGCCAACAACTGGACCAAATCCCAAACTCCAGCCGATTTTTACCATCATTGATATGAGCGACAACCATCGAGTAAGAAAATAATGGAAATCAAGAGTTGCTCCCAAATAAATTTGAGGAAATTCATGCTGATAAACACAATGTTGGCTTAGTTTAATCTATACGGATAAAACCATCATTTTCCTCACTTTCTTACACTCTTATCTTTCAAGTTCCATATTCTTACTCAACGTTATGCCTTGGTTTTCCTTCTGACATTGAGTGAATGAACATTCATGATAAGTGTTTAGCCGAATTTCAGGTTAAGCCTCAATTTTTCGGATCACATCAGTACTCTCATGTGAAATATCCTTCAGGTACATTTTCTCCTAAACAGAAGAATGAGGCTTTTGCTCACAAACTAAAGCTCTGTTTTGATTGTCCCGTTTCTTTTTCAAAGGAAGATAAGAAGAGCAGAATATGAACTGAGTAGTTACATGATTCCAAACTAAAAATTTATATGACTGGTAAAATAAAATTACCAAGAGAAAAGCAAATATAAAATTGTATGTATATATATGTGGGGGGTGGTGTGGGGGGGTGGGATTATATTCAATATGCACTTAATGTATACATATGCAAGCTTATTTTCTTTGTTAAACAGACATAAACTAGTTTCACTGTGTTTCTGAGATTCTCTGTTTTCCTGAGCTTCTTTCTTATAGTGATGTTTAAGCTCACAGCCTCATATTAGTGATTCTAAGCCCCAGCCAGCAGTCTTAGTGTTGTAAATCGTGACTGTGAGGAGAAAAGAGAGTAGGACCCAGGTCAGCTCATTGACTAAAACACAATTACCGATATGTTCTGAACTACTTTCCAGAAGAAAAAATACATAAATTCTAAGAGCAGTTGCTTACTCGTTGTTAGAAGTCAACTGCGTAAACTATTAATAGTAACAGTACAAAAACTGGGGCTGAGAAAGGAACTTCTGAGGAGAACCATGAACAGCGAAACATACTATGTCCCTTCTTTTTGCTTCACCTTATGAAACACATGAAACAATTATGTATCCCTTTTTTCATATCCCAGGATCTGAAGTTTCTCCATCTTCATTGCTCTCTTCTGCTCTGAGCAGCTGGAAATACATCTGCACACTCAGCTTCATATCTTCATAACCAGGAAGCATAGCAAATCTGAGCTGCAAATCCCTTAGAATTTTATGATCCCACAGCAATTAGCCTGAAAGGAACTGAACCACATATGAACCTGTTAAATATGCCATCTAATGAGTACAATGCCCTGTCTTAGACAAAATGGGATAATTCAAACAAAATAATAGACATATAATGTTTTCCTCAAATGTATGCTTCACATAAAAAGGGAAAAAGTTAAAACTGTAGAAGGTCATATCTGATTAATTTTACTGCACTGCTGGATGTTATTGACATTATGAAAACTACAGTATTGTAAAAAATACTCTCTGAACAGTAAAAATGATGTATGATGTTCATGTTAAAAAATTGAGGAAAATTATTGCAAAATCCATATCTCTTCAGTTTCCTTTTTTTTTTTTTTTTTTTTCAGTAAGATAACCAGCAGTTTGAACTTGACAGGTGGTACACTAGTTTCAGGACACCAGAGTGAAATACCATATTTTTTTTCATTGTATCCTGGAATGTCTCTTCTTTTCTAGGTAGTTATTTTATATTTGTCCATGGTTGTGGTAATTTTTGCCATTTTTTTTTTTTTAATTATTATTTGATCTAGTATTTCTGTAAAAAAGACATGTACAAAGAGGAAAAACAATAAAGGAGGAAGGTTTCAGAATTCCATTATAATTCTCCTGATATTAAACAATGCACCAAAACACAGGAATAACTTTATAATTCCTGTGTAAATTTACGTAATTTTCTGTGTAAAGCCATAACTCATGAAAGGGAAGTGCACTTTAAAATAGTTTGCCCCAAAATTTTTAGCATGTTAGTGATTATCGCGCTTAATTAAATGTGATGATTCTTTTGACTGAAACAGTCAACATTTGTTACTTTTTGCTAACTGCCTAAGTGCAACTGTGTGTAAGCACTAATTTATCTCTCCTTCCCAGAATCATATAATCACAGAATAACCAAGTTTGGAAACATATATTTTTATTACATCTGTTTCATGTGTTCTGTAGTGATGGCATGAAAAGAAACTCCTTATTTTCAAGAATTCTTTTAGTAAATCAAAGGTGAGATATGTATTAGAAGTGAATCAGAAAAAAATCTAATTGCTTGTGAAAATAACTAATACAACATAAAGAAAATGAAATGTAAAATGTAAAAAATGAAACAATTTTTAAAAAACTCACCAGTCTGAATTACGCTATCGGTGAAAATTATGGAAACAATTCTCCTAATGTTTTTCTATGCATATTCATGCTCCATATGTCTTGTTTTGAGATACAAGGCAACTTTCTTCCTGGGTTGCTTGTCTGTATGTCTAGTAGTGACACTGAGACCCATCTTTTGCAACCCTAGCTTTCTGCTGGAAAAGTAGCAAGAAAGGTTTTCAGAAAAACATAGGAAAGATACACCATAAGTAACACCTCCTATTTTACCATGTTGGCCCACAGTATCAGAAGTGGATGTCTGGCATGGCAGTACAGGCTGAAACATCCTACCAATGTTCCATTACATTTTCTTGCCATGTGACAGATGGCAGCAGAGGGGCAGTCAGACAAAACAGCATCTGACACTGAAAGCTGTATGAAGCAAAGGAGCATCATTGAATCCCTCCAGGAAGAAAATCTTGTACCCATTGATATTCACTGATTCATTATGGAGACAAAACAGCTGATATGAGCACAGCGAAGAGGTGGGTGATGCATTTCATCAGTGTTGACAACGATGTGAAAACATTCCAGAAGGACTGCAGATTTTTCCAGGTGTGGCATGCAGGCTCTTATTCATCACTGGCAAAGATGCATAGCTAATTGTGGTGACTACGCTGAAAAATAGTGCTTTTTTTTTTAGCTGAGAATTTGTTCTATCAAATAATATTATTGTGCACTTTGTATGTGTTGTAGTTTCCATGGAAATAAACAGGAAGCATTATTTTTGGAGCGACCTACCTATTTCTTTAACACCTTTGGCTTTGACTGTAGATGTTCCTTTTACAATTACTGCATACTTGATCAGTAAAGCTTTTCCCTGCTACTTATTCCAAATGAGAATCAAGGAGATTACATCTCCCATTGTGTGCATAACATTTATTTTTGTCCTAATGCAGGGGCTAACATGGGGGCTATCATTTGTAGGTTTCATAGGCAATACAGAAATTACTGGAGCTAAATTTTAAACTATGAATACTGCTAAACTATGAGTACAGTTAATAACAGGACTTTCCCAAAGAGTCTTGATAGTCAACTGATGCATTTATTTCATGTGGCCTGCAGCATTTTCCTTTTCATCACAAAAATGCACCATTGATTTAGTATGTTTCTGTTCCTTGCCAGTAGATAGAATGAAAATCTCTAAGAGATATAAATCAGATTTGAGAGTCTTCTTGTCCACTTGTTAATGAGCAGTTGTTCAAATTAACACTTTAAATTAAACATTTATTATACCTTGATTTAGCATTAAATATTACTTTGTGATAACAAAACAATGAATAATGAAACAAATTCAATTACTAGAACAATATATTCACTATTAAAACTATATAAATATTTGGAAAATGAACGAAACTGCTTCAGACTATTCATAGAGGAAATAGAAGTTATTTTAAAATGCTAGCAAATCTGTTTAGATTTATGAAGATTTTATGTGACTAGTCATTAAATTATTTCCCATTTATACCCAACATGGGAGAAGCTGAGATGTCTTGATGGATACTGTTTATCACTGAGTGATCACACCTGAATATTTTGAACTGTTCAAAGAGAATTTCAAAGCCATCAAAACTTTAGTTGTTTGGTTTTTGTTCTTCTGGCTTAGGAAGAGATGCTGTATGTGTGAGTGAGTTTATGTGTGCTTTATTGCTTTTTCTTGTCTGTTTTTAATAAATTTAGATGCTTTTGATTATGTCAACTGAATTAGAGCATTTTGCTGAAACACCTCATCTGCATAGGTTATATTTAAGATACCAAAGTCTGTAGTTCTTACCTCTCTCGATTAACATTGAAACAAGCAATACTCTACACAAGTTACTAGTGAAAGTCCTGCCTGTGTGCTATAAAATAATTAGTCCCTGTGATCAGAGAGAAGAACCTGTGAAGTCTTAGATACTACTCCATAACAATGTGAAACCACTGATGATTTATGACAACCACAAGATCTCACATACAGATTTTGATAACCATTCACAGCTTCAACTTCTGAAAAATAATTTTAAGATGAGACTTGAAATAAATTGAAACTGATAATTTACAAAGTGCTTATAAATAGTAACAGTAAGGGTGTATCATCTTCTTCTACTCTACAAATTGCATATTAAGGGTATTTTAAAAAAATCACAGGATAAACTCTTTTTATTTACTACTTTGAAAGCAATAGCCAACACTCAATAAGGAGTTTCAGTATAGTACCATGGTCTGAAATTAGACTTTGTTTATTAGAAAGAGTTGAAAACAACTAGAGGTGCTAATTCTTGATCTCCTTTGAAAGCCATGCTTGTCTGATATCAGTAAGTGAAACTGTTGAATTAGAATTACCTCAATTTACACCAGCCACAGATCTGATAACAGCTATAGCTGCTAACTATGCACTTTTAGAAGGAGACAATTCCTGCTGTCTTATCTCTTTTTACCCACAGTGGCAAGCCCTGACTGATCTTGCTACTTTCAAACAATGAAGTTTTGCAGTTCCCATCTCCTGTAGCAACCAGGATGAAGCATAAATGACTCATCTGGTTTCCATTCTTATTAGCATTCAAAAGCAAGAAAGATCAGTAACTTCCATGTAATCACATAGAGTCTCACATCAGACTGACGCACAACTCTAACAGGGAAGTGATGAGGAGATGGTCTCATCTGAGGAGTAATGCTAATAAGGTCATCAGCTACCATCAGTCAGTTTTACATAAGAACTTCCAGTGCAACTGAATATTAATCACAGATGTCTTTTTAGACTGCTGATTTTTTTGATTTTTTTTTTCTGTATGATTTTATTTAATCTGTGTTTGCATTTTAGGCTTTTGTTTCCACAGTAATCTTTGCAAATATTTTCCGTTGATGTAGTAATAAAACAACATCAATGACAACAAACCAATAAAATAAAAATTAAAATATGATCACTGGGTACTTCCAAGATAGAAAAATATCATGAAGATACAAAAGAGAATACATCTGGCTGTAATTTAAAATAAAGTCTGACTCGAGTTTGTTGTTAAAATGAAGTGCAACCCAACTCTTTGCATTAGAAATCCATGCTTTTATAACGAAATCTATACATTTTATTGAAGTTCATTGTGCAGAATTTTTTTCATGACAATTCTTCTATCATAATATTTTTCATATATTTATATAATATGATATTTTATATAATATAATACAATAATATTTCATATTATTTTTTTTTATCATATTATTTTCATTAAAGAGATGTCTATGGAATAAAACAAAAACAAACAAACAAACAAAAAAGAATACTTAGAACATATTTTCTTCTATTCTTTGTCTAAAACTTCCTTAAATTCATATATATATATACATCATATAATCACAGATCATTTAAGTTGGAAAGAACTTCTCAAGGTCACATAGGCCAATCTCTTCACTCAAGCATGGCCAGCTAGAGTAAATTATCAAGGAGATGCTGTTGGGTTTTGAATATCTCTGGAGAGATATGGTTAGACATATATGTATGTTTATCAATACTGATAAGTATCTACATAAATATTACAGATATTATGTATGTGCAACTGTATATAATATAGTCAGTCAAAGTAATCCGTAAATAGTTAATTATGTAGAAAAAATTCTGCCTTTTAATCTTACTTTTGTACACTGAACTGAGAATTCCGCTGTGTTAATTCCACTCTGTTCTAAGAGTAGTAGGGAGCTGCAATCTATTAAAATGAACATGATGAACACTTGCTTTATCAGTGTGACTGAGCTGGAAACCAAGATGGGGATCACAGCCTTTTGGGGATGTCACATACATACACCCAAACAGACCCCTCTGGGAAGCTACAGAGCTTCCCAGGCCTTTGTATGTCGGGAAGTCCAGAATATGGATATAGTTTAAGGGCCTGAGTGTGAAGGGGGTGTTATGGGTTCAAATTTGCCCAGCTCAATTAACTTTTTGACACTTGACCAGGTTGTGTGTGGAAATCACCAGGTAGTCTAGTATTCAGGAACTGGAGAGACAAATTGATGTGCGGTATCGTCCAGTGATGTGGGCAGATAGACAGCCCTTTCTTACTTCCCTGCAAATCCAAAAAGCTAAGCTAACAACTTTCATGTTTGAGTAGACACATGGAAGAAATATGGAAGATGAGGAAGACTGGACCCTCATCTCTGCTTAGAGCAGAAGCTGTCTCTCCCTTGCATCTGAAGTACCACTAAGCAACATGTATGAAGCTCTGGGGATGGAAAGACGTGAGGGCACGGATAACAGTTCAGACCTGGGAAAGGACAATCACTTTAAGTTTGTCCAACCAATGAGTCAGAAGCAATATGGCAGGCTGCAAACAATCCAGGAGAATCCTGGAGTCCATTGAGGATGACTTCCTGGTCCAGTAGCTTGACAGACAAACCAGAGATAAGGTGTTACTGTGTTTGCAGACGACACTAAGCTGAGTGGTTCAGTTGACACGATAGAATGAAAGGATGCAGTAGAATGAAGGACAGTCTAGAAAAAATGGAAACAGGTGAATTTCCTGAGGTTCAACAAGGTCAAGAGAACAATGTTGCACTTGGGTCAGGGCAATCCCAGATAAGAATACAGAATGGGAGAAGAACACATTGAGAGCAGCCCTGCAGACTTGGGGGTTCTGGTGGCCAAAAAGCTGGACATGAGCCATCAGCGTGTGCTTGCAGCCCAAAAGGCCAGATGAATTCAGGGCTGCATTACAAGAGGGGTGGCCAGCAGGGAGGGGTGATTGTCCCCCTCTACTCTGCCCTTTTGAGGCCCCACCTGGAGTACTGTGTCCTAGTATGGTGACTCCAGCACAAGAAAGACTTGCAGCTATTGGTCCAGAGAATCACAGTCAGAGGTCTGAAGCACCTCTCCTGTGAAGACGTGCAGCAGGAAGTGGGCTTGTTCACCTTGGAGAAGAGAAGGCTTCAAGGAGATCTCACTGCAACCTTCCAATATGTATATAATCAGGAGGGAGAATGATATTTTACAGAGGCAAATAATGATGGGATATGGGCAAATGGTTTTAAAACAAAAGAGGAGAGATTTAGATTAGATGTTAGCATGGTGAGGTGCTGGAAGAAGTTACCCAGGGATGCTGTGAATGCCCCATTCCTAGAGGTCTTCAAGGCCAGGTTGGATAGAGCCCTAAGTAACTTGATCTAGTGTCTGATTTAGTGGTTGGCAACACCACCCAGAGCAGGGGGCTGGAACTAGATGATATTTAAGGTCTGTTCTTTCTGTAATTCTATGCTTAACAAGGTTGATTCAGAATACAGAAATGCACAAGAGTTCTGCTTTCAATTTCTTTCACTTCAACAGTCGGCTGAATATGAACCAGCAGTGTGCTCAGGTGGCCAAGAAGGTCAATGGCATCCTGGCTTGTATCAGGAATAGTGTGGTGGGAGGGACTAGGGAAGTAATCCTGCCCCTGTACTCAGCATTGGTGAGGCCTCACCTTGAGTACTGTGTTCAGTTTTGGGCACCTCAGTACAGAAGAGACATCGAGGTGCTGCAGCGGGTCAAAGAAGGGCAACAAGGCTTGTGAAGAGCTTGGAGAATATGCCCTATGAGGAGAGACTGAAGGAACTGGGGCTGCTTAGTCTGGCGAAAAGGAGGCTGAGGGGAGACCTCATTGCTCCCTTCCAATTTCTGAAAGGTGCTTACAGCGAGAGCAGGGTTGGTCTCTTCTCACTGGTGACAGGTGAGAGGACGAGGAGAAATGGCCTCAAGTTGCACCAGGGTAAGTTTAGGTTGGATATCAGGAAAAACATCTTTACAGAAAGGGTTGTTAAGCACTGAAATAGGCTCCTGAGGGAGGTGGTTGAGTCACCATCCCTGAATGTGTTTGAAAACTGTTTGGATGTGGTGCTCAGGGACATGATTTAGTGGAGGGTTGTTAGTTAGGGTAGTATGGTTGGGTCACGGTTGGACTCATTGATCTTAAGGTCTTTTCAAACCTGAGTGATTCTATGATTCTATGATTCTATGAATTTCTCAGACATATCTCTCACTTAAAGAGTCATACAATTTGACTATCAAAAGACTTTCAGTGTACAAAATTTGATCCTGTAATGCTGAAATAAATTTATATAAGAAACAATTATTCTTTTCATTTCAGTTTTTTTGTTGCAAATTGTAATCCAAGCTGTAGCATTAGAGAGAGGGCATGCTTTCTATTTGTTGCTGGTCTTCAGCTCTACCTGTATGACAAGAGGAATGCAGAGCAAGGCATTCCTGAGCTATGCACGTTGATGCTGGCATATGCAACAAGTGCAATTCTAAGTATTGGTTCAGCTTCCTAAAAAGGCAAAGCCATGTAAGCAAGCCACCACCTGACTGAACGTAACTACTTCAGAAATCTCTGCACCATTCCCTCTTGCACACTGAAGAAATGTTCTTGCCTCCTTCTCTACCTCAATACTATGTAAGCCTTGTGATATGCTCTGGGTTATCACCCTTTACAGTTCCCATCTCCTTGCTGTCTCTTTTTAGGCCATGTCACTTCTACCACTTTGAGAGTGTCTGTGAGGTTAGAACAAAAAAAAAAAAAAAAAATTTCTGAATGCACTCAGTTGATTATGGTCTCTATTTGTATTGTCAACTTTCATGCTTAATGGTACACTGGCATTTGGATTTCCATTTGCCTTCCATTCTGTTTAACAATGCAAAAAGACACAATCTAAATTGCCATAATCAGAGTTGTATTGCTCTAACACAGGATATAGAATTTATTAGAATATTCTAAGTGCATCTCTGTTCTTTCTGTTCCACTAAAGACAATTCAGTTGGATTCTTCTGACAAAACCTTGTCAACTACAATGCAGATTTATGTTTCTGAAATAACTGTGTACCTTTCCTTTAAAACCTATAAGGAGAATCAGGCACTTCTGAGAATTTGTCTTATCCTAAAAAAAGCATCTAAATTAAGTTAGATTAACTGCATCCTATAGACATTTCTTTGATTAAAAGCTTGAAGGCAGACATCTACAACAGAAAACTAATCAGAAGAATCAAACCCTTTCTATCTGTAACTACCCTATCTCTTTTTCACTAGTCTTCCTTCTACTAAGGAGTACTGTACTTCTCCTTCCTGTTGCATTGTGACCCACCAAGAAACAGCATATTAAGCATAACTAAAATAAATGGATAGATATATGCTTATATATGTACATACATACATGGCAAATTAAACCTTAGGAAAGCGTTCTAAGCAAACATTTGAAATTTCTGGTTTAATACTGTAGTCTTCACAGTGAATTCAGTTCCAGTTATGACACCTCAGGACTACACAGATGTCACTGAAGGATTTGATATGAGTGTTTAGCCCACAAATTCCATTCCCATTTCTGAGTGTCACAGATATATCTGTAACTATAATGTATATTCTTGCCAAAGATATTTCTTTATCAGTGTTCTTAGATTCTAGATGACATAGTCTATGCACTTATTATTCTAACACAGAGAAGTATCCTTTGCTATTCTAATAAACAAATGTAGGCTTTGATGTTATTTACTGTCATTCAAAAAGAAATAGTGAACAACACTACATGAACAGATTTGCAAGAGCTCTTGTGAAAATAATGGACAGAAGTATCCATCATTATATAGACTTAGCTGAGGAAAAAACAATAATAAACAAATCATAAACTTTCAGCAGAGGCATGGAAACATAGTATTGTCTTTAAAAATAATTATTGTATTAAATTCATTTTCTAATATGTTTGTATTTATTCATTATTTTCTGGTATTTCATTTTATAAACTCATGACTTAAAATCGTTATTACCTGAAGTATGAGTAAAGGAATTTCAATACATTGTGCATCCTTGAAGTGGAAGGACTTTTCCTCTATGTGCAGTGCAATGATATCTTAAAATTCACATCTGTAAAACAAGAAGTTTTTGTTTTGTTTTGTTTTGTTTTGTTTTAAATAGACCCATCAAAAACAATGATCCTTTTAAGGAACTACTGCATTTTTATTTTATCGGTTTAATGAGGACAAGAGTAACAAAACAAAATAGTAAGGAGTTTCTTCCCAAGGAGGTAGCATCTGTGTTTGTACGTGTGAAAGACACCCTCAAAAAAAAACATTGTAGCTAGAACTGTCAAAGAGACAGAAAGAAAGAAAACAAGATATAGATCCTTCTGACATTTTCAAAGCATGATCATCCACGTTTGGAAGGATAAACATTTAGATGTATGATTTGTGTTGTAATGTTTTCAAAATAAAGCTTTCGAATCTGGGTTCCAGAGATACAGCATTGACCTGTCATGTCTAATACTGATTAAATGTTGTACAAATAGACTGTGAATTTAACAGCAAGATATCTATTGACATTTTCTAATAGGGATGGCAGTCCTGCCAGCTCTGGCTGTTGTATTTCACAAACTAAAAAAGGTCAGTGCCAGCGGGTGTTAAACCTTCATAAGCAGTAATATGAGTGATTCAGCAGCTGACGCTTGGGAATTACTCAGCCCTGAACCAGACCCTAGAAGACTCTTAAACTAGTTGATGTGAAACATCATTTACAGATGTAAGCCTGGGATTATTGGAGTCAGCCTAAAATCACATGGAACTTTCTGTAAGCGTTTTAGAGTAGTAGTAGATTACAGAATCTGTAGACCATCATGTTCATTAATTTTTTCTAGAGTAATATCTAGAATACATTCCTTTAGAGTTGCCTTTCCTTTACAGGCAACAACTCTAAAGGAATAGGTAACTTTTACGGTAACTCATACACTACTGATACAATGACAGGTTGTGACATAACTTCCCTTTAGGTTAGGTGCCATTTTGACAGGGGTAGGAGAATGTAGCACGTATACAGTTCCCTGTCCATGAACATTAGAAGAAAAGTTTTATAATCACTACTTACCACCTTTTTTCCACAAACAGTGAGGCACAGGAAATACTAATTTATTACCTAGGAGATATAGAACTATATCATAAATCCCTGATTGACATTACTAATAATTGTTCATGCATGTTCACTTATGAATTCAGAAGTTTGCATGGACTTTCTAGACCACTACAGTGATAAAATATGAACTAGAAAGGGCTATGTCATTAGTATTAACATTATTAATGTTATTACTATTAATAATAATAGCAATATAATACTTTCTATTGTTATTTGTAGGGCTAAACCTGATCAGATTTACTCTCACCATGATCCTGTTTTTCTGGATGCAAGAAAAACAAATCTGGATATTTTGAACTTTAGAGACAGTGGAGAAAATGTCTAACTCTAACAAAATAAGCTCATCTTAAATAATAACAGTTTGGCATATTATTTATGAATAAGTGCTACAGAACTCCATCTTTCTTCTTTCTTTTTCCTTATTCTTCTTTCTTCTTTTTTTCTTCTGTTCCTCCTTTTTCTTTTTTCTTCTTCCTTCCTCCTTTTCTCTTCTCCATTATTCTATCTCCTTTGTTACTATACTGGAACTGTCCAGGAATTTCTACTTTGTAAACTGTGCATATTGATACTTAATTTCTCCTATCTCTATGATCTTCCGTATAGTAAAACTCTATGCTATTAAATATGGTGGGAACTTGCTTTTATTTAAGATCTTCCAGTTTTAATGTAACACACAATGTAAAATTTCTTCAGTATAAATTAAATTTGGAACAAAATACAGAGATTATCATACAGTCCTAGGGAACTGGAAAATATCTGTTTTTACTTTTCTACTATTAAATCCCATTTCTTGCACTTCTGCTGCAAATCTCGGAGTTCATATATTTCCATTCCAGCACAGCACCTTACTTTCTCCCTTCAAGCACATGCGTAAATCAAAGAATGCTATGCAAAGTTACAAGGCCATACAGGTCCACACATCATGATATTCCCTGTTCTTGCTTCTGTACAAATATATACTCTACTTCAAAACTTGTCAATAAGTTTATCCCACAATAATGAAGAACAAACAAAAATGATGACAAGTAATTTATTTTATGCATTTAGACTGTGTGAGTACACATCTAAGATTTTTTTTCTTTTTCTTTTATTTTCTTTTCTTTTGTGAGGAGAGTAAATCTGTATTTGACCTAAGACCTTTCTGAAAATGGAGCTGACCTGGAATCATAGGCAGGTAAAGCACAGTAATAATAGAAGTTGAAAATCAATATGTTGCTTTATGGGGTCATGCTGAAGTCACTTTTGTTTCAATGATAAAATGATACTTGGATTTTGTAAGATCTTTTTCTATTGCCAATTAACTTCAGAGCATCATTGCACCACAGCTGAAAAATTTCTCTGCAGGGACTGTTTCATCTCTGTTTTTAAAATTTGCGGCAACCTAAACAAGAAACTTTCTAACATATACAAGAAACTAATTGCTTAATAATTATACCACAGTAAATCTGTATCAGTTATTCCATGACATAAGCATAAAAAACACTTTTAAGAATTTCACATGTAATTTAAAATACACTACATAATTTTTCAGTCCATTACTGATTTTTGCATGTAAACTGAATCTCTTGGAATAGCTTGCTAAAGAGAAATTTGAAACAATAAAATATCCTCCCAGACAAAAATATGTAAGTTTAACCTTATCTCTGAAATAGAGAGTGCAATCCTCTCTGTGTACTGTGCTTCAGTAAACAAAACAAGATGAGGACGGTGGTAATGTGTTCTGTCTTAAATATCTGTGAGACAGGATCCTGTAAAACAGCTTCATAGTCACACTGCTTTTTTCTCTAACATGACACACACTCTTAAGATTCACTATTAGTTAGTTGCTGTGAGACCTTGCAATCACTTACATCATCTTGCTTTCACTGTTAGACAAAAACACTGAAGTGCTTTGTGGTTTGTAAAGTCATTTTCTTTTCCTGCTACAACTTCCAAAAAGATCTGAAATATTTCTTGCAGTTGCAAATATTTTTTCTTCATTTTTCTTTCTTCTTTTTGTCCCCTTTTGAATATGTGAAGTCTAGACAGTTTTTTGTTTGTTTGTTTGTTTGTTTGTTTTGCTTTATTTTGTTTCTCCCAGTTATTCAGTATAGGGCTAAATTTATAATTACTAGAGTTAAGAATATGTCCAGACTAAGCGTTTACTACAGTGTTCTGTAAATAGAGAACAGTGAAAAATCCCTCTTTGGATTGTTTCATTTTCAACAGTAAGGATAATTTAGTGATTAAGTTTATTTATCCTACAGTCTTAGCAAATTATAACAGAGCTTTTTATTCCATCTTACTATTTCTTTGTGATGTTAAGAAAATTCACAACGTAACAAAGGATCTCAAAAAAAAAAATTTTATAAATACATATTTAGATCCTGTATTTTTTTCTTTTATTATTCTCATAATTCTTTGTCTACTGATGGACAATATCATTTTCTTGTGAGTTTCTTTTTCCTGAAGAATTACAATAAAATCACATTACATCACACCACTGGTAAATCAAGTGCCATGAATGAAGTGGATTCCTTTGAAGCAGGTATTTGTTTGGTTACAATAGTAGCAGCATACATGAAAAAATTCACCATTCACTCAAAACCTGCAGGCTGACAGCTGATCTCGAGATCATTTGACCCATTTCTCTCCTTTCCTTGTGAAAAAAAATAATAATAATCTTAAAACACAGTTATGGCACACACACCCATACACACTGCTTCTTTCAAATACCAACTTGACAAATACATCTCTAGTTCCAAGTGAATTCCAAAAAATTCTGGTTGTTTCGTTTTTGTTTTGTTTGGCAGCAAGAAAGACCCTGAGAAATATGAAGCTCTCCAAGACACGAGTAAAACACTGCAGAAACTCTCTTTCAGTATTAAATATTACATTAATATAGACTATGTTAGTAAGTCCTAAAGAATTAGATCTAATATGGTAACTACATAGAAGTGCCTCATTTCATCCTTGCCATGTGAAAAAAAATCAATAATCTGTGGCAAAAGTAGCTACAGAGTAGGTCATCCAAGGAAAAGAGATTTCTGTGTGAAGTTTAACTTATCAAATAGAATCTGTTTAAGAGAAATCAGGACAAGGTGACATTTATAATTAATTACTATTTATATTTTCTAGTGGATAAAAAAGTCACAGAGATCTGTTCTGTTTGAGGCAAAATGATAATTCATTTTTACAGTGAGTGGCAAAATATTTTAAAATTACTATAAAATACTAAAATAATGAAACTACTCACATTTCTCTTCTATTTACTCCCATATACGTATGTAAATTTTCACACACCGTCTGGACAGGAAATTTCTGTGTTTACAGGAGAATAAGCTAGCAGAAAATAGTGGATGTATAAGAAAATGTCTAAAGGTTTTCCATTTGTTTTTGTTGTTGTTGTTGTTTTTACGTTCTCTGTTTGGATTGCACTTTTGCTTTTCTTTCATGGATGGCAGAAGAGTGAGGGGGGAGGAAGGAAAAAAAAAACATGCAACCTAACAAATAGATGCATGCATATTTCACAGTCCGCAGATTATTAGGAGAGGAAGATATTACATCTTAAATTATCTCAAATTATAAAGAAGTTGTTGCCATCAAACTTCTCTGTTGTTTTGGGAGGGGTTGTTCTTTGGTGTTTTTTTTGTTGTTGTTGTTTTCAAGAAAAGGAAAAACTTTTACATTGTAGACCATTAAAATAAAACATCATAATTTTTGAGAAGGACTTGGGAGTTCTGGTGGACAAAAAGCTGGACATGAGCCAGCAGTGTGCACTTGCAGCCTAGAAATCCAATAGTTTCCAGCGCTGCATCAGAAGAGGAGTGGCCAGGAGGGACAGGAAGGTGATTTTCCCCCTGTACTCAGCCCTAATGAGGCCTCATCTGGAGTACTGCATCCAGAGCTGGGTCCCTCAGCACAAGACTAACAGCTGTTGTCCCAGAGGAGTGCCACAGAGACAGTAAGAGTTCTGGAGCACCGCTCCTACGAAGACAGGCAAAGACAGCTTGGCTTTTCAGCCTGGAAAAGTCTCTGAGGAGATGTCATTTTGGCCTCCCAATAACTAAAATGAGCATTTAATAGGAATGGAGAGTGATTAAGAGGAATGGAGAGTAAATTGTCATCATCTTGAGCAATGGAAAGTTATAACTTGTGCAACATATCATATCCAAAGAAATCTATGTAAATACAATCTGAGTAACACAGATTGTAAAAATAGGGCCAGGACTGTTTTTATTTCAGCAAACATTAGCTGCAAATAGTGAATTCATAGAATCATAGGATCATAGAATTACCAAGGTTGGAAAAGGTCTCTAAGATCATCTAGTCCAACCATCCACTCATCACCAATATTATCCCACTAAATGATGTCCCACAGTAGAACACCTAAACATTTCTTGAACACCTTCGGGGATGAGTACTCAATCACCTTCCTGGGCAGCCCCTTCAAACACTTGACCACTCTTTTAGATAAGATATTTTTCCTAATATCCAACCTGAATCTCCCAAGGTAAACACACACACACACACCAAACAAAAAAAAACCACACAGACACCAAAAAATAAAAAATAAAAATAAAAATAAACAACAAAAAAAACCCAACAACTCTCTGCTATTGATGTGGAATTTATAACTTAGTAAGTTACTTGGGAACTTTATTTGCAAATGTCTTAAAGGCTAATCCAAATCCTAAAAGCAAATTAGAAAATGAGCAACGTACAGATAACCTGGTATTACATAACTGCAGCTGAGTTACAGTGACCTGAACAACACAGCAACATTTCACTCCAAAACTAGTCTGCAATATAAAAAGGGTGGGGAAAAAAATCATACTAAAAGTTTTATTAAATCTGCTTGTTTTTGTTTTTGCTTTAATCACATTAACGTGTATGAATTTGTGTAGAAATAAAATATATCTTAATTGGAAGTTTCTTTTTGGCTAATTGCACATCTCACTAAATGCAGCCATCTCTGCCTCTTAAGTATCACTTAGTACACAGTATGGTGAAACAACGTGTATGTAATTCCCTTTCAAGAGCCACTTTCAGGAGCTCAGAACATTCTAGGTGAAAGACAAAGTTGCTAGCTTCTTCTCAGAATTAATGTTGAAGTGACAACAGTGGTTCTGAGAATGTAATTATTATCTTCTGTTTTATTAAATACTAAATGTTGCAAAAGATCTAGCAGAAAAAGAAGCTAATTGCACTGTGCTTCATGGAGACCAGAAAAACAGATGTACTGGCAGTAATTATTCAGTTCTAAAAGTAGGTGGATTCCATCCTTTCTCTCTCCCTGTCTTGTTGAAAGTTACTGTCTCAAGATGTCTAATAAAACATGAAAACACAAGGATTAAAGAGATATAGTGTTTCCAGTTACACTCTTAACTTCATCCTTGGTCTTTCTGATTTTTGGCTCACAGGCAGAGCAGCAAAAGAGCCACCAGTTCTGTACTGGAATGCTTAGAAAACATATGGCCTGGCAATGAGCACCTGTGATATCTGAAAGGTACATAATAAACAAGACACCTAAAGAAGGACTGTATATCACAGCTCCACACCTAGAACAGAAACCACCTTAAACTACACACTTGGAAATGATGAATCAAGGACGAGCCCTATTCTTTAATTTTCTAATGGATTGAAATTTCAAACTGTGGCCAAATAAAGTGCTCATCCTTCCACTGAGATGTCACAGCCATGAAGCTTTCCTGAAGTTTATCCCAATTCAAGGCAGATAAGTATTTGTTTTGAAGGGCAGATAAGAAATTCAGAGCTGAGAAACAAAATTACTCTTGTGAATAAACAAAAAACAAGATTTCATCACAGATCACCTGCTGCTTTATTAGAAGCTCTAATCACTAGTATGTATAGTATTGAGGAATCATCATCTCTTAATCTGTTCTTTCAAAGATGTTCATTTTGTGAACAGGTATAGTTCCAGAATGTTATATAAACAGAGAAGCTACTGGGGGATCTATATCTCAAGACAAATATGCATTACGTTTTTATCAAAGGTTCTTTATAGATAGACAGATAGACAGACAGACAGACAGACAAACAGATAGATAGATAGATAGATAGGTAGATAGATAGATTTCCACCTAAAATAGCTAAAATGTCTGTAAAAGCAAATAATTATGCCATGTGTTAAGTATATCAGAAATCTATGTGGAGTGCCATTAGACTTTTATATCATAAAGCACTAAATACTTGTCAGATTCTACACATTCACTTCTTTGGGAATGCACTGCTTTCAAATTTTGAAGATAATTAGTGCTTTTGAACCTGCTAAATTTCCTTTTAATACTTTATACATCTTTAACTTGTGTAAACTGTGTCAGTGACCCAAAGGGTATTGAAGTCCTAGATCTATTTTCACCTTCCTCAAAAATATTTGAACCTCAAAACTGACTAGCAAAATAATAATTAAGGCTCTCCCGTATGGACAGTGTTGGGATTCAAAGTGAAAATCAAAATAGACTGTACTGTTACTACATCTGCTCCTAAGCCATATTTCATTACAGACATTACCTTAAAATCCCCCCAAAAATCTTTAAAGTAACAAATATAGCACCATTTTTCATCTAGACAGACTTTTTCTTCAAATGCCTGAAGTCATTTGACTGCAGAAAAGATCTTAGAAACATAAGATTTCTGATTATTTTTTCTTTCTTCTTTGCCTTTCCTGCATAACATTCCATTAATTCATAAGTATACCATAATGAGTTATTTGAAGCTTGAAACACATACAGCTCATGAAGCTGTCACATGCAGTTTAACTGCATTTTTGTGGCACTTAAATAATTTCTGAAATCAGAGACCAAATACATTAACATGCTTATTCGATCAAATTACTTACTTTCATTAGACCAAAAATTCTTAGGCTCAGCTTAAAGATATTCAAACTTGATGAAACAAAGAAACAAACATTAAAAGGAAATTATAGGTAATCTGAATCCTCTAAAAAATCATCAGCAAAGAATAAGCCCTGCTAATGTGATGCTAAGAAATGTACTCAGGTATAAATAAAATGCCAAGTGCAGACAAGTATTTTCATTGGATATTAAAAAAAATAATGTCTGATTCTCTCAAGCATTTGGGGGAGGGGGTGGGGATGGGGGGCGGTGAGAGGGGAAAGCTGAAGAAAATCCAGAATGTGAGACAAAGTGATAAAGTGATTTTTTTTTGCATACTAGTGATATTGTTTGTATTAATTTGGGCATCTGAATATAAAAATAGTAGTTGTATCTCAGCATTTCACCTACAAGATAAACAATTCACTGGAAATAGATCATATATATATAGTTATATAGATCATATTTAACTCATATAAATTGTTTATCCCACATTCAGCAATTTCTCATTCATATGCATGAGGAACAAGGGTGGGTATGTCAGAATAGCAAAGGAAATCTGTTTCAGACACAGAGCACCAGTTAGAGAAATTTAAATGCCATGATGTTATTTAGAGGGGACTATGACAGCTTCTTTTTTATAACAAAGTGAGAATCAAGCAATGAAACTGGATGATATGAAATAGAGAGCTGGTGTTTGCAAGACCCTAAAAATGAGAACCAGCTGACAAAATGAATTTAATAACCATCCAAAGTACAATTTCAGGCACAGCTGCTATTTCCTTGCAACATATTATGTTTTTCAAGCTCATATTTTCTTTTATCTAAGATAAACTGTGACACAAGTATTGCAAAACAGACATACACAAAATAATACTTTTAAAGTTAGTTGCTGTTTATCACTTTGTGTTTGTAACACTGTCTTCCTGTAAGATAAAGATATCAGAAAAGTTTGACTTTGCACTTAATTTGGATATTACTAGAAAATGAGAACACATACCTATTCAGAACAGAACTTTTTTAGAAATCAGAGGTAAATGTGGAGCAGAGTTTTGTGTTTAATACTGTTTTTATAAAAATGTTCATCTTCTATAAACACTATACAACTGTACTACTGTAACTTACTGTAAACTACTTTATCTCAAGTGCTACTTACATATAGGTTTAGAACACACACTTGATCATTTATCTGTCCTATTTTACAAATTTTGCAGGCTGTATTTTATCAGTTATAAAACAATTTAAACATAAAAGTTCTGTGTGAAGTCTACTCAATTAAAAAAAAAAGGTTTTCAGAGTCTTCAATGGTTAGATGTCAAGATACCTTTACAATTTCATAACTTTTTTTTATGACAGAAAGATATTACAGATATTACTTATGATTTATTTAAAATTATCCTAACAGAGTTGTATTCTACAAAGTGGATCAGCATCCAAATCACTCCTTTGCATCTTTTTTGTTGTTGTTGTTTTGTTGTCGTTGTTGTTTTGTTTTGTTTTTTAATATTTTACACTACTTTATTTGTTTCATATTTGTTTCTGAGGACTTCCATGTTTCCGGAGCATCACTGGACTTTCACAAAGAACAAAAAAAGACATGATTTATTTTTTTTTTTATTAGAATGCTCTTGTTATGAGAGATGTATCTATATCTGTTAAAATTTGTCAAGATTTACTGCTATACTAACTTATGACACAACATAACTCAAAACATGACATGGTGATAGATGTGGAAGCAATGGTGAAACAAGGCATCTATTCAGCTCATTTATCAGAGAACTTATAGGTTTCTTTTGCTTACAGGGCAAGTAACAGAATAATAAATGATGAACAGAAAAAGTTATTCCACCTTCTTTGAACCTTACTCAACAAAAAGGCATTGTGCATTCCACGTGCAATTTCCAACACCAGTTTAAAAGATCAGCCAACGTGAGATAATTTGAAATACCATGCCTGCACATTTCAATAACATAAGAAAGTGCAGCAGACTTTCAAGACAGAGAAATTGCCTATCATGTCACTTTAGCCCATAATTTTGCTAGTACAGTAAAAACCTTATGTCAGTAGATGTCTCATGGATTATCTATGTTAGATTACAGAGTATTTTGGATTCTTTATGTTTTATTTATCATCTGTGCTACTTACTGAGGCAGGAACATCTGATTATTACCTGGTATACTTCAGCAACTCACTGAAATGCCTTTTGCTCACCAGGGTATAAACCTTAACACTTTTGAATGCTTTTACTAAAACTATTATTACCTGAGTGTTATACAAATATGTATCTGTATAATTATTGTTGATGTTTCTAACTGGCTTGGCCAGCAATAACAATTACTTTAATATTTTAATAATAACGAACAATGACAACATTAAGTTTCTAAGCATTCGGACACAAGGTGCTAGAATTTTTACTCAATTTTTAGAAAGCTGTCAAATTGCAGAGCAAAAAATGCTTTTTAAAGAGACGATTGTACGTAAAAGTGCACTTGACTAGTCATTCCTACAAATTATTCCTTATTAAAAAGTAATATTAGAAAGATGAAAATAGTAAGGAATTAGTCGATAAAATGTCTATAAGATTGAGAGAGAGGGAGATTTTCACTGGAGACATAAAATGTTTCAACACAGAATTTGAAAACAAGCTTTGACATGTATCAGCATATACCCACTAATAAGCTCTGACTGTAAATAGTTAAATGGGAGACATATGCTACTTGGGAAAATTTATACCAGTTAAATTAGACACTGAATAATAGTGGCAAAAGAAGTTAGCATATTTTTCTACTCAGTGGACTTCAGAATGCACACAATGTAGATTCCATTTAAACTAAATCTTACATGGATAATAATTAAAAAAGAAAAATTAAAAAAATGGATATGATCAAAAATATCACACTGTAGAGGAGACAGATTGAATCTTCAGTCACTAAAAGACAGGTAATAGATTTAAATTTTAATTTCATATACATAGGTAAGTTCTGTCTTATGGGGAGAATTCACTGAGTCTTTACTCCAAATTTAAATTGCTTAGATGAAATTAATTGACTAACTTCACCATGAAGACGAATCATAAAAGTGCTAAATGACTGGGTTATTGTCCACATCTGGCAATGATATTTAAACAAAAATATAGTATATAATAAAAATCAGCTTTGTTGCAGCAAGGCAGAAGACATAATCAGTGATCAGTTAGAAACAATTCCATTATATTCCTTAAAAGCTATTGGGAGAACACCTATGGTTTACTTTTTATTAATGCTAGGAATCACCAGCTCCCACACAGCTCATCACTTCCTAAAATAATAGCAGTTATCCCAATTACAAAGTTACTGGTTCGTTTTCTCTTTTTTTTTTTTCTTTCTTTTTTTTTTTTTTTTAACCATTGCTGGGGGTGTTTTTTGCTTTGTTTTGTTTTCTGGAACATGTTTGCTCTGCTTACAAAAGTTTGGTATGTTTTATATGAAAATGTTATATCTTGATAGGATTTTTGGAGGGTTACACTTTTTTATTTGAGAGCATTTACTTCCTAACCATTTTAGTATTCTTTTCTTCTCAGTTTGGGATTCTAATCTTATGCATTTGAACAAAACCTGAATTTCTGATTAAAAATGCCAAAATAAATCATCCCAGCAAACCAATTTTTTTCTCTGTGGACTCCCTACGAAATTGAGAAAGTTTTCTAGCTTCATTCATATTTTCTTTCTACCCACTCCTGCTTTATTATTATTTTCTGAAAAACACTAAACAATTGTATCCTCTGCTAAAATAATTCTCCTTACAGATACAAGTAAGTATTTGTATCTGTGTACTGGGGTAGTCTTTCCTAAAAGTGAATGCTTGTAATTTAAAAATACATTTAACAGTTTAGCAAATTCAAATAGACTTGAAACCTGAAATTAATTACAATAGAAAGATAAAAATGTTGAAAAAAATAAAATAGGAGTAGAGGCCAAGTAATTTGAAATGTATTTCTTGTTTTAAGTCTACCAATTAGTTTGTGAGTCTGCCTCGAATAACAATTTTGTTTTCAGAATATTTGATTAATTTCTAAGTCACAGTCGTCGACAAAGCAATATTGTAATTTAGTTTAGTAGGAGCCCTGCTTGAGTACTGACAGCTGAATGCCCAGTTACCCAGTGCAATATCTTCTGCAAACTAGACCGAATTAATGCTTAAGGACAATTACCTCAAATTCAATACAGTAATTGATTGCAGAAATGAATAGTAAGAAGAGTAAAACCAAAGCTGGCTGCGAATTTGCCAGAGAATCTCTTTGAACAGTAGAAGAAAAAAAGAAAAATAAAAGAAAAAAAAAAGTGTCTTATCTCATTCTTCATTATGAAATTAAAGAGTTTGAGGGTGCAACAGAAGGAAAGAATCAAGGAACTTTCTCTTACATTCTTCTTTTAACCATCATCAAGAATAGTTTAATCTCAGTGGTTTGTAAGATTAAGTACTCCTGGAGATGGGACAATCATTCAGTCCTGACACCTTTTGTGATGTTGACACTAGGACATGACTAGCATCTACCACATCCTGCTACAAATGTTGAGTAGCATAATATAAAATTGACTGACAGTGGCCATAACAGATTATTTTAGTTTTCTATTACTCTTAAAATTTTAATGAGAAAATTCTACCTTTGTTTTGGGTTAGAGATTCACAATCCTTTCTGTTAGCTACTCATAACCCTTTTTTTTTAAATGTAATATAATAGAACTAATGTATCATTATTTTTCAGAGGGCTGTGGGATTCAAACATCAAAAAGAAAGTTTTCTTTGCATGTTAATGCTAATGTTTGTTAGTAGAGTTAAACCAAAAATATTATCCTAAATTTGGTTTCTATGTTTCTGTTTAAGAGACTGATTTACTCAAACTGCAAAGAAATACAGAAAGGACTGAACAAATTATATATACATATACATATATAATATATATATATATAATAATTAGAAATCAACACTGTCTTTGAAGCAAAAATTTTATAGAAATCATAATTAGTGGAGAAAAAGAAATTTCTTCATTTCCTGGCTGAACAATTTGCAATAGATTATTCTTCATTATATTAGTCCTTAACTACATTGGGCACTCAACTCTGCTTAAATCAGTCCTTCCATTCCTGAAGGTACTGTATTATTAAAACATATGCACAGCAATTTACTGTCATTTAAAGTCCCAAAAGGCTATACTGCAGATAGTACACATTTGAAATCATCACAAAGCTACACTAAGCCAGGTTGATTCAAAAGGGATGCTGAGTCCAGTTAAAAATCTCTGTTCTTACCTTCAACACTGATAATTTCAAAAAAAATATCTTAAAACTCAGAGTTCAGCATGTGGCTGATAAATTCATAATTTTATTAATTTCTTTACAAAGGAATTATCTTTTCAGAAGACAAATGATTTTACTATGAAAGGCAAATAGCAACAAGCTATATACATCCTAATTTATTTGAAATAAAACAACGTAACCCCTGTAGGCAGTCTTCAAATTTAAACTACTTTGAGGAATGCAGAATCAGAGATGGGGGAGATGATCTGTAAGCACTGATTCAGCTCGCATACTTCAGCCTGAAGCAATTTAAACTCATCCACATGGCGTTGTACCCTAATAAGCTTATCTGACAGACATTCTTAGCTCTGGTGAAATGATGTAAAAATATATATAGTCTGTTTCTGAATTTGAGTGGTAAGATGATACAGGCACTTAACCAATCTGTTATCTTCATGGGTCTCAATTTTACATTTAATCAAAAATATCAGCAGTTGTTTCATCACTTTCTTTAAGTAACTATCTCTGATGCAGCGCATACTGTTAAAAAATCTGAAATACAGGTGGATGAATGAGATAACACACATAAAGTTCTGAAAATATTCTGGGCACTTTGAAACAGAAAATGAACAAACAAGGGTTAGTTGTATCAATCAATGAACTGCCAGACGATCTTGATAGTAACAGAGCTAGTATTAAAAATAAATAGATAAATAAATACATAAATAAATGAAAAGCAATTATAAAACTTCTTTTTTCTTAAGCCTATCTTTTCACTTGTCCAATCTCATGGTTAGCCACCTTTGGTAGTTTTAGAAAGTCTTCTCACTGCTAGGATTTGTTTCAGAATGAGCTAGTTGAGCAATAGAATTTTAAATAGACCAAAATACAGCATACAAACACACATGGAATGTGTTTAGCAGTTATCACTCCCCCCCCCAAAAAAACTTCATTTTGAAGTATGAAGTATCATTACTTTCATTAATTAAGAGAAGATCCCTCCAGGATAGAATTGTATGCTGTTTTTTTCACTAATTAGGATTTTGTTAAGAGCACACTAGATTTTAATTTACCACAGATACTCTACTCAACTTGAGCATAAACAAACATTTTATCTTGGATTCTAATTACCCTTTTCCATATGCAAATTATATTTGTTTTGAGTGACATTACTATCTTTGGGAGATCTACTGTTCCTGATGCGATTTGCACCTTTTTTAAAGAATCCATTTCAAATCTACTCCTCATTCACATACTGCAGGACATGAACATATATCATAGGTGTTTCCCTGAGCCTGGGAGAGTGACTCTTAGACCTAGCAGTCTCCTCACTTTCCTCTTAAGCCAGTTTTAGAGAAACACTTGTTTATTTGAATAAGGATATAATTTTTTTCTGAACTATGGCTCAAAGTCATATGAACTCAATTTTGTTAATTATTTAATTTTGTTAATTCTCAGATTAATTTCAACCACAAGTAATGAATATAACCATACAGGTAAGAGAACGTGTTATATTATTTCCTACCTGTAGGACTGGAAAACCTCAGAAGGTCACCTAGTTCACCTCATGTTTCAGTGCAGGAATCCCCTGTAACAAGATTATTATTCAGGGTTCTTCTTATCGTGTCTTACATAATATAGGAGACCTACAGCTGTACGGGCAACCTATTTCAGCATTTAATTAATAACATTTGAGGTTTCACCCACTAACATAAATCTGTTTTGTTGCAATTTAAACTCAGTACTACTTGCCTTGTCTTCCATAGGAAGGGAAAGTGGTCATCATTTACCTTTCTCTCCTTGTCTCTGCAGACTAAATGACCTTATTCTGTCATGTTTGTTGGACTTTAAATCATTCATATTATTCTTTTGCAGACTATCTTCTGTTATTCTACATCTTCAAGTGCAAAATGTAGAGCAAGGAACAGCGTTTCAACTGTTTGATTCTATGATATGCTATGATTTTATGAAAGGGTTCTATGATTTCTATGATATGTATATGACACTACAATAACTAACAAGACCTGCTTTGAGAATTGCAAGGTTCTATTGACCATGTGAGAGAACTTCTCTATGTCCTTATACATTGAAAATAGACCTACATATATAAGAAAGCTATAAGAAAACTGCTTACAGAGAAAAACAGTAGGTGATTTTTAGAAACATATTTAGAATTTTTGTTTAAATTCCATAAAAAGGCATGGCTTGTAAGATATTTCAAAGGTTCTAAGTTCTCAGCTCCCCACTGTGAATAGGGTTGCTAACCACTAAATAAGGCACTAGATCAGGTTACCTAGGGCCCCATCCAATGTGGCCTTGAACACCTCCAGGGATGTGGCATTCACAACTTCTCTGGGCAACTGTTCCAGTACTTCACCACCCCCTCAGTGAGAACATTCTCCCTGACACATAATCTAAATCTCGTGTCCCTTAGTTATCATTCTCCCCTTGTCCTGCTGCTATCTACCCAAGGAAAAAAATAAAAAAAGTCATTTTCTCTCTTCTTTATAATCACCTTCTACATCTTGGAAGGCTTTGGTGAGATCTCCCCAGATTCTTCTCCAGGGTGAAGAAGCTCAGCTGCCTCTGCCTGTCTTCATCAGAAAGGTGCTCCAGCCCTCGGATCATCTTCACAGCCCTCCTCTGGACCAGCTCTATCAGCTCCATATTTCTCTCATGCCAGGAACCCCAGGCCTCAATGCAGTACTTCAGGGTGGCATGAGGGCAGAAAAAAGGGAGATAATCATCTCCCTCACCCTGCTGGCCACAGCTCTTTTGATACAGCTCAGAATACTCTTGGCCTACTGGGCTGCAAGTGTACACCAACCTCACATCCAGCTTACTGTCCATCAGAAACCCCAAGTTCTTCTCTGCAGAGCAGCTCTCATTGAGTTCTCCTAGTCTGCACACATATTTGGGATTGCCCTGAAACAAGTGCTACACCTTGCTCTTGGAATTGTTGAACCTCATTTCTTTCATTTGTCTGCCCTTTACCCTTGTCCAGGTACTTTGGATGGCATCTCTTCCTCCTGCCATATAAACTGCACCTCTTAGCTTGCTGTCATCTGCAAACTTGTTGAGCGTGTATTAAATCCCATCATCTATGTCATTGGTAGAAATGTTAAAGATCATTGGTCCCAAGACCAGTATATATGTATATATCGCTCCTATTTATAGGAGGGAGGGGA
The DNA here is from genome assembly GCA_030625065.1 of Alectoris magna. Classification (NCBI taxonomy): domain Eukaryota; kingdom Metazoa; phylum Chordata; class Aves; order Galliformes; family Phasianidae; genus Alectoris; species Alectoris magna. The sequence goes on along the minus strand of CM060560.1, from coordinate 180,006,286 downwards.
GGTCCTTTGATATATGTATACCTGGTGTGAGATTAAGAAAAAATGGTTCAAATGTTGGTCCAACCAGTTTATTACAAGTCCTAGCTGTTTAGGGAGATGGGGAAGGGAAGATGGACGATAGGAAAGACAGGAAATACAAGCAAGGAGTCTCTGTACAGAGCAAAAGTCACCACCATGGGTCCAGCGAGGTACGTAGTAGGTCTGTTGACCTCAGCAACTCATCTGGTCACCATGGGGGATGGGAGAAAGCCAGGAAGCTCCACAGCAGGCAGGCCTCGGGGGGGTTCTCCTGAAGAGGTTTTCTCCCCAGGGAATCCTCCGTCAAAGGTTTTTTTGGAGTTTTTCTCCAAAGTCCCTAGTTTAGTGAGGGCCCTTTATCCCCCATTTCTGTGTTTGTTTGTTTGTTTGTTCTACTTCTTTTCTCTGAGTTTAGTGTGACATGCCTGGGCCAACAGATAAGCCAGCAGGGAGTGGTGCCTTCATTGCCATGCACAAGCATTATTGCCTTTTGCAGTGGTCAGCTCCTTCAAGCCCCACCTGTGAAAAAGACTGCTTGTCCCACTTCTGCTTATCTTTGCAACCATAAGCAGGGGTACTGTGGCATGGTGATACCCACCATTCACCCCCCCCCCCCCCCCCAGCAGTTGTCAGTTAGTCTTATCACCAGAAAGGCCTCAGGAAGCAAGCTTTGAGACAAAAAAAGTAAAAACAGTTTTGTCTTTCACAGTGTACCACTCATGACTGGGCTCCAGCTGGAGATAGAGCCATTGGTCACAGCCCTCTGGCTATGACCTTCCCATTGTTTCCTTCATCAATGAATAGTCTACCCTTCAAATCCATATCTCTCCAATTTAAAGGTAAAGATGTGGTGTGAAATATCAAAAGCCTTGCAGAAATCCAAGCAGACTACATCAGTTGTCCTTCCTTTTTTCATTGATGCCATTGCTCCATCATAGAAGACTACCAGGTTGGTCAGGAATGGTCTGCACTTGGTGAAGGCATGCTGATTGTCTCAAATATTTGTTTTAAATGCCTATAAAATGAAAAAAAGAACATGCACATGTGCTGGAAAGTTGGAATAATACTTTGGAAATTACCTCACAATCTCAGAAAGAAACTTTTACATGTTTTGTAATTAAAAAAGTAAAAATTAAATGCTTTTCTCTAAAACCATGGAAGCTGAAGTGAGATGTGAAAATAATACTAAAAATACTAAATTAAATAACCAATAGTTTCTTAAGGAGAGCTACCACATTGGAAAATGTTCATATTTATGGTCTTTTCATTATTTTTCACTCTGTTACAGGTAGAATAAACCTTATTTTCATTTGAAAAATGAAATTCAATAAACTGAAACATACTACCTACTTTAATTAAAAATACATGAAATATGCATATATATTTTGATAGCATTTCTCTCAGCACGAAGTTATCACAGCTTTCAAAAAAACTGAGTGGAAAGTGGTGCTTACAAATGGGAGGGAATTCTAGACTATATTACTAGCTGTCAAAAGTAACATGTATGCCATAAAAAATAAAATTAAATTAAAAAAATAATAAAAAGGAGGGTTTAAAACACAAATCAACAGCTTGAGGTCACTAGAAATAGAGAAAAGGGGGACATATGAAGTACAAGAAGAAAATGGACCAGAAATTACCTGTCTTCAGGATAATATTTGTGAGATACAGATATAATAAAGTTTCCTGAAGACACAGAATCAAGTGTAACCTCAGCAACTTTGCAGATGATACCAAGCTGTGGGGTGCAGTCAAAATACCTGAGGGATGGGATGCCATTCAGAATGACCTAGATAAGCTTAAGCAATAGACCAAGAGAACCTCAGGAGGTCTGACAAAACCAAGCACAAGTCACGCACCTGTGTCGTGGCAACCCCTCCTATCAGTACAAGCTGGAGAATGAAAAGGACTTGTGGCTGCAGGTGAATGGAATCTGGACATGAGCCAGCAATGTGCACTCATAGGCCAGAAAGCCAAACATATTCTGGGCTGCACCAAAAAAAAAAAAGCGTGGCCAGCAGGGCAAGGGAGGTGATCCTGCCCCTCTACTCTGTACTAGTGAGATCTTACCCAGAATACTCCATCCAGATGTGGAGTCTTCGGTACAAGAGAGACATGGACCTGTTGGAGCCTGTCCAGGGGAGGACCACAAAAATGACCCAAGGAATGGAACACCTCCCTACAAAGACAGACAGATAGCTGGAGCTGTTCAGCCTGAAAAATAGAAGGTTCCAGGAAGACCTGATAGCACCTTTTCAGTATATAAAAGAGGGCTCCAGTAATGTACTCAGATATGATCTTATCTTCCCGAGCCTGTCAGGCTGGGCAGGGCTCTGAGCAACTTGATCTAACTGTAGGTGTCTCTGATCATTGCAAGGGAGCTGGAGTTGGTGACCTTTTCAGGGCCCTTCCAGTTCAAACTATTCTATTGTGAGAAACAGAGTCAAAAATTTCAGGTTAGGCAAAGATCTTAGTAATAGCAGCAAAGTTTATTCATTATTACAATAATGAGTGCACACCCCCTATTGCCAAGGGAGAAATTGCACACCAGTCAGTGTAATTCATTCCGTTATATACCCTAAACCAACACAGGTAATGCTTTCCTGGCACTCACTCATTGGTTGAGCATCTCAGGCTCACAATCTCCCCAGTGCTGTTGCTATGATACATTTCCATAGAAGGTCTATTACAAACCTGTTGTTTAATATATTTTGTGCTTTCCTGTGTAGATAGGAGGGCAATGTTTCCAAAAGCTAGTACATTCGTTCTATCCTGTGGTAGGCTGTCTCCACCCTGTATATTTACCTTATCTTGTGCCTGTCTTAATTCTACCCAAGTCAGAATGCCCCAAATCTTAACTTTTTACTCTGTTCAGCAACTTTCTTAGTAGAAGAAAAAGAAAATTAAAAAAAAAAAAAAGAAAGTGGAAATCATATATCCTTACCAACTGAATATAATATACCAACATTCACATAAATCTTTTACGAGGCTACATTTTTCTGTCAAATACCCTGCATCACGCATCAGAGTCCCCAAAGTACCATCTACAAGTCCGCAGTGAAATGTGCAAAAAACTGAGAGATTGAAACTCCCACCTTTTTTTGAGAGTCTCAGCTGATCTTAAGCAGCTCCTCTACTGACACTTCATGCTTTCCATCTAATGAAGAAATTATGTTTTTTCTTAGAAATTATAGTTTTGCTTCTTTCTTCTGTTTTTTATTTTTTTTTTAATATTTTTTTCCTAGAAATGATTGAACCAGGGAAATCTATTAAAGTTATGGAAAGAAGAACTTGTGAATAACTCCATGATGGCAAAGTTATCCCATGGAGTAAAAAAAAAAAAAAATCAAAGCAATGTAGAGTTTGTTCCTTTATTCTATTTAAAGAGAAATGCTTAGCAAAAGCATCTGGATCTGTCCCCATATGGAGGTCAGTCACGAATGGTGCCCCCCAGGGGACTCTCGGGACTAGTGTACTTCAACATCTTTATCAATTACCTAGATAGTGAGATTAAGTGCACTTTCAGCAAGTATGCTGATGACACTAAGCTGAATGATGCAGTTGATACAATTGAAGAAAGGGATGCCATCCGACAAGACCAGGACAAGCTCAAAGATTTGGCCCTTATGAACCTAATCATGTTCAACAAGTCAAGTACAAGGCACTAGGTCAGAGGAATCCCATATACGTTTACAGTCTGGGAGAAGAACTCATTGATAACAGACTTGTGGAGAAGTATTTGAGGATTCTGGTGAATAAATTGATACAAGCCAACAGTGCGTGTTTGCAGACTGGAAGGCCTGCGGCATGAAAAAAGGAGTGCCTCCCAACACGAGAAAGACATGAAGCTGTTGGAGAGAGTCCAGAGGAGGTCCTCAGAGGTAAAAAGAGATGAAGCACCTGTTCTTTGAAGAAAAACTGAGCTGGGCTTGTACAGAAGAAAACACTCCTGTGAAACTTCACAGTGGTCTTCCCATACTTCAAGGGAGCTTAAATTCAGAAGGGTGACCCACTTTTCACACAGTCTGATAGTGACAGGTCAAGGGTAAATGGCTTTAAAATGAAAGAGGGGCAACTGAGGCTAACTGTCAGGTAGACATTTTTCACTGAGAGGTTGATGAAGCCCTGGAACAAGTTGCTCAGAGAAGTTGTAACTCTGGGCAGCCTGATCTCATGGTTGTCAGATGTTTGGTGCCCAGGGAAGGTGTTAGAAAATAGATGATGTTTAAATCCTCTTCCAGCTCAAGCCATTCTATGATTCTCTTCCTAAGATTCTACGAAGATGTATGCCAACATACTTTTGTTGACTCTACTTGTTCAATTGTAATACGTTTCCTGCATTTAACTGTCTTTGAAACTCCTTTTAAATATGATGGCTTCTGTGTTATTTAGCTGTACTCCAAAATTCTGACAATTCCAAGCTTTCTTTTAGCAAATAAGATCATGAAAAACATGACAAATGTTAGTTTTGGTTTTAATTACTAGATGTTCCCTATTTGCAGTGCTGATGATCATTACATAGTCTGCAACAGCAAGAAAAGTTAATACAGAAACTGTTGAAACCACATTTCTCGAAAGAAGTGAGGTTCATTCTATGCATATTTTTCCGGACGAAAATAAGATCTGATGCCACTGGAAGAAGATTTGTGGATCATTAACATACATCAAAAACATAGTCACTTTGATTAAATCAGTGGAAGCTTGGGAACTTTCAACACCTGATAATCTGATACACTCTTTGCATCAATGCAACCACCATCACTGTGTATGGGTGACAAGTATGAAAGGTTTGCAGTTGCTTATAATCCATCTTGCCTGAGTCTATCAGTTATTAAAATCAAGAAATGATGAAGGGAGAGAAATTGAATATTTACAGCCTTTCTAGGAGTTTGATAGCAAGGAGTAATAATGACAAGCAAAAACATCTGCTCAAAAAAAAAAAAAAAAAAAAGAAGAAGAAGAAGAAAAAGAAATATAAACTATTCTATAAGCTATTCTATTTAATAGTTCACAGCTTATTTTTGAGGTTAACACAAAGCTGCAGGAAATGATTATATACTGAAGTTACAGCCCATTGAATTTTGCTGTCATCAGATACAATACCTGTAACCGAGGATACTATCATACTCATCATCACATCGCTACATTTGGTTTACACATCATATTTTTCATGCCTTCAAACATTCTTCCTGAAATACTGTAAAATGAACATGCAGGGCTCACACAGAATACCTTACTGACTGCTACATTAGGTTTCCCTGTGAGTCATGACTGTCATGGACAGACAGAATTTGTTCCAATGGACTCCTACAAAGGGACTGCTCTATATGTAGCAGCGACCTGGAAGGTTTTACAGCTTTCCTTATTTGTAGGAGACAAAAAAAAAAAAAAAAAAAAAAACAACACTATATTTCAGAGGCAAGCTTCTAGCTTCTGCATATAAGAGAAGTGCGTTCAGGAGGTGCTGAAGTTTCACTGTAATATTAAAACAATATCTCCCTTTCCTCTTCAGTTCAGGAACAGGTATATTCAAAGGACAAAATGTAAATACCTACTGTGTGAATTCATCCCTCAAATAATTGATTTAATTTTCAGGTAAACAAAATTATGGTTGTCTGCATGTCTGAAATGTCAAGGACAGTTTCCTTTCAATGTTTGTATAGATGTCATTTGACTGCTTCAAATTCTGGGTAACTCTTTACTCAGACAATATCTGTCAGTCCAATCCAAAAGGATTCTAAATGCATCACTGAAACCCTTGAGCAAATCTTTTTCTATGTTGATAGCTGAGAAAACTAAACAGCACAATAGAATTTGATAAAAAGAGCAATGATCATTGACAGGAATAAGTTTGCTCTATCACGTGCTGAGCCTCTGAAATGACGGATGGATGAGAAGCACACAGAAAATTGATAACTGGTGTAGTGGGAAACTGCAATTCAAATTCAGCTTTAAACTTCATTTAACATCTGCTCAATCACAGAAAGTTCTAAAGACTCTAACGTGTCAAAAAAATACTAGTTTACACATTTTAGCATGTGCTTGCTTCATGGTCTTGGATGCTGGGAGGCTCCCATACTTTTACCCAGTTCTTACTGATGAAAGAACAGCTCAGTATTATCACCAGTATTTCAACGAGTGAAAGTATGAATACTAATACTTCCTTTATTGTGGGATCATGTATTCTCATTGAACCCTTCAGCAGTGACATATGTGTTTATTTTGATTGCCTATGTTTTCAAGTTGTTGAGGCAATTAATTACATACCAAAAGGTGGCAATAAGGGACTGACAGATAGCAGTTCTATTTTGTGAATTTTAGTGGCTCCAAAATGCTGAATATAAGTATCTAGGCACTTAACTTATGCTATTCACCCGACTTCTCACATCCCCTGGGAATAAGCAGTTTTTTCTTACTGTATGAAGTAGGCCTTTTTCTTAATATTTTTCCTCAGAAAGATTTACTGTTCTTCATTATCTTGAAAAAAAATAATAATAATTTGTAAATATAAAAGCCAACTTTTCAGTTCTCAAGAACACATCACAGAATAATGAAATATACCTTATTTTCATTGGATGCTGAAGTGCCATTAAACATAAGTATACCAACATTTAAAGAAATGTGTCTGCAGAACTGTTTATTGAATGAAAGTCCAACTGTCCCCATACAGAAAACATTTAAGCCCTTGAAATTCTTTTCACTTGTTTTAGTGGGCTTTGGATCATTTCCAAAGTGACTAGTCATGATCATGGCTAAGCAGTCTGGCCCTGAGTGCACACCTATTGCCCAGCAACAAACAACATCAGTGTGTGTCTGGCACTGAGCTGAAACGAGGAAAAGGGGAGGGCACAGCGCAGTGCTGACTCAACTTATGGCAAATAACATTATGCATTTTGATACATAGGCTAAATATAGTCCTGTGATCAGCAAAAAAATATGCAGCAGTGCTTTACAATTTGATAAATGAATCTAAGAATAGGTTTCAATTATCAATATTTTTTTTTTGTATATTTGTGACTTCCTTTTCAGTTGACATAGATACATCACCTCTGAATTTTCAAACTGAATGTATAGAACTGCAATCAAATATTCAACTCAAAAATTTTATCATGCCTCTTCAGTATATCTCTCAGAAATTCTCACCAGAGGAAAATATCACTTCACACCCTATTCATGCCATATATGTGGCTCAAGACAACAACTTCTCATTCAATGCAGCCCAGGCAAGCCAATAGTTTGGACACCTTTGTTATGTCTTCTTCCATTCACAGTAGTTGTTCAATGGAATAAAAAGTAAGCCTTTTTTCTCCTGTTTTTCATCATGATACTACTTTCATTTATCTTCATAAACACTTGCTTACAGATTAATTAAGACTTCTTTCCTTCCTTCATATTTGAAATTCATTAACTGTTCAGATATTGGATTGTGAGGAAAGACAACGACTATGTTAGCTCGAGTGTTCATTCTTATTATTTCTGTACCTGAGCGCCCTCAAGATGAAGATTAAGCAATGAATGTACATACTTGTCGTATACAAATCATGCTCTTGTTCTCTTCCCAGGAAGAATTACATGTATAGCAGTGTTGTCCTTTTTTTCTGGTACAGAATTCACTGCCAGAATTTTATATTGGTACTTTATTTATTTAGGCAGAGTATTACGTACTCATTCCTCTAGACCTACCATGAAATGAATTCCCTTAAGAATAATGGGAAGAAACTCTCTGTCCTTCAGGCAATCCTCTTTGCCTTTTGCTGATTTTATACTGTTCTGCAGCAATGCGTCAAAGAGTCATATGGCTTAATGAAGAAATAAAAGGCACTGATAAATTTATTTATCAAGCCAAGATAAGTACCTGATTCCTAACAAGTGCATTAGAAAATTTTGTTATGATTTAAAAAAAAAAAAAAAAAAGACAAAACAAAGTAAGTCTTTTTCCAATTACATAAATGCTAACGTATGCTCCCTTCCTGGTATGCATCTAGTTTCACTTTTTCATCCCACTGAAAAAAAAAATGAAAAAAAATAGAAATAAGTTCAAATGAAATAGGTATTTTGACAACATGCTGTTGTAAGAATAAAATATATTCTAAATAACAAGCAGAATACCAATTCTTTTATAAGTCTGTCTAGAACTGCAACATTTCTCTGTAACTGCATAACCAAGAAGGTAAATCAGCTTGATCTATTTTCAGTGTAATTTACATTTTGCAGTATTTCAAACTTATTTCACACACATACAAAAAAAAAGCAGTTACAGCTCAGAAAAGTTGCAAATATTTGCACAGTGTTTTCTTAGCTCTGTTTTCAGACTTCTTATTTATTAGGGACCTTACCTGAGATTGTTAAGAGACTCTCAAAAATGCTTTGAAGACCCTAAAGATATCACTACTCCTAGTAACAGTGACCATCAGACCGTTTACTTGTGGCAAGTTTCTCAGCAAGGTCAAGCAGTTTCTGACAAGATACCACCTGTTCTTGATCAGTGAGTGCTTAAGGATGTGGTCCCAGCTGATGGATGATGAGGGACAGTAAAACACCTTTTTAGCTGGTGTTAGGAAGAGATCTCTGTGAGAATTTCAGGTTTTATGTGCCTTTGCATTTTGGGGAGTTTTTGCCCTTGTGGTATTTTAGTAAGAGGGTGAAGCTTTCCAAATTGTAGAGGAATGTTATTGAATACAGCTTCTGTTCTAGGTGAGCCTGAAACACAGAGGTATAGAAAGAAACAGCTAATGATATCAGTGGGAGACCTTCCCTATCAGCTGGCCTGAGCTGACATCTAAGGAGATTTGTTGTTTTTCAGGAACTTGCAAGTAAGATATTTTAGACATGTTACTAAAGGATTTAGTTCTCTGTTATCCTTTCCTGCTTTTCTATGTGAACATACATCAGCAGTGCCACTAGAAGTGACAAGGAAAGCTTTAAATGTGACTTCCTGACTCTGAGAGACATGATCAAGTGCATGGTAAATGAGGTGATATGTCTTGAATTCTTTCAGTGAGCAGCAAGAGCTAAAAAGATGTAAGAACTAAAAAGATCCCGAGGATCAATAAATGGTTGTTCACCTGATACCAGAAATCTCTGAGTTTTGACAGCTGTTTGGAAAAACAGTATCTGCCTCTTCAGGTGTGGATGAGTCTCTTTACCAGTGGTCTGACCATTTAGAATAGGGATCGCTTGAGAAGGAAGAGAATGATCAACAATCAAGTAAAGTAGTAGTAGGCAAGGTTATGTGAGTGCTGTGCTTTAGCCTGGCAGGTAGCTCAGCACTGCACAGTTGTTTGCTTACTTCCCCCTCTGGGAAGACCCCATAGCAACCTTCTAGTACTTAAAAGGAACTTAAAAGGAGGAGGAGGACTGAATTCTTAGAAGGTCTGATAGTGACAGGACAAGGCAGGGAGGAGGTGGCTTAAAATAAAAGACGGGAGATCTAGGTTAGATATTAGGAAGAAATTTTTTTATTCAGAAGGTGATGAGATGCTAGAAGAGGCTGCCCAGAGAGGTTGTGGATGCCCCATCTCTGAAGCTTTGAAGGACAGGTTGGATGGTGGCCTGGGCAATCTGATCTGGTGGTTGGCAATCCTGCCCATGACAGGGATGTTGAAACTGGATTATCTTTAAAGTCCCCTCCATTCTATGATTAGCATAAGAATGCATTCTACCACAAATTTGTTGAATGCTGTACTTAAGGATGAGTTTTCTGATGTAGAGATAAAGCCAATTCCATTTAGCGGGGCCTAAAGTTTTGTGGGAACTGACCTTAACAGAGGTCACAGTTTCATACACAGAAATATTATTGGAAATGTGCAGACGTGAATTAGTGTTTAAATATTTTACCTTTTTCACAATTTCCAATTTTTCAACACTAACATTTTCCTTTAGGTTTACTAAAGTTTACGCAGAAGAAATTTTTCAATTGCTTATCATGAGCAGGTAGGTACAAGGCTACAACTAAAGAGCATATCATAAAGGTAATGATGCTATGACACTGAAAATCTTAAATATTTTTATTACTAAGAAATACAAAAACCAGAAAAAATCCAGTTGTATTCATTGTCTTTAAAAAGCTCTTTTGATCATGCCAACTAATAAAATATTGTTTTCCCAGATCTAAAGCAACACACGTCAGTAAGAAATATTTGTACATTTCCAGATTCAATTAAGAAAACAAAGGCTTTTTTAGAGGGCTTTTTCCCCCCAGTGGACATAGATATCTAAAATCACTGAAATACCACATTAATTTATTTTCACAGATATAATCAAAACTGCATTCAGACTGCATGAAAATATAAGTTAAAAAAAAAAAAAAAAGTATATTTCTAACTTTGATGCATGAATATTTGGTACTATTTTGTATTAAAATAAGGCAGCGTCTGCAAGGTAAACTACAACAATTTCACTGATAATCGATTTGACAAATATTAGAACAACATGTACAGTTAAAAAAATTCACAAAATCCTGTAAAAAAGTTTCCATGTACCTGAGTTTACATTTTGAATCCAAGAAAATTCATGAAGTAGTAAAGTGTTCAATTAGTACTGAAGTGTTGTTTTTAGACAAGAATCTGAAAATTGTAGCATCTGATAATATTTCAGTAGTCTTCTATAAATAAGAATTTTATGAATCAATTAAACAAAAAGCAAAGATTAATAAAAAAACATTGGAATTAAATCTTATTCTGTAATAAAATCTGAGGTTTTCCTATAGGAAAAATGTATGCTCAATGGAAAAATGTGATATGTTAAGGTAACTGAATTCCATCCAGAAATTCTTATCTTTCACTGATATAGAAACCTTCATGAAATTAGTGCAGGAGTACAAAACTAAGAAAATTCAAATCAACTTAACATGCTTCCTGGCCATCAGTTTGTTTTTGTTGTTTTTGTTTTTTTTTTTTTTTAATTTGGGTGGGAAATTATTTTATTCATATGATCATAACACAAATTTTCACATAAAATTTTTACTATTCTTTGTAATAAGAAGAGGTGTCATTTGAGTGTAATATCTCTATCTGTATTTAAAGCCAGTAACTTTATTTAAAACTCTATTTATATTTACCACATATTTACCACATGCATAAGAATGCATGCAGTGAGTCAAATTCCAAGGCTTATCACTGAATTTACTGGCTTTTATCCAATCTAATTCAGATACAAATATATATGAGCTGAACTCAGTACAATTTAAGATTATGAAATTGATTAAAATCCTATATGGGAGTTAACTCCAGATTATGTTTTGTGGCTAGAAGGTGGGAGCAAGACTGGAAGGAAGTATGTGGATATCAGACAAAGGCACACTGGCCATATTTCTACTGCAGCTAAACAGAACATGATTAGTATAACTTTGGAATAATTTTTACCAATGTGTTTTTATTCTCCTTGGCTCAAACTGATTAGATTAGGCTAGTTAAAAAGCTACTAATGGTTTTGATGACCCCATTTGGGAAGTTTCCATTCAAGATGGAGATTAATTGATCCTTTGTTGAGAGGACTGTGGTTTTTGGAAATCAGGCCACTCAGACACTTCCAGATGGGGCTCAGCATGTAGTACAATCAAATTCACTAGTCACATTTTGAAAATCTTGGTTAGAGGTGTATAGAACTCATTAGGAGCACATTTATCATTCAGAAGATGGCACAACATTGTGATGAACACTGTGAGTGCAACAGGTTTTTTCGATAGTGCAGATTATTCTCTGAACAGCAGCAGCAGCAGCAAAACACTCTGCCCTTGGTGGCTGCATCTCACAAAGTCATGGCAGATGAAAAGTAGCAAAATGAATTCATGTCTGATAGGCTCTTTTTGCCATGACAGCTGTGCTTTGGAGTTGGGCAGGCCAAGGAAGTTAAGTTTGGCTCATGCAGAGTATTTGACTCTAAGTCAGTTCTGTGCCCATACATGTGAGTAAGCCAAGCCAGTAGGAATATTTTGGCATTACCTTTTGGCTGTTACGGTGACCTTATATATCACTTCACACGTTCTCCCTTTTGTATACATATAATCAGTTCCAATGGATCAACTAACATTTTGGCATGGGTTTGCCTTGGCTCTGGCTTCAAATTTTCTGGCTTGTTTGAACAAGATGCATCCAACATTCCTGTGAAATTCATTAGCATGTATTTAAGAATAACTAGTATACATTTTTATGTTATGTTCTTGAAAGCAGGAAAAGTGATATATTTGAGAATAGGATATTTAAAATAAAATAAGCAATTAAATTGATAGTAGAATAATATTAGTTGTTGTTTGATCATAAAAAGTCATTATACTATTTAAAAACAAGGGTGTTTTTTTTATTTGCTACATATTATGCACATCAAATGCATTAGGTTACGTATGTATTCATGTGCATACTTAATAATTAGACTGTATTGAATGAAAGCATAAGAAGGGGAAAATAAATGAAAATATTGTCAGTAACTTCTTATCAAGAAAACAAAGAAGTATAATAGCTTTTGTTTTCAGTGTTGTAGGGTGATGTTTCAATATCACATTGGAACGTTCTTCACTCAGAAATGGTTCATTATTGTTTCAGGGAATGTTCATTTACATAAGTGATGTATTTTTTTACAAAATACTGTCATAAATAATGTTTTCCAGTGTTAAATTGGTCTATTGAAAAACTGCTATTAGAAATATATAACACATTGATCATATATAGATTGTTAAAAGGACAATCTTTGTGAGTTCCAAGTTTTTTCACTGCTAATAGAGTTACTGGGATTAATATTATTTTCTGTGGGTCTCATAAATTGATAAATACTCTGAATTTTCTTTTTTCTTTTTTTTAATTAAACATGAAAGGAAGGGCAAAATTTTTGCTAATTCTAGTTGCCAGTGTCTTAAGATGACAGTATAACTATGGCGAGAAACTCACCACTTATGTCATCACGTATTAATGAAAAGTAATCCATTATCTCTCAGAAAGATGTATGTTTGCTGCACTTGATATTTTACGTACAGTTCTTATTCATACAATAAGAAAAAGGAAAGCTAAACATAGAACTCAGAAAGGATCATTTATTTAAACTACTTCATCTATTAAAATCCGTAATGCTTTTGCACATTGATGACAGTAAAATAACATTCAGTACATAAAGAAAATAGTCAGAAAGAATCTTCTTTGTATTATTGCACTGTATAGTTTAACTCAGACCTGGATGGAATATCTCTTGAAAAGTTCAGACTCGTGGTCCACTTAGTGTCTTTGCACTCTGCTGAATTGTGATGAGGTCACACACAGCAGGGATTAGATTGAGGTCACCAATTGATTTCATTTAGGATAATTCACCATCAAATAGTGGTAACTTTACTGCGACCTTGGGATGGACTGAAACCAGTAAGTTGATGGCCAAGGAGAAAAATAAAATGAGGAACATGTCCTTTTTCACAAAGAGAAGCCAAAAAACAGTGAAAATGTTTTAAACAAAACAAAGCAAAACGAAAACCAAACCTTTTTTGAATGACTTTGAAATTTGCGAAAGTCAAATGTTGTTCCCTCTGAACTCACGAGGAATTACTCTATCTTACAGTATTGAGACAGAATGTGACCCTCAAATATCAAATGTGACTTATTCAGTACTGTAAAACTAATATTGGTAAACTGATATAAGTACAAGAAATTTGGTGATGATTAGAAATTGTTGGTTAAAGAATATATTTTAAAAAGATAAATAAACTGATCTAAGGATGTTTGGAAGGTTACAGCAGGCTTTCTAGAGACTTTTAAGATATTTTAGATAAATTGAATTGCCCTGCAATGCACAAACAGGAGGATATGTGGAATAAAAAAATTGTAGGTAAGGTCATATTTTTTAGTTAAAAGAATAAATGAAAAACTATTGTCCATTCAGTTCTGTTTCAATTTGCTACTTTAATCAAACTGTTTATGAGACTAAGACCTTATGAAAACGTGGAGAAATAATGTTCAGCATCAATTTTCCAGAAATAACTAAATAAGATTAATGTTATTTACTTTAAGATAAGCAACAGTAAGGAATATCAAAGAAGATGCAGAAAAAAACCATACATGTTAGCTTGCTCTGATTATACACTTTTCGAATTATTTTCTTAAGATAAAAATGGATATGATCAAATTTATACAAAAATGAAAATACTGATGTCCAGGCACTAGGGTTTGAATGAAACAAGGGATATCTAACAGCTACCAAGAGAAACTACCTATTTTAAATGGAGCTGACACTGAAACTTCTTTGCAGCAGTTGTGGAACATTCACTGCAGCTTTTAGCATTTTTGTTAGGGAAGATATGTGTGTATTTGTTTACTTATTAGGGAAAATGGATTCTAATGGAAAACAGTCCTGCTTCTTATAAGGGGTGCTCCAAAAGCAATCCTCCTATTTTATTTTGTTGGTCTACAACGTCAGAAGCAAATGTTGATAATGTGATAGAAGAGGTTGAATCTTCCCACCACTATCCCATTATATTTTGTTGACAGATGGCAGCAGAGGGGCAGTCCGACAGAATGGTGTCTGGTGTGGAAGTGCATATGAAACAAAAATGTGTGACTGAATTCCTCCGTACGGAAAAAATGGCACCCAGTGACCTACACTGAAGCTTGCTGAACATTTAAAGATACCATACAGTGGATGTGAGCGCAGTGAGACAGTCAGTGGTGTGTTTCAGCAGTGGTGACAGAGTGAAAGATGAGCCATGGACCAAACAGCCATTCACAGCTCTCATACTACAAAGTAAAGAGCATTTCAATCAGTGCATCCTCGTAAATCAGTGGATTATGGCCAGGGAACTGTGTACAGAACTGAATATCAGCTTCTGTGCATAGGAAATGATGGTGACAGTGTTGGAATGTCATAAACTTTGCACTAGATGGGTCCCATGAATGCTCAGACATAAATAAAAACAACATCATAACCATGTTTGTCAGGACTTACTGAACCAATATGAGGCTGAAGGTGACAGTTTCCCAGATCGCATAATTGCTGGTGGCCAGATGTGGTATCATCACTGGAGTCAAAACAGCAGTTCATGGAGTGGTGATGTGAATTCACCAATGAATTAAATGTTGAAGATGCAGCCCACAGCAGGTAAAGTGATGTGCATGGTCTTGATAGGGAAATAGTGATCCCTTCCTATTTCCTGGAATCTGAATAAACCATCAGCCATGCCTGCTAAATCTAATGGCTAAGCTTAAACTTGCAAAGTCAGCTTGGAGAAGAAGATGACCTTTCCCTTGCAAAACAAAAATGCTAGTCCACATATCAATTTGAAGACTGCCCTACCATAGCCACTATATAGTCCGGATTTGTTTTTTTCTGACTTGTATTTGTTCCAACCAATGGAAGATGGACTGTAAGTGTAACATTTTCCTTGCAATAATGTAGTCATAGCAGCCCTGAAACAGTGGGGGGGAATTTAAAAAAAAAAAAAAAAAAAAAAAAGCTGAGAATTTGCTCTATTAAAAAGTGTTATTGTGCTCTTTGTATCTGTTATAGTTTCCATGGAAATAAATAGGAGGCATTACTTTTGGAGTGACCTGCATATAAACAAGGGATGAATGAGATGAAAAGCTTACAATACCTGGTGGCCAAGAAGGCCAGTGGGATCCTTGGGTGCATTAAAAGGAGCACAGCCAGCAGGGAAAGGGAGGTGACTCTCCCACTCTATTTTGCCCTGGTCAGGCCTCACCTGGAGTACTGTATCCAGTTCTGGGCTCCCAAGTACATAAAAGACAGAAATCTCCTGGAGAGAGTCCAGTGAAGAGCCACAAAGATGATAAAGGGTCTGGAGAGACTGAGCGACCTGGGTCTGTTCAGCCTTGAGAAAAGAAGGCTCAGAGGGGATCTGATTGATGTTTATAAATGTCTTAAGTGTGGAAGTCTATTAGACATTGCCAACTTCTTTCAGTGGTCTGTGGGGACAGGACAAGGGGAAATGGCCATAAACCGGAGCACAGGAAGTTCCACACTGTGAGAACCCTTCTTTGTTTTCTGGCTCAAAACTGGCTTCCTGAGGTATTTCTTGTGATAAGCCTCTCAATGATTTATGGAGGAGGCAAGTGATGGGTGCTACCATGTGACAATCGACATCACTTTGTGGACATTTGAAAGCACCTTCCTTCAGAGCTGTTTGCCTCCAGAAGAGAGTGCTCAGGAGTGTTTACTGGCAGAAGATCTGGCCTGTGACTAAATAGCTCCAGCTTGGTATGGGAAAACTGGGGAATGATACCATTGTGTCCTGTGAAAAATAGGATGCGGGGTGGGCATCCCTGCTCCTTCTTGTTTGCTGGCAAGGCCTGGAAGATGGGAACAAAGGAATTTCTGCTGAGATTGCAGAGCCAGAAGCTGTCACTCCAAAGAGAGGTGACTCGACCACTTTGGACTTATTTATAAGTTTGTACTACCACTGGAAATTGTCGCCCTGGTCATGGTCATCGTCAACGGAACAACAATGCCTGATGACCCACCACTACTGAAGATCAATGACTGAACTACAAATCATGCTGGATCAGTGGTGGTGATTATCTCCCTCTTGCTTTCTACAAAGACTCCTTGATTCTATTTCCTATCTTTATTATTTCCTGCATTCCCTCCCCCATCATCCTAAATCATAATAGTGTCCGTCCTCCCCTTCCCCATCTCCCTGATTAAGATTTGTAGTAAACTGGTCGGACCAACATTTGAACTGTTGTTTCTTAATCTCACACCTGGTATACATATATCAAAGAACCTCCTCTCCCTCCTATAAATTGGAGCGAGATACACACCAATATGCAAAGGAACTTCACAGTAAGGGCGATGGAGCATTGGAACAGGCTGTGCAGGGAGATTGTGGGTTCTCCTTCTCTGAAGATATCCAAGACCCACCTGGAGACCTACATGTGCAGCCTGCTTTAGGGGAGGACTGAACTTGATGATCTCTGAAGGTCCCTTCCAGCCCTTACAATTCTGTGATTCTGTGATCTCTTCAATACTTCAGTTTTTACTTATGTTCGTGGTTTTCTTTTAAGAATGTTTTCTACACAGAAGTGGTTTTCTACATTCCTGATTAATAAATAAGAGTGAGCAGAGTTTTCAGTATTCTTATTCTATAAAATTTCTGCAGATATGACAGTATTACTGCATAATATTATGTTATTAATGAATTAACAAATCAGAAATACATTGCTGAGAAAAGCAGTGCTATCTTAAGACATCTACAAGTATTGTATCACTGCATGTTTCTTCTTTCTTTACCAATGTAGACTTGCAGAATTTGAGGAGTACTACAGGAGAGAAAGGTAATACATAATTGAGAAGTAATTCAGAGGCATTGAGGAAGAATAATTGAAAGTAATTACTTTCCTGAACTAACAGAAAACTATTTCCATAATGGATGAAAATATGTTTTAATGCAGTGCTATGTTTTTTTAATCAGTACACAATTGCATTGAATACTTACAGCATATTTTGAAATAGTGTGATTCACACCGAGTTCTTGAATTCAATTTAGCACAGTTGATTGCTGGAACTTGATCTAGCATTCCATTACGTCAGTGAAAAAAAGTTGCCTTTAAGATGAGTGAGAGTTATTTTATACATCTAGAATTACTGAAAGATGGTTAGGTTCATGATTGATTTCTTTTTTTTTTTTTTTTTTTTTTTTTTTAAGTATGAAGAAGTGGTAAAACTATTAGATGTTACAGTCATTCTTATGTCATATTACACCGTAATATTAGAATGGACATACGAAGTTTTTCAAATTAGAAGATTTTCATTTTCACAAGGCTGACCTTAAGTGCCTGTGATCAGTGTTTTACAATCATGAAGTTCAATGCATCCCCTGCCACAATTCCTCTACAATAAGTTAAATCTGAAAAATAAAGTAAGAATAGTAATTTCACATCTACTTGATTCCTAGCACACTTAAAAAATTTGTTGTAAGCTTTCCTACTTCCATGTGAAGAAAAAAATACACCTGAATATGATTTATGTAAGTTGCATGTATTTTAGCCCCTGACAAATGAAATTTTGTCTGTGAATAGTCTTTGATTTGATAGATCAGATTCCTGCTTTCCATCTGGATTTGTTTTTTTACTTCTATTGCATAAATAACAGTTATATCTGTACACCATCCCTATGCAATTCAGGTCCTATTATGAAATGTATATTACATGGAGTTTTGGATGTGAATTACCTGCCTTGTAAATTTCCTAATTAATTCAACAAATTTCCTTTCTCTTTTTAGATAATATGAGCCAATGATCTGAATCTGATGTTGTTAACAGAAGAGAGTGCTGAACAAATGTTTTAGGTCACAGTCTGTTTATAGCAATACAAAGATTGCCTTTTTTGTTCCTAACCTGTGCATTTGGGTTTCTTTCTTAACCGGAAATAAAGGAAAAAAAAAAAAAAAAAAAAAAAAAAAAAAAAGGACTTATTAGGACTTATTAGACATTCATAATGATTCACAGCTGTTTCAGAATATCCATTGATCCAACTGTCAGCTTTCAAGGGAACAGTGATTTTAAATGATCAGATTTAGATATCAAAAGACAAAGGTATTTCTATAGCAATGTCCACAAGTCTGCTCAGCTATCTGCCTTCCCTAAAGCCACAGTTTTTAAAACTGTAGTTTCATTTCATTCATGTTGGTTTTTACTATAGTCTAAAACAATTTGATTAAAAAAAATAATAATAATAATCACTGATGAATAGACCTGAATTTAGAGCTCTAGCCAGTCACCTTTCAGAATATACTGCATGATTTTTCATCTGATGTGCAATTAATATAATGCAGTGGAATATTCCTGAGCAGAATCACTCACTGTAAGGCAAAGCTGATTAACCTATAGAAGTTCATACTGTATTTTTGTGGAATTGAGAAACTAATTTTTTTTTTTTTTTTTCAGAATTAGATTCTTTCCCTCCTGTAACTTTAGCAGTGAAAAAAGAAAGAAAATGGAATAATAAGTTCATGTTCGATTCTGTTTGACAATAAAATGGTATGGATAGTTAGCTATTGCACTGATCTATTCATGGTAGGTGGTGTGTAATTTCTGTCACTTGGATATTGTTTGCTTTTGTTTGCTTTTGCTGTACCTTTACTGTGGTAGTGGTGGTTTGTTGCTTGGTTGATTGATTTTGTCTTAAACTGTCTTCATATTGACCCATCATTATTTCTTGCTTCTGCTCTTTCAATTCTTTCTACACCCCCTTTAAGAGATGAAGTGAGAAACTAGGCTGGGGTCAACTCACCACACAGTAAAAACATAATTTTAAAATTAAATTAAAATAAATATTTCAGTTAAATCCTAAGAAAAAGAAAAATCAACTATGCATCTCAAGTTTAAGTAATTTATAGAAGTTTGACATTAATTATCAACATGTTATTCTCCAATAAAATATGCATTCTTTGACATGCTTTGGTCATGGAATGTTAGTAGACGTAATATACACCAATCCCACCTGACTATTACATACCTATGCAAAGTAACTATAGAATCACAGAATTGTTTGAGTTGGGAGGGATCCTTAAAGGCCATCTAATCCAACTCCCCTGCAATAAACAGGGACACCAACAGTGAGATCATGTTGCTTAGAGCCTGGTCCAGGCTGACCTTAAACATTTCCACCACCTCCCTGGACAACCTGTTTCAGTGCTTCACTGCCTATATTATAACATGCTTAAATATAAGCAGTCTGGCTGTGATGGGCATTTGCTTTTTGTCCTACTAATATTTTACTGTTTCACTTCTTTCTTTCACTGTAAAACTTATCTCCTTTTATTCTACCTTTGTTGTTCCTCAAATTTTAAAACAACTGTGGCTTACAGATAATAGATTAGTAGCTTTTTTTCTTCTTACATTTTGTGTTCTACTGAATCATTATATTCCAAGAGTCACCACATGCAAGTCAAGCCTGAGAATGAGAAGGTGACTGTGACTTTAGTAGACACAATTAGTTGGAGATCCCGGACACCTGACTAATACAGATATGAACTACATAGCCGTTCATCTGACCAGGCACTAGAGGAGAAATCTAGTTGCCTCAATACAGTACAATATTGCCGATTCAGGCATCTTAAGGTGTCTGACAGATTCTCACAATGTCAGTATGTATTATAAATGACCTACAAAAAAAGATCCAAGCCCTTTTAAAGCAGCAGCAGGGCTGCTAGCAGAATACTTCAGGGTATGTCAAATGATGCTAGATGCTTGTATTTAGGCAACAAAATTGAACACCGTCTGTCTATGCAGTATGAGCCAAAGAGCTAAATAAGACCATGT
Source organism: Alectoris magna (assembly GCA_030625065.1). NCBI lineage: Eukaryota > Metazoa > Chordata > Aves > Galliformes > Phasianidae > Alectoris > Alectoris magna. Next base: position 179,986,019 of record CM060560.1, on the reverse strand, counting down.
TATTTGTGTGCTGAATCTTAGCTAGCCTGGTAAGCTAGAGATCTGAGCAGCTAGAGTTTGTTAGGTAGATACTCTCTAGCTGAGCACCACTGATGCTAAGCATCATTCAATTAAGTAAGGCTCCAGATAACTGAACTTTCAAATGGGAAACCATTTATAAAGGGAGAATAGAAGGACAGTGCATATTTGGTCTTCTAAACCACTGGAAGAAAAAATCAGACAGGACTGTTGAGTCTGTGACTCCCATTCATATCCAATGCCTGCATCCCTTCTCTTATGCTTGAATTCATTTCTTTTCTAGACCACATGCAGAGAAAAATGAAGAGGTAAATTTTGAAATGTCTGCATTACTTTTTCTCCCTCTTGGGTTTATCTGCGGGGGGAAAAAGATTCAGAAAGAATAGAGGTGTATTTATAACACCAAACTTGAAATGCAAACAAAATTCATAGTTTTCCTTTTTAAAGGATGCTTAATTACCTCAAAGTGAAACATCTATTATGCTTAGTCTGATAATAGAAACAGAGGACAAAAAAAAGCTTAATTAATCAGTGTAATTGAACACAAAACTGAAAGCAGTATCCATTAACTAGGAAAGAAAAATGACAACATAGTAAAGTGCTATATGCATTATTAATAGTTTTAGCAGATTCTATTAGCACAAGTGGATTGAAAGGTTCTTTGAAATTGTCTTCATAAGCTCCTATTTTCAATAATCATAGCTCCTATTTTCAGTTATAAAATATCATCATTATATAAAACACTTGCCATACTTAATCTTGTCTGTAAAACTTATTTTATTTTTTTCAGATTCTTACTCCCAAGAAAGAAGGAAAAAGGAAGGGAGGGAGGGAATGGTAGGGAAGGGGAGGGGGAAGGGAAGGGGGAGGGCGGAAGGAAGGAAGGAAGGAAGGAAGGGAGGGAGGGAGGGAGGAAGGAAGAAAGGAAAAGAAATTTGCCATCTTCAGATAATTGTTTTTCACTTATACTCTCAAAGCAAGATTGTGCAGAACATTTTATTCTTGCTGTGATTCTCACAAAAAAAAAAAAAAGTCTTCAGGGTGGTGATTTGGTATTTAAAAAGTGATAACTGTCAGGAAGTAACCTTTTAATATAGTATATTGAATGTACCATTGCATTTTAACATCTGCATATGATTGAAAAAATTTTAGAATGCATACTAGACAATAGTATTTATTTTTAACACTATTTGCACAGGAAATATGTCATGAAATATCCCTCTATCAGGGAGAAGTGGGGACATTTTTTCTAAGAGAGATGTATAAAATGGCGAAGAATGGAAACTCTTTGAGCAATGCTAGAAAACTGGTACAACAGCACCCCGAGTGGAGTCTGGCAGTAAACTGTATGGGGTTTCAGCTCTCAGTTCTTTACAGTAAACTCTCATTTTTGACTGCTCTATTTTTTATATCATAATGGTATTTAATCCTACGGTCTTTTTTTCTGTAGCCCCCACTGAGGTCACCATGTGTTCTGATTCAGATTACCATCTTTTGTTGTCTGAATTTCAACTATGTCTTCTATGTCTATAAAATATGCTACACATTGGTATTTTATTCCAAACTGAAATGAAGACTCAATGAGTTTGTTGGTAAAATTCTGTTGATTCTCCAAATCACAGCAAATTTCTTGCTTCATTTGAGATAATTTTGTCACTTCTGATGTTACATTTGTCAGCCTATAGTCTGGATGTTCCAGATCAGGAGATGCTGACTAAAAAGATTTAATTTACCTCGTTCTCTCATTGAGTAACAAACCCACTTGGTAATTATAGAATAATATAATCACCAAGATTGGAAAAGACCTCTAAGATCATCTAGTCCAACCATCCACCTACCACAAATGTTGCCCATCAAACAATTTTCCTCAACACCACATCTAAATGTTTCTTGAATACCTCCAGGGACAGTGACTCAGCCACCTCCCTGGAGAGCCCATTTCAGTGCCTGACCACTCTTTTGGAGAAGTTTTTCCTAATATCCACCCTTAATCTCCCCTGGTGCAACTTGAGGCCATTCCCTCTTATTCTATCGCTGTAACCTGAGAAAAGAGGCCAACCCCTCCCTTGCCACAGCCTCCTTTCAAGTAGTTGTAGAGGGTAATAAGGTCTCCCCTGAGTCTTTTCTTCTCCAGATGAAACAATCCCAGCTCTCTCAGCTGCTCCTCATAAGACTTGTGTCCCAGTTCATCAGCTCCCAGGAAATGGACACAGTACTAAAGATGTAGCCTCACCAGAGCTGAGTACAGGGGGATGATCACCTGCCTTCTCCTGCTGACTACATTATTTCTGCTACAAGCCAGGATGCTGTTGACCTTCTATGCCACTTGGGCACACTGGTGGTTCATGTTTAGCTGAGTACCAATGAACACCTGAAGGTCCTTTACTTCTGCAGTCTTCCAGCCACTTTGCCCCAAGCCTGTAGCATTGAATAGGGTTGCTTTTACCAAAGTGCAGGACCTTACTCTTGTTAAACTTCATCCCATTACTCATTTAATGTTCCCCAAACTACACACACGGTATAGATTTGATTTCATTGAGTCATCAGTGATTGTGAATTAATAGTGATCTTGCCTGGCTGCTAGTGTAAAAAACTATTATGTAGCAAAGTCAATGACTAGAATGAAAAGAGTAGATTCACTGACTTTTGACATCAAGAGAGGATGTGTTGCTTACTCTGTGTGTGTAGCAATGACAAATGTTTTAAACAGCAAAGAATGATTCACAAAGGCAGGGTTGTGGCACCCAGTGACATCATACTTGCTGCTTGCAGGAGAGCCTTTGGGAAAGAGTAGTGATATCCATCCTTTGAATTTCATTGACTGTGACTTTACTCCACAAATCTGGCAAACCAACAGAACCTTTGTACTTTTTTCCCAGGGATTATTACCTCCAGTTCTTCACTGTTATTTCATGGAAGAATTTTCTGAAAGTGTATACTGCCACATACACATATGCAATGATATATTGCATGCATAGCAGTTTATGGGTGAATGTATGGGTAAGTGAAAAGGCAACAGTGATCTATGTATCTATGCACGGATGGATAAATAATATTCTCAAATGGATTATTATTATTAGTAGTAGTAGTAGTAGTAGTGGTGGTAGTAGTAGATCAAACTATTCAATATCACTCCAGAAAGATAAGAAAGATCTTTTATGTGATTCGTTTGTGCTGGGAAAATGTTGGTTATTATAAGGAAACCACAGCAAAAAGGCTGTTGAAAATCAAGGTCTTGTTTCAGAGACTCCAATACTATGAGTGAAGATCATGACATAGGACTTGACAATAAATGTGCATGATACTGGTCACCTCAGGGCTACAAACATATGTCACAAATGTTCAGCTGTGGTTCACTAAAGGAATGCAGCTTTGTGAACTAGGAAAAACTGTTTTTCAGGAAAGCAAAGGAAGCAATGTATATATATGCAACATACATAAAACATTCATTCATAGACTCAGATAGAGCAAGGAATTGGGAATCAGCAAAGAAAGATAAAACAAGTAGACTGTTAGCAAATATGCCAAACGATTCAGGATGTTGATAATTCACGATAGGTTCATACCTTGTTCCAAAGGAAACCTAATGCCTTTGATCTTATCACCCTGGGCAAATTGCAGCTTGCCTAGTACCAGGGAAGAACATAGATACTAGAGCATTTGCCTTTATCAGCTTTAAATCTGTCATTTTAAGCTATAATAATCATTCATTGTGACTGAATTAATAATATCTTTTTGATTAAATTGATTATACTTCAATTCATCTAACAATAAATTCTGAGTTCTGAATATAAGGTGTGTTGCTTAACCCACATAAATTGTATTCAGTCTTTGGTCTTGGATCTTGCCCTTGAGCTTGCTTGTAATTCACATGTGGCACTGCAATACCAAAACAGCAGAATGACTCAAAGTACCCACATTCATGCTTTAGCATTTATTCTGAGTAATATTTCTTTAGTTCATTTAAATCAATCCCATAAAGAATCATATTCAATTATCAAACTGAATTATTATACAGTAGTCACAGTAAATGTAAGTGCAGTTTCCATACATACCACACATTTATTTCCCAATATTTAATGCATTTTTGAAAGTTAGATTGGGCATAATTTGCTACACATTTTAATACAGACCACTGTGTCTAATCATTTCATCAATACAAATAAAGTATCCGTTTTACAGAATGCACCTTACTATTCTGAATTTTAGAAACATAAGCAGGGAGTAACTCGGCAGATAACAAGGCTTAGAGCTATCAAACACACTTAAGGCTATCAAACACTCAGAATTATTAAAAGAATATAAATAAATAAAGATAGATTGATTTTAAAATCTGATGTAACAATATACCTAATATTATTTTGATAGTACAGTGGAAGACAAAACTGTTAAACTTACCCCAAAATAGAACTGTCTCATTTGTATTATGTTCAATTTCACAAGCTACCTCTGCATTCCAAACTATCTCTTGCATTGGACTAAATTATATCTGAAGGTCTCTTCCAACTGAACTATTCTATTCTGTAGTAAATGCTGATGCATGCTAGTAGCTTGACATATTTGCTGTAAGTTAAGAATCACTGGCAGTTGCACACAAAGGAATATCACATATCATGAAAATCTTGTAAATCATCATGGCCCTACTGAAATGGCTTTGCATTGCTGATTTATATGTGTGATGTCAGTGACTATCTCTAGTTCCAAAAATACTGAATACATTTTGGCTGCAGGAAAAGTAGTCTATTTCTAAAAAGTAACTAGTGAGGATATTGGCTTTACAGTTTCATCAAAAGCAAGACACAAGTAAATAATTAAAGAAATAAAATGTCTCTGGCATACTAAAATATGAATAATCATAATAAAAAGGATATTTATTATTATTTAATATTTATTTTTCTACAAATGGTTCTCACTTGACTTACTCTGTTTCTGGAGTTTTTAAGTAAAAACATGGAAAAAAAGGAGGTAGGCTTATAAGACCACTTTCCATTTACACTGTGTAACACTAAGTTCTTTAGTATGTAAGGGTGTAGGCTTCTCTCTTACTCAGTGGAGTTTAATAGCTCCCACAACCAATTAAAACTCTTTCACAACTGAGCTTTTGTGAATAATCTTTTAATTTTCCTTTTCAGAGCCGTTCACTTTAAATAAACTAACGGAAGTTTAGCTAAGCTATCTTTCAGCCTGGGTGCCTAAATAGCAACAATCACCTGCAGATTCACTAATGCTTAATGGTTTGTTACTTCTACAAAGTAAAAGGCCTCCAGTAGAAAGCACACTGAACACCTCTGTTATTTTCTTTGGCTTTATGGATGCCAAAAACAGGAACAGAAAAATGAACATTTGTGATAACTTCCCATCCTGGGCAGCAGATCTGCTAAGTGTAACTCTAGATTTAGCATAAACCATGATATCTGTAGCTTTTTCTCCACATCCCTGTGTTCATCACTACCAGTCAGGACTGGTATGCATGCAAGCACTCAGCACTCAATGTCTGTGAGGCTGAGACAGCTGTTAATTCAAATTAAGAATACACTGTATTTTCAAGAAAATGTGTACATGCACGTGGGCGTACAAATACATTCCTTTGATAAGAACCTAAGGGGAAAAAAATAACAATATGCTGTTTTCTGAAGAGTTATTTTTGATTGCAAATTTTTGAAAGAAGAGTATGGAAGAGAAGACAGCAATGAGAAATTCACATCTGCCAGGACACAGCCTTTGCAGCTCTATACAGAAACAGATCTATAAGTCACTGCTTTTTTTCTCCAAATTCCTTTTGCCTTTGTCAACTGATTAGCACACAAGAACAATGCTCTGGTTCATGTTTTTGTCATGTTTAATGATTTCTTTTTGGTCTGTTTGAATCTATAATGTACTCTTCTTAGGCCTCTTCCTACTTCATTATCTAAGAATGGTAGATTGAATTGTTAGTATACAAATTCAGCATGGAAATACCGAAGTCTAGCATTTCATTATTCAGACTTGACACAAATGAGATTAATGTCACGGATTGAATTATGGAGTAGGTAATTTAAAAGGGATAATAGGTGTTTTCACCCACCTCAAAAAATGTTTGAGATTAAAATGAACAACACGTTTTACATCTGATTTTCTATCTATTCTTAAATAGTTAGATCTGAAGAAACTAACTTGTGGAGATTTTTAATGAAAAATGACAGATACAGACTCAACAAATTTCCAGTTTTACAGATAGAAAATGCCAACTGTATTTCGTGTTTTAAAATTTCACACTGGGATATATTGTGGCTTACTGAACCACTTAGAGTAGGAGATCGTTCTCTGTTCCTCAAGGAACAGTCACTGACTTTGTCTTAAATCAACAATTGCTCCTGGAAACAAAGAAAAGTGCAGCCATTTTTCTTATGTGCCACACCACCTGTTGCGACCGTGATGGAGGAATAGGGACTGGGCACACAAACCTGTTCTTCCTGAAGAGCACAGGACAGAAAAGAGCACACCTTATTAAAGGCTTCATAAAATTTCAAGATTACTTAGTGTTAGAGACCCCATATTTATTTTTCCTATTCATATCCTCTACTTTGATTGATGGCCAGGCTCTGTTTGCCTAAGAAACACATCACCAGCATTTCAGTGAACAATACAGAATGAAATTAGTTCTCTCCCTTTCTTTTTTATGAAAGTCTTTGAATACACACAGGTCATTCTGCAGTAACTGAATCCTAATTCCACAATACTAAGTTAAAGCCAAGTGTCCAAATCATTAATTAGAACTACATCTTGACTATTTATTAAAAAATAATAATAAAAAAAAATAATAAAAAAGACCTGAAGCTGTTATTCTGAAGAAAAAACACCAGAAACACCAGATAACCTTTGAAGGTGTGATTTATAATGCCATTCTGCCTTGTCATTCTTACTGCCCTATCAGATCTTCTAGCTTTTAAATAAGTCAGTTAATAGGTTGGTTAAATAGGTTATATATCACAATAACTTTTTCCATCTAAAATATACAAGGATACTAATAAATGGAACACAAAATTAAGGCCTAAATGTAATCGTCTCTTTTTAATTTCGTACCGTGTTACATTAGTTTTTATGCCCAGGCCCTTCTCACTCTGTCAGTGTGACTTCACTCCAGCCCACAGTTCTTCTCCTGCAGTCAAAGTCCTCTACTGCCATCTTAAGGCAAGCAGGATGCTCTGGCTGCGCAGTGCTGATGCTGTAAGTGCCCACTACTTAAATAGACCAATTAACCTCACAGTGCAACCCACCAAATGCCACTTTGGTCCTTATGTCACTGCAGACTCTGTGCACAAATTACTATGGCGAACAGCACATTTAGTACTCTCAGTGTTACTGGGCTGCCTGGATAATCCTCAAAATGACAAATCACTGTCTACGTGATTAATTTTCTTTCTGTCAACTCTGGAGAGATGAGAGATTTGGGGGACATCGTACAACATGTCAAAGAAATGCCAGCTGTCTCCATAACATCTCAGCACTAACAACGAAGTAAGATTGATGATTCATACATAGTGCTGTTTTTCATAACTTTAACAAATCTGAATTCCTCAGCAGATAAAGTAATGGGATCTGTCAGTCAGCATGAAAATTCTCAGAGCAGCAACAGATATTTAAATAATCAATACTGTAACACTTGAAGGTTGTTGCAATAAAGTAAAGGAACTTAAATTTTGACACAATAAAAGAGATATTCCTTCTTCTCATTCCTCATGATGTCTGTACTAAAGACATAATCACAGAGATAAACTCTTAAAGAAATTATATATTTTTCTTTCACAGAAGAAAGCTATTTCAGGCAGCTATTATGATGTGTGCCAAGTACCCAAAACAATGAAAAAGTCTCAAAGAGTTGAGCAGCAGCATCCAATTAGATATGCTACCCCTGAAATATTTTTAAGGGCTTATGTGCCTCACAGTGTAGACTGAGCACAGATTGTTCAGGATTACTTTCTAGATGTGAGAAAGGTCCTCCAGGTCATGAAATAATAACAACAGTATATGTCATACATATCCTTATAAACTTACGAAGAGGCTATTTGATAGAAACCTCAACAAAAATCAATGAATATGATCAACAAGTATATCTAAAAAGATCAGTATTGTACTGTAAAAAGAAATAGATGTGTGTCTCAGAAGAGCATTCTATGGTATGCTGTGTCTCATTTTATGGAGCCAGTCTCAAAGATTCAGTAGCCCTCTTAAAATTGTTTCTTGAAAGTCCCGGACAAAGGGATGTAGATTTTTTCAATATATTCTAATGCTTGTTTTTTTCCAGGATTTGCAGACCTCTTTTGGTACTGTAGATTAATCTAAAATTTAATTTGTTTTCATTGAAATTAGATTACAGACATCATGTACCTTTACTTAAAAAATATATTTTCTGTACTCACTGGTGGCCTCCCATATTTTTAAAATGCTTATATGATGCTGTCTTCCTCTTTCCTCTTTCTCTCCCTTAGCCTTTACTCTCATTCTTTGCTGGAATGAATCTGAACAGGAATCTTTTTCAGAGTTAAGTTACTAAAGTTAACATAAACTGAACATGTTCTTTTGACTTATCTACATTCTGAATGTACTATTGAAGAGAACTAGCACTATCACATATATTGTTTCTGTCCCTCATACACATTGCCTCAGAATGATGGAAATGAATAAAGAGGGGTGCCAAGGAGACAGACTTTTTCTTCTGAACTACACAGTGAAGTAGTCATCTGCCACATAAAATAAACTGACTCAGCTCTCCTCAAGAGGAAACGGTAAAAAAATAATATTCCTTTATTATGCATAGTGGTGAACATATTCTTTTGGAATTAAAAAAAATAAGGAGTTTTTATATTGTTTCCTAATTATCTGATTCAGGATTCTACCAACAGCAGGAAGTAGAATAGACATACCTTCAATCTGATCCTGGTGTGGTTGATTTTTTATTTGTTTTGTTGTTGTATTTGTTGTTGTTGTTGTTGTTGTTTGTTTGTTTGCTTTTTTTAATGAAAGGAACAAGAGCCATGAGGAATATCAGAGGTAATGAGATATTTGTAAGCAGATAAACCATAAGGATATGTAGACACTAGCTACAGAAAATAAATGCATATTATTGATTCTATTAAGCACTTCAGCTGGGATTCAGTTTGATGTGAAGATGCTTAAAGTTTAATGCCAATTTGTAGGTGATTATATACAAGCTAAGTCTCTAAACTAACATTACATTCATTGGCATTCTAATACAAGATTCAGTTGTGTTGTTTCTTTTATTTCCACATACTTTTTTTTTTTGTGTGTGTGTGTGTGTGTGCTGGACTTTTTTTTTTTTTTTTTACTGCTTCTTCTTTGAAGTTATTCTTTTCCTTCTTTTATCATTTTTTTCTTATTTTTCTTTTTGTCCACTGCATGTTTTCTTCCCTCCTATATTATCAACAATATATAAAGTTCCTTCATTCTTTCACTTCAGCATGCCCTATTTTACTAGATCCTTTGTTGTGCAACAAACCATGTATATGATGCAACCAAGAATACACAAAAAATTGTTAACCCGTCTTCATAAAATTGCAGACTCTGTCCCTATTTCTTCTCTACACAGTCTTCAATCTTCTTTTTACTTTCAATTCCTTCATTCTTACCCAAAAGTTATTCTTAAACAGGTACTTTTTTTTTTTTTTTTTAAAGACTTTCTGCTAAACCGTAAACGTTTAGCAGAATGTTTGAACAGTTTAAACAGAATGCACAGTAAAAGCATAGAGCCATAGAGCCATTCAAGGCTAACCTTCTTTCTGTGTTCATACCAATAAGGAAATCTAGAAGTCAGCCAGAAACTCAGGGAATGCAGGAACATGAACTGAAACCATTGGATCTGGGAACAAAAAATAGCAGGAAAATATGGAGTCAAGGTTGAAACTGTTTACTATAGCAATACCAGATAACCTAAAAAAAAAAAAAAAAATAGAGGCATCCTTTAAGCTCATTTTTTTTTCCTACTGAAATCTTCACAGCTACTGACCAGAACCAACTTTTCTGAGCTGATAACATCTGACAAGATCACAGTTTGTTGTAGAATAGCTTCAGGCTACATTTTTTTGTTGTTGTTATTATTGCTGTACTTGCAAAGACTTGGAAAATGAGATAACAGCAACAGGAAACAAATCCAAATCTTCAACATCATAATGCTGCAGACCTGTAGAACTGGCATAAATGGCAGAAATAAATTTTATTTCTTACACAATTTAAAAGACAAACGAAAATATAATGTGATATTCAAACAGAAGCTGCATATTTCCTTCACTAAACTTAATGATGAAATACAATGGTGTGTCATCCTGGAAGAAAAAGCAAAAAGACTGATTCAAACCACGTAAGAATATGATTGTTTGTTCCTTGTTATGAAATCTTTCCTTGAATGTCCTCACAGATTATTTTGTTATGAATATAAAGAATTCACAACCTGTAATCAACTAGCAGCTGTTCCTCTGAAAAGAATGCAGTGTTTACACACAAATACTGTAAGGAGAGCCAGTTTGTTCATTACTGTCTTTTCATATGATTTTCTATCTGGAAGTGAATATTTGGGTTAATTTCAACAAATTTCAGACATATTTGTTAGGTATGTAGTTTCTCTAGCTCTTTAGCTCAAGTACCAAAAAAATTTTATAGTGAATATATTAGAAGTTGTGGTTTCTCCTGGTTTTTATACTTTTCATTCTATTACAAGTGAACAACCAACTCATGATTTTTATGGTTTTGTTTTTGTGTGTGTGTTTAGTTGTTGGGTTGTTGTAGTAGGCGACAGCGAGGATTCGGGATGTGACGTGGTAGGACTCTCCCCTTGCTTGGTGTCGAAAGGTTAATGTATGCATAAGGGGCGTAGAGGAAGTAGGATAGGTATATAGGTAAATCGCACGACGCAAACCCACAGTATCACCAAAATTCAAGGCCAAAAGTAGTCTTTGGAGGCCATCAAGTCTGACATCCTGCTGAACATAGGCCTAGCTTCAAAAGTACAGACAAATTAGGAAAGGACGTAGAATAAAGATGCCACAGCGTTCCTTTTCTCATGCTTAACCTGTCCCTCTGTGGAGATTTTTTTCCTCATATACAGACAGAATTTCCCTGTTGCAGCTTGTGACCATTGTCTTTTCTTGTTTTGTTATTTAGCATCAAGAAAAATCTCTCCAGTTTTTCACTTCCAATTTTAGATACATTAATATTATTAGACCCCTGATCTACATCTTCTTGAACTGAACAAACCATATTCCGACAGTTTATTCATTTGTATCTTCTCTTCCATTACTCGGACATCTTAGTGCTCCACTGAAAATCATCTACGATATTTTGCTGATATATACCAGAAATATTCCTCATGTGAAGGTATAGAGGCAAGTAATTACTTCCCTCAATCTGCTAGCAATTCTTTTGACGATGTAGCCCCGTATATTGTTAGGCTTCGCCATCTCCAAAAGGTATTCATGAAGATAACACTTATGAGTCAAAACAGACAGGAAAATATCTCTGTCTTTCACTGTGCTGCATCAAGGAAGGACAGCCTCTGTCTACAAAAAAAAAAAAAAAAACCATTTTCTTTTCTGTTCCATTTTCTTCTTAGAATGCATGTACATTACAGTGGAAAAGGCACGTGTTTCATGCTCTTGTGCACATATAATTGCTAATGGGCCTGCTTTCTCTACACATTTATTGAAGAATAAACTGTTCTAGCCAGCCTCAAAATATAGCACCTCTGGCCAGTTAAATCTTCCAGAATCAGACCATTTGTTTATAAATTCCCTTAAATGAACAAACTGCTTCACGGCTGTCTTTGTAACAACTTACTTCTTATCAGAAACTATTCTGATTTTTATCCTTTGTCCTTGATATTTTGTGTTTTCTTGATTTCTATACCAAAGAACTGAAAGATATTTCAAGCAAAAAGACAGCATATCTTTTTTTAACAACGCAGTTTGTGTTTCTGATCAGATAAAAATGAGTGCTCTTTTTTATCCACATGAGTTAAACAAATGTGTAATTCTGAAATAGGTTTCTGTCTGAAGGTCAGAATCAGAATATAATAGGTCCCTTGCTGATACATCAGACACCGCACTTTCTCAGTCCTACTTACATAGAACCTGGCGTGTGCTTTCCCATCCTTTAGATCACTCGTAGCTAAAGGAACAGAGGTGTGCTGAAGGAAAGAGTACTGCTGAGTACTGCAATTACACAGAGATCTCAAGATATAGAATGCAGGGATCAGTCCCCTGGAAGTGACTGCAGGTAGCAGAACTGATAACAATTCTGAGCCTACTCTGTGCTACTCCTCAGGACATTTAATAGATCCTACACCATAACCTTTACAGATTTGTGCCAAGCTTAAGAATTGTCCATTAACTTGTTATTTCAAAATGTATCCATCTTAAACTATTTTACAAGTCTGCATTATTCAGCAACAGAATTGCTTGTTTGAGTCTCTATCTATTAATGTTGCTGTTAGCACTCTGATAACTGTTTTACATATTCTTTCCTGATTTGTCAGTAAAAATCCTAAGGATCCTAACAGATGACTCTACATAAGTATTATAGATCTAGGAAATATTTCCAGATTCTTTACGGACAAGTAACTATTAGGTAAACCGTTACTGAAAAACCCTTACTTTCTGCTCATATTCAGTGTCAGTTTCATGTTCTCTTAACAGATTTGTTTATGATCTGATAGATTCAATATCACTTCAAATCAATATTGAGCTTCTTTCAGCTAGTACACAGCTAAATCAGTTGAAATTTTCTACAAGAACATGAAGTTGCTGAAACTCGTGGTTGTTAATGGCAGAGAACGTTACCCTTACGTAATCAAAAGCATGGACTATAACACTCAACACGTCTGTATGGGAAATATCTGAAACTAAGATAAAATCCTGTACCATTAGGGGCTAGTAAGAAAATCGTTAATTTCAGCAGGGCCACAGTTACATCTAATAGCCAGCATGATACTTAGTCATAATAAAATATCTGGGATGCTACACAACCAAGTGTAATCAGCAATACCTGATTAATATCCATCCATGTTCCTGATAGTGTCTTCTGATAGTTTTAATAGACTAAATTCCAAACGTCTAATGACGGACCACAGACATCAAAGGAGCTGTATGGACAGTACCTTACTATACGGTCTGGATTAACTGGAAAACAGAGGAAGAAAGGCGGGGGGGGGGGGGTGGTAAGGGATGGCTGGGGGAATCAATTTGGTTTCCTTCCTTCATTTCAGAGCCCATACAGGTGTTGTATATAATCTCATCCCCTCTCATCCAGATTCTTCTTCAATAAACTTTATATTACTTCTCTACACTGAATATTTAAACTGAAGTGAAGAATTTATCTGTGTAGTCAGTTAAATAGACAGTATTTAAAAAAGGGAACTGTTAAGTTTGAGATGAAACTTGTGAATGAAAAGACAAATTCAATTTCAAGATATAAAGACAAAAAGATAGATATTCAGGTTTAGAATGCATAAAATAGCACATGAATCATTACTGCTTATACATCAGAAGTTCTTCATGATAGTTGATTTATAACACTTGCTTTTATTTTGGTCACAGATGAGGTAATCTAGAAGTTTAATGAGTTATTTATAGCATTTGTAGCAAAAGAAAAATATGGATTTCTTAGGGAGAGATTTACATCCAAGATTCTCTGGGGAAAAATTAAAAAAGAGCAAGAAAGAACTGTATCATGACTATATCTAAATGTGATAACAGTAGAATAACATTTACAAATTAACTAATATTATAAAACCTCTAAAATAAGATGATATTTGTCACCAAAATGCTAGTTATATCTTTATCTCTGGCCAAACAAAATAAAATCTGGAAGTTGTTTAAATTATCTTAGAGTCTTTAAATTACTCACAGCCATAAAAAAAGAGTTACTGGAAACTGTGGATGGAGTTACAAGACATCAGCTCAGGTCTTGATAGGTGTCAAAAAAGGTAAATAAGATGTTGGGAATTATTAAAAAACAAGCAGAGTGCAGAACACAAAATGCCAATAGGTTCCTGCTTAAATCCATGGTAAATTGACATCTTGACTGTTACATGCTCTTCGGGCTCCCTTTTTTTCCCCCACATCTGAGTAAATAGGCAGCAAAGAAAAGCAAGAAGCTGTCCACAGTTAAGCCTCAAAAGCAGTTCCATGGGCTGATAAGGAACCCAAAATTTCATGAGCTAAAAAATAAACTTGATAAATTCATAAAAACCATGTTGATCACAGTTACTAAAAGCAATAAGTGCAGATAATCTCTGGCTCAGATTGTCAGAATTTGAAAGGATATATTGGAGTAAATGCTAGAGTTTCCTCATTTCCCTATACTTACCCTGTCGACCATTGTCAGGGACAGTCTTCTGACCAGGACAGTAATTTTGGATATGTACAAACTTTCTTGTACTTTTAAATAAAGATGGTAGAAAAAGATAAACCAAGGAATGTAGATCAAGAAAGTAGTACTTTGAACATTCACAGGCAGAAATAAATGTAGCTACATTTGCTTGATTGTCATGATTAGGAATCCAGATGCAGAAAACCACTGAAGTATAGAAACAACCAAGTAAAGGGGGAAAAAAAAAAAAAAAAGGAGTATGACAATATATTCTGTTAAATGGTTTAGTTACTGAATTATAGGAGGTAGCCTCTCTTTGGTACATGGGAGGAAATATCTGAATTAGAGTTTGGATCTGGATGTGTTTAGATTTGGATCCGAATGCATTTAAAATCCAGTGAGGAGCTGTTCCCAGTAGAAAAGCTGTGAATTTGTGATGTTTTGTTTCCTGTAACTCCATAGCAATTTGTTACTGCTTTGGAGTGAGGGTATTAATACAGAAGCATTTCTGGCTCACTCTCAGAATTTTCTTCCACTAGCTGTGGAAGGCTAAAGCCAGCCTTCACTCCAGTTTTAGTATGTCACAGTATCATCTCAGTGATGACAGAAATATAATAATATCGGCAGTTCATTTCAGCTTAGATAACTTGTATCTATTGGAAAAGTAGCATATATTGGTAACTTAGTCTGGGATGGAAGTGAAGCAGTCAGTCAACTCTTTGCAGATATTGACTGTCTGAATGACTTTCAGGTGTGTGGGCTCACTTATGAAAGATGAAAAGCCCCAGAAATAATTTAAAAAAAATAAAAATAAAAATACCTTTTAGTTGCTTAAGAAAAACTGAAAATATATGCAAGAGGCTGTTTTATTTTGGTTTAAACCAAAGCAATGAATGGTATTTCACTTAAATCCCGTAACTAGTAAAGCTATATTACAGCGTGTTGAAAAAATGTAGAAGAGGTTAGTGATTTTTTACCACATTTGACTGCAAGTGACATATGGACTGGGATGTTTTTGTGCTGAACCATAGCCAATTTACTTAGAAAAAAAATAAAGGGAAAATATTAGCAAACTAAAATAAAAGTAACAAAGTAAAAAGAGAAAGACAGACACAGTTGCAAGAGCTTAAAGCAGTGCTTTGACTCCATTCTTACAGCTACCCTTTTGAGAAGCTGACAGAGCACTCATACGCAGTTAGACCTTGTTGTCTTCCATTGAAATTAAGCAGCAGGAGGCTGAGCAATTCCCACTGAAATCAACAGCAGTTGACTTCAAGGTCTTGTTTTCCCACAGTCTGCATATCAAGACCTACTTTGCAGATAAGGTGGAGGGAATACAGATAATCATTCTAACCTCACCCTTCATGCAACTCTTACAAGGCTTGATGAAGGTTGATACTTGATTAATGCAGGACTGGATAACTATTCTGAAATATTCACATTTAAATAAAAAGAGAATCAAAGAGGTTTTTGTATGTATCTGGAATCTAAGCTGAATTTAAGGTCTTTACTAAGGAAACAGCAATGTGATCTCAGGGCTTGCTGTAATTGTCCACATACCTATTATTACTCTGTAATACCACCAGATATTTCACATTACTTCATATTTACCAGACATCAGCTGACATAACATAAATTCATAACAGGTCTTACTCTGTTTATAAATCTATACTCCAATATGTCACTTCAACTCCTTCAAATCTCTGCTGAGCTGCCAATTAACTCCACAGGGTTCTATATTTCTACCAGCAAAAGTGTGAAGAGCTGTATAGAGCTGTGGCTACCAAGCCACGAGTGCTAACTTTTACTCTTATTGAGCTTCAAGCAACGCTTTTGGACAGTCTATTTACTTCTAAATAAGATTTGACCTTGTAAGTGATCTGAGTTTGCTTACACTACTAAGTCAAGCATTATACATAAGACAACCACAAACAAAACTTTTGGAAGCTGACTGGTACTACTATCCCTTTATTTTGTAGTTAAAGATACATTCTAAGCACTATTCTGTCTGGTTCAAAAAATCATGAAGATTTTCTATCACAAGAACAGTGAATTCTTTCTTATAAGTCTTGCTAATTTGCTCATAACTCTTCATCTTGTTTACAGTCAAATGACAAGGAAGAGAGGGATATTTCTCTTGTACAACATTCAGTCCATGGGGAATCCTTGACCTGTAAGGCACTTGTTTGACCTGCCTCCCTGATCCTTCGTACTGAAAACAATACTGAACTTGGAACTAGAGATCTTAATAGACTGTTCACATATTGAAATATTATGTTCTTACCAATAACCTGAGATTAAGATTCTACTACTTTCCTTAGATTCAACAAGGCAGGGTAATGAGTTTGACTAGTCAGCAGCAAGGGGGCTTTAATCCCCGTATGATGGAGCTGTGGGACAATTGAATGTTACTATTTCTATGTGTTTTTAACCTTATGTTAGTGACTTAATTTATCTGAAAATCAAATCCTGAAATCAAAAAAATATGATGAAGACTTTTTGCATCTAGCTGACTTTGGATACGTGTGAATTCTTCCTCTTTTCTTCTGATGAACTAATGTAGCTTCCCATTCTACTCACTAAGACTTATAAACATTACTTTTTTGGGTATTGAATTGCCATCTGAATGCCATGAACTCTCTGAAGAATCTATAGCTGCAGAGTTTTTACACATTTCTGTGCATACGCACCTCTGCAGATGTTCCCAAGTCTAACAAGTGCAGTTTGATTCTTTATTGCATTTTAACCCTTACATTCCTATTTATTTCAAAGGCAATAACACTTTAGATTGCTATATTGCTTTAGAAGGGGGTAATGCTTACTGCTAATGTTTTCCTGCTCCAGCAGAAGGATTGGATCAGATGATCTTTCACAGTCCCTTCTGATCCCTGATATTCAGTGATTCTGTAATGAGAAGCAGCACAGTATCCCCCAGCTGATGCAATTCAGAGAGGAACATGGATGCATGAAATAAGAGAGAATCAAAGAATCATAAGGGTGGAAGGGGAACTCTGGAGATCATCTAGTCCAACCCCAAGAAAAATTAGAGCAACTTTGGTGCAATTCCTTGAGTCAGCATAATGAAGCATGACTTCTGTGAGGCATGTGCTCCACAGATTCTCCAGTGATAATTCCCCTATGTAAGAAAAGAATAAATTTGCCTGCCCTCCTGGTGAATGCTTTATGTTATCTTCAATACTCATTTTACCTCTTTTTTTAATTGTAATATTTAAATTCTTTTCGACACTGGAACACACTGGGGGTCATTCTACACCCTGATGGTTAAGGCACAGAAGACTAAAGAGTAGCTATGAAGGACACTGGAGCAGTTTTTCTGTACTGCAAAAGAATTACGACTTATAGACTATCATGCAGAGGGGAGAATACTGCTTTCATTTTTCATTTATTTATTTATTTATTTATTTATTTATTTTTCCATCTGTGTTTTACTAAAAGCTGCTGCAATTACATTGTTCCATAAAGACCAAGCCATCTGGTAGGCATGATCAGATATACAGGGTCACTCGGGAATTAGATGAAGGAATGCATAGTTTGTAAATCTTGATAGGACTTATACATAATACAGCTTAGAAGCTTCTGAGCTTTGATGAGATGAGACAAGTTGCAGGACTACTCAGATTTAGAAACTGAAGCAAATACGGAATGTAAATAATGCAGGTTTTTTGTGTACTTATGAACTTTAGATACTTCTGAATGTTCAGTCTCTGCAGTCCTTATAGACTGCAATAGGTAATGACAGAGAACACAGGCTCTAACTCACAAGAGTTACATGAACAATGAACTTTGAATAAGAATATAGTATAGAAAAATACAAGAAATAGGTTTAACTAAGATAATCATAAAATAACTTTATTTTCTATTTCATTGAATCAATGGTATATGACAAATACTGGGAACAAGTTAATAAAGATAAGCACATATGCTGTGTCAGACACTGATATCAGTGGTACTATTCAGAGCTATAAAAGCGGTTTGAAAGACTATTGCAATGCATATCAAAATGTACTTTGTACAATGCATATAATTAGAGCCAAAGTTTCTTATTACTTGTCCTTTTGAAAATAATTAATATCCTTGACTTGGATAAAAACAAAATACAGAA
The DNA here is from genome assembly GCA_030625065.1 of Alectoris magna. NCBI lineage: Eukaryota > Metazoa > Chordata > Aves > Galliformes > Phasianidae > Alectoris > Alectoris magna. The sequence goes on along the minus strand of CM060560.1, from coordinate 179,967,520 downwards.
AATATTATTTTATCATCCTTGTATTCCAAAGTATTTCACATATTTTGCAAAAGTAAGCACTAAATTTTCTTTTGCTGATTTTTTTTTTTAACTTAAATAATATTAAATTCTCTTAAATTCTTACATACACTTTATTTTTTTGTGTTGAAATTATATCAGAATCATATAGGAGGCGACCTTAAAGATCACCTAGTTCCAATCCCCTTGCCATGGGCAGGGTTGCCATCCACTAGATCAAAATTGCCCAAGGCTCAAAAAGGTTAAAGTTTTACTGTTGGGTGTATACATGGTACTGCTGCACTGTAGTTACCTGGAGGTATGTTGAAAAAAACTGTTAAAACATAGATTTCCCAAACCAATGAAAGTTCACAAGTATTAAAAAGTATCTGCAAGCCATAAAAGATAGGACATGCCATTATATTTACATCTTGATGATATCCTTGAAATGAAAAATAAAGGACAGTATGCCTGAGATTGAGGCCCAAATGTTTTAATGCTGCTACATAGCTCTACAGAATTTATAAGCAGTTTCACAACCTGATTTTCAAGAAGAAAGACACATTTTCCTGACTTTTGGAACTCTTTTGCTTTCAAAATCTTCCTGCAGGCGAAAGAGAACACACCATGTATGTGGAGATAAGAATACACTGCTCATCTAATAGATGGCCCAAACTAATAATGAAAAGTTACAATGGCACAACTGCAACTATTACACAAGTGAAAAAATAACTTTCCAGCCTTTACCCCTTTTATTTGTTGTTGTGTTTTTCCTTCCAGTGTCCAGATATTAAAGCCAAAAATTCACTTTTCCTGAGGAATAACATAAGAGGTTTTTGGTGAAGGATGTAAATCCCAAAGCTTTTACCGGAAGAAATATGATAGCGGCAATTTCTTCTGCTGTTCAGTGGTAGGAAGAAGATGATACTTTATTCCCGCACAGTCTTGCATCCAGCATGGTTTATTTTGTATGTTTTCTTTCTGCTCCCAGAAGGGCAAGCATGGCCCCACAGCCTCCCCCAGGCTGAGCCCCCAGGGGCTCCTGCCTGCTGGGCAGTGACTTCCAGGCTTTGCCAGACCTTTCCCAGGAGGCACTGGCGGAGCTCAGCTTAGGCAGGCAGGCAGCAGCACTTGGCCCTGGGGCAGACACTGAAAACAACTCTGCCCAGCTGTGACCTAGGGGAGCCCAGGCAGCCCGAGGCCTGTGCTTGCAGCTTCGGGCACAGCCCTGGGCCTTTCAGAGGAATGATAGAAGTTGTATTTTGATATTTTTGAGTAGAAAAAATTGCCTGTCTTCCAGCATTTCCTCATTTTCTAGGTATCTGTTTCTCTGGGGTCCTCCCTGCTCCCTATCAGGTCCCCAGCAAGTGAAGTCAAGTTCCACTGTCTGTACTAAACAGAGGTAATTAGAGCACACACTCACAGCATATACTGACCTAGCTCCTATGTGTATTTAAAACCATTTCTTTCACATACTGCCAGTACCCCAGTTATGCCCCAATGATTTCTTAAATAGGATCTTTGTGTAGACAGGAATGCAGTGTCAGACAGACAGAAGAGATCATGTAAAAAGAAACCTGGCTCATTTACTGTGTTGACTAGCAAATTAGTCTGTGTGATGTAAAGAAGGGATTTTTCTTCCAAGACTGAGAACAATCTCCCTCTCTATTTCTCTCTTGTTTTACTCATTCCAACTTAATATCTATTCTAGAAAACATGGAAGCTGTGTTTGGTAACTCAGTCTTCTCCAGGTCAAGGTTTGGGCTACATTTTTTCCTCCCATCACAGAATTCTCACTGAAGGATGCACAGTGATTGCCCACCCATACCAATGGCACAAAAACAACTACCTTTTTGCTTAAATCTGGGAGATCTCTTTTCAAGCTGTACCTGATCAAGGTGAATTTCAAAACCCTAAACCTTATTTCCTCATGGGTTTTTCTAACACACAAAACAAACAGGCTATCATCACATTCTGAACTAGGTCAGTAGGCTTGAAACTTAAATCAGGTCTTTAGTTAAGCACTTATGTTCCCCACCCCCCTCTAATGCCAACTAAAACTGCTTGGTTTCTACTGAAATGAATGGAGAAAAGAGACATGCAAAAAAGAATAATCTAAATAATCCCTAAAAATTTCCTTGTCCCTAGATACTATCTATCTGTTGGTGTTTGGGATCATCACTTGTCTTTTTCGCATCTAAGAAAAATTATTTTTTCTAAATTTAGTTTAATATGTTATCTGATGGGACAGTACTTATTGAGTCCAAATGAAACTTTATAAAAAGAAGTTAAAGTTTTACACCTAAATGGTATAAATAATAGAAGCATCTTTCAAACCTGACTTTATCAGATAACACTTTACCATATCAAATTATGCACAGTAAGATTACAAACTGCAGTTTAAAAAGATGTGGGAAAAAAAATGCAAATCATTATTGAAAATAACAATCATATTGAAAATTATCTAACATACAAACTATCTTACATTTTAAGATTTGTATTCCCTGAGTTAGTCAGCTGCTCTTTTTTTCAGAAACAAATGTTACAATTTCTTTAATCACTTCATAATAATGATTCATTCCTAAGCCCACACATAGACCAAGAGTTCTTAGATTTAATTAATTAATTAATTAATTATTTTAACTGTTGCCATTCCTTATTCTTTTGTGCATTTAGCATAAGGAATTAATTTTCTTAGCCTAAAAAACTAGTAGATTTGAAATGACAATCACTAAAAATTCCTGAGAGTAATTGAGCTTGCATTTTCTGTATGACCACTTTGGATTTAAGCACTTACCATGTATTTTAAAACTGATGCCTTCTTAAGCTGTTTGGAAATGATATGTTTTTTAATCTATGATTTATTTTCCTCTATTCTTGAGTAGTTCTGTCCGCAGTACCATCAGTTTAAGATGACACATACTAAATGTATCTATTTGGGATGTTCTCACAATGAAGTTAACCATGGAATTGAGGTTTTCCTGGACAAATACAAGATTAACACTTTTGGGTAAATATCAGAAGTAAGAATTCACTCAATTTTCATTTCTGAAAACAATTATTTATAGTTAATAAAATCATGTTCTATTAATTTCATGTGAATTAATTGTGCTTGGGTGTGAAGGCTTTTTAAGACTGTCCTATGCCAGTGTACTGTCATTCATGTACAAATAATAATGACAATAAAAAATGTAAAGTTGTTTTGTGTCACTTGGTTTCAAAAAATACATCTGTGAAAGTCCACAGAATAGATGTAGTTTTAGATTTCTTGCTTAATTACTCTTTACTCCTTTTTATTCTACATGGCCATGTGCGACAGCTATCATTGTGACGAGAAAGAGCATAAAGTTCTAATACTCATTTTCATTAATGAAATATTATTAGATGAGAGATATGACTAAAATCATAAGAATTTTCAAAACGGTGTTTGTATAGGACTTCTTAAATCAAATGTTACTTATCTATTTTGTCTGTGTACTAAAATTAATATTTCATCAGAAGAGAAAATGTATTGCTTTGTCCAGTTCTCATAGATACTGTGGTGAAAAGGGATTGTAAGAAAAATGTGAAGGAAAAGATCATTTTAAATTATATATTTAAGATGCAGAGAAAAATATTCCATTGTCTTATTTAGATTATTCCTATGCAAGTATAATATCTTATTCTAAGCATACTATGATATCAAAATGAAATCTACAATACTTTACTGCTAAGATTATAATATATCATCCTGGAGAGAATCATTAACAGAATATTTTCCCTTATACTAAGCAAGCTAAGCAATTCAAATCTCAGTGAATACCTCAGCCCTTATATTGCTGAATTTCTTTAAATGGTAAAAAGCTAAACTTAATGCTAAAACCAATTTAGGCAACAGTGTCCTGACTATTAAATGTTAGTTGTCACAGCTATACAAAGTTAAAATCAGCCCAGGACAAAACAAGCCATTTTCTGCTAGAAATGGCAAAAAATAGTAGACTACAGAAGTGATTTCAGGTTTTGCATTTCTTAGCTAAATTCTTCCTGTAGAATGGAATAGAATAGAATAGAATAGAATAGAATAGAATAGAATAGAATAGAATAGAATAGAATAGAATAGAATAGAATAGAATAGAATAGAATAGAATGGCTTAAGCTGGATAAAACCTTAAAATCATCTAGTTCCAGTCCCCATCCAGGGCTGCTCTCAAGTTCTTCTCTCAGTTTGTAAACATATCTGTGATTGCCCCAATCCAAGTGCAACAGTAGCAGCAAATAAATAATTAGAAGCTTTATTTAGAAGGTTAAACACATTCCAAATTTGCCTTCTGTTAATAATAGAATTTAATTCAACATTTCCAAATGCGCATTAAAAGAAAATAATTTATCAAGAAATGTCTATATCTATTCACAAATATATATATACAATATTTATACATTTATATTTATATATTATATATATTATATATATTTATATATTATATTTATATATTATTTATATATTTATATATTTATACAAATATATATATATATATAGTACTGTTCTCTCTCTATAAATATATATATATATATATAGTACTGTTCTCAAAGCAAAAACTATTTAATATGAATCTTCAAAGATTACACATCCTTTCTGGTGAGATTCAGTGGTGAATACATGAATAGCTTCAAACACATGTACTGTGCCACTGAATTAACTTTACTCTGTCATTTAAAGAACATTTTCAATAAAGAATACTGAGTTTTCAGCCAAAGCTGCAAATCACTAAGGCTAAACATCTTAGCAATTTATTTCTTATTCAATAAAATAATAATAATAATAATAATAATAATAATAATAATCTATAAGTATTATTATGCAATGATAGCAAGTATACCACCCCATCCACATCTATTTACGTGTATATTTCAATACACAAAAAATCAATATATGCTTCTTTTTCTCTGATAACTTCAGAATTACCTTGAAATCCAAATAGTTCTTTGACAGAAAAATGTGAAAGGAAAATGATAACTTGATGACTAAACTTGAAATACGTAAGAAAAAAAAAAATACAGTACTGTTTTAGAACTATACTCAGCAGAGATTAAAAGGTAAAGCATGTTTCACAGCAAGAAAAAATCTGCAGTGTATCTGAAAGGTTACAAATGTGATTAACTATGGCAGGTCTCATGTGTTGCACTCATAAATCTCACACCTGGAAATGCATTAGGGATGGCAGGTGTAAACATGATGAAAAAGTGCAATTTCATAATGCCATGCAAGATTAAGATAACAAAATTAAATTGTTATTCGGGAATATATAAGAAGGTGTTTTACTTATTTCATTTTTTTATGTTATAATTAAAATGTTTAATTCTGCAACTAGATTTTTGTTTCAAAATTATTAGCAGTAAGAAATATTTAGGGCAAATTTCTCAAAAATATTTTTAATATTAACTCGTGGGTTACTGGTATCCATATGTACCCAACATATGTGCTCTGGAAAAATTTCACTTTCTAGATATCGTAGCAGATGTCACTTTGGCAAGTGGGGCAATGCATAGCAAACTCCTTAAATATACATTTATGCACTATATATGAATCAGGTAAAATATTATTTAATAAAGTGCAAGGACGTCAATTTGATTCAATCCAAATAACTCTTCTTATCAAGGGTAAACGTAAAACTTTTTATATTTCTAAAAGAATTGTATTCCTTCTTGATCTGGCTATAAATTTGCTCTAAATATGGCTCCAGATGCCCAATAAATACAGAAATTCTTCATTGTCTAGGAGGTGAAGGGGCTATATTGATAGTGGCGGATAGTGATAGGACAAGGGGGAATGTTCTTAAACTGAGACAGGGGAGATTTAGGTTAGATATTAGGAAGAAGTTTTTCACTCAGAGGGTGGTGACACACTGGAACATGTTGCCCAAGGAGGTTGTGGATGCCCCATCCCTGGAGGCATTCAAAGCCAGGCTGGATGTGGCTCTGGGCAGCCTGGTCTAGTGTCTGGTTACCCTGCACATAGCAGGGGAGTCGAAACTAGATGATTGTGGTCCTTTTCAACCCAGGTCATTCTATGATTCTGTGATCAAGCAGCTACACCTCCAACCCACCAAAGAGCTTCTATAAGGAACAGTGCTAAAACAGACGGTATATTTGAATCAAACAGAAATTTGTTATAAAGTTTAAGTGCTAATTAGCTGAATTTTAATCACACAATACAACAAGCTCCAGGGGTGGGCTTTCTGAGTAAAGCCCAGCAGCTGTACCATGTCAGATCAGAGTCATCTCCAGACAGCTCCAAAAGGGATCAGCTGCTGCCACAGCTGAGCCACAAGTGACATTGACATGCTCCTGCAATAACATTTATTAAAGGATAAAAAACCCTATATAAGTACTAGGAGAGGAGTGCGATACTGTGAGAGAAACAGCCCTGTAGACACCATGGTCAGTGAAGAAAAAGGAGAGGAGGTGCTTCAGGCTCTGGAACACAAGTTGCCCTGCTCTCTGAAGAGGCCTATGGTGATGTAGCTTGTCCTTCTGAAGCTCATTGTGCAATGTGCTGCAACACACCTCCATGCTGCAGCACACAGTGAACTACGTGCAAAAGGAGGTGGATTTATCCTAAAGGAATCTGCCCAGCAAATGGAGATGAGAACAAGCCAGAATAGGAAGTCTGTCATGAGCTACAGCCCCTGGGGATTCCAAGTCATAGCAATCTGTCTCTGAAGCACAGAATTATATATGGAACACTCCTGTCAGCAGGTCTGGTGCTTGGATCCCTTTTGATATTTTATTTTCTCTTTTTTCCCCTCCTTTTGTCTTAAAGACATTAAGTAACATAAGGCTTACTTGAATTTCCTACAAAACCACAGAGCTTAGGTAGGTGTAATTGTGGAAAAGCTAACACAGACAATAACAGTTTTGTAGAAATTCCTATTAGAATGTATGTTTTCTTCCCCTTTTGCATGGATCTTGTGCATTGTTGCACTATAATCTAACAAGGGGGATTTGAGAATCTGGTCACATCTCCTTCCCCGGGTTATGAAAGGCAATTCATAGAAAGGTTGGGTTGAGTTTCTACTGCTTCTAAAGTATTTATTTTAATTACCTGATGAGGTTATTCTAATGCAGGAAACTTCCTAATAAAAGTATTTGCTATGTGGTTATATGTAGCAGGGAAGAAATTGAAGCCAATTTCTGAGACAAAGCAAACAGAGTATTTTAATTTATAGGAAGTACCAACATGTCCAGGGAGAATTCAGTGCTTTTGCTTTTCTTCTGTGTATGATCTTTCTAACATTGTATAGTTTAACAACTTGCATTAAATAGCAGACCCACAACTGAGCTAAGTGTTTTATCTGTAGAGTACATGCCTAATATAGATGCATTCATTTCAGTGGTGACAAATTCTTCACATGTATACATTGCTTCAGATGTGTACAGGGGAAAAAAATAGCAGAGGACTTGTTGGAAAATTGAGCTAAAGTTAATGTGCTGTCAGACAATTCTTTGAATGGTGCATGTGATAAATTGCACTTGATATATTCTGTCTCTGTGAGAACTGAACATACAGCTAGAAATTTAAGAAAAGCCCTAGTTGGTGCATTTACCTCCATTTAAATAAAGATGTCTATGTTCCTAAAGCTTCCATTTCTGAAATGGAACTCACATATTTACGCCAAAGTTTACATATAGTTTATATATCTAACCACAGTCCAATAACCTTATATCTCTTGATTGTCCTCTCTTGGGTAAGAATGGTGCTTGATAAATTTTGATATGTTGGTAGATGAAGGTTTGCATCCTCACTGTCCTGGGCACCTCCCTGGCATAGGAAACTAGCTGAGGCCAGGACAGGACATGGACCTGCTGGTGGATCAGGATTGGGAAGCCCATGACTGTGGTGGGCAGACATGGGAAACCTGAAGGCTGGCCCTGCTGTGGCCTGGCTGGGTCATAAGACAACAGCTCTAGGGGCTGACAGATTTTGAACAGGGTCAGGGAGACCCAGAGTGCATTGCAAGGGACAGTGAAGCTTATTGGAGGCCTTGCACATAAATCAGTGCTGGGAATGTGCTGTCATGAACTAATATAGAGATTGGAAATGATCTATAAGATCTCTTCCAAGCCATTCCATGAGTCTATGATGAAGCCATTCTATGATTTCAATGGCTTCGGGCTTCAGAGACCATCCTGCAGGAAACCACAAAGTTTCTGAAGTAATGTCTATGTCACAAAGATTAGAAAATTTAAACTGTTATATGATGTTTATAATGCAAAATTGTTTAAAGTAATATAAAAATAATGGCCTTTTTGAACTTTCACTGTCAAGATATTTAACCTAATGTAGTTCCTTAATAAATAAAGATAAATTCTGAGGAAAATTGTCCCCTATGGCTAATTTTGTGAGAGTGGTAACCAAGAACACCGAGCCTGAGCAACTGTCTTTCCCATAGTTAGAATTACAGGAGATTAATTCCATGCTAAGTTGTCTGTCATAAACATGAGAGAAAAAGTAAAGCATTAATTCTGATAACGAATCTCAATCTAAATCCAAGTTTCACAGAGGCATATCCAAGAAAATCCTTACATTGAGCTTCTGTAGCTTCCTTTTGGTTACAGCAGCCCCAGAAGACCACTGGTGTGGATCCAATTTGTGAATATCTATTGCCCATCACAAGGGCATCCAACTCCTTGTGTATAAGGCCACATATGCATGCCTTTTTCTGATTTACTCATACAGGACAGGAAAAAGTAACTTCTTTTCAGTACTCCCTTAATAGAGAGTACTTGCTTACTCTTTTGAAAGATTTCTACGCAAAGAAGTAATCTATCACATGTGATAATTTTATCATGTGTGACAATTTATCGGATTTATATTTCAAAGAGTAATGTACCATTTAGATTACAATCCTATCACTTTTATAATCTCAGTTAGGTTTTATCTGATACTTGGAATAACAAAATTGAAATCAGTGTAGATATATGATTGACTGTTGTAGAAGTGCTTTGCCCCCAGATTGATTCTGTTCTATACAGAAATGAGAAAATAATTTGTTCTGATCTAAAGGACAAGGACAAATTTTGACCACTTACAGTTCCTTTGCTTTGTATCATATCTATGTGTAGTTCAATAAGATCGTCGTACTAAATGCAAGAAATAACTAACTAAATAAATGAATTCAAAATTAAAAAAAAAAAAAACTCAATGAACGTGAAAAATAACATTTAATTGTAAATGTTTTATCTCACTAAAGAATCATATGAGTATATTAATTAAATGCTTGACCTTGCAAGTTAAATGTTTTTTTAAAAATGGAACATAAATGGCCAGAAGCACAAAGTTTTCTCAAAGAGTTGATAGAAATGAAGGTCAGTAAGTACTGCATAGACTTCATGTTAATTCACTCTTTGCCTCATTAAGGAGTGTAAAAAATACCAACCTAATAGTTTAGATTGAATGGCTTTGTAATGGTGCCTGTTTCACTTTAGAAAATGTCCAGCGACAGTTAGAAACTAAATATAGCAATTCTGTTCTATAGTAGTTTCAAAGTCTGCTGTTACATATAGATATATATATATATAATGATGCGATCAGGAATATGGAGAATGCAAACAGTAAACCTGAAAGCTGAATTCTCTTCTGTATTTTACTATATTTTATAACAACATTATAGCCTTTTTCACTAAACTATTTGCTTCTATCCTGCAGTGTTTTGATGTAAATGTGGCAACCCTCAAAAGACCTCTGGGTTGTCTTGTTGAAAGAACTCAAGATAATCCCTAATGGTGAAAATTCTTAAATTCTTCCAGAATTTAATTATATGTGCGTCTTCATCTGCATTATTGTTTGATAGCATTCTGATATTGACTCCTGCCCGTCTTCATTTCTCTTTTCTAATAGTTTCTTCTGAGAGGAAGAATGTCGTTTTAGTGTTCAGAAAAGCTCAGGAAATGTAATTATTCCTGGTTCCTATTCCTCAGAAAGTAGGTTCAATCGAGACAAGAGAAAGGAACGGAAAGGATTAGAATCCTTGTTTTTTCCTTTTTTTTTTTTTTTTCTTGCAGTAGTTCCATCTCATCACTTCTTCTCCTGCAAAAGTCCAATTATTTTTTATGAATGTTTTTCTTCTGAGAAAAACTTAACAATGGAGATTTATGGGAATGGAATCTGGGAGTTTATCCAGTTTTAATATGTTTGTGCATTTACTGTGTTCTCAACATTTTAGTAACAGGAGAATAAGAATTTTAAATAACTGATACACAATTTCCTAGTAAATGTTAATTCTTTGCTTTTCCTGTGATTCCAACTGATATTTAGAAGTTTCTAAAATTAAGTTCACATTTGTTTTCACTTCTGTTTGTTTTTCTTTTCTGTCCTGACATTTTCTTTGTTGTTATTGATGTTTTCATTGTTGTTGTTGTTATTGCTTCCATTTCTGTAATGTTGTTAAGCTATTATAATGTTTTTCCTCTGATCATTACAAATGATGAGTCCCTATTATACAGACAGGAACAGAGAGCTTCACATTCTGATTCTCCTCTGGCAAATAATTTCTCTCATTAATTGTTTATTTTCTTCTTGGCATAATCTCAGTGACATGTGTTCATGAAAACCTATTTGGGAGTTTTCCTTTCTTTCTTTCTTTGTTTTTTCTTTTTTCTTTTCTCTTTCCTTCTTTCCTTCTTTCTTCTTTCCTTTTCCCTTTCCTTTTCCTTCCTTCCTTGCCTCCCTCCTTCCCTCCCTCCCTTCCTTTTTTCCTTCCTTCCTTTCTTTTTAAAAAACCAAGATTTTCCAAAACCAAATGGCATTCCTAGAATTATTGCTATAATTGGCAAAAGCTACCCCCTACTGAAAAAAACTATTTTCTGATGGCAGAAATGTTTTTTACTGTTGCATGCTGTATCTGTGTATCTTCATGTTTCCGGTGTAGTTGTTTACAAACTATAACAAGGTAGAATTGGATCATACCTTTTATATATCCATACATTTTATATATCCTGTCACCTCTGCAAACAAAGCACAGAGAATAACATATGTGGGAGATGTTTGATTACATTGTGCTTTGTTAGTTTTTATGGGCTTTTTCTTTTATATTTTTACACAGTGTTGAACTGCTGCTATTTTTTATGAAAAAGAATACTGAAAATGCTGTCACATCAACCTCACCCAGTAAACCCTGTGAAAACTAATTAAAAAATACCCTAATTTACCTTGTTCCCGAGCCAAAATAAGTAAATAAATAAATAAATAAATAAATAAATAAATAGCGTTTTCTACCACTTTTTTTCTAGTACACAAACAATTAGTTCGTCTCAAAATAAACTGAGACTTGAGTCAGAAGAACAAATAGTTGGAGCAAAAAATGATTATGGTCGAATGCAAGAAACATGAGCTTAAGTCACCATTAGTGTTTTAATACAGTGAATCTGTTCCCTAGTAACACAGAAATGGATGGAATCCTAAGGACAGAATCAGGAGGTGGCATTACTCTGAAATTAGGAAACTTAGAATTCTGTTGGGTAGTCAAAATATAGGTTTTTAGAGCAATTTGCGATGACTGACACTATCACACTTAGGTCACTTTCTTCCAGAAGACCTTGAGTCTACCATAAACCTTAACTTAAAGAGGATTTAACTCAATATCCTAAATATAGATATTTACTAGTATGTATGTAGGGTATCTAGAACATACATAAAGGGGTGCCAGATCTTAAAGATTTAAGTGGCAACTGAACACTGGCACCAGGCACAAGGAATCTCAAATGTACTTTAACAACTCTGTGTAGGAAAGTAAATTAAAATCTGTGTCCCATGGGTAGTTCACACAACTCATAACAGTGAGATCATTACAATTGGAATGAGAAGTACAAAGGTCCAGTACCACACCAGGGGCTTAAACACAGATTTTCTTTGAAGGGAGCTGTGAAGAAGGCTACCATAGAGAACTCAAGAGCATGGAAAATAACATCAAAATATATGACTCTTAAATTTCTAGCAGTTCCTACTGTCGCATTGCAACATTTATGCTAGAACTGTTAAGGAAAGTCCTTAAAGTACAAGGTTTCTTAGACTAGGCTATAATCCACATATCCCACAGTTTACTTTATCAAGGAATTTGTCTTTTCAGTTAGAGGAAAAAAAAAATGACAACTGAACTCCTGTGCATGACCTCTGTCAGCAGTCAAGATATCTTAAAATTAAGTGTCAGACCAGTATATGTAGCAGAAGCAGTGTTTGGGTATTCTCAGGTGACAGAGAGGCCATGTGTCAATGCCTCTGTCTGCTCAATACCTCTGTGACTGACTTTGCAAGCTAAGATGCTGTTGACCGATCAGCATCGGGAGAACAGGCATCGCTCTTCTCTGAAGGTCCCTGATGATAAATTTCTTCACTGTATGGGATAAGATGGCATATAGATAACATATTCATTAATATGATCATCTATTAGTTTAGCACTCCTGTGCTGTACGTTCCTCTCTTTTGTCCTCTCATTCAAGCTCCCAGATCCAAGCATGAACAAAAGTTTTGGCTACTACTCAGGCCACTCACATCTTTTCTCCCAGGGAAAAGATATATGATATATTTCTACATATGGAATTATGTAGAAATACACCTCCAAAAAGAAGAGAGAATTCTCAGCTGATGTGAGGTCAAAGTCATACAAACAACATCTGCATATGGAGTGTGGAGAACCTAACAGAGCTCCTGGCAGCATTGTTGTACATTAAAAGTCTTGTATAGTCAGATCCTACTAGGTGCCACTGCAACATGCATATCAAGACTATGAATATGTAAGCAGGGTACTAGTCCTTTTAACTTTCATATTCCCACAGTACTTCGGGAATTTTAATGAATACATGTATAATTCATTTAAAAGGAGATAACTGACATGTAGCATACCAAGAACTGTGACCTGTTCCATTGATGTTAATGATAACAGCCTCAGCCAACTGCCATGATGAACCTCCTTGAACCTTACATTAGCTCATATATTTTTCCCTTGCTATAAATGTTTCATTTTACCTGATACAGTAATGAAATTGTCAAGATAATGAACAGAGTAATCATTTCACACAAATGGCTAACTTTAATTAAAAATCACAGTGTTGACTGCTAAAATATGGAGGTAACAGGCCATTGATCAGATTACAGAGCACTGATAATAGAGATGTGGCTATAGACTCAGAGACCTGTGAACCCCACCTCACTGAAGGACATAATGTTTGCTGTCAGTAAGCAGTAGTCTCAACACATCATTAACCCATATATATGTAATTCTTTACTCAGCCGTTAAATCTGCAAGGACAAATACTACCTATTATGCCAACTCCAATGTAACGGTTGAAATTAATGAGGCAACTGCTAAGGTGAGGGATGCCCGTGTTCTAAGAATGTGTTTCCCAGAAGCAATGAATACAAAAGCGTACTTATTCTGCTTGGCAGTGAGGAGCAGAATCACCACCACCATCTTAGGGAACGCTGTTCATTGGCTGCCTAGGCAAGTAAAACTCACTACAGAAGGACACTGAAGTTGGCTCGTCAGAAGAATGTCTCAAACCTATACTGTTGTGGGTGTAGTGACCAGTTTCATGTCTTGCTATTTTCTGTTCATAGATTTTTCATCATAGTAAAAAGCCTATGAACTCACATCATGAAAACAGAGCTGGATATTACTTTTGACAAGTTCAGGGTTCTTCAGTTGGATAAGCCAATTACTATCTTTCTCCTCCTTTTCAACCTGTTTTGGCAGGAGGAAAGACTATAGGAAAAGACAAATAAAAAAATAATAATAATAATAATCAAATTTTGCTTACAAATAAAAATGATGAAGGTGATGTTAAAAGATCTGACAGGGTCCAGAACTGTGGATGTAGATAAAAGTTTATCCTTAGTGGTCATGATGTGAAATGCCATGATTGCCTCAAACTCATCACTGACACTATCTTCTCAAAACTCTCAACTTTCATTAACTACAGATATCATGCTCTTTTCTACCAGCTATCTCTGATACCTTCTGTTTGGTAATGCTACCTTTGAAAGCTAACCAGCTTTCACAGTCAGATATACTCTCTGGACCACTGTGTATCTGATGTCTCTTCTCTGAACCAGCAACCGGTTTACTGTCAGATAAAAAACAAAATATGAATTTTCTATGTAAAACTCCAATTCATACAATGTTTTTAATGAAAATTGTTTTAAGAATGGATCTCTGAATATCTATAAAAGTACATTAACTTAGCCTTTTGGAACTCATATCAAGTCCTCTGGCAATATACATCTCTACTATGCTTCCATACACAGTTTGGTTAGCTGCCAATAAAGATTTGAGATTTATGAAAGGGATCTCACCTGATCATATGTATAGATGGGCCCATGTTCAGTTCTAAATAAAGAATCAAACCACTCTTTCTCAGCAGCTGCGTTCAACTGGAATATGGGATAACTTCAGCCCATGTTTCTTGGAAATTTATTGATAAAAATAGTTTTATGTTGAAGAATTTTGCTTCTTTAAAATTTATTGCAATAAATGAATAAATTACTTTTTGCAAATAAATTTCAATCTCTAACAAATCAAGTAGAAAGCTACAAGTAGAACTTCTGTGGGATCCTGCTAGTCACTTTGATACGGCATGCTTTCAGTAAATTTTGAGCCATACATTTTCCAAGGATTACAATTTTCAGAGTGGGAAGCCACTCTGAGAATTCTGCATTCAGAGATACTATGACTTTACCTTTTCCAGAGGTGTGTGAAATTTGGGAAGAAAAAGGAAGAAGCTGCTTCAAGGTTGCAGAAAAATTAAAGTTTTAAAACGTTGTATTACTGTGCAAACACTCCAAAGCACTATCGCAAATTTTTCTCTTCTCAAGTAATCAGTGTAGATTACAGGATCATTCCAAATACTGAAAAGGTATGGTCAGATCCGGCATCAGGGGTATTTACACATTTTTCTAGGTAAGCCTTTATTTCTCTAGATCAGTCTCTATTTGTTCCTAAGAAATGAGCATCTTAACATTTAAAACTACCCATCCAGCAGACTTTCCATTCTTTTGAGAAGACAGAGCTCTGGATACATCTCATTATTTACTCACATCAACAGAGATAAAAGACAAATATAGAAACTGGGCAGTACTGTGCAAACTATTCTACCATGATCCATCAGAAATCACAATGATCCATCAGAGATCAGTAGCCCTTTAGCACTCACTGTTCACGCTCCCACAGAAGCAAAGGCAACCAGTGGCAACAGAAAGAATTAAGTAGTTCTCATGCATAAAAGTTAATGGTTAGCCTCCTTTGAAGCTGCATTCATTATTGTTACAAAAGAAAAGACAGGGGGAAAAAAAAAAAAAGAAAAAAGGAAGAAAGAAAGAAAAAAGAAGCTAGAGAATCTGGCAATGTGTAAATTTGACTTTACATACTTAACATGCTAAGGTGTTCACGTACCCAATCCTTTTGCAGATTTAGCCATGAAAAAGAATTTCTGTGACTTGCAACTGCAATGAAACAAAATAGAAATAAAATAAAATAAAAACATGTAGTCACTGAATAGTTTTAACTTCCACGATTTGCATTCTCTCTGTGTTTTGACGAAAAAATACTTAGTATTCTTTTGATCAAGCACTCAACACCCAACATCCTATGTCTGTGAGTACCTTGAATATGCTGTGTCATACATTCCCTTTTGCGTCCCCAATTATGTACCCAGCAGAAATTTTAAAATTTCCATTGTCTGTCCTTTTGCTCTGGGTATGACTTAATGTAACACAGGACAGATGTAAGCTGACTCCGTATGTCCTGAGCACTCCTGTATTGGAGAGGTTCCAACTCGAGTCTCTTTCATACATCTTTTTTTGTATGTCATTTTGTCATTTGGCATTCTAGTTTGATTTACCTGTGCATGTGTTTAGAATTCACATGGCAAAGATTGCAGGGAGAAATGTTTTTATTAAATCAACTGGATCAACACACAAACCCTTTCAGGCCCACATTCCTTTCTCCTTTTGGTGGCAGTTTGTCCTTAGCCTTTCAGTAAATGAAATTTCAGAAAGCAGACCAAGGCATCCTGTGACAGGTTGTACAACATCATTCATTTTAACAGATCTGTAGCAGTCAAATAGATTTCAGAAAAAAAAGAGGAAGAGAGAGAGAGTGAGAAAGAGATGGAGAATTAAAATAAATAAATGAATAAATCCGATTGGTCAAACCATTAAAATGTGAGAGTTGAAACCAGGTTTTCCATAGGTGAACTTGAATTTCAGATTAAGGTCATTTCTTGAAAGCTTTAAAAAATATACTTACAGAGTATAAGACTTGATGGCAATAATTATTCTTTAATGCCAGGAATGGAATCTGGACAAGAAATATTTTTATCTACTTCTTTTGTTTTGTGTTTGTTTTTCACTTTATTTTGTTTTTAAGTGACAGGATTGTGCTGTAATTCAACATAGCTGTGCAAAGCTGAAATGAAATTCAGCAAGTCATGTAAGGTTGTTAAAATACACTGTTTTAAAATAAATCTAAGAACCATTCCTTTCAAAATGTAAGGACTAAAGGTATTTTAAGTTTAAAAACTGACAAAATTATTTTAGTATACAGTATGAAAATCAACATTTGGTATTATGTAAAGATGAGAGTTTCTGTGCCTGTTTTGTTTTCTTTGTTTTTTCATGAAGGTCTACTTAATGACTCTATATGACGGAAAAGAATAATCAAAAGTTTTGGGTTTTTTAAATCTTTTTAATAAATGTGAGCGTCCCCATAAAAAACAACTACTGCTAAATCTATCTGTCTAACCATATACGTATATAAATTTTGTCTTAGGCTGCATTTTATATTGGAAAAGGTGAAAAAAAAAGAACACAAAGACGGTGCAAAAAAATATGTCTTTTCTTATTGCATAATTAATTAGGCAAAGTTGTCCAAGCATTTTCACAGGACATGTATTAAAAGAAAGAATTTGACAAAAATAAAAAATAAAAAACTAAGGGGGGAAAAAAAGAAAAAAAAAAAAAAAGAGGGAGAGAGGGAGAGAAAGAAAGAAAAGAAAGAAGGAAAGAAAGAATCTTGTTTTGTTGATTGTAATCAAAAAACACCAGCTAGCCACTGGTCTGGCTAGTTCTCAGGAATGAAAGAAAAATACAGCACATTATCAACACTGATTAGTAAATGCTCATCCCTAAGACTTACTGAATTTTGCAAAACAATAACATACAGGCATAGTACTGCATCTGAAGACACAACAATATTTCATATATGACAATAGAGTGATATACTTTTAATCATAAAAAAAATATAAAGCACCAGTACTATCTTAAGGCAGACAGAGGCCTCAGAGTAGAAGCCTCTCTTGCAAACACGGTGTAAGGCCTTCCAAACCCTGTGTCTCCTCTACGAAAATGTCTTTTTCAGTGGCTTTTTCAGCGGCAGATAGCTAACTGAATGGAGTTTAAATATCTTCACAGGGTTAGGAAGACACTGTATTTATTAACGTTAATTCACAATTGTGATTTCATATGACAACAGTTGTAAAGAGTGTAGTCTTTGGACATGCTCTGTTAGAGATTATAGAAGTCAAAGTTACAAATTCTTATAAAATGAAGATGTTAGAAAGATGGATTTTAAAAGTGTCATGATTCAGAAAACTTTACAAGTCATTAACATTCTCTAGACTTTGTAATGTTTTCTCTCAAATAAGTAAAAATTACAAAACAAGCCAAAGAAGCACTAAATAAATTTAGGTGTAGAAGCCGTTACAGTCAGTACACAGGGAATACTCATAGAAGTATTACGTGATACAGAACAAATTCAAAAGATTACTGATATGTTGCTGAGAAGGAAATACAAATTGCATAAAAGTCATGAGGTAACATTTTCAAAAGTGCCTTAGGGAGTATCAGTGAGGCTTACATATCTTGGAGGATTTCAATTCCTTTAACTCCATCTGTAGTCAGTGTGGGAGAGTGATTTCTCCAGAAGGCAATCCAGAATGTCTAAATTGGCTTCTGCTCTGAATCATGTCTAGAGGCCCATTTCCATTGATGACTTAATGAGCCTAGGGCAACACAGAAATAAGTGTAGAGTCAGATAGAATTTTCAGCCAAATATGCTTTTCAACAAGAAAAAGGAAAAAAAAATCATTTTGTGATAAGGAAACATTCTTTCTAAACTGATCCCTTTTCATGTATGTTTGAAAAAAGCCAATATTGAATCCCTTTGGGTAGGTTATATACGTAGGAAAGTTTTTTCTTTTGGTTGGTCAAAGACGGAGTGAATTATTAAGTGATTTTTCATTCTTGAATTAATATTACACATTACAGTGAAGAAGATTCTGACATTGTGTAGACTGGTATGTTTTTGAAAGCAACTACTTTACAACAAAGCAACTACAGTGAGGAGGAGGGCTTGGTGGAATTTTTACCACTATGGTAGCAGAAACGATAAAAAAAATGTTTAATAAATGTCAGTGGTGAATAGGAAGGAAAAAATTATCTTTATGGGTACAATACTTTCTTTCTAGGTATCTTCTGATACATTAGCAACTTGGAGATTGTGAAGCACAAAGAATTTTAGTTATCATGATTTTAAAAGGTAAAGGATTTGACATAAACATGTTCTAAGCTCACAATTATATAACAAAAGAAGAGTAGATTCTGGGTTCTCATCAGTGTGTTAATAACAGAAAAAAAATATAATAAACTTTTATATCATCAAACAATAAAACAGAGATATTTGTTGATACAAAACTGATAGTTTGGAGCTACTTTAATGTGAACAAACAGTAAGAATACAGTAGTATCTTCCTCAAAAAAAAAAAAAAAAAAGAAAGAAAGAAAGAAAGAAAAAGGAAAAAAAAGAGGTAGTAGCAGTAGATTTGGGTGATATAAAAAGCTCCAGGATTAGTGCGGACTCCTCTTATCTGGAATGTTCTTAAGTTTATTCTTTCCACCCATTTTTCACTGTTCATGCTCTTGATAGCTATACATATATTATATACAGATAAGTTTGTATGTGTTTTTGTGTGCATACAAGCACATATAAACACAGATAATATTCATACATATTAGGGGAAAAAACTATTTCACCAATGTTAAGATCTTTAGAACTGTCTACTGGGGAGCTGCAGTTCCAGTCTTGTTTCCAGTAGTACTAATTTGTCCTAGATATTAATCATACATATATTCTAATCAATAAATGTCAGAATCAAAAATACTTTATGCAACAAAATGATATTGGAAATTAATCGCAATAATCCATAACTCACTTCAGTTATTATTAATCTAGGTAACTGAGGTCAGTAGAAAATACAATTTGAACCAAACATAAGACTTTGTGCTAAAACAGTTTTATTCCATCGCACTGTTTTTCCCGGGGAATGCCTGTGTTAAACATACCAGCCTTATTTCCAGAGAAGACAATACCTGCAGAGAGTAGGAGCATAGTCTCATTGCAAACTATACCTACTTAGAAGTTGCTTCCAGTAAAATATCTCATAATATGAAAATAAAGACAAAACAATTTTTCCTGCAAAGAAAAATTTAAATTCTGAGAAAAGCTTTATACTGATCTCAGCTAGAACATGAATCCAGCTTGAACATAAAACCAAACATGTTTTTTGGGGGAAAGAATACATCTTATGAGTAGTAACAATTTTGTTGCTCTGAATATATTTCCAAATTCAAACAAAATTCCTGATTTTTTTGAGATTGAAAAAAAAAACAAAAACATTTTATGACCACACTGTGGAATTATTACCCAGGAATGAGGTATCATTGCAACCTTTTTCAGAACACTGTTGTTATTTAGTCAGAAAATCAGATACCTGAATTCAGTTCTTTCCTTGATTTTGTTCCCTTTAAATTCACTTCAAGGATATTGATCTCTGAAGGAATAAATAAGTGATCTAGGATAAACAGCAAAGAAAATTAAGTTTACATCAATAGATCATGCAAGAGTTTATATTCCTTGTGTATAATCAGTTTTTCCTCATGTAGTTAGACACAAAATATTTACTGGAAGAGAAACTGAAACAAAGATCTTCCATTCTCCTTTATAGTGCTTCCTGGATCCTACTGGAGCCCTTTCATATTATATAACATTGAGCCAATGATCTAGAAGATACAAGTTTTTAATGTATTAAAAGAAAATTAACAAATTTTCCAGCAACAATCTTAATTCTTTAGCTATCATGTACAATAGACTGTGGTTTTGCTTGCTATTGACAGATTGGTAAAACTGCACCACATTTCCTTTCCTTTTACAAAGCCTCAGAACTGTTTTTTCCTTTTGGATCAAAAAGTGCATTTTGCATCAAACATTAACTCCTGATTTTCAGTTTGAAAAAACAGCTCATTCCCCCCAGCAAACCTGAAGTTTTTTTCTGACATAATTTTTTTGGAAAGTCATGATAACTTTGAATTGGAAAACCCCAATTTGTTACCTACACAGTCTTCCATTATGTCTTGCTGATTTGCATTCTCTTTACATTATTACACCTTGAATGACTTCTTTTAATCAGTTTATATTCTTCAGAGTAAGAGAAACAGAAACCATAAATTTAAACAGGAGCAGAGATTCTTGTGTTGCATTGAAACCTGGGCTCTTTTATAGTTCTATCCATTGTATGTTCCTCCATCATTAGTAGGAAAGGTCAAGTAATACTTATTTATATTAGACAAGCATGTCATGGAACTATTACCATAAAGCAATCTATGAGACTAGAAAATTGATACACATGCAGTACCAGTTAATTCCATATTCAGTGAAAATGCTTGCCAGCTACACTCCTGTCCTTAGATGTATATACATTAGTGAAAAAAGCTAATTACATCAAATAAAAAAAGTTCTTCATGTAGGCATTATAGAATTGAAGAAGGAATAAATGTGTTCCAGAGAAAAAGAGTTGTTACTCTCTCCTTAAAATTAAAGCCTAATGTAGTATTTTACTTTCTATTCAGAGAAACAATCTAATGTACAGCCTTTTGTTTTATTGGTGATTGTGAACTCAGAGCACAAAACCAATTGCTATTAAATATTTCATTTATTCAAATGGGAAAAGCTCTTTAGCCAAATAATTTCCCTTTGCTTGTAGAGGCAAAATGCTGTCATAACGGCACTGAAAGAAGTAAAAACCAATGCAGGCAGGATTTCATGTAATTTCTTCCTCTCTCATAATAAATATTCAAAAATAAAATATCACATTTCATAAAGAGATAAATAATCTTCAGAATTTGAAACCTGTCTTAGATTATCGTAATAGTTTTATTGCCATACTTGCATGGAAAAGTTCTAGACTATGAAAAGCAGCAAAGTTACATGGAAAATCTGATAATTCAAAACCTCTACTGTAAATTATTACTGATTTTGCAGAGAAGGTTAATAACTGGGAGAGAAAATAATCCCTATTTTATTTGATGACAAAATTTCCATTTTTTTGCAGATCTATTCCTTAGATGTTATTTTTTTTAAAATGTTATTGTATAAACATATATGTATGCGTATATACATAGTTGTGCTTTATCTTTCTTTTGTTGGAATAATGCCACCTATACTCTCCATCATTATCCTTTTGGCTGGAATTTTACTGAAGCAGATTTGGCAAAAACTTATATGTGCAGGAAAACATCTCACTGCTGAATGTAATGTTGCTTTATAACTTCATACCTGCTCTTAGATTCCCAGTCAGGGTACATCTATGTAAGTATAATACCAACAGGATACAGTCCGTTCCTAAAAGTAGTTGTCAGGATATTTCTAAATGAAGTAAACAGACCATATGTAGGTAGGAGTTGGTGCAGGGGGTGGCAACTCTCTAATTAAGAACAGTCTTACAAGATTAGATGTTCTCTTCATCAAATTTAAGTAAAATTATATGCTACCAATAGGTTATGCTGCTTAAACATAGACAAAATATTTTTTCTGACAGTTCTCTATTAGCAGGTCAACAAAATTGCAGTTCAAATTTCAAAAAATGCATCATCTCTTTCTGATATTTTACTTACCAGAGGGAGGATGAAAAAAAAAAGGTATACCTTAGATCGGTTCCAAAAGATTGTTTTCATATTTTTTGCATAATTAATAAACTGACAAAAACAAAACCAAATTATACGTTTCCTTTTCTTTATGAGCTTTAAACTGTCACTCTAAAGCAATGCTTTACAGGAAAATAAAAATAATTCAACAAATTAAAGTGCAAAGTCTTGCACCGGGTGTAGAACAACATCAGGCACCAATATCTGCTGGGCACCATTCAAATGGGAAGTGGATTCACAAAGAGTGACCTTGACATTCTAGTGGACTACAAGTGGAACATGAGCAAGTAGTATGAAAGGGCTAATGGTATCCCAGGCTGCATTATAAAGCATGTTACCTGAAGGTCAGAGGAGGTGAAGTACATCTGAAGTACTCTGTGCTATTCTGGACTCCCAATACAAGAGAGACTTGGACGTAATGAAGAATGTTCAACAGAAGACTGTGAAGATGATAAAAGGACTGGAGAACCCCTCTTATGAGGAAAAGCTGAGACATCAGAGACTCTTCAGTCCAGAGAAAAGAAGGCTCAGTGTAGGATCATATTAACCTATCCACGTAGATAACTCTGAAAGTAATACCTCCTGTTTATTTCCAAGGAAACTACATCAGATACAAAGAACACAGTAACACTACCTAATAGAGCAAATTCTCAGCCACAAAACACTACTTTTCGACATAGTCGGTACCTTTAGCTGTACATTTTTGTCTGCAATGAGCACGAGCCTTCATGCCATGCTTGTGAAATTCTGCATTAAAGGAGGTTACCAACTGTCGCGGTCACCACTGCTGAAATGCATTACCTACGTCCCTACTGTGCTCACATCCACTGTTTGGTCTCCATAAGCTTTCAGTAGACATCAATGAATGTCAGTCAGGGTAACTTTTTTCAAATGGAGGAATTTGATGATAACAAATGCTCACATTCAAAAATCATTACTAGATCCCAGGAAGACAGAAAGGAACATATTGTCTCGCTCCAATTTATAGGAGGGAGAGGAGGTTCTTTGGTATATGTATACCTGGCGTGAGATTAAGAAACAATGGTTCAAATGTTGGTCTGACCAGTTTATTACAAACCTTAATCAGGAAGATGGGGAAGGGGGGGATGGATGATTTAGGGTGATGGGGAAAGGAAGGCGGGTGATAGAAAAGATAGAAAGAGGCAAGAATTGCGTAGAGCGGGGATAGTCACCACCAGGATCCAGCAGAGGTCTCATTGCAAGACGTTCCGATGGTCCAAAGCTAAAGCGCAGTAATGGGGAGCAGCAGCAGCAGTGTGGCCAGCCTTGGGCAGCAAGAAGGTAGCAGGAAGAAGCCGCAGGGTAAGTCTGGGAGGAGGCAGCAGGACCCATCAGGTAGCAGGCCTAAGAGAGTCTATCAGCATGCAGGCATTCTGTAGTGAGGGACCTGACGGCAGACACCTTCGAGAGAGAGCAGCAGCAGAGTGGCCAGTCTTAAGCAGCGAGCAGGTAGGGTGAAGAGTAAGTCCAAGAGGGAGAGGCAGGTTGTGAAGCTTCTCATGTCAGAAGCCTTTCTCTTCTTCATGATGCAGGTCTCGGGTTGTGTGGAATCCGTTCTCAGAAACCTCAACTTCATGATTGCTGATCCCTCTTTTATCCTCCCTTTTTCCTGCCTACGTGACATCCCTGGATGCACCCCCTGAGATGGCCATCTTCCTCAAGATAAGCCCACACAAAAGATTTCTTCCTGGCCATTTATCTGCAGCTTGTCTCTCTCTTGTCCCCTGGCCTTGTCCATCTGTGTCCCTTAGACAAAGGATTTCTCAACCCTTGACCAGGACTTGTTTGGACATGTTCCTCAGCAAGCCTTGAGGCAATGGCATAAAAGAATAATCTCTTACACGTATTTGTAGAGAGGTATCTCTATAGCTCTGAGCAATGCTTTACTTTACACTGGAAGTACAGATGTGGTACCAAAAGACCAGGAGAAAAGCAGATTTCACTGGGATTCACTAGGCATAGCAAAAATGCTATTTCAAAGCCATTGCCATTAGTACAACACAGACAGACGAAATTGAATAATTTGTTAATCTGCATGGATAACATGGAGCCATGTGTTTTAACAAAAGCCTTGTTTTGAGTCTTCTTCAAACTGATTAAATACATTCACTTCAGGTGTAAAAACATAAAGCATAAAATTAAAACCATCAAAACTACAGCTGACTCCTATTTTTACTTCCTTGCCTCATCTTCAGTCAACGTAGCTCTCTTTCTTCTTTCCTCTCTTGCCAAAACACTGCTTCTCAGTTTGTGAATTAAAAGATTGGAAAGAATTGCTCAGATAAAAGGCAGAGGTTAGCAGAAATATATGTATTTATATATCTATATGATATATTGCAATAACAATACAGTATGTATAATATATAATACAATAACAATTTCTAAAACTTGATCGTATTATCAAAAAATTTGAAACTTAAATCATTGATTAGAACAAATTCATGTTCTAAAATTATGAACTAATGCAGTGAAATCTCCAAAAGGAGAGAGAACAAAAAGGTGAAGAACTCAACTTTGCTTGCAGAGCTTTTTCCATATATCTTAAAAGCCTAAAAGGATTTCAGAGGATTATCTTTGTCTAGATTGCTGTCATCCCTATTAATCAGCCTTTATTGATTGTCTAGTCTTTTGGTCTTTTCAAGTTCAACAAAAAGTCTATAATACACTGCCCTTGAACACATACATAAATCTATTTGATTCACACATGAACTGAAACTATATGAAGATATTATTTGTATGCCTCTCATAACCACAGGCTGTGGAAGAATTTATAATAATTTTTAACAAATTGTCTCAATGTATGCATCGAATTTCAACCAGTCATTATATATCAAAAAGCAGAAGAAATTTGAAGTATTCTATACCAGTTATACATAGCAAGAATGATTAAAATGGTCAAACTAAAGCAAAACATAAGGTAATCATTCAGAAAATAGTGTTTTTGATACCTGCTTTGTGTACTGATGCGCAGAGGTTTTCTGAAGTATTGATCTTACCAGTAGAAGTAACTTAAGGTAGGAAAAACAGAAAACAATGTGCAAAACAAATGCAGTGAGAGTATAGGCTTCGGTTTGCTCCTTCTTGTTGTACTTATATTTGCTTTTCTATATACATGCATTCCCTTATATTTTATTTGCTGGATGACTACAAAAATACTCAAAGAAATTTGTTTCATGCAAATACAATTGTGTTTCGGGAGGCTTCTATGACTTGCATGAAAGTACTGGTATTTTAGACAGTCAGTTATAAAATGATTCATAGTTTCAATAACCAACAACAAAGTCCAAACAAAAACCTTTAATCTTTAAATAATTGGTTCTGCAAATCATCCTCAGTTCTGTTTCTGTCTCATTAGTAAAATTCTTTTTGGAATCATTTTGATCACGAAACAAATTGTGTTTTTTCACCTGCTTTCAAAAAACATACATTTCCAAGTTTCTCAAAAAGCTCCTCAAAAGTATTAGATTTTGTCTGTTGACTGTCTAAGCTTAAAGGTGTTTAAAAATTTAGATACATGATGTTATTTTATGATCATAAAGAAGCCATCCAAAGTATGTTGTGCTAATCATAGTTTTCCTTTTTCAACCTGTGATTCTTTGATTCACTCTCTAAATGTGCCTACTTCTCCAGAAGTTGATCTCTAAATTGATGTTCACATAAGATCTTAGAAAAGATTTATCCTGGTTATGACAACTTTATTCTTCTGTATTTCTGTATTTTTTCCTTTCTCCTCGACCTTCTGGAACACACAGAAGTGCACTGCAGCAGTGTTTCACTCCGATTATAGGAGGGAGTGGAGATTCTTTAATATATGCATACCCAACAGCGAGATTAAGACACATCAGGTCAAATGTTTGACCAAGTAGTTTATTACAAATCACAGTCACTAACTGAGATGGGGAAGGGAAGACGCAATAGAAAAGAGACAGGAAATAAAAGCAAGGAGTCTGTAGAAAGTGAGAGAGAGATAGTCACCACTGAGGTTTCCAGCATCGCTCTTAGTTCAGACGTTGATCTTCAATAGTGATGAGTCATTGGAGGTTGTGTTGTTCAGTTGATGACTTTAATGACAGAACAGACTGATTTATAAGTCCAAAGTGGTTGAGTCAGCTCTTTTGGAGTGACAGCTTCTGGTTTTTGGACCTCAGCAGGAACTCCTTCATTCCCAGCTTCCAGGCCTTACAAATTTAAGTCAGCAAATAAAATCCAGCAGGGAGGGGCCCACCTGTATCTTTTTTGCACAGGATAAAATGGTATCATCCCCCAGTCTCCAATACCAAGGTGGAGTTATTTGCTCACAAGTCAAATCTTCTGCCAGTAAACACTCCTGGTCTTTCAAATGTAAAATTGTCCACAAAGTGGTACTGAATGCCAAACAGCGACACCCACCACTGGTCTCCCAGATAAGTCGGTTAGAGTCATCAAAAAGGCCTCACAAAGCGAGCTTTGAGCCAAGGGGAAAAAAAAAGGGGGGGGGGAGGGAGATGGGGGGAGTGGGAGAGGGAGGGTGTTCAGTACAAGCAGCCGTATGGATAGTATGTTTTGTCAGCTGAATCTGGTATCTTATTCCTTCATAACTGGGCCTCTGTAAATTTACCCAGAAGAACTTTCACAAAAACAACAGGCTTTTGAAAAAGAAGTGATGTTTTTTGCTGAATAAACCAAATTCAAAAAGGACAATGGAATAAATATATATATTCTTGAAAAAAAATATAGCTCATTTTCTAGATAAGAAGCTCCAGAAAGTCTGATTCATAGGAACAGCTAAATGTGATCAAAAATTCAAGATAGAATATTTTTAACTTATGGTAGATTAGCAGTGATAGCAATTTTAAAAAGCTACCAAAGTTGTGAAGCCAATGACAAGATTGAAATTCACAGAGTTATGATGAAACAAGTTACGATCCATATGCTCTTAGTGGTAGATGGCATTTTAATGTTATTGCTTAATGATACATTTGATTTCATTTAATGGTTTTTTCCCATAAAAGGGGGGAAATGGCAATATAAAAATGGCCATTTTCAATTTTTATACACTTCATATATGCAAGTCCTGGAACCAAAGCATCACTGTACAAAATCAAATGACTTTAAAAGTAATAAAATGCATGCTCCACAGGAGGCTTATTGATCTTTAACAATTCTTGAAGGGATCCCAATGGTTCATAACAGTTTTGGAATAACAAGTTTGCATAAGAATAAGAATTACAGCTTAAAATGCAGGCATGGATGACAAAAAACTTCCCAAATACATTCTTATCAAAATGTTAAATTTAGACCCTACAAGAGAGGTAGGATTCATTTTCAGAGGAGGCAGAAGGAGAGCTTCCAAATACAATATCTACTTTGACTACTATAATCAAAAAGACTTCACTGCACTGTGATCATTGTACTTCCATTGTCTTTTGAAATTCTCTTAAAATTACTCGCAGTGCAGATGACTGTATTTATATTGAGGATGTCCCGGACAACTCTAATGATTCATCTTAACTCCAGGGCACAGGAGTTTGTGGTTTTGAGCAATATTTTAATTTGTTTCAAAAATTTCTAGGGAGTGCACCTGAGTCCTGTATCATTGAAGTAATTAAAACCATAACGTATCTTTTGTTTTGTTTACATTTTGTCTTCTTCTAACTTTTGATACAAATAAATTATGAGAATAAAATTGTCAAAACTGTAATTACTGTGTTATAAATGCTTACTCCAGCAAAAGGAAAAAATTGTATTATGAATACTACCACCTTCCTAACACTGCAGTTGGAAAATGGCTCAAGAAATTGAAGGTGTAACGGTTCTTTTCCTCCTTTTTCCAGCAATTTATTTTTTATTCTAGTTTCAGCTGTCTCTACCCACTCGTGTGACTACTTTCAGTGGGATCCCATTTGCTGCAATAATGTCATACAATTTCGGAGCCTGTTTACTATTTCAGGAACTGATTATTTTTTGAGAGAGAAAAATATTATAAACTGAAGAAAAGCAGAAGTTTTGGTTTTCCTCACAATACTGTACGTGTATATAAGAATGTGTTGAAAAATAAATGTGTGCACGTATGCAAGTGTTTTTCCACACTAAAATATTATGAAGAAACAGTTATATTTATTACCATTAAGAAAAGTATCATAATGAATGTGTTCTGAAAAAATAATGTTATAATTTTACAGTTTTTAATTTCACATTGTGGATTTCATCCAAAGTCAGTCAAGGACAGATGGCCACAGAACCTTAAACCATTGTGCCTGCCTTTACAAGCTGGTTTTAAATTCACAGGATGGCTCACTGAACTTGAAATGTCGTGCTTGAATCTTACAAGAAAACTATGCAGGGCTTTAAAATTTATCACTGACATCTTAAATTAATCCTGGAACTAATTAGGAAGCTTACAGACAATTCAGCATCCAAGTGCTATCTTTTCCTATTGACTTTTTCATACAGAAAATGAGGGCTCAGAACTGAGCGTGTGTCATACTACAACCTTTTGTTCTTGTCATTGTCAACTAAAAGAAGACGTGAAAAAGAAATAATTTTTTATGATTTTCACTAACGTATTAGAATATGAAGGCAGGCTTGTTTTCACTAACGTATTAGAATATGAAGGCAGGCTTGTTTTCAACTTATTTAGAATTATTACTATTAAAATAAAATCAAGGGAAAAAGGTGGAATTAAAAATAAACCATTATTTGAACATTCTTACAATATTACAGTGGTACGAAAGACAAATTATAACAATCAAATCTGAGGTGTAACAAAAGCATCTCCATAGCAAATTACATTTTTCAGTCCTTAGTAATCAGTAAGCTGAAGAAATCTGCCAGATATTTATGTTTGTGTTTGTCTGAATGTTATGATCCTTATATTTGCTTATTTGGTTGGTTTGTTATTAATGTTGTTGTTTTCCAAATTAACAAGATGTATGTTTTAATTTCTTTTTAAAGAGACCTAACCTGATAATTCTTTTAGTCAACAGTCACTAGTTTCCCTCATTTGGTTAGAGAGGAGTATAAACCTACTGTAGAAAAGTCCAAAAGCCAGAACTAACATCCTTCCTAACTATCTGCTTACCTGCCACCTACCATTGTTGTTTTTTTTTCAGTTGTACACAAGATTTTCAAAAAGAAAAGCTTAAATCCTACCTACTCTGCCTTATTTACTATGCTGAAAAGTGACTCGTATTGCACAAATGCCATGGATCCAGTGGTCTCACTCTGTTCCCCATCAATTCACTGCGCTACTGAAAACTCTCATGAGCAGAAGCACAAGTATAAAGTCTAATTTTAAACCCATATTAAAGAATACCTGCACTTCTTTTTATGAATAATTAAATTTCTGCTTTTTGTATATAGATATTTTTAGTATATTTGACAGCAATTCTTTACCTTTACAGTGCTAACCACCATACTGAGCAGAGCAATATTTGGGTGAAAATATGCTGCTGCACTGAGCAAAAGTGAAGTCAAAAAGCAAGGAAAACAACCAGCACAGGACTATTTGAAGAAAGCTGCCAAAGTGTTTTCAAGTGAGTCTTAAAATGAAGCATTAGCGTTCTGGATTATGTATTTTCAAACAATTTTAGTCCTAAAAGGTCTGTTTGAGTGTTTCTGTAAGGATACTACAATGATTTTTTCAGGTAATCATTTTCAGGCTTTCAAGTTTTTTAAATTACAGATAACCCATCCTTCTTATCTGAAAAAAAAGGCAAATAACACAAACAGTGAATCCACTTACTGCACTTGTGTCTAAGTGACCATGAAAAAAAGTCTTTGTCTGATCAAGTCACTTCACTTTAAAGTTTCAAGCTGAAATTGATGTTCCATTCACAAGGATAACAGAAGAAGGAAAAATTACTATAGAAAACTGCAGGCACTGATATTATTGGTCATGGAGAGTACTGTTCAGAAGAAAACTTTTTTTCTCCTTTTTCATCTCAGCTGGATTACACTGGTGATATAACATGAAATAATCATCATAGTGACTTAAGAAAAGTGGAAAAAGGGTTTTAAACCCTATGTGTTCACTCTTTTCACTTTCTAGATTTCACTATTACAAACATTCTGTGTACAGTCTTCCTCCTCCTATCCCTTTGCTTTACAGGAAAGATCAGTTTTTCTAACCGGGATAAGTGCAAATAATGTAATAAGAAAGTTCATCATTCTGTATAAGATGAACAACTTTCACAATTTTTTAGTCACAAATAAAGCTAATGACTTACTTTTTCCTTTGTGATACTATGAGGGCTGTTCCAAAAATAATGCTTCCTATTTTATTATGTTGTCCCATGATGTCAGAGGCAGATATTGGTGGCATAGTAGTAGAGATTGAACCTTCCCACCAATATTCCATGACATTTTGTTGCCATGTGAAAGATGGCAGAAGAGGAGGAATCTGACAGAATGGCATCTAACATGGAAGTGTAAATTCAGCAAAAGCATGTCATTGAATTCCTCAATCTGAAAAAAAGTTGCAGTCATTGACAGTCACTGATGTTTGCTGAATGCTTATGGATCCCAAAAAGTAGATGTGAGCACGGTGAGAAGGTAGGTGGTGCATTTCAGCAGGTGTGACAGTGACCGTGGGTAACCTCCTCTGATGCAGAATTTTCCTAGCATGGCATGAAGGCTCATGCTCATTGGTGACAAAAATGCACAGCTAAAGGTGCTGATTATGTTGAAAAGTAGCGTTTTGTGGCTCAGAATTTGCTGTAGCAGATAGTGTTATTGTGTTCTTTGTGTCTGTTGTAGTTTCCTTTGAAACAAGAAGGAGCCATTACAATCAGAGCTACCTGTCTAGTGAAACACCTAGATATTTGAAGTTTAAAATCCTACAGTTAATAGGGATGGGTGGAAGGATATCATTGATTGTACTGTAAGTTATCTGAATGACTTCAATAAAATTTATCATTTAGTTTGGAGTGTATTTTAGAAGTTAATTTCCTCATTGCTGCAATCAAAGCATTTTGATTTGCTTTGTGGATAAGTCTTAGAAAGTGCAGATGCTCTTCAGGAATGCATCTAAAATGCTCTAACTCCTAGCAGGATTGGAGTGGATTAATACTAGTTGGGAAAAAAGAAAAAAAATCCATATTTATCTATTCAGCAAACAGCGGGAATAATACTTTAAAGGATTAATTATAGAAAATGTTCTACAAAACTGTAGTAAGGACTACCTTATATCATCATTTTGTCTTTTGTCTCCACATTGCCTTTTATTTCTTTTTGGTGTAGTTATGAACAGCAGCTTAATGAAATTGTTTAACCAAACAGATCTGATGCTGTGTTCTTTTTCCTCCCTCATTATTCTTCTGTGAAAGAATCTTTTGTTGACATGACAGAAACTGGAGAGGGGAACAGACAATGTGGTAGATGCATGAGTGTTTTCCTCTCCCATACAGTTCAATAATTAGAAATCTAATGGTTTTTTAGTTCTCCTTTCTGATACTGTGTACTAAAAAGCATCTCCTGATGTTAGAGAATTCTCAGGAGGCAGTAAGCCCACTGAGTGATTACAGATAATAGGCTGTATAGAGATATGCTGAAGAGATGTATCCAGATGCAAAATCTTCCCATTGGTCTCCCCAAACAATTCTGCATGTTAAATGATATTCTGTAGGTGTCCAACAGTGAGGAGACACAGACCCAGGGACTACTTGACAGGAAGCCACATGCATTGCTCCTGTTCCTTCAGCATCTGATACTTCTAATGCAGCCCCCCATGCAGAGCTCCATGGAGGTTATTTGACCACCCAACTCTCAGGATGCGAGATGTGTCTACCGTTACTCCCTGAAATGCAGGGTGAGAGCAAGCACATGTGTGAGTTGTGCCCATGGTGGTCTTGGCTTCGAGAAAAGGTGGGGAGATTTTGGCCTTTGATACTGTCCCTCATGGCATCCTTCTGGACAAATTATCTAACAGTGAGATAAACAGGTTCACGCTGTGCTGTGTGATAAACTAGCTGAATGGCAGAGCTCAAAGGATTATAGTGAATACAGCTACATCTGGCTGGCAGCTGGTCACTAGCAATGTTCTCCAGGGCTCAGTTCCAGGACCAGCCATGCATGAAATGTGTATCAGTGATCTGGATGCAAGAATGGCATGTATCCTCAGAAAGTTTGCTGATAATACTAAATTGGAATCTGATATTGAAGGGATGATAGGCCTTGCTGTGGGATCCAGATAAATTAGAGCACTGAATAATCATCAATTACATGAAGTTCAACAAAAGTTTACCTGGAATTGAGTAATGCTGGTCACAGATACAGACAAAGAGAAAAGTGGCTGGAGAACAGCTCTGCAGGTAGTGGTCTGGGGCGCTGGTTGACAATATGCTCAGCATTAATCAGTGAGGTGAAGAGTGACGCTTAATATGGTAGAACTAAATATTTTAACATAGTTTCAGATATCACTATTTGGAGGCATACGAACAGAGCAGATAATATTTCATAAACCAACTTTAAAGGCATGGTAACTAAATCAAGAAAAAATAATGAGGGTTAGTAGCATTTATTTTTTTTACTTTGCATTTGTTTTGACATAAACTTATTCAGAAAGACAGATCTTCATAGTGCTATAAATGGTTTACTACAAAAGATATCAGATGCCTTTCATTTTACCTTTCAACTGAAACAAATTCTAACCTGTGTTATATAAAGCACACCGAGAAAGATCATTCTTTTTCTTCAGATGCTCAGAGTACTTGGGTACGTGAAATGCATGGGTTCAGAGGAATGAGTAACAGGAGGATTCTTTAAACTCATCATGACTTGTAAGAACCTATTAATAAATAAGTCCTTCAAATTCCAGTACTTCATACTTTTGTTGCTTTTATCCATTTCCTTTTCAGTATCTTTTCAATCCTATGTAAAAATATTATCTTTTTATATGAGTTTTGAGATTTGATTGGTTTTCTGCATCAATTACATCATTAAGCTTATACTTATTATACTCAGTTCTTAATAAACTTGTAGCTATTGTTATATTTTTACATATTTTAGAGCCTTTACTGTCCTTGTTTTTTTGATCTGCGTTCCCAACTCCCGAGACATACTGATAGAACTGTTTGCAAAGCAGTGGGGGAAAGTGGGTGAGGTGTGAAAATGTAATTTTAGATCTCACTTGCTTAAAAATAAACATTTTATATAATAATTAATTCTGGTCCAACACCCAGTTTTGTCCACCCCATAACATCAAAAGGCATTGTATTATTGAAAATAAAAAAGCAATAAGAACTAGAAATTCAGGTTTCGGGAATAGTTTCTGAGTATGCTGGCACTGCTGCCAAAAGCAGTAGCATGGCCTAAGGATAGTTATCTGTATCTCTCAGGCACAGTATTATTGAGAGTCATTCAAACGGAAGCACCAACAGGATGGCTGCAGCTGGAGGGAAAAGTTATACCAGATTGCCATCAAGATCTCAGCAGGCAATGAAAAATGACAGGAGAAAAAAAAGAAAAGAAAAAAAAAGACAAAAGTCGAAAAGACATTTGCTTACTGAGTTGCAAGTATGATTTCTGAATGCCAAATATGTAAAAGAAGTTTCAGATGTATCTGCTTGAGGAGATGGAAGGGCCTCCAGGGCCAGAAAGACATGACTGAGCTATCAAGGCTACCTCAGGGTCACAGGGGGAAGTCCAAAGAGAATGCACTAGAACAGCTGAGTATCATCACTGATCCAGATGTGTGGATTGCATACAGAGGCAGAGGTTCTATGCTCAAGATATTTGCCTGAATTTTCTACCTAGCCCATAGGGTAATATGTTGCGTAATTTAAAAAAACAGCTTAAACTTCCTGTGAACTGAAAAGATATAGAACACACATACATTCTAATATCACCCACCATGCCTGTCAAATAAAATAGATGGATAAGGAGGGTGGAAAATCTTGGGGTGTAAACGTGGAGCAAGGCACTAGTGGAACACGGGACTAGTGAGAGAGCTAGAAATTCAAATGACACAAGAATATATTGTGCAACTTCTGTGACAGATAATCCTCCTCTAACAACTCTTCACCTGGCAGTGCCGCATTCCCTTGGAAAGCTCCCACAGAACATTCCTTAGAAAAGGTTGCTACATTAGTGCCTCTCAGGTTTTCTTAAAAACAGAAAAAAAAAAAAAGAGAGAAAATACAGCATGCAGACACAATGCCTTTTTTTGGTATAATTTTGATAAGTTTAAAGTAGAGGTTACCAGCAATAAAGGCCCATGACATGTAACAACAATGGTAAAATGAGAAAGAGTAGGATGAAGATGACAGGGTGTCATCTATCTCCCTCTATCTCATAGTAATTTAGATTAAATTATTATAAACTAGAAATTTGTAAGATTGATGTTTTTGGAATATCAAAATTCCAATTTTTCAGTGTGACATGGATACATGGATGGCCTGGAGTTGCAAAACCTTTATGTCATTACTGGTGTAGATACATTGTAAATAAAGGCTGGCATTTAGAGTAACTCAGTAAAACCGGTTGTATGAGTTCACAGTTTTACATAGGAAACCACAGCAGTCAATGATCTTTTGAGGTCCCTTCCAATCCGTGGCATTGTGTGATTCTGTGATTCCATGAGTCAGAGCTTATCAGAATGTGGTGTTATTCAGCTGATCTTCATATAGGATTGCTTGAAAACTTCATCCATGACTGACTATCAAAAAAATTAATGAGTGTGTTTGTCACAGTATATTTCCAGGAATTTTCTCTTGATTATACAGTCAGTAAAGGGGATTTACATTTAAATGTAATGCATTTAAGAAAATCTAACTGTAAAGACTCACATTTTACATGCGTACTCATTAATCAAAAATACCACATAACAGTGTCCAAACCTCTAGAATTTCCTTATACTTAACACACAAAATATTCTGATGCAGCTGATAATACTATAGTATTTTATGGAACCTTTTGGGGTAAAAAAAAAATTCTCTTCCACCTCCTTCAGAATTTCCAGCTCAGACAAGATCTCTGAGAAATGTTATGTAAAATATCTGAATGGTGTAGAGTCTATTTCAGGTCCTAATCAGTTAAGACCAACACAACACCACATGCTAACTGAAATGTGCAAAGCCAGTATCAGCCGTCATGTGGCTGGTTTTGGTGTCCCTTCTGAGCACTTCTTCCCTTTATAAAAAAATCCATGCTGTGCAGTTTGGGAAGAATTTTTTAACATGAAACAACCAGAATACTATATTTAAGAGAACAGACACATTCTAAAGACTTACTAGAGCCATATGAATTTATATCTTTGATAGATTAAAGGAGATCAGTTCAGATAATTATGCCTGCCATGCTTGTGCAGCTTACATTTCTCATTTGTTTCCACGTTGTGTGCACATAACAATTATCTTGTCAGATTTGATGTGCTTTTGTATTACTGGGAAAATGCATCGGCATGGTGGTCTGCCCGTCTGCCCTAGGAAGAACACTGCCTTTATATTTCAACTGACTTCAACACTTATACTATAAAAAGTTTATGTACACTTATAAACTTTTTATAAACACTTTATAAAAAGTGTTTATAATATACATTATATACACTTATAAATAAATATATATATATATTATAATATACATTATATACACTTATAAATAAATATAAAACTGTATACACATTATATACACTTATAAAAATCTGAAATTTGTTCTAAAACTCTATTCAGTCAATTGTTAAGAATAGTATCAGAGGAAGGTAGTTGAGGAGGGAAAATGAAGAAAAGTGAATGCAGAAAATGAACTTAGTAATTTGGGTAAAAAATATATGTAAGTTATGCATAAGTTATTAGAACTGTGCTCTAAAACTGACAAAGTTGTTCCACAGCATGTAAAAACAAGACACAGATTTCTACCCAGTTCTTCTCTTCTGCCATCATTTTTTTCCAAACATTTTATCAACATTACTCAGCCAAAATCTCCTCTACAAGAAACTATTCCCACTCTCCCTATGATAATGAGCCACCTGCAAAA
Source organism: Alectoris magna (assembly GCA_030625065.1). NCBI lineage: Eukaryota > Metazoa > Chordata > Aves > Galliformes > Phasianidae > Alectoris > Alectoris magna. The sequence continues at coordinate 179,931,546 of CM060560.1, read as the reverse complement.
GCAGGTTGGCAAACTGAAAGTTAGCTAATTTAGTTTTGTATTGGACTAACTGCACTATCTCCCCTGACTCATTATAAAGGGAACTTATATCAACAGAAAATTTATTGTTCTCCAGCCAAACATGTCTTACAAACTCCTACAACTACTGACTTAGGAAATCACTTACAAGGTTACGACCAAATGAAATTCAAAATCTGGAATTATGTATACTTAATAAATAATTGTGAGCTGCAAATTCCAGCAATTATTGTATGACTACCTTATAACCATTCGGTATCCCTTGGAGAAAAATATGTGTGCTTACACTGCTTGCATAAGATCCAATGTCTTTGTCTTAAGACACGTTTAGTGTGTTGTGTAAACTAACTGTACAGCGTGAGATCAGTAAATTTGTCTCTTCTGGGAATTTACACAGAGACATGAAAACGATATAGTGACTCGCGGGAGCTCCAAATATACTGTCAGATGCCCTGACGTCTGGATAACTAGAAAATCATACTTGTATCCCACCTGCATTAAATAAAACTTAAAAAAATAAAAAATAAAAAATAAGGTAGAACCTGAGAAATCTAGCTGAATTGTACTCATGGTTTATAAAAATAATTCTGAGCTTGAAAATAAATATGATGGTTTTTTTACTGTTAAACTGGAAGCCAGTTTTTGCCAGAAAAAGGAAGATGTTTAAATCCATAATTTATTAATAATAATCACTCCTCAGTATCCCACAGGGAGAGAAAATGGACACTAACATTCCAAATCTGTTTCATAGAATGTATTTATGCTGGAAATATATGCTGCAGAATAGCACTTGCATATTCTTCCAGTGTTAACGCAAATTGCAGTACAGAGGACACAGTTGTAATGAGTAGTAGTCTTTCTACCTGATGACACTAAACTGAGTTGACACACTAGAGGGAAGAGGTGCTATCTGGAGTGATCTGGACAGATCTGAGAGGTGGGTCCATGCAAACCTCGTGAAGTTCAACAACAGCAAGTGCAAAGTCCTGCACCTGGGTTGAGGCAATCTCAAGCAGAGGTACAGATTGGGCAGAGAATGGCTTGAGAGCAGACCTTAAGGAGAAGGATTTGGGAGTTTGTCTTGATGAAAGACTCAACGTGAGCTGACAATGTGCACTTACAGCCTAGAAAGCCAACTGTATCCTAGGTTGCATCAGGAGAAGCATGACCAGCAGCTTGTGGGAGGTGGTTCTGCTCCTCTACTCTGTCTTCGTGAGACCTCACCCTACCCAAACCATTCTATTATTCTATGATTCTGTAATTCATGATTGCTCCTGCTTCCTCAGACCAATTGTCACTTATCCAGTAGCAAAAACAAACAAACAAACAAACAAACAAACAAAAAAACAACCAGTGGCTACAGGATTCTGTAAATTCTTTGTTCTTTCACCTTGTCCAGAAAAAAACTTAATTCAAAACATCAAATATTTTCTCTTCAACATTGTCCATGAAGTTATTTCCTTATTTCTATCTTACAGTGTTACATAATTTGTGCTAGCTCAGAAAACAAACTACTTAATTCTGGATCACGTCAGATTATTGTTAAACTTTGAATTTGACTGAATTAATATTTCTTGTGTGAAATGTGTGTGAATCCATATTTAAATGGGAGAGATTTTACCTAAAATTTTTATCATATAAGTAAATATCAAAATGTCCTTATTTTCTATTAGTATTCTTGTAAATTCGATACATAGTAGAAATAAAATTCAGCTGTGCATGAACTGCTTTTGAAATAAGTAGTGGTTAAAAGGTTCTTGGAGCTAACATTACTGGACTCTTCCACTATTTCAAGTGCGGCCTTGGGCAAACAGTCTCCTCAAGGCCTTACATTCGCCTACCAGAAAAGAGAACTAATAATGCTTGTCGGCCAAAGAGGTGGTCTTAGGCTTAATTCTTTACTGTTCATAAAAGCTGATGAATATCTAGATTCCAAGATGCACATCATCACTAATAGATTAGCTCCTATTAGATACACTATGCAAGTTCATACTCCCTACAATATTTTCATTTAACTGGAGCTAAACAACTGTGACTGTCAACTGCAAAATGTCTGGTAACACTCTCCTAGCAATTTTCAGCCGGGAGGAAAAATGTAATCTTTGAATTGGATATCTCTCAAGAAAATGATATTCCCAACAAATAATTCCTGATTTATTTTTTTCTACATGCTGATCCTCACAAATAGCTCTTATATCCACACTTTTATAAAGTTCAATAATATTCATCCTATTCACACTATACAACGTTACTCATACCATGTCAAACAGAGTAAATGAAATACATATTGTGTCAACAATTACAGATTAGTTTCTTGACAAGAAGAGATAAGGGTACAAAGAAAAAATAATTGAGGTGAAACTGTAATGTACAAATTAATCTCCTGTCTCTCAAAAATACAAAAATATAATATCACATCTTAGCAACAACCAGAGACACTATTCTGCATCATTGCATTGGAGTTTCATGTACTTTCTGGTCACAGTGTTGTACCATAACACTAAATTGAAAGAGTGTACCTCAACCAACCTGTAAGGAACAAAGGAGACCCAATAACTACCTACAGGTGCAGAAATCAAAATGGAAGGAAATTAGGGATGTGTATTCCAAGAACACTAGCAACAAGAATGCTAGTGGAGCTGGAAGCTAAGAGATAGAACATACTCTACATGCTGAACTCATGGGAATGTGAGTCTTTGAGGAGAATACTGTGATGACAGCCAACAGCCAATAATAGGAGAAAACAAATTTAATGGAGGATGCTGAGATCTAATCAATTCTATCACAGTCTTACAGGCAATTTATATGTTTTATATGGCCTGTGAGTACGGCTCGTAGGCAATGAATGCCTTGAATGCAGCAAATCACAGCAATTCTCAAGAAGTTCTGAGCTCAACCCAAGCTTACCATGATTGCAAAGGCAGTAAAATGAAATCTTCCCTTCTGGAGGAGCAAAACCATGCAGCCTCTGCTGAGCTCAAAACTTTATAAGATATATATTCCAATAACTTCTGAATGTCCCAGAGAAAACAGCAAACTTCAAGTTCCCAACTTGCCTAAATTGGATACAATTATTTGGGCTCCAGCCTTTTACAATGTGCTTGCAGATCCTCCGTGGACACAATGGCTGGGAAAGATATGCTGCGATTATTACATACCATGAAAATATCTATATCTCAGAATTAAATTGTAAAGATTTGGTCATTGCATTTAGGGAAAGATCTCCTCTTCCTTCAAAAAGCCTGATAGCTGGTTGTGTGGAAAATTATGGATCATGGCCTGAACAGGGGAGTAGCCCATGAGAAAGGGCTTGCCTTAGCTTGGAAACACAAGTAAGCTGCATCTACCTTCTTGATATGGCTATAAGAAACTTGTTTGTGAGAAACTTATTTGTGAGAAACTGCTCTATAGCTGTAAATAAATTTCCTTGCTTTCTGTGAATGAAGGACCTTGCTTATACTGATACGCTATGCTTTACTGTCTCCCACTGTTACATATATATGGCCACAGTACTAAAAATGTTGTTAGGACACCTTGCGGGCCAATCACCACTGTCATCTGCTGGGGGCAATCCCAGGGTGGACACCAGTGCCGAGGACTTGGTGGAGACTCTACCAGCAGGCTGCCCCAGTAATGGGAGTACCTCTGTATCAAACTGAAGATTTTTTTCTCACCTGGTGCTTTGGCATAACACAGGGGAGGCAAGTGATAAAGTGAATAGTTTTACACAGATAAAACAATTCATTGCAGATAAGTGTTAGTCAACTGTATAGCTTCAAGTCCATATTATTAGAAGAGGGAGGCAAACATATTTTAAAGGCATGTAAGTAAGCCATAATGGTTCCAGATGTGCTTTTACTATGAAATGTAGTATGAACAGCCAGCCAACCACCAGATATCATCAGGCATATACCAAAACCCTTCTCATTGCCTCAATACAGATATAGGCATTTATCTAGGGTAGACTCCAGCTTTACTCATGACCACTGCAGATTCCTAGATCTAGTAAATATGGTAGGACTATCTGCACTTGAATAATTGAATCTGGAATCTTGCTTCTACCATTAACTGCAATATGAATTTAAGCTGGCCAATGTAACGATGGGTTCTAATTCTTTCCTAGACATGTCAGGTATCATCTTTTTCACAATGGCCTCTTGTGAACAGAATAGCAACTAGGAGTAATGGCCAAAAAATGATGCAGATTAACTTTGATATAAAGAACTACCCAAAAGGTAGCTATGGCTATAGTGAATTTTCATCTTTTTTGTTTGTTTGGTTGGTTGGTTTTCTTTTTTCTTTCTTCCTATTCTTTTGTTTCTTTCTCTTTCTTCTTACTTCTTTCTCTCTTTCTTTGTTTCTATCTTCCTTTCTCTTTTTCTTTCTTTCTTTCTTCCATTCTTCCTTCCTTCTTTTCCTTCTTCCTTCCTTGTACGTGATTCACTGAGACTAATATGGCTATTATGAAAGTTGAGTACCTCAGAGAAGGGGAAAAAAAAAAAAATCACTTGTTCAGTTCTTTTTTCCTAAGCTCTGTTAAACTCAAAAGCTTAGAGAAAAAAAGGGAATATATATACAGTCAAGTGGAAAGCCTGTGGCCTTTCACTAGGATGAGCAAAATTGTCATTATCACTGCAAAGTGTCTGAAAAGTACTGTCTCAGAAACGTATAAATGCGGAATTACCTTTTCCAAAGTTCAAAGTTTAAGAGTCACTGTTCTAGTATTGCAGCCATACTCATTCTTAAGAGGAATCAGGTAACTTTGACATAACCCTAGAAAGAAATTATCAAATAGCAGCTGATTTCTTCTTCTCTACTTTACCCAATACAAAGCTGGTACTCATTTTCTACCTCAGCTGAACTTCTTAGTTTGTAAGGAAAGAAAAACATGTCTATACATATCTCAGATACTCCAATCCAGTTAACTTCATAACAGAATTCTTACTATTGTGGGTATGTGAAGACAGCAATTACAAAGAAAATGAAATTTAAAAATCACAAATTATGTCATAGAATTTATCATTTGTGGATGAGGCCAGCCAGCTTTGTCAGGAGGCAGCCTTGAAAACCAGGGGACAAGCTGCTTTCTATTATATGGCAAGGGACCAGGAATCATTCTTTAAAGCGAATGATGCCAGCACAAATGATAAACATTCTTAATTACTTCCTTGTCTTATTATTTTACAGCACAGACATGATCTGATATGTAATCTGATATGTTTGCAAGTACAAGATGCAGAGCCCAAAGCAATACCATGAAGAAGCTTTCAGAGCCAGGATAGGTAAGACTGCAACTATGCCCAGCACCAAGGTAGCCTCACTGACTCTGAATCCAACTTTGGGAACACTTGTGGCTCCAAATGTCACATGGGCATATATTAGCTACAAAAGCTACCCAGTTCCTGCTGTGAGATTTATTTTTCACAAGTTAGACTAAGTTTCAGGTGAGTCAGCCGTGCAAAGTACTACAAAAGTGCCATGCAGAAAAGTGACATGAAGATACTTTTAAGCCATTCCAAAGTCTTTGCATTCTGCTTGGTTTTGTTCTGCTATATCCACTCTCAGGAGTCAAGCACAGAGTACAGTGATGGAGAACTGAATTGGGTTTGTTTATTTATATTTGAAAAGATGCAGGCAGCTTTAGGAAAATATAAGTTTAAATTTTTCAACAAGAAAGACTGAATTCATCAAAGCACTATCTTCCCCTCAGTTTCACATCTGGTACCTGGATTCCTGTGAACAAAGCTGAAAAATCCTCACAAAACTTTTGGAAAGAACGCATTTTCTATCAACAAGAGTGCAGTGTTTTTGTGTTTTTTTTTACTGATCTAGCATTTCGCAATGAGGAATTTTTTTTTTTTTTTTTTCAGAGCAAGGATTCTGATTTCCACTCCCATCAGCTTCTCCATTTCATGAAAAATACTTCTACAGTGTTTCAACCAGTAACTGACTACAACAGCATCAGAAACACAATTTTAATTTGTTTTCTTTTCTGATATCCTGTGACTATGCAGGCATAAGGCACTCTGCCTTCCTTTGAAGTGGCATTATTCATGAATATGTTCTTCCAATTTAAATACTCAAGACTTCTACCATTTAATTTTTGTTTTCAAATGGCTTCCGTATTACAGTTTGTTTGGGGGGCATTTTTCATATCAGCAGGGTAAGATTAGCATTGACATTTGTCATGAGCTATTGAAGAGACAGCAGGAACACAGTGCTAATGTTGATAGCAGTTTTCGATTTCCATCATACCAGCCTCTGAGCTCCTGCTGACATTATAACACTAACTCAAATATTAACATAAAATATTGAAAATACCATATGGATGCTGTTTGTGAATACTTGCTGTGAATGCTGAAAAGATGTTTTGCTCACAATAAATATTTATAACATTGTATGAAATGGCACAGACATTAACTGTAAAAAAGAACTTTCATCAGAACACTAAAGATGTGGCAAAGCCCTTCATTTAGTGAAAGCACATTAAAATGCTGCAGCAGTCTTCACTTAAATGGCCTTATTCTCTACTGCTGTGAACTTTGCAGAGCAATTCATGCTATGCCAGGAAAGCAAGGCTACCACACTGCAAGGAGAAGGTTTGCAAAGATATAAACGTTCACATGACCCAGGGCAAAGGAGAACCAAGTAGAAAATTTTTGCACGGGTAGTTTGCGATAAAGATGTTAGAACAAGACTTGAACTGGATACCAATTATTTCATTTCTGAATGGCCAACTCTCTCAGGCTTAAATCCTGATCTCACTGAAGTTGAAAGCAAAGCATCCCTTTATATTTGACAGTGAGAAATAAGCCTTCATAAACTTAATACATTTTACAATTGTAGACATTCTAGAGATCAGCAAGTAGGTCAAAAGACGTATTTTTTTTTTTTAACTTAGTCAATAAAAGTGAGAGTTTAATGAGGACCTATTTTTACTTCAGTGAAGAGAATTTGATCCACAGGTCTTTCCAAAATGGAAAAATAAACCAAGTACTTCCTCACAACTACTACCTCAGTAGTACAGTATTTCTGTAAGCATAAAATTCAAGGTTAGCATCACACTGAGATACAGCATGGTACAACACAGGTGGTACAAACAACATCTGTACATGAGTCGATCAGTTGTTTCTTTTTCAAATCTAATGTGTACGGTTTCTGTTTGTAGGATGCTACAAGCCTGTGCTGCTAGGCATGCTGCAAAACTTCTTTGCTCCTAGTCACAGATGGAAAACTGATATCAACTTGACTTTTGCATCAGGGAAACTGAGATAATGTGAAATACAAAAGGACTGGCTAAGGAAAGAGATCCAGACTCGAAACACTCCTGAATAATGGTAATACCTGATCAACCCTGCCAGACCTCTTTCCCAAGCTTAGGAGACAGATCCTTGAACTAAAGAATTTGCGTATTTATTTCCTTCCTTTCTTACTAACTTATTAAAAAACAAAAGGGAAAAAATACCCTGCAATTCAGAAGTAGAAGTGAGGCTGCAACCCCAGTCTTCCTTCCATTCCATGCATGTTTTTATGCTAAGGCTCATATTTTGTGTCAGAAGGTTTGAGAGTATTGTAAATAAAACCTGCCATATTATTTTTCACTGGCAGGAAATGTAACCACTGGTGGCACTGTACGTATTCTACTGCTGGAGAAGACATTCTGCACCTTGTACTGTGGAAATGGTGACAATTAAACCATTTTCTCTCTTGACGGTATATTTCAGTTGTTCTGATTGTTTATTGAAACAATTTTTGTGAACATTTTGGACTGTCAAGCTAGTAACATTTTATGCAGCTATACGATCCTTTATATATATATGTATATAGAACCCTTTGAATCCCTTTATATAAATGTGTTTATGAAAATCATAGCTGGCTTATAAATAAAATTTTGCACTCATTAGTATACCCTGAATCCCATGCTGGTGTGAATCTGGAATGTCACCTGCTTTTGTGTGAGCCTGGGTGCACTGATCACTCACACAGACTCATGCAGCAGGAGGTAGCCAGAGGTTGCTCCAGATTACAGCTTCTGCAGAAATGTGTGTTCTTCCTTAGCAGAGTTCAAATAAGTGGGAACAGTACCTTCCTAGAGAAGGTGAAGAAAGCTGCCCCAGGCACTCATGTGGACACACAAACACTTCTCTTTCACTGCAAGAGTTTCCTGTTGATCCTATTCACTTAATTTAAACACAGCTTTTTTTTTTTTTTTTTTATTTGAACCTCAGATTACCCAAAAAGCATGAAATATCTCAGAAGCATTCTCAGAACATTTTGCTTACTTATGTTTAAACTAAGAGAGCAGTGTAGCCCATTAGTGAAAAGATAGAGATGTAGGTCTACAAAATGAGAAATAGATGTAACGCCCATTAACGATAATGTAAGCTCTGTGCACAAAACTGTGAAAGAAAACATTTTTGCCTGCTTTGGGAAGTCATTTTTTCTGTATTAAGTGCAAAGTCTCTAAAACAATAGGAATGCCTAGGTCCAGCTCTCTGAATACAAAATAGTCAAGCCAATACAAATATGATTTTATTTAAAGGAATACATTTAGTCTGACAACCAGTGAGCTGTGGCTCAGTGATAAACCCTGGCAAATGGGGTTTGTAATGGAAATGTTGACAGATTCCCTGCCCTCACAGCACTACTGTTATCTATTGCATTGCACATTAAACACACATATCACCTGATAAATACCTAGCATGTTAAATCTGATAAAACTTTTACTGAATCAAACAGACAAGGAGTTGAACATGATAAACAAGCTCCTGTATCTGATCCATCAGTTTCAGAAACAGATAAGTAAACAACTGAACATGATACAGTACATCACTGTCATGTGATTAAGGTCACCCCTTGGAATTGCCATCCTCAAAGTGAAAGCTGTGGTTTAAAAATCTAGCCATGAGGTTTTATTTATCTATTTTTAATTGGGGTCACAAACCTTTGTCAACTAAACTTTGTAAATTAACTAATGTAAATACAAAGAGACTCCTGCATTAACAGTACTCAAAAGAGCATGCATTTGCTCACACACTTCAATCTCTTCGCCTCTGTTGAAGTAGTCACTTCCTTTATGCAGAACTATTTACTCATTTTAATACATAAATGAATGGTGTTGTTTTTTTTTTCCAGGGATGACCCAGAAGATGGAAGATAGTTAAATCGAGAATGAGTTCAGTCAGAAGATAGGTCTTTACATAACGGAGTGAAAACTATTTTATTAAATTTATGATAGAATGACCCACAGAAAGGCTGTTCCTGGTGGAAGAAGCTATTTTATCAAGTCAGTTCTCCAGCAGTGTGAAAAGCTGCCATGAGAGACAAGCAGAGCTGTCAGCAGGCTATTGAGGAAGATGTGTTGTTAAGCAGGATGTAGGGAGGTGAGCGGATTAGGCACTGCAGTTTGGTTTGCAAGAGAGAGCAGTATACTGATTACACATAGTGTGAGGCTGAACTGTTGGATGTGAGAGTTAATATTTCATAGAAATCATCTAAACCTGTTCAGTATGTAGCTGAGTTTCATGTATTTCTGCTCTTCTTTTTTTCTGAATGCATTCCTGAAGTACGCTTGAAAGAGGCACTGCTTCTAGCTGGTAACAGAATTAAGTGAAAATACTCTACCTCACTGCTGTGCATATCAGTTCTACACACCGGATTGTGAAGTACTAGTGTTCCAGATATCCTGCACATCATAATCACTATATTCTCCTCTCATCAGATCTGGTTAGTTGTCATCTTGGAGCATGGCAGTCAGACTTCAGGACATACAGAATCATGCCCCTTTCTCTGGTCAGTAATTGGTCCACAGAGCAAGGTGGACAAATCATTGACATCATAGATTGTTGCATAGATGGAACTAACCACAGGGAGAATGTTTGATTTTCTTGGATGTTATCTAATGCCCCAGTATATATTTTCATAACCCTGTTTATATCAATAGCTAATTTACTAAAGGTCCTATTCCTATTAAGTCCTGCAATTGTCTCAGCAAACTGAGGAAAAATATAAAAAGAAGATAAAATTACTTTTATCATATATTTATATTTTATATTTATATTTATATTTTATTACTTTAGTTTTAGTTTTTCTGAATGAACTCATGCTCTTAAATTTCACTGAAGAGTCCTTAGTAAAAACGTATTGCCTGAATTCTAAACACCAATTATACTTTTTCTTTCATTTGATGTTCTCTAGTTCAGTTTTCTTCAGAAATGTTCATATTTGGTTGTTCGGTTTCTGTTCCCTCTAATGTTTAAGGTATTTTCTCATGCACTTGCACAGCATAACAGAAAAGGCTAAAGAAAAGGTATTTTCATAAAAGTACCAAGTTTATTCATTTTATAAAAGCCCTTTAAAATTAAAAGTCTACTAAAAAATTACTTTGGAATTCAGCTTTTTTTAATTTATTTTTTTTTTCATGAATTTAGGAGGGGGGGGGGGGGGGGGGGAAGAGGAAAAAAAAACCCAAAACCTATTGTGTTATTTTGAAGAGCCTCCGTTCAATCCCCCTCCAAATAAAATCTAATTTGATAGATAGCCTGTCAAACAAATATATAGCCTGAGAGCTTGATAAAACTTTACAAGGACAGAGTCTACCATTTGAGCTTTTCTTATATAATCTTATAATAATTTATACTGTTTTTCTTGTTAGTGTGAAAGATCAACTATAAAATAGGTGTCTCAATGAAATGAAATAAAATAAGGAAAAAATATGGACAAAAATATTCACTTTTCTGCAACTTATTAGGAAATATATTCCTTGCAAACATATACACATGTGCACACTTTTCATGCATCCATTTAAAATAAAACTCTGCACACAAAGATTCCTGAATGTAATGAATCTGAACTCTTTAGGTATGTGTTTCCCTTCTCAGCTCCTCTGGTTTAAGGGTTCTCCCAAATCAACTATTTTCAAGAAGGAATCTTGGTTTTGTTAATACCTTCTTTGTGAGGAGGTTTCCTGAGATAGTTCTCTCTGAAGTATGAGGATGATTTAACTAGAGTAGGAATGACCCACCTAAGAACGAGGATGCAGTGTTATGGCACTGGGCCCAAGTGTAGAATGAGGAGGAAGGGCCGCCTTCAGACTAAGGATGTATGTGCAGCTCTCGGGATAAGAGAAGCTGTGGAAAGAACTTCCAGTGGCAGTTATTAACATTCAGTTCAAGATTCATCTTTAACAGATTTTTCAGAAGTGACACGTGAGGGTACCAGCTCTTTAAAGATGGACTGAAATTTTTCAACACAGCCCAAATTCTGAATCTCAGTGTGTGAAAACCTAGTTGACATCCAATTAAGCCTTTTCGTTGTTGATTTCTACAAACCTGTGCAGTGCCTGTATCTTCGCAGCCCATTTTTAGCCCTTATTTCTGCATCTGTTTCCAACTTATTCCAACCCAGTTACCAAGTGGTAACTTCAGATTTCCGTTAGTTGTGGCTGGCTGTATTCATCTTTCAGAAAAAGAATATCTACACAAATGATTTCTCATTGAAGTAGATGGAAACTTTGTTGATTTCATTCTGCTTTTGATCAAACTATAAACTTTCATTATCTTTTCGGCAGAGAATATTTTTGGATATGAAAAGAAATCCGCAGATCTGCATGCAGCTGCTTCTTTTCTCAACACCGATGGCTCTATTAAGTTTAGTGTGAAATATATCAAACTGAGTACCTCTCTCTCAGCTTTTATTATGTAGGATATAACTTTTTCTAATGAAATAAAATAATGTAAAATACCTCTTAGTTTAGTCATTTTATTTTTAGGGAAGTAAGGACATGCCATTTTGTCCCAGCCTTTCAAGTACAGAAAAATACCACTTTTCGACAGAAAAACAATGAATCCCATATTACTCCTATGTGGATGCCCTCTCTTCCAAATGAGACCTACAATGCAGATAGAAAAGTAGTGTTAAGTGTACTAAAACTTATCTGCCCACCATATTCCTCTGCAGTCTTTACCTCACTGGTTCTGGATGAAAGACAATAGCTCACCATTCAGAGGGAAAGGGGAGACTTGTCAGGTTATAAGAAAGGATCCATCACTTAGTAACAGCTCCAAAAATATTGTGCCTACTAAGAAGAAGGGAATATGAGAGAAAACCTGTCTCAAGGATAAATGAAAGACCAAACGGACAACAAATCCCAACCTAGAAAAAGTGATGTGCTGGTTAGCAGGCCACACAGTAGCTTTTACTAATGCTGCCAGTTGTGCTATAGAAAACACAGTGAATAAAAAAGAACTGGGAAAATCAAAAAAGTAAAGAGATGTAAAAAGCGAAATAACCAGGAGGTATAAATACTGTGTGATCAACAGACTAAAATACGTGTTGTGAGTTTTCTCTTTCTCCAGTTTCTCTTTCAAGAAGAAAGTGAAAAACAAAGATCACATGAAACATAACAGCATTAGAATTTGTCTCGTGTCAATGTTGTTCAAACCTGACTAAAAGAAAAAGATGTAGTAGCAAAAGCTTTTCTTCATACTGGTTGAAGAATAGTGGAATATGATAACAGAGATAACAGAGGCTGAGACATTAACTTAGAATTTATGAACAATCCTATCCCATTTACAGTTCCATATCTCTATTGGGAACTCAAATGATGTCAAGGATCAAGGAACGACTGGATGTTGTGTTGAGGGACATGGTTTAGTGGGAGCTATTGGTGATAGGTGAGCGGTTGGACTGGATGATCTTGTAGGTCTTTTCCAACCTTGGTGGTTCTATGATTCTACGATTCTATGATTCTGTGTTAAGTTTCATTTGTTCATGTCAATCTTCTTTTAATGCTTTAAAGAAGCCAAAGATTTATCACCATGGAATTTTTTCTGATTGCACTATTTTGCCTTCCAAACAGAAACGAAGACAGAACTTCTTAAACCCAACTACCCAACAAACTTCTTTTAGGATTACATTGATCTAAGTTTTTAATGTGAACTCTTTCTGAATTGTAGTTGGTCTAAGATTTTTACATTGAGTTTTAAACCAGAGTAGATTTTTTTAGCTGAGCTATAAAACCTTGAAAAACTACATTTGTAGCAGAAATAATCACAGAGCCTGGAGTGTAGTAGCAATTTTGAGTATACTAATAATAAATAGATCTGGATTCTACAAAATAAATTTATTACAGCAGTTCTACTCTAGTATGTTATTTTGAGCTCAGGTTTCTTGTTGGTGAATATGCTGGGCTAATACACTTCTTAAGTCATGATACAAAAGCTGGAAGTGAAAGTTGTAAAAGCAAAATGAATTGATTATGAATATAAATTTTTAACAAATAGAAGAGAGTTTTAATTCTAAAGATTCATGATAGAGGGGAAGAATGGATTGTTAGAACAGCCTTTCCTATGGCAGGTGATTTGTTTTTATTTACTATTGCAAGTATTGACTTACCATAAAAGTAGAGACTGATTTTATTGTTTGAATTAGACTTAGTGTAAATGTGGTTGGTTTTAACCATAAACAACTTCTAATGAGCAATAGTATTACATATATTTTAAAAAAATGTTAGAAAATAAAACCTGTAAATTCAACTCGCATTTTACATTGACCAGCATTACATTCCATGGTCCTTTGACCCTACAACATACACACACATTAAAAATGTAAATATTGGAATACTTTTTGAAAAAAGAAAGAAAAAAAAAAAGAAAGAAAACTCACAAAGAGAGCACTGTGCTTATTAAGTCTTGCAAATTACAATAAATAAAAATATAAATGGTGTAAGATGGCAATCACACACATTCTTTTATAAAGAAAAAAAAATGAGTCTGAGAGGGGACTTTCATCAGGACAGCATACCCTATACCTCTCGGTTCTAGCAGGCGCTCTACAACTTCTCTTTAATAAGTAATATCTTCTGTAACTGTTCCACTCCTGCTGTCTTGAATATGAACAGTCTCTATTCTTTATCTGCAAGGAATCTGGACAGGTAAAAGAAGCTCTTTCCTGAGATCTTTTCAGCAGCAGTATGGTAAACATAGTCTCACTGGAGTCACAAATCGGCACTAAAAAGGGATAGGTTCAAACTTTCTGATTATTTCTTTTCTGAATAGAAAATTCTTCTGCAATTTTTCCAGATATTTGCAGTTTTACATACATATTCCTGAACTGAATATCAGGAAAGATTTTACAGATTCAGAATAATCCTGGAGCATCTCCCCTATGAGGAATGACTAAGTGAACTGGGTCTGTTTAGCCTTGAGAAAAGAAGGCTGAGAGGGGATTTGATCCAGGTTTATAAATACCTGAGGTGTGGGGGCCATAGTGGTGAGGCCGGACTCTTTTCAGTAGTGCGTGGGGACAGGACAAGGGGAAATGGGATGAAGCTAGGGCATAGGAAGTTCTGCACGAATGTGCGCAAGAACTTCTTTACGGTGAGGGTGACGGAGCACTGGAACAGGCTGCCCAGGGGGGTTGTGGAGTCTCCTTCTCTGGAGATATTCAAGACCCGCCTGGACGCCTACCTGTGCGACCTGCTGTAGGGAACCTGCTTAGGCAGGGGGGTTGGACTCGATGATCTCTGGAGGTCCCTTCCGACCCCTACAATTCTGTGATTCTGTGATTCTGTGATTCTGTGATTCTGTGAATAGAATTTTAGGTGAAAATCAAGCACATGAAGTAGCATATACCAATATGGAATGCAATGAAACCAACCAAATTATACAAAATTAAGTGTTTGTTGTTTGTGTTTTTTTTCCGTCCCATATATAATTTATGGCTTTCATAAAAATTTTCAAAAGTATCATTTTGACATCCTAGGACTATGATACAGAAAACAAAGATCTAATTTATAGATCTAGCTCAAGAAGACCAAGAACTTGAAGATTTCCTATTCCTATATTGCTGATAAGGGCTCTGATACAAGGTTAGTTCTTTTTACAACTTTTTTAGGTCTTGTCATGTTTGTAATTTCACTCTCACATAACACTTTCTTTTTTGTTGTTGTTTAAAGGAACCAGTTTTCAAATAGCGTATTCAGGAGGTAAGTCAGTAAACGCAGCAGATATTTTGTTGCACAAAGTACGTAAAGGCACTAAATGTTAAGCGCCCCAAAATTTCAAGTCTCTGAAACATTGTCCAGCGCTTTCTGTCCCACTGGTCTCAGTTGTGATATCAGAGACGGACACAGTAGTTTGAATTATTTGCTGTGTTCTGGATAAAATATAGTCTGTTGTTTAAGGTTTCTTCCTTTGAATGTCAAAAGAAAATCTAAGGCTGGATTTCTTTGTAAATTTATGTAGTTACAATAAAGTATTCGGGAATCATATTAATGAGCAGGATATAAATAAACTGACATGTCACTTTCAAGAAGACTCCTAATGTTATTTTACTGTGAAATAATTCTGGATTTCCTTGCCTCTGAATTCTGAATTCCAAAAAATAAAGAAAAATGTATTTGATAAAAGTAAATGAGACATGAGAGAATTTTAAACACTCAGTGAACTGAGACACCTACATTGTTTTTAAAGCCTCATTTTAAACTGCATTATTTACCATAGAACCATTACAATCTATCATGTTATTGTGCTGTCATATAGACACACAAAATCCATGAACTAAGTTCCTTGCAGAGATATTATTAGGAGTGGAGAAATATCATTGTAGTGATTTGACTACTTGTGCAGGCTCTTCATTGTATTTCACACCAAGACAATGTAGACTTTTCCCTCATATCATTTCTTATGCTTTGTTTACCTGTATTTTATTTGTACTGCAGCAAGCTCCAAGGTGGTCCATGGCTGAATGTGCTGTGTAGAGAACTTGCCTAGGGACAAAACTACACAGGCCATAGCTTTCCATTTGCCCTTGCCTGTCCACGGATATTTCCAGGATAATCATCTGAGGTTGCTAGTAGCAAAAACTCATTTGCTGTTCTGTTGCCACCAATAAGAAACACTAGATTTTCTTGCTTTCTTATATGGCTGATTAAAGAGTATAAGGGGATGAAAGTAGAGGAAGGGAGGAAATCTTTGCTTATGCACTTGTAAGTGGAAAGACTGAAAAGTGAAAAGGTGACAATTACAGCAGTCTTCAACCTCAGAAAAATCTGTACATTGTCCTTGATAAGTATTCAATGAAGGCTCTGTAAACAGCTTACTTTTCAGGGAGATTTACCACCAGATTTACATCTTTACCCTAGAGTGAAAAAGGTAGAAGGAGAACTTTTCATTAGGTGATAGAGGATCTGGGAGGAAGCTGTTTAAATTATCCAGAAATGACATGGACTGAGAGAGGAAAAGGAGAGCTTAGAGCGGAGAGAGAAACTTGCCTCCCTGCATTCAAAATCATCAACTACAAAAGCCTCTGGTGTTATGTCCTCAGGCTGATTCAATAGCCTGTATCAATCATCCAAATTCCAAAGCTGGCTTTCCTGTTTACCTTCTCTTTCCCCAAGCAGTGTCTGTAGCTATTCTTGCTGCTGGCTGCAGCCCTGCTGATGCGGGCTCTAGCAGGCAATAGCTGTCACACCTATTATCAGCTCACATCTGAGACTGAAATTTCTGATGAAATGCCTTAATTGTGATACAGAAGGTAGTATCAATGATGTTTGATAGTTTGGTCTAAAAAAGCTCTAAATAGCTTAAAGATATTTGAATCTTCATTACCTGCTTTCCAGGTGAGTGTAGCATCAGCAGTAGCTTGCAGAATGGTTTGAGACACTGTCCAGTCTCTTTGTTAAAAATGAATGACTCTGAAGACAGAAAAGGGAAAAAAAATTGAAGGATCTCTTTCTAAGCAAGAAAGTAATTTTCTGCAGAGGTGGGACTGGCTGGTTCTTGTACTTATTACATCTTTTATTGATTACTTTTAAGTATATAGGATCCTTGGAGAACACAATAGGCAACAAAGGAACAGTTGTGATTAATTTTGGCAGATCCAGAAGCTAATAATACCTGAAGATAAACATCTGGAAGTGTTTCCTATATAGAAGTAACATGTTTTTGTTTTTGGTGTTTTGTTTTTTTTTTTCCTTTTACAAGTTCAGTGTGTTTTGTGTGATTTTGGAGAGTTTTTCTGTTTTTGTGTGTTTTGTTGTTTTTATTTACTTGACATGGATAGAAACTGTAAGTGACACTTCACAATCCTACAGTAAGGAAGAAATAATCTACATTTGCCCCAACACATCACTTGCAGATGGCTAATGTTTTCATATTATAGGAGAGAAGAAAGGGAAATATTCCCAGAGGTCCATTCCCACTTCTGTGATTCTATGTATGTGATTCTGTAAAATAATTCACATCAACAGTCTAAGCTGACACATTATCTACCTCTTAGCACAGTGAATTTGGACATAGGTAGGTTTGCAAACACTGTTGGGAAATAAGCTTCCAGTAAGACATTTTCTTAATGTTTGACATTTTCTGAAAAGTTTCACTGTCTGCATTGCAATGGTAATGAAAACTGCTTCCGCTTTTGGTAAAATCATCAACAAATGCTAAGGGATCTTTTTTAAATGCCATAATTCTAGAACATTAACTCTATTTAATGTTTAAAACACCTTTCTTATTTGCAGTACTAAATCATATTTGATTGATAATAAAATACTTATTCTAGACCCATTACATTATCACATCAGAAATTTCCTTGGTTTTTGTATCGGGGTTGATTCCTTTTACTGAGAGGTATGTATAGCAGGGGGGTTTATTTAAGTATGCAAGACCCAGATTTATCCAATAGTCTAACTACATTTGTTAGCAATATTGTCAACTACTATTTGCATGAAAGAAGACATCAAACATCTTTTTTATTATCTTCATTATCTGTCTCCATCTACCCTGATATAGTGTTATAGTCCTAGCAACTCTTTAAGCTTGGCCACCAGAGCCTCATTTCAGGTTGTGCGTAAATAAATAGGACATAACCAGATGACCCTCAAAGGCTTCTTCTGACCAAAACATTCCAGTGATTCCATGATTATTTTATTTTTCAAGATATTTGCTTTTCTATATTTACCTGATACAACACTTTGTGGAGCCATTAACTTTTAAAGTTTTTGAGCTAAATTACTGTATAGATATTTCAGTAATGTTTATAACCTTATAGTGAAATATGCAGTGTTAGGTATTACCACAAGAGCCTCTCCTGGAAAAGCTGGTAAAGGGCAGCTGTTATTGCTGCTGGCTGCAGTCGTATCAGACACTTCACTTCATCAGATGGGTCTGGAATGCAGCACAAGGTTGCTATAAAATGACAAAATCCCACAGAGTAAGAGCTCTCTCAGAACAAATTTTCATGAGGCTAATGATCACTCCCTTCCAAAAAGGCTGATCTGAAAAATGTGTATAGAATTTTAAAGTGTTCTTACATTCATTTTTTTTATGGAAAAAACCTCAAATTCTTGATTTGCTTAAGTAATATCAGAGTTGATAGATCAGATAATGGCTCTTTGCTAGATTGCTCATTTACATAATACATGTTTGTTGTTACACACCATTCAAATATTTCTCAGATACCAAGGATATCCCTTGTATATAGCCTTGTAATACTTAAGGCCTGAGCAGGAAGAAAAGAGTTAAAAATAATTTTGAAGGAAAAAATACGAGGAGAATGAAGGGACTTTGGTAATTTCTGACTACTTCTGTGTGTTACCAGCTGGCTAAATTGCCATTCATTTCACAGCACAGTAGTACTCCAGTCCCGGTATGTTAGTAAACCAATATGTTCTTCATTCTTCACATATTTGCAACAGGTTTGTCTGTTTTCCAGTTAAATTTCACTTGTGTTCCTGTGAAGGATTAGAAATTCCAGCATGAAAGAAAATAGATCCCAGATAACTTAAGGGTTTGTTGCTTCGTCCCAGGGCAGGAAAACTTCCACCTTACTCAGGCTTGAAACTTTTCTGCCCAGTCTGTTCTCAAGAACTTCCGGTAATGATAATTCTACATTCTCCCTAGACAGTCCTTTCTAGTGATTTATGGTACAAAATCTTTTCCTAATACATATTCTAAATTTCCCCTGTTCTAATTTAAGACCATTACTTCTTGTTGAATCCAAGGCTGACACAGAGAACAGATTATTCCTTTCGTCTTTGTAACTACCTTCTGCATATCAAAGAGTGCTATTTTATATCCCTTCCAGTCATTTTTTTCTTCAAACCTTATCCTTTTTTCAGAGGTCATGTTTTCAAGAACTCTGTTCATTTTTCTTGTTCTTTTCTGTAATTTCTCTTATAAGTACTGTGTTATAGTGATACAATGTTAAGATGATTAATTTAAAAAGTTGAAATCCTTTTAATTTGGACCCTGACATTGTATGAATGCCTAGTTTCACATTATTCTAGTTTCATAAGACAATTTCTGGGGCACAGTGTATAATAAATTTCAAAATAATAGATGTAAGTTTTATGAAGTTAAGTCACTCCTAGATTTAGCTGCAATGGTTTCAGGGGTTGCTGATCCCAAAAGCCAATACCTTAGCTACTCAAAATGTCAATTCATACCTCAGCTGTGGAATTTGGTCTAATAAATCAGCCTGTGAATGGCAACTGTTGTTTAGATCCACTTCTGTCAGCTTCCTCTATGACAGCAGTAACTTTCAGCTAAGCATCAGGATTAGCATTTGGAGTCTGCAAAGCCTTACTTACCACAGCCGTTTGCTTCTGTATGTGGCTATGCCTTTAAGTAACCCTAACTAAGTCTATCTTAATGTACTGCAAAAATCTACCCTTGCTGAGTATAAGTAAGTGTCACCTCTCTGATGACTGATTACATCACAAAGCAGTTATGGTTATCAGCTCTGATTATCTGTCAATTACTGGCCATAAGGAATCCTCATGAAGGAGAGTAAGTATGATTCATGGAAATACAGTTTCTCAGGACAGGCACTAATAAATGAAGAAAACTAAGAGAAGCTTTCTTCTGTAATGAGAGCATGTGATAATCTGGTGCAAACATCATGATTGTCATCAAGAATTGCTCTGCAGATACGCTGGAGTATTCTCACTCTCTCAGAATACTAAGGAAACTTCAGACTCCCAGGCAAGCGAAATCAAATTTGCAAACACAGAGAAAGGAAGGGAAATGGGTGGTGGATGAAAAGATGATGTAAGAAAAAACACTTTTTAACAGAAACACTGGACTGAAGTCTCAGGGAAAGGTCAAATGTTTCCATCCACATCCATCCATCCATGCATTTTCATCCGCCATGTTTCTTTTTCTCTTTTCTATTCTTATCTTGTGGTCAAATGCTTTCTAGTCAGAAAATATCCAGGTGCAGTATTGGGATGCTTGAAGCCCATAAATGATGTACTGAATCACTTGGTGTTAGATCATCTGGGTAGCATCCAGGGATTCCAAGCTGCAGTGACAACCTGTTTCCCTACTCTACTCGCAAAGAGTGAGTTTTGGTAATGACCCCTATATCTCAAGGACACTGCATTTTTCAATATGAAGTTTCTGTTCATTTAAGGTTGTAAGGACAAACGATCATTGGAAGCATTGTTTGAGTAAACTGATATCAGAATCCTGCAATTGAAACAGAAGTAAAATGAAAAAGGCAAAAAAGGTCAACTACAATTCCGATATTCATAGCTTCAAGTGCAACAACGAAAATGAAAATAAACTGTCAGCAGTTTACAGGCTGGTTTGGCCCTGTTCTGTGACTAGTGGGGTGAAGGGATTCACAAAATCTGCACCTCTGGAAAAGAGAAACAGGGGACCCCAAAATAATTAAAAATAGTGGCAACGATCTGAGGAGAAACAAATTTTCTAAATATGGTATCAGAATGCAAGATAACACACTATAATACAATATAATTAGAATTGAAGCTAATAAATCAAATAAGCCGTAGGCCTAACAGTAGTTCTGGTTGTGTAGGTGATGCGTGTGGTAGGGACAAGCAGCAGGGAGGAGAACCGAAGGAAAAAGGGACATCAGGTGACCTTGCCAGGGGTTATATCATCTCCTCTCTGAATGCAAAGTCTTCCAGAATATGTAATTCTTCTTCTCTCCTAGATCAGTGCCCAGAACTGGAGCATTAACTCTTTAATTCCCAGTGCATTTCCCCATGATTTTAAAGTTGGTAAATTTCATTTGAATATTGTATTCTCCACTTGATATTTGTCATACATTCAATGGAAAATATTATAAAAATGCTGATTTTTTCCCTTTTAAGTGCTCCCATCCCCCACAAAAAAAGATTCCTACACAAAACCACGCAAAATAGCACTACACTCAGGAAAAATGCAGTTTGACTGTTCTTCATTGCTGTGTTGCTTTGATACAATCACACACTGCAATCAAAAATGAACCTTTTAAGCCATTAAAATTTTATCATCCACTAGGGAACTATTTCTTCTATAACTGAAATTACTGTTTTCTCTTACTGTCTACAATTCAATTGAAAATGGCAAGTAATTACACAAAATGATCTGATATCACATAGATAAATTCTTAAATGTCTCAACAGAGCAGAATTTCTTTCAGCAGTAAGCACTTTCTAGGGAAGATGGAATAAATAGTACATTTTTAGACCAAAATAATATAAGTTTTTAGACCAAAATAATGATTCAAGAATGCAGCGTTATTTCTGCCACTGTATAGTTTATGCCCTCAGGAAAGTAAAGAATTTTGTTTTACAGAAGATGCTGCTGAGATACAGAATTAAGTTCCACTCTTTTTACTTTATGATCCACTAGCTTCATGTGAGTGAAAGCAATGAATCTGGTTAATCATGACAATTTTTCTTCACTACAAGAATCTTAGTCTATTTGAATGTCTCTTTCCTTTCAACTTAGTCAAACAAAACATTCAACAAAACTTAAAGATATTGCCCATTTACTTGTTAAACCAACAGAAAATGTTAGTTACAATTCTGAAGAATCTTGATGGCTTGATAAGACTGTACCTCACGTTTAGTTTCTTCCAAACCCTAGTGCTGTTACCTACAGCAACAGGATATGAAGCGAAACCCTAGGTTGAATTATGGTGCCCATCTGAAAAACAGCAGAATTCTCTTCCATCACATTCCAGGTTTGATCTTGATGTCTCTAAGTCAGTAAAATA
Source organism: Alectoris magna (assembly GCA_030625065.1). Taxonomy (NCBI): domain Eukaryota; kingdom Metazoa; phylum Chordata; class Aves; order Galliformes; family Phasianidae; genus Alectoris; species Alectoris magna. The sequence goes on along the minus strand of CM060560.1, from coordinate 179,909,520 downwards.
TCCTAAAGTGGAAGAATCTCAAGCTTGAAATATGGGCCCATGTGAACCTCATGAGATTGAACAATGCCAAGTGCAAAGCGTTGCACTTGGGTCAGGGCAATCCAAAATATATGTACAGACTGGAAGAATAACTCACAGAGAGATCTGGAGGAGAAGGACTTGGGGTACTGGTAGACGAAAAGCTGGACATAAGCCAAGAGAATGTGCTTGCATTGTGGAAGGCCAAATGTATCTTGGGCTGCATTAAAAAGAGGAGAGGCCAGCAGGGAACAGGTTGTCTCACTCTGTCTGCTGTACACATAAGCCTACCTGCTGTCTTTACCATCCAAGAAAGTGAGCATCCTTCTCTTTTTCTTATTCTAACAAAGAATGTCATAAACTAACAAATATCAAATGACAAGTTATCGTATCTCAGCCCAATCAGACTAACAGTGAGTGCAGTGTGAGATTTTGAAGATCAGCATACCTGACAAATCTGTCAAATTCCCTTCTTAGTCTGAGTCTTGTTGCATTTACAGTTCAGCATTTTATATTGCAAACAGTCATATTCCCATTGGGAATAATGAATATTTAGATCTGTACACAGTTTCACAGGATCATGTACTGAGATTATTTTTCTCTTGTGTCCTTCCTCAGTATTATACATTCTGTAAAAACAACTGGGAGAGATTTTAAGTGTAAAATATTTAGTTATGCACATCTGTGACAAAATACCCATTAAAGTATACAAACTACTAATGAATGGATGAACTATATATGATGAATATTTTTTTTCTTACATATTTCTGGAGTATTTCTCACACTTGATCATGACTAGAACACTGTTCAGGAGTGCAATAATAACAGTAGTGTTGGACTGCCTTTTTGTCACAATGATATTCATTCAACCATGGTAACCTATGTAAATAAAAAGAAAAATATTGCTGTGTCGGAATTTTTAGCTTTCAGAGAGTCCTTACTTGTGAACTTGGAAGTACCAATCTATATTTAGATTTAAACTAGCTTTATTACTAAGTAATAAAACTAAATGTAAGCTAGCTTTATTACTAAGCATTATTTTCCATCTTGGTGAATGGACTGCAACAGTATTAAAACTTCAGATGTTTCCTTATGAAAGTTCCCTTATAATACATACGTTTTCGTGGACACTCTTCCTTTGATAGATTTATGTATTTATTTTTATTGAATAATCTTGCACTCCTTAACAAAAATCTCTGACAGAGATTTGATGTCACCTGAAACTAAAACCTTAGAACACCTTACTGCGCAACATATGTAGTTTGCTCCAGAAGTAATATCTATCTATCTCCTATTAATTTTGATGGAAAGTATAATAGCTACAAAGAGCACAACAGCATTACATGATAGAGAAAATTCTCAACTACAAAACACTATTTTTCAGCACAGTAACCACCATTATCTATGCATATTTGGTAGCAATGAATAAGAGCTTACATGCCATGCTCAAAAAAAGCTGCATGGCCATCTGAAATATGGCTTGGCTTTCATGTTGCTGTCACCACTGCTGTAATGAACCATCCACTGCATCACTGTGCTCACATCCACTATTCAGTCTCAAGAAGCCTTCAGCAAGCGTTAAAGAATGTCAATGGGTGCCATTTTTTTTCATATGGAGGAATGAAATGGTACATCTTTGCTTCAAATGTATTTGTATGTCAGAAGCCAATTTGTAAGACTGTTTCTCTGCTATCATCTGACACACAGCAACAAAATCTAGCAAAATATTGGTGGGAAGGTTCAGCCTCTACTGTCATACAGCCATCACCCACCTCTGATGTTGCAGACTAACATAATAAAGTATGAGGCATTACTTTTGGAGTGGCCCTTGTAGATTGATACAGATAATTAGCCGTCTTTAAAAGACTCTTGGTTACCTCAGCAGAAAAGATATATGAATATTTACCCATGTCATTGTCAATATTATCCAAAAAAGATTTTGTTCAAAATGTGACTTATCTAACCCTTAGCTGTTTACCTTCTCTGTTGACAAATTGTGTGTATACAGGTGCTGAAATATGTTTTTTGTATAGAAAAAAATGTAGTAGAAGGCCTCAAAAATGAGTGCGCCTTCTCAACCTTGTAATTTTGCTGAGTGTATTGCTGTAGTGGAAAATTGATTACAAAATCAAGTTGAAACATATTTATCTTAATATTTATTTTGCTCCAGAGTTGTTTGCTGTTGCTCTGGTGGTGACACTGTGATAAAAAAAAAAAAAAAAAAAAAAAAAAAAGGTTATTTACATGAGCGAACAATTGTTTTCATTGATATGATTGCACTGTCCAGCCTTATTTATGTATTTAATGAAATTTTGCCAGCAGTAATATTTAACATTTTAAAATTTGTTGATTTGCATCTGCAGGTTTTCTCTGCACATGCTGGCTTCAAAGTTTTATCTATATTCTTTTTAATAGCTTCATATAATGGATTGACTCAATACAGTCGTAAAACTTTTAGGCCAATTTTGATAGATTGTACCAAGCATTTGCTTGCTTATATCTATATATGTGGTTCTAGAAATACAAAATTTATCTTTTTTTAACATGGTGCCATGCTATTAATCTTTTCTTTGATATTAGTTTTAAATATTACCATTTGGTTTCAAGAAAAGTCTCCAAGAACTAAAACACTTCACATACGTTGAAAGGAATACAAGAGATCCCAGCATAAAGATAACTTCATCATCATGTAATTTAAGGTCTGGAAGAGTTGGAATTTTCTGTCTTTTTCCATATTATATTATTTTGCCAGCATCAGAACAGCAGAAGTTATTTTTAGATCAATTCTTCCATTATCTCTCATACGAAGATGTTTATAATTAGGGGATATTACATAATGCTACACATCCTAGCTTAAATAGGGAGAAAGAAAAATAAAAATTGTGTATAAAAAATGACAATAAAATTATTTCTTGAGCAAATATAGAAGACAGAAACAAGAAATTAGAAATGAAAATATTTCTATACACCACAGCCTTCCCAGCTCATGATCTCTCAGTGAAATTCATCTGACTAAACTACATCTGATTGAAAACTAGGAGATATTTTAAGCATGTCTTATGAATGTGTTAAGATAAATCACATCCTAAAGGTTCTTATAAAGGAAGCTTAGACAACTAGTGTAGACAACAAAATTCTACTTGCCTAATGTTGGTTGAGATAATGCATGGTTCACAGAGTTATAGAATCATGAAATAATTTAGGTTGGAAAAGAACTTTAAGACTATGAAGTCCAACAATCAGCCTGATCTACTGAGTTCTGTCACTAAGCCATGTCCCTTAACACCATCTTCACACATTTCTTAAATCCCTTCAGTGATGGTGACCCCACCACTTCCCCGCACAGTCCATTCCAATGCTTGACTACCCTCTCTGTGAATAAGTACTTCCTAATATCCAACCCAAACTCCACCATTACAGCTTGAGGCTTTTCCCTTACATCCTATCAGTTGTTACCTAAGAAAGCATCCTCCTACATGCAACTTCCTTTCAGGTAGCTTTAGAGAGTGATGTGGTCTCCCCTCAACCTCCTCTTCTCCAGGCTAAACAATCCCAATTCTCTCAGTTGTTCCTTGTAAGTCTTGCTTTCTAGTCCCTTCATCAGCTTCATTGATCTTCTCACATGCTTGAGAAACTCAGCATCCTTCTTGTAATGAGGACATCAAAACTGAATACAATATTCACTTTGTCCTGACTTGTAGAAATTCATTAATTTTCAGTCACAAATACACTGGTTCTAGATAAGGTGTTTCCACTCCTTAACGCTTTGCTTTTAGTAGCTTGCAGTTATCAACATTTTAAATCATACTTATATATTTGATTTTTTATTTTTAGAGCTCTCAGTTTAATAAATATAGTTGTATTTATTTCACGTGCCAACCTGATTCTAGTAAGTTTTGTTTCATATGCAGAACAAGAAGTTGAAATATTTGTAGATACTTTATGAACATATTTAATTTAATTAATTATATTAATTTAGATAAGATTATTAAGACTAAGATCCTAGACCTTGCACTTGACAGGGAAGGTGTTTTTTCTTTTCTCCTCTGAATGTATAGTTTTGCAAAATTTACAGGGAAATGTTGGAGATGTGAAATGAAAAAGTAGTACAAGTGTAGTTTTTCTCCATTAGTATGTGACATGAGTAACAGAATGAGAGCTCTTTTTTTTATATGCTTCAGTTTAGTGTCTGTATCGCTACATCTACCATGCATCTAGCAAATAAGTGGGAAAAAAATATTCACTTAGATAAGGGAGAATAAAAAAAAAAATGCATTAAGAAATATGGTAAATGTTATAAGCAAAGACATACAAATTGAGACTTTTGCATTTGCTTGAACAGTAAGAAGATTCATTTGATAGAGAGGATTTATCTGATAAAAATTATTGAAGCCAGTCAAATTACTGAAGTCAGAGTATTCTTCTGAGAATGAAACAAAAGGTAATTTTATAGTGTGGCTCATCTTGCTAATTTTTTAAAATTCTCTTTATTACTATAAGGTAAGCCTAAGTAACTAGATGAAATGGAGACGCGCTAATAATGGCTGTGCTACAATGAATTTAATTTCTTTCTTACCAATAGAAAATTCATTTTATAAAACCAAATGTAATAATGCAATACTATATTGACACTACTTAGCTAAGAAGTCATTGCTTAAAAATGCATCCATAAAAAAGTCAAATGAATCTTCTTGTGTGTTGTCATTACTTATCAGGAGGCTCCATCAAAAATCAGCCTCTAAGAAAAGGCCATTTTTAGTCCCAGAGTCTGCTGTACTCTGAAGAGTACCCACTGGGAGCCAACCACTGTTCTTGTAGGTGGAGAAAGGTAAACCAAAGATTTCATTTTGTTCTTCTTTTTTTTTTTTCCCTGGAGTTGTAAGCAGTAATGTTATCCTTACAAATATGTTGTGAGACAAGAAATGTCTGTATATTGAGCCTTCAGGAATTAATATAGGATTACATTCTTTTCCCCTAGCTTTGGAAGACTACACAAGTAATTTGCAAAGTCAACATGGCCAGATAATAAAGGCATTCATAGATACAGCTGGAAAGGACACATGTCATTTCAAAATGAGACATCATTTTGTTCCCTCTCTCCTGAAAAATGAACTGGGAAGAACTCTATTCTCTCTGTACTTTCTGAATTTGTCATTTTTCTGCACACTCCCCCCATTTCATTTAAAAGTAAAACCAGGAACTTAGGCCTCAGAATAGTAGCTTTACCTCTGTTATTGATTTTTTCACTAGTTTGAAAGTGATATAGATTAATATTCACTACCTACATGCAATAAATCTTCTAATCTTACAATAATACAATGATTTAGTTCTTACATCAAGAAATTAAAGCATCTGCTGTGTGAAAATTAAAACATATTTGGTATTGAATTAAAGAATAAGAAACTGTATCAAGTAATATAAAAAAATGCCTTGTGGGCAATGTATGAGCATTCTTCATATTTAATAATATATCATTAACTATACCTTTAAATTAATAGTAATAAAATTAGTAAAATATGATTCATAAATAGTATTATATTTAAGTTAAGGAAGGCTTTACAAACATTTCTTTAGAGGTAAACATATTTTAAGCTGTGTAAAATATTATTTCTGTGTCGAGGGTATTATTAGCAAAATCCTCAGCGGGATGACAATTTCCAAGTTCCAGGTTGTTTTCCTCACTGTCCATACTTTTGACTTTACCCTTAGAGGCAATCTTGGTTATCTTCAAAATGTATACCAAAACAGTACCAAGTAGTCCAGATGTGAGAAATTTCATGCACATAAAGGGGATAATGAAATGTGGCCAGGTAAAATTTTGCAGAATTTAATCTCTATTATAGCTAATTTTCTTCTCTTTCCATGCTACAAGAATGATTTTACCACTTGCAAATACTCTTATTTATTGCACTAGAAGTTGCATTCATATCTCTGGAAGTCTAAATAGTGACAGCAAACTGAGATTTAAAAAAAAATACACATTATATTTCTCAATACTTTTCTAACATTGATAGTCATTATGGAAATAATTTTAAAATGACTGCATTTTAGCAGTATGTTTCAATACTCCATCTTTAACTTCCACATTTAAAAACTTAAGTTAGGTCATTTCTTTCATCTTTATTCCAAAACTGGAAGAAAGTAAGTGAAAGCAAGCAAAAAGAGTTCCCTTAACTTTCACTGAATTTGCACTGATCATCTACAGTTACAGAAATCTTCCCCTGCCAATTCTATTTACTAAAGTTTCATGGGGTTCAGGTAAGAAGTACAGGTCAGTAGGTGGAAGATATATTTTCAATTTTTATCTAGAGATACAAAAGGAAACAAATCCAGTTATTGTTTTGGAGACTGTAATCACTGACACGTCTGAAAATTTCTTTACAAAAATGAAATTGTAATTTTTGCTTAATACTGCATAATGTTTGACTACTTGCATATTAGTTATTGTATTCAAATCACAAAGCGATTAAACCCATTGCACAATGCTTTCATTAAGATGTTTCTATAGGAGTCTAATGTACTGTTTGTGACTCGTTTGTTTTCATTTCAAGATTCCGTAGAAGAACAATATAAGAAATTGCAAATATTGTATAAGTAGCTAAGAAGAGAAAGGAAAAAAAATATATTATCTGGGTGATTATGGTGCACATTAAAAATTTGAAAAATTCACTGATTTCTTTGATTTTTTCTTTCCAATGTATCTAAGATCAGAATTTCATTTAGAAGGAAAGAAGCAATATAAAACAAAATAAATACTGTTTTTAAGAGAAGATGCTAGAAAGAAAAAAATATATATATATACATATATATATAAAAATAAAATTAAAACAAGTCAATGATATGGTAGTAGTAACTGCATGAGTAAATCCCATGAAATATCTGGAAAAGGTATTTAATTGAGTTTACAATGGGCTGAAGACACGCAAGGATAGGACTAAATATTTTGCATACACATATGTTGTTTATAGCAAACCACCACAGATTATTAGTACTATTTAGAAGATACAATTTTGTTCTAGTCTTGTTATATACTTAGCATTGGAAAGGAATTCAAGACTTTATAAATACCAGGGCCAAGACATGTCAAGAAACATTTTATGACTGCAAAAATAAATATTGTGGTACTTTATGTAAAGAGATACAAGAGCACAACAAAACCCACTACAATTAACTTGCCAAATAGGCTCTGTTTCAAAGTAGTTCTGTGATGCTTCTACTTTTAAAACTCTACATATATTTTGTCTTCCAAAATAGAGACACATTCCTGCCTGCTGTATGAGAGGTAGCTTGAGGTTGAAGGTTTTCTGTCATAGTCACAGAACTTAAAGTTCTGAGCACTTCTTGTTGTTGGTTGGATCCTTTCAACGTACATCAGTATCTGAAGTGAGGATATAAGGAAGCTGAACAGACTTTTGTGAGTAGTGCCCAGTCACAGGTTAAGAGGTGATGAGTGCAAATTGAAACACAAGTGGTTCCCACTGAATAACTGCAAATTCCTCTTCACTGAGTAAGCAGTAGTACAGCTGCCCAGAGACACCGTGTAGTCTCTATCCCTGTAGATATTCAAAAGACATCTGGACACAGTCATGGGCCATACCATAGGTGACCCTGCTTGAATCACAGAATCATAACATCATAGAACGATTGATGTTGAAAGGATTTGGTTGCTGACTCTGCTGTTTTAATTCAGGGGTTAAGCTAGATGACCTCCAGAGGTTCATTCTAGTCTCATCCATTCTGCAAGTCTATGAGTACTATCATCTTCTGACACGAGTGATAGCATTCTCTAAATTTCAGCAGGTGTATCTAGTACTAGAAGCCTCCAACAAGTCATAAAGATGAGGCTAGTAAGCCAGAGAATTGAGCTGCTTCTTGTAACATGAAGAGAAAGAGAAATAAGAACCTCAAAATTAATTCAACAGTGTCAAAGTTTTGTAGGTTTTTTTTCATAAAACATTATGTACCTTTTGTATATACTGTACCTTTACTGTATATACTGTATTACTGTATCTTTTGACTTGTATGAAAGACTGGAAGTTTGGAGGAGAATAGCAAAAAGTCATGAAGGCTCTTGTGTCTTCACACTGTTCTTCCTATAATGCACTTGAACTGGGCTGAGTGTGTTTTCTTTGCCCAGGCAGACAATATTTGCCCAGGAGTACATCACAAATGCAAGAAAAAATCCTGTAAGTGATGTACAATTTTGCATGTATTTCTTTGATCTGATTGACAATGTGATCGAAAATAGAGAATAATCTGAGAATATATGGAAAGAAGAATTGTTTATCTCTTCCCTAAATTTAAATATCTAGAGGAGTGGAAGTTAGGAATAAGTCAGAAGATGTCATTTTTTTTGAAATTTCCCTGAGGAGTTTTCTCTACAAGATCTGACATTTTTAAAGGACAAACATTCAAGACGTGGTATATCAAAAGTGACTCATCTGTAGAGATATATAAGTATAAACAGGTCATTGCAAGACAAGAAGAAAATTATTTGCAGTTAACTAAAGGATTTCCTGGATGCGTATCAATTAGAGAAATTAATAGAAAGCAGGAAGGAAGCAGCACACCATGGCGGGATGTCCAAGAGAATTGACAGACATTAAAGCAGTTCATATAAGCCTCATGGCACCAACATAAGTTGTGCGAGAACAAATAAAATTGTTTACTTTTTAATGACTGTCCAGTACTCTACAAATTGGTAACATTATTATAACAGCTCCTGGAAAAATACCTTCAATCTGGCAGTAGTCCTTTGTGAAATTAACTTGAGGAGCCGGATATTGAAATAAGCATAATTAGCAAGCTAATTATTTTATCACAGTTACATTCTTTGTTTCTGAAAATGTTGAGTTTATCCTGAAAGGGAATAAATAAATATGTTTTTTTCAGGAATTAGAAACAACAGAATTGTTTTAAAACCACTGTAGGAAGAGCTTAAATTTACTGAGACTAGGATGCTATTACCAGTATATATTAAAAAAAAACTATCAACTAGTATGTCTGTCTTTCACTTTGAGATGTTACATCTTGCTGAATTCAGATGGGAACACATAACATTTAGATATGTTATTTCAGTGTTATTTTATTTATCACATACAATAAGAAGAATAAAAGCAAGATGACACTCATATTAGCCACAACTGTAGTGATAAGACATTCAGAATTTGTCAGAACATGGTTTTTAATGATTTTTTTTTAAGAATTTGATGCAACGATATATTTAAGGTCATTTAAGAAATGGCAAAGGCAACAGGTGCTTAAGAACAATTTTAGATGGGTTACAGAAAATTAAACTTTTACATTAGCATCTGATTTAATTCATTTTACTAGCACCTCATTTAATTCACTCCCTCCAGTCACCCAAAAAGATTGTAGCAAAAATGGCATTTCACCCTCTGCTCTTATTATCTCTTACTCTAGCAGTTACCTATTTTAATATATTCATTAATTTTCCTTTGCGTTGCATACTCCATGCAAGTTTATTGATCTCATCGTTAAATACATATTTAGATCACTTTCCTTTAGCCTTTCTTTCTTCTGACCTTACTTGTAGGAAGTCTTACTACTTTCTATCTCATTTTCTTTCTCTATACTTCATATGCAATTCATACATTAAAAAAAAGGTTTTATTTTCCTGCTCTCCTAATGCCTTCACAGAATCTTGAATATTTTTCTACATATTTTACCAAAATATTGGAGCTTCATTTCTTTCGTTTCATTTTTTTTCCATTTTTTTCTTTCTTGATTCTGTATAATTCCATATTTGCATCTCCATTTGACCACTTGGAATGAGACTTCAAATATATAGGCCTCCGTCCTGAAATCAAAGTACGATATTCTTTTATTCTTTATTATACATGTAATTATCCTAGAATGCACAGACAATATACCAAAAATATCTGTTACCTTAGAGTGGACAAGGAGAGAAAAAAATATCCAAATATTGAAAGACTCAAAAGGGGAAAAAAATGAGTATTTAGAAATTTTTTTGTAGTTTTCCCAGTATTTTTTTTTTCTAGTTTTGTCCTCCTATTTTTCCATTGCTTCTGACCACTTAGGCCAAGCAAAAGGTTGTATCCACTTTCTTTTCTTGGTTTTATTAAATGAAGCTTTAATCTTGTGTGTCTACCAAAATCAGTTTAAAATCAGTTTAATTAAAAATACAGACAATTTTGAAATAACATATTTATTGAATTATTATCATTCTAAACATGTGGCAAATCTTTTATTATATCTTTAAACTCAAAAGTAATCTTTTTATCTTCATTTGTGTTTTGTAGGTTGTACATTGCACAGTACTACTTTTATCAACATCATAAACTTAGGACAAAATCTGTGCTTCTACAAAACAAGTAAATTCATATATGGACTTTTTAAATTGTAATGGAGAAGAAGTTAACCAAAGTCTAATAAGTAGTGCTGGAATGTTTTATTCAAATACACAGAAGGATCCCATTCAAGAAGCTTCTTTCCTGTGTTTTCAAAATTTTCTTTCACACTTGGAGAGTAGCAGTTGAATACATGTTCAAAGCTAAAAGTGTTATTGAAATCTGATGACTTAAGAGTGCTATGTTTATGATGAGATACCATACAGAAAGTTGCTGAACTTTCTGAATCATTGGTTTATTATCTTAATTTAATTTCTCATAGGTCTTTCTTTAGTCACTTATACCAAATCATCCAAACCAGATAACGGGTTCCAGAATTAAACTCTGCAGTATAGTCGTGTACCAAAAAACCATTAAGGAAATTGCAACCCTAAGCTAAAGAGATGACAATTTCATTTCAGTTTTTCAGTACGTAAAGCATACAGAGACAAAAAGTTGCCTGAAAAATCATCATAAATATGTATTTCAAATAAAACAGTAGATTTAGTTTAACTACATAGTCTCTGTATTTGTGGAAACAGAAAGTAAAACATGCATTATGTGGCTTATGGTGAGGGAAAAACTTTCTCAGTTACTGTTCCATGCTTAGAAAATAATGCAGAGTTTCTACTCTATGAACTAATCAACAAGGACACCAGAATAGACTTTTCCCTATTTCTTTGCCCTATTTCAGAAACAATAATCAGTATCCTTTATTTCAGCCAAGGAGCTTACCAGATGATAATATATTTAACTCTACTCAAGTAAAATACGCAATTTACTTGCATACAATATAAAAATATGGCTGCATTTTTAATTCTGCTTTGAAATGTCTAAGAAAGCCTATGAGTATTTTCTTCTGGTCTACGATGTTGGCTCCTATCTCATCTGGAATGTGTCTAGCATGTGTCCATCCCATTCAGTGTATTATTGCTACTTACAAAGTAATGATAATGCATATGCAGTGCAGAAAGAACATTAGCTAATGACCTCATTTAAAAACAGAGGTGCAAAATTCTGAGGTTTATGCAGAAGCCTGTGCTGCAGAGTGACTCATGATTTTTAGGACTTTTTTAGGAGTGTCGTTGGTATCTTTGGTTTCATGTTTCGTTACTGCAATTTTAAATTCTTATTTGAGGACAGATTTCATGTCAGTGTAAGGTAAATAACACAGTCAGGGAAAGAATGCTGGTACACTGTTTTGTACTGCACAAAGAAAGGTACACTTGAGAGATGAGATGAACAGCTGAGTGCCTACTTTGTAGAGAACATTATATTATTTAACAAGAAGCATGTAAGAAAGATTTGTAATTGTAAGGGAAAGCAAAGGATAATACAACCACTTGCAGCAAATTGGATTAAATGTGCACATATAATAAAGGGAAGATCTGAGGAGATATGTGGCTTATCTACGTCTCCAGATTGTAATGTCTATCTAAACGGGTTAGATATTGGTGGGGAGGGAAGAGGTTTTTGTTATTGTTTAGGTAGAATTTATTAGATATCAATTAAAATCTTTTGTAAGAACAGTCAATTTTAAATGACTAGACTTTAATTTAGCATAAAAAGGCCGGGGGGGGGGGGGGGGGGAGGGGAAAGGAAGAAGATGGTGTCATATACGTAATAACATCCTGGAAAAAAACATTTCTATTTTCTCTTCTTACTGAGTTGGGCACTAAAGAACTGATGATAAAGTCTAACAGCTCAACTGTGAATTTGGTTAGGAATATATTTATGCCTCTGAAATACAATCACTCAAAGATGAATACAACAACTGCCTAAAGTACTAAATAACGCAACACTGAACAACAGGTGAAATGAATGGGAGAAAACTAAAGGGAAAAATCTTGAAGGAAAACTATAATCAAAGGTATACAAAATTGGCTAAAATGCTGTGTTCTGCATTTCCTAAAATAATTGACATGGAAATGCACACGGTTATTGTTCAAAATTAACTTTAACTTTTCATAGCTGTAGATTTATTTTATTCAGCATTTTTCCTTAAAAGATAACAAAATATCACTTTTGTTTTACAAATAATCAACAGAAGCATAATGTTTTTCTTGAAACCCTTCAGTAGTTGCAAGAGCACAGCATGCTACTCCTCAGGTCTCTGTACAGTACATTATTCAATATCTGCATTATTTCTTGCCTAGAGTGCAGTACAAGTTCCAGTATCCTCTAACTCCTCTATCTGCAGGCAGAGACCCATATTTCTACCAATGTGTATGCCAGATGATGAGATACCAGTGATAAAGTGACAACCTACCATCTCCGTACCATCTCCAATTTGACTTCTACCTGAGACATGACATTGCACCAGGTGGTAAAAACCACCTTCACCACTGCATGTACATCATTGCTACAGGTGGTAAAGCCACATTTTCTAAGATGAGACAGAAAGCACACATTGATCATTGGACAATCACTGAACAATATATAATCTCTAAAAGCCCATTTGCAGACGCAGAGCTATGGCCATTAGGAGAATTTCTACAGTTTCTCTGGATTTTTTTTTCAAAAATAGAAAGTTTTTGCTTGGTGGCTGCATAACAAGATTATGTTACATGATGGAAGGCACTAGTGGGTATCCCAGTGACTTAAAAACTTGCCATCAGAATTCATTCTAGACACAAAATAGTGCTACTTGCACCTAGGAACTGGAAAAGATTACAGTCTAAAATACTGTCTTAAAGCATGGCTCTTCCTTCAAAGACATCCATTCTTTTGTCAGCATAAAAATAATCAATCTGAAATGGACTAAAAAAGCATATTTGAATGTACAGAAGAGGTATGGGATGACACTACTGACTCTGTTCACATTTCTCTGACAGTTCTCAGGTCCTTGGAATATTGTTAATTTCTCCTTTTTTTCTATCAATTTGCAACATGCAGACAAGAGATAATCTTGTTGTAAGAGAGAATATGACATTACAGAAGTGATTTTATTTTACTTTAAAATGATTTACAACTGTTTATTGAGAACATTTCCTCAACTGTAACCATCAAACTCATTCAAGAAAATAATTTTGGAAATTGTGCTTATGTATATGGGGTACAATGCCTTCTTAACAGAAAAGATAGATATTAACAGCATGTGTGCAACTAACAACACCACCCTGTGGCAAATGGACTGATAGGCTGGAATCAGAGCCTTAAGACTATAATTGAACCAGAGTGCTCACCTGATATGATAATGAATTTCTAAGTCACTGTTTCATAGTTCAGTATTTCATTTACATTCTCTTTTTCCTATGAGAACTTTTCTTGTGCTTACAGATATCACACAGTTCCAGTTGCTAACCATTTCCACAGTTGCAGGAACAACATCTCTTCTTTGGCAATAAACTTGGATGAATATTTGAAATTCATTACTTCATCCATCACAATGAATACAAAGCCACTATTACAATAGTGGAAATTTCTAAAAGGTGGATAATTTTAAAGTGAGATAAGTGTTTGTGTGATTATGACTCTAGCTGATTTCATACATTTATGTTGTGACCAAGTCACAACTGGCTGAAGGATATGTCTGTCCTCACAAGAGAAAGATTAATACTTGCAAAAGGTTATTCAATATATCATAAGATTGGCATTCAAGATAAACAGAACAAATTGCTTTTCTAATCTTTGTTTCTTTGTTGTTTGTATGTTTGTTTGTTTTGTTTTGTTTTCTGGTACTGAAGGGCCCCAGTTTACTGATTTTGACTAAATATTTCTCCCTTAAGTAGTCACAGCAATGTGAAATGACTCTGACCCATGTTGGTTTCACAGAATCACAGAATCACAAAATTATCAAGGTTGGAAAAGACCTAGAAGATCATCTAGTCCAACCATTACCAATACTTCCCAGCTAAATCATATCCCTTAACGCAACATCCAAACGTTTCTTGAACACTCCCATGGTCGGTGACTCCACCACCTCCCTGGGCAGTGCATTCCAATGCCTGACTACCCTTTCCGAGTAATACTTCCTAATGTCCAGCCTGAACCTCCCCTGGCGCAGCTTGAAGCCATTCCCTCTAGTTCTATCACTGATTACACAAGAGAAGAGGCCAACCCCCAGCTCACTACAACCTCCCTTCAGGAAGTTATAGAGAGCTATAACATCTTCCCTGAGCCTCCTCTTCTCCAGGCTGAACAATCCCAGCTCCCTCAGCCGCTCCTCATAAGGCCTGTGCTCCAGACCCCTCACCAGCTTCGTACCCCTCCTCTGAACACGCTCCAGGGCCTCAATGTCTTTCTTGCAGTGAGGGGCTCAAAACTGGACACAGTACTCGAGGTGCAGCCTCACCAGTGCTGAGTACAAGGGGGACAATCACTTCCCTCCTCCTGCTGGCAACACTGTTTCCGATGCAAGCCAGGATGCCCTTGGCCTTCTTGGCCACCTGGGCACACTGTTGGCTCACGTTCAGCTGAGCATCAATCAGTACCCCCAGGTCTGTTTCCTCAACACAGTCCTCCAGCCACTCCGCCCCAAGCCTATAGAGCTGCCTGGGGTTGTTGCGGCCAAAGTGCAGGACCTGGCATTTGGTCTTGTTGAACCTCATCCCGTTGGCTTTGGCCCAGCTCACCAGCCTATCCAGATCCCTCTGTAGGGCCTTGCTACCCTCAGACAGATCCACACTCCCTGCCAATTTGGTGTCATCCGCAAACTTACTGAGGGCGCACTCAATGCCCTCATCCAAGTCATCAATAAAGATGTTGAAGAGGACAGGCCCCAGCACCTGGGGAACACCACTCATGACTGGTCTCCAACTGGATTTGACTCCATTTACCAGCACTCTCTGGGCCCGGCCTTCCAGCCAGCTCCTTACCCAGCCGAGAGTGTACCCATCCAAGCCACGGGCTGCCAGCTTTTGCAGGAGAATAGCATGGGAGACAGTGCCGAAAGCTTTGCTGAAGTCTAAGTAGACCACATCAACCGCCTTTCCTTCATCCATCAGACGGGTCACAGGATCATAGAAGGAGATCAGATTGGTCAAGAAGGACCTGCCCTTCACAAACCCATGCTGGCTAGGTCTGATCTCCTGGTCATCCCACACCTGCCACGTGATCTCCCTCAAGACAATCCGTTCCATTACCTTCCCTGGCACCGAGGTCAGGCTAACAGGCCTGTAGTTCCCCGGATCCTCCTTACAACCTTTCTTGTAAATGGGAGTCACGTTGGCAAGCCTCCAGTCTTCCTGGACCTCACCCGTTAACAAGGAGCGCTGAAAGATAACGGAAAGCGGCTCAGCGATCACCTCCGCCAGTTCCTTCAGCACTCTCGGGTGAATCTCATCCGGACCCATGGACTTGTGGCAGTCCAGTTGGAGTAGTAATTCCCTGACCGCTTCTTCAAGAATCACAGGGGGTTCAGTCTGCTCCCCAGCCGAGACTACCAAGCCAGAGCATGGGGAGCCCTGGGAATAACTGAGATGACTTTTAAAGGCAGACGTAAAGAAGGCATTCAGAACCTCTGCCTTTTCCTTATCCTCTGTGATCACATTCCCAGCCTCGTCCAGTAAAGTATGGAGATTCCCCTTTGTCCTTCTCTTACAGTTGATGTATTTGTAAAAGAGTTTCTTGTTTGTTTTTACCTCAGCGGCCAGCTTAGATTCAAGCTGGGCTTTTGCCTCTCTGATTTTCCCTCTACACATCTTAACAGCCTCTTTGTAGCCATTCTGAGTTGCTCTTCCCTCCTTCCAAAGGCGATAGATTCTCTTTTTCTCCCGCAACCTTAAGAACAGCTCCCTGTTCACCCACGCCGGTCTTCTTCCCTGCCGGCTCATTTTGCGGCTCAGGGGGACCGCCCGCTCCTGCGCCTTTAAGACTTCCTTCTTCAAGAGCGACCAGCCATCTTGGACCCCTTTGCTCGCTAAGACTGAACGCCAGGGGACTGCCCCTACTAGACTTCTGAACAAATCAAAGTCTGCCCTCCAGAAGTCTAAGGTGGCAGTTTTGCTATTCTCCCTCCAGGCTCCACCTAGAATCGAGAACTCTACCATTTCGTGGTCACTCTGTCCAAGACAGCCCCCAACCTCCACATCTCCCACCAGACCTTCCCTGTTTGTGAACAGCAGGTCTAGCAAGGCAGCTCCTCTCGTGGGCTCTCTCACCAGCTGCATTAGGAAGTCATCCTCTATGCATTCCAGGAACCTCCTAGACTGCTTCTTCTCCGCCATGCCGTACTCCCAGCATATGTTGGGGAAGTTAAAGTCACCCATGAGGACAAGGGCTGGTGACCACGCAGCTCCTGCCAGCTTCTTGTAGAACAGCTCATCTGCCTCTTCATCCTGGTGTGGCGGTCTATAACAGACGCCCACCAGGATGTATGCCTTATCAGCCCTTCCCCTGCTCTTTACCCATGGGGATTCAACCACATCATCCCCAGTCGCAAGCTCTGCATCATGTTGACCAAATAAATTTATCTCTTTTTTCCTCTTGGTGGTTATTTTGACCATGATCTAGACTTGCTGAAACACATTTTTAAATCTATACATCAGTCATAAGCTTTCTTCCATTTTTTTGAAACCCATCCACAAATCTGACACTATGGTACCAATTTTTCCTGCTTTACTGTTCACTGTCTTATTCTTGAATTTCACAATATTTTGTATTTTTCTTACAAGTTCATCTCTTGGTAGAAGGCAGTAGTACAAAAGTCACAGTCTTTATTCAATTACAAGGAAATTTACAGACAAAAACGTGAAATATTTCCAATCTGTTCCTGCCCTTGCCTTATTGCAAAGACATATATGTGGAATACATTTATAAGGATATGAGGAATCAGTGAGGATTTTTAACCCTTGAGGATATAATTTGATGATGGATCACCGAATTCTGTCAACAAGCTTGCTACAAAACAAAATCCAGTAAGGCCTTTATGCTTCCTGATGGTACAATAAGACCCAGAAAACGTAACTTCATGTCACTAAAATTTCTCAGTGCTACTTGTGTGGTTGGCAATGGTTATGACAGAGGCCTCTA
Source organism: Alectoris magna (assembly GCA_030625065.1). Classification (NCBI taxonomy): domain Eukaryota; kingdom Metazoa; phylum Chordata; class Aves; order Galliformes; family Phasianidae; genus Alectoris; species Alectoris magna. The sequence goes on along the minus strand of CM060560.1, from coordinate 179,892,160 downwards.
GCCTAACTCAACTTTCCAGAAGTGCAAAAGCACCACTGGAAATAGAAAGGTTATCTGAATAGGAAAAAAAGTGAAAAAAAAATAAGGAGACTATATCATTAATCTGATTATGCTAACCTAATGAAGAGCTATACACTGGGCGGGTTCAAGTTCACTGCTCCTCTAACTGTCCACTACATGCTTAAGTTGTTAAACATCTTAATTGATAATGGAACTACATAGAATAGTCTAAATATTTTGCACCAATTCTGCACAATTTTTCTGAAGTTTAAGTATAAAATGAAGAGAATCATGTATCATGTTTAAATTGATGTATACTTTATTAACATTGAACAAAAAGATTACCAAATATGTAATGAATATTTAGAAGTACAGTCCCATTACTTCTTTGAGTACAAACTAAGCATTCTTAAGTGGCTGTAAACCATGAGTATTAATAAGTATTCTCTCCAGTGATCACATTAGCACAATTAAAATATTTACTAGCAGTTATCTGCCTGTTATACAATTATCAAAGTCAGAACTTGAAAATAGCATGTAATGGTAGGGAATATTTTGTTATAAATCTTACAGTAAACAAAAAAGTTAAAACTGAAAAAGAGCCATATACAAATGTATATGTAGACAATGTTGGTATAGGCTGCATTTACTTCCTGAAGTTTTGACAGCAGAGTGATTTTAAGCTTGGTAACTGAAAAATAAATACAAACAAGAAATGTCATTGACTCATGAATGCCCAACAGGACTATGCAGACAGCAGAAAAGTTTGCAAGTAATGCGTCTTCAAATATCAAAGAAAAAAGACTTTGCCCAGGAGAGCATATAGTAGAAAAAAAAAAAAAAAAAAAAAAAAAGGAGATAGTAAAGAATTGGACACATTCTTTTTCAGTCAAGATACTCCACTGAAGAAGTTAACAATCAGTGAATCCACCATAACTGGATGTATGTTTACTTCTGAAAAACACAAGTTGCTGTGTTTTGCTGAGTAGGAAAGAAAACTTTCTCACTTCTGTCAAAGTAATGAGGCTCATATGTTAACAGAGACACTTGCCACCGAAGTCATTTAATCCTCACTTCTACTATAGATGTAAGTCCAGCAAAGAAAAGAAATACAGCCTTTTTCTGCCCATGCAATAATGGGAACTCCTTTTATCACCGAGATTCCAGTTTCTAAAAATGCTTTCTTCTAATACTTTCTGTTAACATTTTTATTTCATGATCATTAATATTTCAAAATGCTTGGAAAAAAAAAAATATATAAACTTATTCTACCTCAAAAATTTGTAATTTGTGTACATCTAATAGGATATCTAGCACCAGAGTAGCAGCACACATTATCCATATTAAAAGTGTATTTAAGCAGAATTATTTCATTGAATGGTTATTATTATAGAATTAGTATTTAGCAAATAAATTAAGATTTGGGAAATGTAACCTGGTGATATTACATTAGCCCAATAGCCGATGACAGTATAATAATAATAGTAATAATGACACCATAAATATAACTGAATTCTGGGAATATCAAATATGAGGAACTAAACACCAGCAAAAAAATGGATGCATTCTTTATGAGCACAAACTCAGTTTACAGTTTGTTACAAGTAGTGCTCCACAGGGCTCAGTATTGGGTTTGATTTTGCTTAATATTTTTATCAATGATCTAGACAAGATGATGAATGAGGGAGATCTCATTGCTCTCTACAGCAATCTGAAAGGAGTTTTCAGTGAGGAGGGTGATTTTCTAAGGCGACAAATGACAGAACACGAGACAACAGCTTCAAGTTGCACCAGTGGATGCTTAGATTGGATGTCAGGAAGAATTTCTTCACAGAAAGACTGGTCAAGCTTTGGAATAGACTGCACAGTGAAATGGTGGAATAGTCATTGCTGTGCAGCCTGTTCCATACCTGGAGGTATTTAAGAGATGTGTTGATGTGGTGCTTCAAAACATGGTTTACTGATGGACTTCTAGTATTAGGTGGTTAGCTGGACTTGATGGTCCTAAAGGTCTTTTCCAATCTAAACAATACTATGTTTCTGTGACTAGTCACTTAGTCTTGCTTCTCAGGCTTGCTTGCCCTTAACCTTTTTATGAAGAGTGAATAGGCAAATAAATTTTCAGGACAACAAGTAAAATTTCTAATACATATGCATACATACATACATACATATGTGTGTGTCTATGTACATACATATGTATGCTTATATTCAAGATTGCTTTGAGGAATGAGTTCAAACTAAATCGAATTATGATGAATCATGAAAACTCTGATTCTTCTCAGGAGGAAACATGTTTATACTAGAGGAACTCTCTATTTCCTGCACTATGTTGTTAATTTAATTTTCACATTCTTGGCACGTGTGTGTATCTTAGGGATTTTCATTAAGTAGGTACATTGTACAGCACATATTAAAAAAAAAAAAAGAAAAGACAGAATGCACACACTCATTTGATGTTCTCAAGGAGCTAATCCTACACAGATGGTGAGCAAGTCTTCATCTTCTTTGAACAGCAACATGAGATCACAGCAAAATTTACATGCAATGCACAGAGCAGGACTCACTGCAATTGTAAAAACTAATGGATATTGATTGCTGATGTTCATGTTGGCTTTCGATAAATGATTCTACAGACATACTGCAATTACTTTGCTTCCCTCACCCTAAAAAAGTACTGAGCTATCTGAAAAGAATGTATGAAAATTGATTGAGTCAAGATATCTAGTGAAATGTTTTTTATCATGTGAATTGATCAAACTGTACATGCAGTACCAACATCTCAGACAGCCAGATGTATTAATGTGGTCAGATTATAATTTGCAGAGAGATTGATTTAGTTCTCTCTATTTATTATGAGATTTAATCTGAAAAAGGAATTCTATTGTAGTGTACATCACTTTTGTGTATGATATACAGTCATTATCTGAGTTGCAAACATAATTCTAAATTTGATCATCTTGAGCTTTAATATGATTTAGGATGAAAATTTCTTAAGGAAGTAAAACTAGGAAGAGCATAAGTAAATCCTTTGGCTACAGAGACATCCCAAATTCATTCTTAAACTTGCACATTGTCAACACACTATTTTATCTTTTCCTCTGTTTTCATTTCTAGGAAATTCATCTTAGTAAATACTGTGCTTCAGTGTTTCAATAAAATGAAATGCTGAGAAGAAATCAGATATGATTTGTGGCAATTTTTTCTCTCTCCTTCTGTTTGAGATTATCAAGTAATATGTTCAGAAGAGTACAAAAAAAGAATAGAAAACAAGAATATTTCAATACAGGACCATCTGCTTTTGTAAGCCACTTTCACAACTCCACTGAAGGCCTAGACTTCCATCTCTGAGTCATGAGTTTTGCCATCGGTTTCAATGAATTGATTCTAATCCTGCTCTCAATGCAAGATCAAACCCTTAGCATGCTATGCTCTGCATGTCCTAAACTTTTTCAATGTTCATTATATAAAATTGTTGAGAAGAAATAAAGATGTATCAACAAAGGATCATGATGAGTTAAATACAAGCTTTAAAGATTATTTCTGCCTATTTTATCTGGATTTGCAGCGTTAGACTATTAGGCACCATGAAAAAAATGTTAAAGTTCCTATTTCTTTCTGTAAAAGAGTACTTCCTGTCTTCAAATTGTGTTAAACAGATTTGTTTTGTTGTTAACAATTTTTAGCAACAGCCACAAGCCAAATAACCCAGGGCTGAAATTAAGGAGATTTTACAGCATAATTTTTTTTTTTTTTTCTTCAGTGTCTCAGAATTTACATAAATGTAGAAGAATGAAATTAATAAATTTTAAAAACTAAGAAACACGCTGAAGCTTGTTTGTTAAAAAGAAAATGACAGTCAGTACCCTTCAGGACTTTTCCATGGCAAGAATTATTTGACAGTTTTAATTAAAATCAAACTTGGAACAGAGATAGAAACTGTTAAAAACTGTAGTTCCTTTATGAACTGTTTTATTTCTAATGAAATGGAGGAAACAACTTCAAATATACAAATACCTTGCAGGAATTAAAGGGAAAATATCCAGAAATGTATGAATAAGGGTCTGACAATGATGGCTGCAAATTACTTTCTCTCTAAGCCCTAATTCATACTGCCTTCTTATAGAACATTTTAGTTAATTTAATAGATTTTTTAGGTTGTTTGATCCTAGTAGTGAATGTTTATTCAAAAACTACACTTTATGGAATGATATTAGGATGAAGAAAAATAGGTCATTATTTTTATCTTACAGTTGTCTCCATACTGACTTTGATGTTCCTGCAAATCAGGTAATGATTGGGTGAACATGAAAGAAAACCGAAATATTCCTCATGGAACAGCAAACAGCACCTTATAAGATTTCAGCTGCTGCACAAATTAGAGTCCTTTGTGTTGATTCAGAAGAACTAGACACTTTTTAATATGTATTTCCCTATCTACTGGTAGATATATTTGATTCTTTCACTGTAATTTAAAGCAATATGAAACAATGTACAATTTTAGCAATACTTGGAGTAAAACTGTTTTTTTTGTTGTTGTTGTTGTTTGTTTTTTATTGCTACTCTGTGCCCTTTTTTATTGCTAACTCTCTCCATCATAAAATGTTAAAAAAAGAAAAAAAAAAAGGGAGTTTTAATGTATTCTAACGTTGGAACATAGTTCCCTTGATCTCTCTTAAGGTAGAAGTGATGATGCTGTATATTTTCTATAATCATTTGTCTATATATTTCAGCCTCTTTTTATACATATAAACTGCACCTTGTCTGGGATCTCTGGAGGCAAGTGTAAAGACCCTTTACATTTTTAGATGTAAAATAATCTTACAAGAAATTATAATTGGATCGTTTTAAATCAAATGTTAATTTAGGAGTCTCTAAATAAATATATAACACCCTTTCCATAAATTTAACTTGGATAGATAGCTATACTGTTTATTATACGCACTTCATTTCTAAAAATGTATTTATTTCATCAAGGAGATGAGGCTTGGGGCTGTCCTTTTGGTTTGACTTATCAGGCCATTTTTACCATAATTCAAAGTAACTTTTTTTAACTTAAAGATTAAAAAAAACCTCTATATAGTAGTATTCTATGTAACTGTAAATAACTGCAAATATTTGCATATACTCTTTTACTGTCTTTGTATTATATCTACTTAATTTAATACTTGTCATTATATCCACTATGTGTAGTAACATACTGAGCTTTTATATGCCAGTATACTATAAATGCTCATTATTTACTTTCCATCTAGTACTGGTTTCAAAAATTGTTCTTAATGTCAAGTTCTACTTGCACACTCTTTGATCGATAAATTGCTAATATGCCTGAGCTTCTACAGTAGACTGCATCTGTGTAGTCTTGGTAAATTCAAGTACTGTAAATTACTCTGAATCTTACACTTAATTTATTAAGCATATAATATTGTAATCAGTAGTCTCAAAATAATGTAGTGTCTCATTTTCTTAAATTAGCTATAAAACATTTAATTTCTTGACAAAACTATTACAACACCTGTAACCTAGGTGCTGCATTTGCAATTACATTTAGTTCACAAATTCTTGAGAGCAGTGGTTTTTTTTTCTCCTGAGTTTGTATAGAACCTAGTACAAGTATTCCCATTTCATAAACTAAGTATCCTTGCCATCATGACCATATGCAGAATAAACACCAGCTTCCCACCAAATATCTCCTGATTCAATCATATTTAAAAATATGCACCATTATAAAAACAGTTGTAGAGTTTCACTAATGTAATTCCCCAAGCTGTGCTTCTAAAATATGTATCTACTCTGCTTTTATGTTATTTCTAGATTTACGGCACTCCTGTGAATGTTCTGCCAATAAATTGCTAGTCCTGCATTATTCATTGAAATAATGCATAATAACATAGGAACCCATTTCAAAACAATTAGTACTAGTAAGCCCTTTAAATTTAACAATAGATGAAAAGCCATCTGCCTCCTGCTTTAGATTTGTTAAGTAACCAAGTCCAAGTTGAGTTATTTCAGAAGTTTAACACAGCAAAATGATTTAGAGTCAAAGTTAACAATAATTATACATTTGTTTAAAATATTTCCAAGGGTTTTGAATGCCAGTAGGATATATCTTCTTTACATGTACAAGATACAGATTTAACCCTCAAGAGTTTCAATCACTGAGTTGTAAACTTTTTAGTTTCAGAATCACTAATGCCTACAGTGAGAGTCTAACTGGCATGTAAAGACAGTTTCCTCAAATATTAGCCAACTAATTAAGACGTCATAAAGAATGAAGATTTTAAAATCCTTATTTTTAAAGATTTTGCTCTTACCAAGATATCACCTAGATACCATTTCTCCATTAACATAGCCCCCTGTGAATGTCCCCTGATCTATCTAACCTGTGGAGATTGAAAGGATTCCCAGAGGTGGGTCAGAATTTCCATCACAAACCAGAGGGCACAAGGACATAGCCAATAAGAACACTCAGTACCAAAACACTCAAATTTGTACTCCTTCTTAGTGCATAAGTAAATCTGTCTTATTCAGAAATCTCATTATTTCATATTCTAGGTACATTTCTGGATAAATCCAGTGTCAGTTGAAACTGAGATGGAGCTGCTGTCTCTCTCTGAGCTACCATAGAAGGTCTAAGAAATAATCAAAGTTTCAGGTCAACTTCCCCTTGGGACTAGAGAAATTCAAAGTCACAGCTCCCACTTTTCAAGCAGATATGACATCCTCACTAGAGCAGCTTTGTCTAAGAAAAAATCCTACCTTTTCCAGTGATGTTGGTTTTTATGCATACAAAGGGGGAAGGAAATACCCAAGTTTTGAAGCTGAGTTTTTAATCAAGCAGTGGTAACAGGAAGTCAAATGGAAATCTCCATTGACTGTTTTCCTTATAGATTTTCCCAAATTACTTGAAAAAAATATAAATATATTGGGGGAAAAAAATATAGTCATTTTGTCTAGCCAGACTGGACGCATTTCTTTTTTACTTTTGAGCCAAGTCATTGGACCATTTCTTGTTAATTTCTCAAAGCAGCATCTTTATAGTCTTTTTTTTTTTTTTTTTTTTCCCTGTAAATAATATGCATAGGAGCATTCTCAGGACTGCTGTCACAATATGCCTGTACAGATGCTACCCAAATTTAACTTTGCCTGTTTTGCTAGCAAGTAATTTAACTCTCCTATGCAAGGCCTGATCAAAAGCAAAATTTCAGGTTACAGTAAAATTTGAATGCATCCTGCACTGGCTAGCAATTTAAATATTCAAGTACAACAAAAAACTTTTTATAGAGATTTCTTCAGGAGTTGAACATTGCATTGTCACATAAAGTAATACAAATAGTAAGCAATTACATAGCAAGTTTGTAGTTCAATTTCATATCGATCTCGTAAATTAGTAATTCCATTCTCAGTTAATTTTCTGCAAGTGTTTTTGGCTATATATGTTGCCAAGTTGATTATTCTTTTACAGGTCATTTAAGCAATGTTCAAACATTACCTGTAATGACTATGTTATGACTATGTTGGGTTTTTTTTGGTTTTGTTGTGGTTTTTTTTGGTCTTTGTTTAGGCACAATGCTTTCTGTTTTGGCATTTTACACACTTCCCAGTAATCAAAAGAAGGAACTGACAGAATTAATTCAACTTTTTCATTAATTCTACCAAGAAATGCTGTGTTTGGTCAGACTGATGGTCCATGTAGCCCAGCATTCTGTCTCTGAAAGCGATAGTAGGACTGACTAGTCAGGGACAACATACGAGCCTGACCCATTTCTGCGCTCCATTTCTCGTGTTCTTTGTGTTAGGGACATTCAAAATTGCACCTTGATATTAATTCTTCCCACTGCACACTCACAAATATACTGCCTAATAATTTCTTCTTTTTAAAGCAGGTAACATTGTCTGTCTTCACAGTGTGTTCCATAAACTCACTGGGCACTGTGTAGAGTACTTTATTTTGTCTGATTTAAACTCTAGTTCTCTAGTTCTTACAAAGATATGTGTACATTTGGTGGTAGATTGCTCTTACTGAGGTATGCAAATACCTGGGACATTTGCATAATAAGCATTAAAGGCTCCTTTGGACTCATCACAGGTAATGTATCCTTTTCCTTTATGATCAACTTGTCTCAGTGGGTTTCAAGGAAGATGGATATTTTTCTGTCTCCTCTTTCTATGCCTCCCCTAGTCAATTGGAGTCACTACCATGATGGAGCCATCCAAGACTCAGAGGAATAATACAACCCAATTTATTGAGAGCTTTCTTAACAACAAGTAATATTTTACTTGGAGGTAAAATTAGCTAATTTGCTCATAACAATTAGTAAGCATTACAAGTAAAACTCCTATGGTGCAGGAGTCATTTCTACGCTTAAAGTTCTCAGAAAATATTAGAAAACAGCTGCTATAAAGAGTAAAAGAGTAAAAGATAAACGACAGAAAATGGGAAAAGAGAGAAAAGCAGATAGACATGCAGATATACAAACACAGCAAAGCAAAGCAGTTCACTGTTCCTCATTCCAGCAAAGTCTTGGTGGTGCTGATCTTCTGTAGTAATGAGTCATACAAGGTTGTGGTGGTCAGCTGATGACTGATTATGAATGTACATACTTTAGAGTGGTTAACCTTGCTCTTTGGAGTGATGGCTTTTGGCTTCAGGGATCTCAGAAGGAATCCTTTCATTCCTGTCTTCCAGGTCTTGCAAATATAAATCAGCAGAAATAAGAGGAAGCAGGTAATCACCAGCTTGTATCTCGCCTTCATAGGATACAACAGAAACATCTCCCAGTCTCCTGTTTCAAGCTGGGAACATTTGCTCCAGGCTAAGTCTTCATCCAGAAAACACTCCTGGGACTTCCCATTAGAAAGTAAACAGCTCTAAAAAAATGCTTTTAAATGTAAAACTGTCCACAAATTTCTGCTGATAATCTCATGTTGATTTTGACATGCTTTATCAGTCTCAGATACCCCACAAAAATTAAACAACTGTAAATGGGAAAAATAAGAATTTCTGTTCTGTGAGGATTTCTAAAAATTTCACGATTTTAAGGTTTTCATTGAAAATTTTGAAAGAAGATTTGATACAGAAGTTTTGAGTATTGGCCAGTTCTAATCTCTGGATTCAATACAACTTCAGACACTTATTCAATTCTGTTGGACTTCCAAATTTGTTATTATTCCACAGAGAATATTCAGAACCAGAAACTGATGATAACAGCTGCAACTTTCCAACAATACAAAATTAATGTTACCACATAACAGTATTATCCCAAAATGAAAGTGCTTTTAGAAGGCACATTCCTTCAGTCTCCAGCACTTCACAATAAACCTTTGTTTATAGACAAATAGACATCAAAAAAGTGTGAATTTTCCTTTCAGCATCAGCAGCCATAAATAAATAGTGAAAGCTGTTTATCACCTCCATTTGACACAGCTGACAATGTTTACTCAGTTCAGGCTCCTCATTGAGACAGCCATTTCTCATTAATGCAGAAAATTATATTCATGCAGGTCAGGGTTAAGGTAATTGGTGAAGAATGAGAAGGGAAGTATATGTTACAAATTGGCAGTCCCAAAATGAAGTGTGAATAACTATATAACATATTACTTTCAGTACATCATACACAATAGATGATATGTGATGAATACAAACACATTAGTTTGAAGATTACACAATACTGCTGTGAGAGCAGTACTGCTAGGAAAATAGTAGTGTTTTCTAGTGTGAAATGCTGTTGATGTACTTCAAGCATATTCAGGGAAAGAACATTTTCTAAATACAAATTTACCTTTAAAATCAGTCTACAGATAATCTACAAAGCTAAGTAATTGATTTTTTAATGTAATTATTAGACAAGTATCCACTGTTCTTAGAGGGAAAAAAAAAAAAATCAGAACACTTTAGCTTTCTGGAAAGTTAAGAATGTGTGACCAATGTGATTTCTGGAGCATGGACCGTGTAATCTATTTAAAGTTTGATGCTGCTATGTATTGCTAAATCAATTGTTCTCATAAATAAACTATGACCTGAAAAAAGCTGAAATGTCATTCACTAGTAGTTTCTAACAAGAGAATAAAGGGTAAACACTCATAAGTTTGTGACTTTTACAACAGCCTTCTCAGGGATATTCAATAACTCAGTAGACAGTGTGATTAAGTGTTCCTAAGTGTAGGTTATGAGGAGCTGGGGCAAGACCATTATCATTTCACTTGTGGATTCATCAAATGCCTGAGTATATGAAAATATTTGGAGTAAGATATGACTGTCATGATGTATATATATTATAAATGCAATATTCTGCTCTGTGGAATGAGACCAATGGGATACCCAAAGCATGTATTACATATAAATTTTTAAGTACATAAAATGTTGACACCACACAATAAGAGATACAATAATGTATGACACAAGATGCCATCATAGTATCAGATTTGCAAGTCCTCATTAAAAATGGAAGTTTCACCTAATGATACTACACCCCATTCAAGAAACTTCAAACTAAACTATAATTTACACATTTAAACACTGTTGAGACTTAAAAGTATCATCTGCCTGACTTTTTGTTAAAGCCTTCAGTCATGAAATATGCTAAGTGCTGTGGCTTTCAGGGCAGCACTGAGTCTAATAAAAATCATAGCTGAGTGAAGTACTGTTTAGTTTTCAGGTCCTTCCACTCATATGACACCTGAAAAATACTATTGAGTCTATTCAAGAGAATTTCTTCAAGTATACAGAGCAAACTTTGAAATATATAGCCATAATTCAAATAACTGGGGGGGGGGGGGGGGGGGGGGGAGTGCAGGTTTGTGGTCTCTTTCCAGCTACAAGAAATCTGGACAGGGATTCTATTTAGGGAGGGTAGTAGCAGGACAAACGACAATGGCTTTAAATGAAAAGAGAAGATATTTAAATTATACATTAGGAAGAAATTCTTTACTAGGAGATTAGTGAGGCAGTGGAACAGGTTGCCAGGAGAAGCAGTGGATGCCCACTCCCTGGAGATGTTCAAGACCAGATTGGATGAGTCTTTGAGCAAACTGTTGTAGTTGGAAACGCACCTTGCCCATGGTAGGAGGGTTGGAGGTCCCTTCCAACCCAAACCATTCAATGATTCAATGATTTTATTAGAGGAAAACTGATTTTAAGCTTCAGTTTTGTGTATGCAAAATAATATGCAAATCTGATTTCTGTGCATTCTCTACCTGTGCAGCAAATAGAGACAGAAACACATGTAATTGCACACTCTAATGAACTGTTTTTACTGTTGACGACTTTGAGCAAAATAAAAACAACAACAACAAAAATTGTTCTGTTTCTTTTCTTACTGTTAGGAATTCCTTCTTTCCCCATAGTTGTCATCAGAATTCTAGGGAAAGGCTGTGAAATGGGGCAAAGAGGAAATACGCAAGGCATATCCTCCTGGACAACATGCTCGATCACATAAAGAATTAGCATGTGATCCCAGACAGCCAACACGGCTTCACCAGGGGAAGGTCATGCTTAACTAATCTTGTGGCCTTCTATGATGGAGTGACAGTGATGGTGGATGAAGGGAAGGCGATTGATGTCATTTACCTGTACCTGAGCAAGGCCTTTGACATGGTCCCCCACCACATCCTCATCTCCAAATTGGAGGGAAGTGGATTTGATGGGTGGACAACTCGATGGATAAGCAATTGGTTGAAAGGCCGCAGATGGAGGGTGGTGGTCAATGGCTCTATGTCCAGGTGGAGGCCGGTAATGAGCGGTGTCCCCCAAGGGTCTGTCTTGGGACCGGTGCTCTTTAACATCTTTATTAATGACATCGATGAGGGAATTGAATGCACCCTCAGCAAGTTTGCTGATGATGCCAAGCTGAGTGGTGCGGTTGATACGGTGGAAGGAAGGTATGCCATTCAGAGGGACCTCGACAGGCTGGAAAGCTGGGCTCAGGTGAACCTAATGAGGTTCAACACAGCAAAGTGCAAGGTTTTGCACTTGGGCCGGAAGAAACCCAGGCACCTGTACAGGCTGGGAGGAGTGGTCCTTGAGAGCAGCTCAGCAGAGAAGGACCTGGGGGTCCTGATGGACGAGAGACTTAACATGAGCCAGCAGTGCGCTCTGGCAGCTCGGAAAGCAAATGGGATCCTGGGCTCCATCAGGAGAGGGGTGGTCAGCAGGGATAGGGCGGTGATTGTCCCTCTCTACTTGGCTCTCGTGAGGCCCCATCTGGAGTACTGTGTCCAGGTGTGGAGCCCTCTGTACAAGAAGGACATGGAGATTTTGGAAAGGGTCCAGAGGAGGGCCACAAAGATGATCAGGGGGCTGGAGCACCTCCCCTATGAGGACAGGCTGAGGGAGTTAGGCTTGTTCAGCCTGGAGAAGAGAAGGCTGCGGGGTGACCTCATTGCAGCCTTTCAATACCTGAAGGGAACCTACACCCAGGAGGGGAGTAAACTCTTTGAAAGGGCTGACAATAGCAGGACTAGGGGAAATGGATCCAAGTTGAAGGAGGGAAGATTTAGGTTGGATGTTAGGGGGAAGTTCTTTACTAGGAGAGTGGTTAGGCCATGGAACAGGCTGCCCAGGGAGGTTGTGGATGCCCCGTCCTTGGAGGTGTTCAAGGCCAGGTTGGACAGGGCCCTGGGCAACCTGATCTAGTAAATGTGTATGTTTGGTGGCCCTGCTAGGGAGGGGGGTTGGAACTACATGATCCTTGAGGTCCCTTCCAACCCGAGTAATTCTGTGATTCTGTGATTCTGTGAAGGCACATCAGATTGAAGCAGCACTCATCACCAAGCCAAAAACTCACATGCTCATAAAGCAACTTACCTCATGAAAAGTTGGATGTAGACAAAAGAGAAAGCCTGTAGAGTAGCTAGGATTGAGGAGTGAGGTAGCTAACAGCTAGAGTGTCTAAGGAAATAAGACCTCCCTAGCAACATTCCCCTCATTCTTCTAAGGATATCATAACTAACAATTATTTTTTAGACAAAGATTGGAAAATGGAAAAGTAAGCAGCAGCTGCCCCAAGACTGCACAGGAGAAATCAAAGGAAAAGTGATAAATTGCTTTGTCAGGCCTATTATAAGCACACTCATATTTGTCTTTGAGGCACTGGAATGTTCCAGTTTGTTTTCAGACACTCTAAAGCCCAAATTCACACTTCATGCGGGGGACATGAAAAGTGCTGACTCAAGCCCTATTATACCTGCTTGTACAAATCACAGTCTGTAGATGGTTTAGTATGGTGCCATGTGAGACCAGGGAGGAGGCCTGTGCGGCACCTAGGGCAGGAAGCCGGCTGTTACAGGGTGTACCCTACACTGTTCCAGAGCCACTTGCCAAAAGCTACAGCAGTACATCAGATGCAGCCATGTATATAAACTGAGTCATTTGAAGTGATGATGCAGAAGTGATGGTGGCAGATCCAAGTGATTTGCTAACATAAAAGTTATGTAAAATCAACTGAAGTCTGAACTGAAAATATGGTTATATGGTTGCTTATTTTCAGATAAATTTTAGAGGTTTTTTTTTTTGTTTTTTTTGTTTGTTTGTTTGTTTGTTTTAAGGTACATTATTATGCAAGTTCTTTGAGTGTAATCAGAAACTTAACTTGATGTAGGTATCAAATTTCCTGCCTCCAGGCATCTAGCTCATTTCTTTTTCAGAACCACTTGTTGTAAACATTGCTCATGAAAGAGTTTCTGAACTTCTACATCTTGTAACTTGGCACAGTATAGGAAACTAGCACCAGAGTCTTGCCTCTCCCACCACTCTTAGGAAATAAACTTTTCTTTTGGTTGTTTATTGAATAGAACAGGATAAGTAAATCAGATGGTTTGCTTCTTGACATAAAAGACACAAACAAGTGAGTATAGACATGGTGAAATGAAATTCTTTCAAAGGCTTTCTAGAACCAGGAAGATTTGTAATGCAAAATTTCACATGACACAAAGCCTTGCATTCCATAGCCACTACTCAGGATGGTCCCTGAGAATAGGCTGAAATATCTTGTAAGTCATGCATGTAGAGTGAAAACCTTTTTGAAAACCCTTTTTCTTTTCTTTTTTTCTTTTTCTTTTTCTTTTTTTTTTTTTTTAACACCTGGAGGATTTTAGCTTTCCACAAAAATCAAAATTTCAAAATTTCACTCTTCCCTCCTCCTCCTTTCCTTTCACTCACAGCTATTGCCTCAGAATGGAAAGAAAACAGGTAATCTGTGATGAAATGTACCAATTCAATAAGGCTGTACATAACTTTTGAGGTATGTCTTTTAAATTTATTGGGGGATGGTGAGGGGTTAACCTAAAATTCAGTAAGTAATCAGAAAAGTTAGGAGTATTATTTGTGGCACTCCACTGTCTCTTCTCAGTGTCATTCTCATCCTTCTGGATAGCAGTAATTTTAAAAATATATAAAGAAGCAGATACACAATCTGTATATTTTTCTCTCTTTTCTAAGTTTTATGAAAAATCAGCAAGTACATCTCCTTTCATCTCAAACCGTGAATGAGACATTTTCAAATAACTTACTCTGTACTATTGCCCTACAATATTAATTTCTGATAATCTGCAACTTTTACAGAAATTATGCCCTAATCACCACTCAGTATTTAAATTGTGTTGCTTATACTTCGCAGTTATCATTGCCAATTAATAATTTCCTATTAACTTTGTTCCTTCCAATTTTTAAGGAACTTCACTTCTGTAGATATCATGCAGCTACAAACTGTTCAAGTCATTAATGCATGTATTCTTGCTGTATTCTGTGCTTTCAGTACGTTTACTTTTACATTCTTTTCTGGCGTTGGTTTCAGTCACTGCTTGCTTGATATATCTGAGTTACTGCCAAAATACTTACTCAGCTTGCTATACATTGTGCTTAGTGAATGCCAGAGCTGTGGATAATGTTTATTCTAGCTCATATGCCCTGGTTTGTTATCTAATGATCAGTTAATAGATTTCTAACTAAATTAAGGGCTAAATCCAGCCAGGTTCAAAATTTGGATTTCATTAGCTTTGGATTTCATTAGCTTTCCTTTCTAAATGTTTAGATGTTTTGTAAGTAGCTCATTCTCAACTTTACTTAAAAGAAAATTATCATAACTGTCTTCAGCATTAGATACTAATAAGTAATTCATTCTATAAGTGGGATGAAGAAAAAAAACACTACAAGAGTTTTATCTAAGAATAATTAGACCAACTAATCTAATGCAAAGGGTTATTCAGCTATCACAATCTCTTTTCTGATCACTTTAGTACTGTGGCAGAAATTTTCAGAACTATGGTTGTGGTTTCTACTATGCATTCAAGTAAAGGATTTTACTGGAGTCATGTCTCCTAATTTTAGCACTTCATGGAAGATTTGCAAGAATTTGCTTTGAGGTTACAGAAGAAGTGTTTGGGACATGCAAGATAGGGCAGAAGTCTGGATTTATCCCACCATACTTTTAGGTTCTTAATTTAAGAACCTTAATTTAAGAACATTTAATGTGTTAAACACATTAATGATGTTTTCAGAGGTCTTTTGGTCTTTCCTTTTGCATCCCTTCTGTGAATTTCAAAGGTGTGATTGAACTAATGTCATAAGAACCTCAGGAACAGCTAGCATCTCCACAACTGTGAAAGTCAGAAAAATAAAACTGGGATAAATATTTATTATTCTACTGAATTTATCTAATATGTGAAAATACAGGTCTGTGAACAATTGCTGTTAAGCCTTATTAATCAAATGTTATACCAAGCAGTATGCTGAAGTAAATTCTACACTGAAAACTAAAATGTATTTCTTAAAGCTTAAAGCTGCAAATTCCTGAAGCATGTTCCTTTAAATTAGATTGATTGCAGGCATTTTGAATAGCTCAAAAAGTCAAATTGAACATTCCAAACTGCAAATTTGTACCAGGAGTGAATTTCCATTAATGTGATTTAATTAAGGCAATTTCTGTCTGTCCTAAACACAACATATGTATATTTGTATTTCCCTTTACACACAAGACACAATCGTGGCATTATGGGTAAACAAATTCTTCCTGCTCCACATCAAGTCTTTGCCCATGTTTATGTCTGAACTATGAGAAGCGTGTCCAGGTTTTAAGTGGTGGGTAGTCTGTCAGGGAAACAAGAGCCAATATTTGGTGAACAAAGATTTCTCTCTTCAGGGCTTTTAGACACCTTTCTATGACCAGTGAGAGCAACTGAATTAAACAGTTTTGCAGAACTGCAACATTTTTAGGTGGGAGCACACATCAGTGGAAATCCAAATTCCATAAGGAAATCCTTCAGCTGAATTATGTAGGTCTGAAAAAATGTAGATACAAAGTTCAGTGCTTCAGATTGTAAGCCAATCTTAGTATAATAATCTTCACAAAGAAATCCAGCAAGCACGTTACTTCACAGTAAACAACACATAGAGTTGATTACACTAACTTATTCCACTAAAATATAAGGTAGTTTTTAGACACAGAACATCATATTATTTTGAATAATGGAATGTTCAAGCGTGGTAATTTATGTCCTTTTATGTTTCAGTTTCAGCTATACTTCATTTTGTCCATGAGTTAACAATAAGATAAGATATAAACGTGTGGTTAATAAATAGTTTATAACATTTGCAAATGATAAGGATAGGGAATCTCTTCCTAGTGATTTGAATACAATACTTCAGTCGTTCAGACCTCTTATTCACAACAGCGATGTCTGTTACCTTGTACAAATCATTGAATTTTCTAACAACTTAAACTAAGCTTTTACAAAATGTAAATGATGTAGACCTAATTAGAATTATTTGAAATTATAACTCTTCGTTACTATTTAAGTGGAAGTTACCTCTTTACAACTACTGTCATAATGTATTGCAAATGAAGATGTTGCAGCAGTCACAGAAGATTACTAAACAAGGTAAAGTAGTCAAAATACAGCATATGTTTTAATTTCCATAACAGTGAATAAATGAAAAATCTTTTGTATTGACAAGTGTTAAATAATGATGCTGTGTCCAAGATTTTCTTCTGTTTTAAACTAGTTCTGTAATCTACCTTCATTCTGCTAGAACTGTGTATGAATGGCATGCTAAAACTGAGATTTTTTACAATGTTTTATAACTTATTATTTGCAGGATGCAGAGCATCTCAGCTAGAGCACCATCACTTTGTCATTCTAGCAGTTATCTGCTTGTTTTGGGTATATCAGAGGTGCATTACTCTCTATCATAATTTTAAAATAAATGTTGAAACATAGTTTAGAAACCAACCCTTCTACAGCGATTACCTAAGTTTCTTCAAAATTGAAGAAAAACTAATGCGGTTTATGAGGCTGAATTTCCACAAAAAGCAACTTCTTCAAAGCAATGAGCAAAATAAATAACATAAACAAAAGCAGGAAAGCAAAGATAAAGAAATTGCTATTTTTACAGAATGCATATTTACCCCATTCCGACACTATTCTGAAATTAAACAGTAACTGGTGTGAATGCAGCTTTTGCACACATTCTTTCCAAAATGCTTTTTTTACCTACCAAATCTTATAAAATGAGAAATAGGGCAGCAGTTTCCAGTCTTATTGGAAAGAGTTTCTCATTTTCACTCTTCTCATGTATCAATGTTGACAAAAGGTATTAAATTAAACCACAGAGAGCTCAAACAGCTGAAGACATAATGGTGTATCCAAGACATGGCAGGTTGATATGCGCAGCAAATTTTATCTTGTTTAAAGGACATCTGGACAATACCAGGAGAACATTCTGCATTCCAGAAATGAACAGCTATGAGAGAATTTGGGCAGATTTATTTATTACTACATGTTCAGGTTGGCAGAAAAGGAGTTATTCATCAAGCTGAGGGACTATCACAGTGTGACTGAGGCTTTAGTTAGAGGAATGCTGAAAATTTGAGATGGAAAGAAAGAAAAGATGAGCAAATGATAAGGCTAAGCACATTAATCACCAGCAGCTAAAAGTTTTTCTGAATGTAAAGGCAGAAGCCGGACAGGCTATGGAACTACTGTGGCATGTTGCACACTAAATTCCTTCAGACATCCCTGGTAACTGCCCAGCACCAGTAGTTTTATTAAGTCCCAGAACACACAGAAGACACTTTATGTCTAATGAAGTTTATGGATAGCCCTACCACTTTTTCACCAACATTTTCTACAAACATTCCACTGATATTTGACTCGATGGCTAAATCAGTTTCCCTCCCCAAAACAGTACTAAAGTACAATTACTCATTATACTGATTTTAGTTGGAGTATAGTTAGTCTTCTTGATAATAACTCATAAAGGGGTATGTTTTGGATTTCTGATTAATATAGTATTGATGACATAGCAATGTTTTAGACATTGCTGAGAAGTGTTTACACAGCCTCAAGTTTTCTTCTGTTTCTCACATCACTGCCTGCTAGCATGAGGAAAAGTTGAAGGAATAAGGGAGAAAAAAAAGATGGGAGGAGGGAGGAGGTGGGGAGAGGAAAGGAGGAGAGAAGGTGATATTTTTCTTCCCACCCTCTTTATTCCCTTAGTTTCCTCCTTCAGCCTGGTCTTGCGCACAAGGCCTTGCACAGGAAGACTGTGAACAACAGTGCTGTAGCAACTACAGATCTATCACAAACTGGGGTGCTGAAAGTACTGATAGCAGATACCTGGTTCAACAGCTCAACCAATTGA
The DNA here is from genome assembly GCA_030625065.1 of Alectoris magna. NCBI lineage: Eukaryota > Metazoa > Chordata > Aves > Galliformes > Phasianidae > Alectoris > Alectoris magna. The sequence continues at coordinate 179,873,523 of CM060560.1, read as the reverse complement.
GTATGCACTTAAAAGCAAAGTATGACTGTGAGTCAGTCATCTTACCCCATGAACAGTGAACAGACCAAGATCCCCTTGAGCTCTCCTGCACAGCAGAGGGCTGTACAACAGAATCTCCCCTTGAGTAGAGATGCCTCCCAAGACTACACCTGTGCAGTTCCCTATGCCTTTATGTCAAGACACCTTGCTAATACTGATCCTCAGTAAATGAATAATAGTTTGTTTTAAGCTTTGTTAGCTTCACTAAGATTACATCTCAGATTGATTGTGCACTTAGACATAAACCAGTGACAAAGTATGAGACAGTAAGTGGATCCAGCTGCATCTACACTCCTTACGTTCATGGTTCAACATGTTTAAAAAGCAAGGGGCTTCAATACAAACTTCATTACTTAAAAGGAAAGGCCTCCTGTATGTGCATGTTTACTCTCTATGCAATAATTAATAAAGCATATCCAGCCACCTCAAATCTTGTTAAGTCACTGTTAAATCACTACGTTATATATATATATATCAATAAATATATTCCTGCTTCTCTCTCACAAATGAAGTGTACAGTAGTTTTTTCCATCTGTGAGAGGGAGGAAGACATGGAGTGATGGCATTTATCTTCCCAAGAAACTTCTATGCATGATGAGCCTGGCTTTCCTGGAAATGGCTAAACATCTGCCTACCAGTGGGAAGCAGCAAATTCCTTACTTTGCTTTGCTTGGGTGTGTAGCTTATACTTTATCTATTAAACTGTCTTTATCTCACTTTTACCTTTCCAACTCTCCTTCCCATCCCACTGATGCAGATGGGTAAGCAGCTGTGCGGTGTTTAGCTGCCTACCGGGATTAATCCACAACACTTATTATTTAAAGTTATCCGCAATAATCTACATAGTAATCTAAAAATATCTACAATAAATATAATGAAAGTAAGAAGAAAAAAATGTGATTTAAGAAGGACAGCATGAGTTTGGCACAGCTGCAAATGCTACTTTTGTCCTCAAGGAGAAGATAATTTACTACATGCTATAGAGTGTTCAAGCGCATTAAAAAGTCGTTTTAAGTTGTACAGACCTAAGGACTTTTCTCCAAAAACACTCTTCATAAGATTTTGATTTAGCTAGGTGCTTAAGCATGGAAGTACCTGAAAGCTTGATATCAGTCTAATAATAATTTTACACTATGAATCGATTTAGACTTACAGTTCCCACGTACACTCATGACATCTGCATGTACACCATGCACTCTGTGTGTCAACATCATCTGAAGCTTTCTACAGAAATTAATTTTGATATTAACTGTCAAAACTGTAGCCACTGTGATTTTCCTGTAGTAGACCATGGTTTGTGAATATGTAATTTGGATTACAATGATTATGGACGAACATAACTGTGAGTGAGTTGTACTTTTTTTCTGTGCAGTGAAAGCTGTCATGATGAAATTAAAAATGCCCTTTGTACTAGAAAATGCATCTAATTAAACTAGCTGAGAGACAGGTAAAATTCAGTCTTAATATTACCAAACTGTCAGTACTTGGAAAGTAAAACAGTTGCACACATATATCATCCTCTTTCAAAGACAGCACTTTTGGAAACCATGACGCATATTTTACGGTAGGCATAAAACAGCAATAGCATACAATTTTCTCCAAGGCAGCTTGCTTGCTTGCTTGCTATCTTCTCTTTCTGTGTAAGGTGTGCGAGTTGCAGATGCTAAGTTGTACTCAACAGGTATCTGCAGAACTAACAATATCTACTCTAGCCTTGTTTGTTATATCTTTGTCCTTCCAGTGGTGATCAAGTTTTATTAGTTCAAGGTTCTACTGTTCACCTCAGGTGAAGCAACTTATTCTTTATATAACTCTTCTGATGTCAGTAGATTTCAGTTGGAGGAGCAAAATGTACAGTAATCTTAGAAAGCCTGTGGAGATCTGTAACACCGAAACTTTGCTACGTCACTTTAGTAGTTGGATGAATTTAACACAGAAATATAAATGTTTAATTTGTGGCATGTTATTATCAGAGGCTGGCTTTTTGTTGGTTTTTGAGGGTTTTTTTGTGTTGTTTGTTTTTGAGTTTGGGGTTTTATTCTTTTTTTATAAAGAAAGAAAATACATAGACATCCTAACACTAATTACTCTGCAGGCTGAGAGATTTTAAAGTGCATGAATAGTGAAGGCATAAAAGCTTCTTCTTCCTGCCCCCCTCTTTGCAAGTGTTTGTTCTCAGCATTTCCAGACCATTTTTTTAAATTTCATAGCAGTAGACAAGATACATTAGCTGTCACCTGCAACAGAAAACATAAAGTAAATCACAGATGGAAATGGTTTATAACAATTACTCAAGTGTCAGATAAGGAATACGCTGTGAGTAGGCAGTAGCAAATCTGAAGAGGACGTTATGTTTTGGAAGAAATGCAAAAACTGCCAAAGTGAACCTTTTAAATATTCCTCCTCTTCTTAGTTATAAAATAAAATAATCCAAGTCTAGTGAAAGTACCCTGTCGTTGACAACAGTTACCAGTTGCTCCTGGATGTTGTGCTCTTTCTAGTTTTGTTTTATTCATTCCACAGATACTTATCCTGTATTGCAAGATACCATGCAGAGACAATTCTACTTTCCAAAAGGAAAAGCTGATTAGATTACATTCTCTTCAGGAAATAAATAGGAGGGATTGCAGACCCTATGACCATTACATTTGACAGAAGCTCATAGTGTATGGAACACATATCCCTGTGTGCTGATGCTGGATGTTCTAATCTAATCTGAATGTTCAATTCAGAAGCTTTTATTGCAGAATAGTGTTAGGGCTCCATGGGTTCCTACTAAATGATTCCTTGACGAAGTCATGGGGCAGCTACTGAGACCTCAGAGATGTAAGAAAATAATTATGGTTTAATTCTATCTAATGGCACCTCAGATTTAGTAAAGGATTTAGGATTAGGAGTCATCTTGCTACTACACGTTCACAGTATTCTGCACTTTCTCTAATCAGCACAGGTAAAAATATAGTCAGTAAAAATTCCATGTTACAAAAGTCTTTTTCTAAGTAGTCCCAAAAGCACTAAAGAAGAGCACTAAAATTGTTCCTAATGTTGCAGTGATACTGTGAAGCATTCAGGAGACAGAGCTACCTTTGTGTACCACCAGTTTTATTTTCCCTATAATGCTACCCTAAGGAGAGAGAAGCAGCTCCTTGCTACTGGAGAGGAATCCAATCCTTTGGAAAGAGCATAATATTTGAGCTTTTCACCTTTAGTCAATTTCTAGCTTGACAGCACAGAGGTATACCTGCATTTAATTATTATTTCTTCGTCCCTATGCGCCAATATGATGGAGCTAATCATTAAGCAAAGAGTCCAGGCTCAAGACTCTCTCTTTGGTCCAGCTTCTGGCCACTGATGGTAGGACATCACAATTCCAATGGAGCACTTGTAATGAGACAACATTGCTGCCTGCACCACAAGTACTGCCACAGGAGAAGGTAAAATGAATGCCAATCAAGTCAGTCTGCCAAATTCCTCCAGGGGATTTTTGTGTTCCTTAATTCTTCCAGCATACTGGTGCATTATAGGAACACATGGCAGGCTTGGGGATATGCTTTGAAAGGTTAATCCTTCATCTTCTACCCCAATTTCCCAAGTATTGCAATGAAAATTTTTACCTTCCTTTAGGCCTACCTGTTTACTTACTATTAACATTAAGCAAAGGGACAGAGCAACAGATCTACAAGATTTTTATTGAATTGTGAATCACTATGGGGTTCTCCTGGCAAAGCACTATTACGGAAACTAATGTTGTATTGCAGTAAAGTAGACTACGTAAGAATAAAAATGTTAAGAGCTTTCCAAGGATCAAAAGAAGCTGCTGGCATTGTATTCATAACAAGATAAAACTTTCAGCTGGCACATCTAGTTATTCTTTGCATAGCCTTTATTCCTACCTGATACTCCTTCTCCAATGGTTTGTTCTATTCTCCAAAATCTTTCTGTAGACTTTCTACACAAAGCAAGGTAAATTATACAAAAATTCCAGCCTATCACAGTGTTATGATGCAAGTTGTTCAAGTTGTTGTCTGCCCTGATGTTTATTACATTTAAACTGTGAACTGAAACATTGTCTAGTCTTTTCTGTTAATTGATCTATGCAGATTCTTGATCAAAAGAAACATTTGAGAAAGGTCTTTCCAACATTCCCACTCAGAATGAGTTTCCTCTTCCCTTCTACTTTCATTGACTCATGGCATATACTCTATTTAAATGCATTCTATGTCACTATGTTTCATGTCTGTAAGTATGGACCAGAAGCCTCTTTATGCTAAGGGTAATCTGTACATCTGTGCAACGCAAATTTGAAGTTTGAGAGAAATTGCTTTTTAAAACAGAACTCTTATATGCATTTGTTCGTTTGTTATCCTAAACTGCCCCCTTGTGTTTTTTTATGAAAAGCAAACATTTTATTTCACTAAGCAAAAATGAAGGGATTCATGGTAGGTAAATATGAAAATATGCTTGCACTTTTTGAAAACAGTACTAAATCTTGTTCTGTGAACAGGAACATTTAATCTGTATGCTTTCATTGTACTTTTTCATACCTTGAAGCTATTGATGCTGTCATACTAGCAAGAAGCAGTGTTTTACAATGGCAAAGTTTATTTTGAAACTTAGTAATGCAAAATTTATCAAGATGATGGATTGTCCCTGAAAAGAGAAGAGAAAATTGGTCAACAATATGATAGGATGAGGGTCATCATCAATTTGGACTGCAGAAATAAATCTCCATCAACAGATGTAAGCTTCTTTTTCTGCAAATCAATAGCTGGGAATTTAGAAGATTAAGTGCGTTCAATGAATACCACATTTGAACTAATCTCAAAGCCAAGCTTTTAGTAAACTTTCTTCTAGACAACAGATATACTCTAATTGAAAGTAAAATACAAACCATCACAGAAGAGCCTCTATCAGTGAGAAAGCACATAAACTAAAATTGATGAATCAATTCAAGGGGAAAATAGTCAGAATAACTACTCTGAATCCTCCTTAGTTTTAGAATTGAACACAGAAAAAAAAAAAAAAAATGCCCTTCACACTCACAGCTGAATTATGATCAAGAAGTTCTAACACATTGTTTGAAAACCAGATCTCTTATTACTTGATACTGAAAATTAACACAAAGCAGTAGGGAGAAATATTTGTTGATGTGCATAACATATCAAGTAACGGAAAAATAAAAGTGACAAGGGCAAAATTCCAAATTTTCTTGTGAACTTTATAAATAGGCCATGAAAAGGCTGGTGATTAGAGTTATCTTCCATATAATTTCCTCTTACAAAGAAAATAGTTCAGACAGTGATTTTTTGTAGTGTGTGTATGGAATCCCAGATGCAACCTTCAGACTGGCATACTTAAAGTTTGATAACATAGATGATAATAATATTTAATAGTGATAATTTTCAGTTTAATTCCAGACCAAACTGGAAGTATCTCCTCTGCTTCGAAAAAAGAAATGCTTTCCTGTGCAAATGTGATATCAATAGTGACCAAGTATTACAATATAGTATAAGGATTTACTCTTAATGTTAAGAGAATACCAAGCTAGGTTTCAGCACAATGAGTAAAGCATGCCATTCAACTTGATCACTTCTGTTACAGTTATTTGCATTTGAGGTTGAATCATATACAGTCTACATATGATGTTCATGTGGAAAGGATCTTCATCTCTCAATATAAAAGATTCCTTTCATTTTTCATAACAAGCTCAGAAAATGTCTTCAGCAGAGACAACGGGACAAAGAGGGACTTAGACAGGAATGTTCTTCATAAGGTATACAATCAAAATGTTATTTTGAAAAGAAAATGAATATTAGAAAATGAATAGAATGTTCATACTTCACATCACCATGTGGTGTTTTATCACTCAGTGACAGCGAAAGCAGGTGGAAGCTTCAATAAGAAGGAATTATGCAAGACTAGAACATTCTAACTTAACATGATATAGGCAGGTCATAGCTTTCGATCTGTGACATGGACTGTGTGTTGAGTACAATGTGGAGACCAAGGAGATCAAAACAGTCATCCTATACAACAGAAACAAAATCATCATGGAAAATCAATAAAATGTCACAGCTTCACCTATACAAAAGAGATGCTGAAGTAACCAAGAAAGACATCACATTGTGTAACATTAACAGACTGTATTTTTTCATCTGTGTTCCACTATTACAAATTTACAGTTTGTAGTTTTAAATAAATGTATTATTTCATACCAAGAACTAGTCATAAAACTCTCTGTAACTGATATGGCATGTAACAGTTATACTAACCTTATTATTGAACCTTTAAAAGTGCATGCTAGTATAGCCAAAGTGCCAAAACATTTTTGTTTCATGGTATTCAAATTCATAGCCAGAAAATATTTAGATGAAAATGAGAATTTTGATTAGAATATCAAACTCTAAAAACATTTACTATTTTGCATTTCTTGTGCTCCTACACTGGTGCCATTGAAGTTATTCATGTGAATAAGTGTTCATCAAGGATCAATAATCGAGCCACACACCTGATCAGAATGAGTACCAAGATAAATAAGCATTGAATTTACAAGAATTTAAGGAAACTGGTAAATGTAGTGGGATCTTAACTAACACTGGCATATACGTCATAGGACAGACACATGTTAGAGTATGTCATACCTAAATGTTAGTACTGAACAAAAACTAGTAATACAGTACAGTAATCCATTAGATAACATTCAAATCTGGAAGAATATCACCCATTTTAAAAGCATTCTGACCTAAAAGCATCCTGAACATAAGACTATGTCATTCAAACCAGATGGGAAAGTCTATAGGATTAAATTTAGCAAAAGTAAATTAATATTAAATTATTTATTCCCTTGAGACATTTTTTAATAAAATAAATTCCCTGACTTTTTAGAATCTAAAGGCTACACTGGAATTTGCCCACATTTTTATAGCTTATCCATATTTTTACTTTAATGACAGAATAGTAGTTTTTGCCCTATATTCTCCATTTGCACACCCCTTGAGGACTTTGTGCAATGTAGGAAAATGCAAGGCAAAAGAAGGTGTAAATGTACAATTGGCCACCAGCAGGAAAAGGCTGACACTTGTTTAGCTCCCCTGATAAGAAAAAAATGAGATCATTTGATATTGTCACCAGCAATCAAGTAGAAGGACTGAGTACAGTGTCAGGAGTAAGTGAAACTTAGTGCTATTCATAACCTTCCTATGTCAGGTGCACTGCAAAGACAGGACAATGTGACTGATCTACGGTAGTGTGAAGGATGCCTTGTGCCAGCAAAGAATTTGGCCTGATATTACCAGAATAGCTTTCAGAATATTTCAGTGCCACTGCATACCTTTTCAACACATGCTGACCATGCCAGGGATGTGGCTTCTGTGGAACTTTTTTCCATTTATCCCACTGAATACTAAGCTGCGAGTTGCTGTCTTTTCCAGGTTGTTGCTGCTGCTTCTGACCTTGCAATAAATTGTGTGTCAGTAAGTTAAGCAGAGAGTGTAACCTGGGGGAGAAAAGAGATTTTCAGCCTTCTCTAGGGAAGCCAGATTGATGGTTCTCTGACTCTGGCAGGTCACAGAGTGATCTCAGTGCAGAAAGAAAGGTAACAGAAGAAGAATAAGGCATCTTTCAGTGCTGAGTACAAGAATGGAAGTGCATAGGCTTGAAATGGGCATAGGTTGTATGTGAGAGATAGGGGAAAAATTCAGTGAATACGTGTTTTATTGACATGTGATTGTTCAAAGATTCTACAGGCAACCTGTAAATAAGGGCCAAGTGTACCCATGGTGGAATGATTACTAGCTGGGGCAGATGGAGAGCAGAGAGATGGACTTACAATTAAAAAAAAAAAAAAAAAAACAACCTCTGCATGTAATCCTAAAGTTCCAGGACTATTTTTGATTTTGTGCAAGAAGATCAAGACAGAGTGTAGTGGATATTCTTTAAAATTTTAAGACTTACAATATTTTTACTGTCCTTGTCTTCCTATTTCCCCACACCACTCACAGTCACTCACATAACAAGTGAAAGTACTGAGATGTGAGAGGGCATGAATGGGTGTCTAAGAGCAGTTTGCTACCTGAAAACTTAGCAGCTATTTTTGGAAGCTAGCTATTTACAATGCACTGTGCATACAGGACCGCATGTTTCATTTTTGTAATTGATTCAATGCACCTTTTGCCAGTCTGATTCACCTGGGTCTTCCAAAGATTGCATCTGAAAACCCAGAGAATATTAAATAAATATTGAACTAGATTGTCACTAGTCAAGTTATTCCAACAGATTTTTTGAGATCTAGCTATGTTTAAGTGGGCATTGTGGTTTAACCTGGCAGCTCAGCACCAGTCATTTGCTCACTCTCCACCCAAGTGGAATGAGGGGGAGACTGGAAACCCTGAGTGCACTGTCATTACTCAACAACCAAACATCAGTGTACTGTTAACACTGTTTTGGCTGAAACCAGAATGGGGGAGAAATCTACTCCATATCCAGGAGGAAGAAGTGAAAAATGACATCATGCAATCATGCTACCATGAAAAGTAGATTCTCTCTAGAATCTAGAGCTAATTAGATATTCCTTGGCATGTAATTTGACAAGAAAATATTTGGGTGTTACTATACAGAGAAATACAAAAAATATATACGTTCATAAAGACCATGGAATATAATTAATCACAAATCTTTTTTTTGTCCGCCAAACACAGAAAAAAGAACTAGCAGTGCTGGCACACAAGTAGGCTGAGGAACTGGAATACAATTTTAAATCTTTTCAACAAAGAATAAGAAAGAATGACAGCAACAGGTCTTGAGGAGAGAAAGTTATAATATTGTTAAAGCGAGATAGAGGCCTCAGTTTGAATGTAGAAATCTTTGGTTATGCACAAAAAGATAGAAACAACAGTTCATCAAATTCATCCCATTCCAAGAAGCACAATAATGAGTCACTCTGGGTTTATTTTTTCACTTACTGAAGCTGCAAATCACAAAACATTAGCTTACAGTAACAGCTATTACCTTGTTTTTATATAGGATGCGAAGTATATGTTCAAAGAATGAGATAATATATCATAAGCTCAAAAGCTCTTGCAGTCTGATTGATTTCACTCAAATTTCTATCCCCTCCTGTCTGTGTTTCCTTCTCTAACTGGTGAAAAAGATCTTGTACAAGACCACCCTATATCATGAAATGTGAGTTTGATTTTTAGCCGTGTTCTTTCATAGTGCTGTAATTGACTTGCTGTCTGAAACTTCACTGCATTTTACTAATAGAAAGTTAAGTAAGTCCATATGAAGAAATTATTAATTTTCCCATCAAAAAAGCATTCACAGCACACCTTTGATGTAACACTTTTTGTTACATCTTCCATCTCCATCCTTTTCTCCTCTCATTTACATTACCACAAGGGAAAGGGCTCTGGTTTTGTAATATTTTTTATAATTATCAACTCTTCTATAATTCAATCACTATTGTCATATTCATTGCCAAGGTCAGAAATTTTATCAGTGCCTTCACATGCATTGCAGTCTACTAAAACAGATGAGATTATCTTCTTAATCCCTTTGTTATCTGTTTTAAGAGAAAAGCATCAGAATGAAGCTACAAACAGTCTCAGCATGGGCTGGGTCTTAATAAATTTATTAGAACACTTAGAGAGCTCAGAAGGAGAATCTGGAACAAAATGCTACATAATCACATTGACTTCCTGAAACTAACCATATTTTCACACTGAGGCAAGCAAAGGGTGAAGCACTACATCTCTTTGGGCAGCATAGCAGATATTAGAGGGAAAAGGAGGGCAGCTAGGCAGCCAGAAGATGGGTCAGGCTCCTGGGGCCAGGAGCATTGACAGAGTTGCTCATAGTCTAGCGAGGTAGGGAAGGATCATACAGTCTGCTAAAAAAGAAGGTAATGAGAACTTGTTCTGCCCTGATGGGAGGATCTTCCTGCATCAGAGGGAAGAGAGGTGTGGGAAGAAGTGAGGACACAAGCAGTGAATGTGCTCCCTCAACACTGTAACATAACAGCATGGGAGCTGCAAGTCTGCTCTGTTGCAGGACGCTTCACTCCATCCCCAGCTGGCAGGAGCAACCTGTTGGGAGGAGCACGCTCTCAAGGAGGTAATGTTGGTGCAGGAACATGTATGCCAGGCACTTAAATTGAGTGCTCCTTTGTCTTGTTAAATAATCTTTTATCAATCTCCCCATCTTTTTCTGGAAAATTATAGTTCTTTTCCCTGATTATACCTTTCTTGCATCTTTCACTGTGCTCAAAGCTGTCTTGATGGTAGTACCTCAGCTACATGTCATTTCTTTCTGCAGGCAAAATAACCTCTCTTCCTTGTCAGACACATTTGCCACCTATGTTGTGCATGGTTTCCATCGCTGGAATTTAGAGCTTCAGCTATTTTCCAGCTAAATTTTAATCTATACTTTGCAAGAATATAAATGCTTATCACACATCAATCACAGAATCTGATAACCCCTTTACACTATTTCAGTAAAAGGAACACCAGAGGGGTAGTGCAAATATATCTTAGAGATTTGACTGATGATAATGCAATTTCATTACTCTTAATTTCCTACTTCTTGCAAATTTGTAACATCTATTTCACTGCTGCATAATCATAAACTGAGAATTGATGAACCAGAATACTCTACAGTTCTTAATTGATACTAAAAAGTGCTCCCAGTTTGACTTACCATGCATACTGCATAGTTATTTTGTACTTTTAAAATTGATTTCTATGGGTATGTAATATGACCTTTTTGCGTTCCAGAGCACTAAACAGTGGACATTCACAGACATTCACTTTTCCTGCAAAAGTAAGCTTCAGCCAGGGGCCAGCTACATTCCAATTCTGTCTTCTGTTGTTTTGTTTTTCCTTCCGTACTCCACTGTTCATAAACACAATTTAGTATTTTGAAACTTTATTCACAGAACAAGAATTCTGGTATTAACAGAGAAGTGTTCTCTTTTCTAGGAATTCCTTAGTATCAAGAATGAGGCTAGCAGTTTAGACATTCAACTGATACTAAGAGGGATATCTAGATGACCTAAATTTCTTCAAAGGCCTTCGGCACAGAGAATACTTGATGTCTGTGGAGACCCTTGAGAGTACTTAGGTAGATTAGTGCTTAGACTGAGAAGAAAACTGCCCAGAGCTGGCCAATAAAGAACAACAAATCACTGCAGATATGGCTCTCTGGAAGATGGAGCATTGGCTTCACTGTGATAGTCTCACACAATCCTCCTGATTTGTGATTTCAGGTATTACTTTTCCTGTCTTCTGGGCTTTTCTACTGTTGACACGTTCATTTTTCTTATGAAGAACTATAGAGTATATGCTACCCAGCAATTGTAGCAGTTGCAAGTGGACTTTGCATGTTCAACTTAGAATAAAGAAAACTCCCAGAATGACAGTCCATTTGAAAGAAGACAGAAAGAACATTCTAGTTCCTAACAGAATGAGGGCAGATGATAGATCAATGAATCTGCTATAATTGCTTTGTGTTTTGGTGGTCTGTAGGGCAGCCACTTGCAGATTTGACTTAACAGATTAGATAGCTGAGCTGAAGCCAATAGGATGAGGTTCAACAAGACCAAATGCCGGGTCCTGCACTTCAGCCTAGGCAGCACTACAGGCTTCCAGCAGAGTGGCTGGAAGACTGTGTAGAGGAAATTGATCTGGGGGTATTAATTGATGACTGGCTGAACATGAGCCAGCAGTGTGCCCAGGTGGCCAAGAAGGTCAATGGCATCCTGGCTTGCATCAGAAACAGTTGCCAGCAGGAGGAGGGAAGTGATTGTCCCCCTGTACTCAGCACTGGTGAGGCCGCACCTCGAGTACTGTGTCCAGTTTTGGGCCCCTCACTGCAAGAAAGACATTGAGGCCCTGGAGCGTGTTCCAAGAAAGGCAATAAAGCTGGTGAGGGGTCTGGAGCACAGGCCTTATGAGGAGCAGCTGAAGGAGCTGGGAATGTTCAGCCTGGAGAAGAGGAGGCTCAGGGGAGACCTCATTGCTCTCTATAACTACTTGAAGGGAGGTTGTGAGCTGGGGGTCGGCCTCTTCTCTCATGTAACTGGTGATAGGACTAGAGGGAATGGCTTCAAGCTGCTCCAGGGGAGGTTCAGGCTGGACATTAGGAAATACTACTTCTCTGAAAGAGTGGTCAGGCAGTGGAATGGGCTGCCCAGGGAGGTGGTAGAGTCACCGACCATGGAGGTGTTCAAGGAAAGTTTGGATGTTGTGTTGAGGGACATGGTCTAGTGAGAACTATTAGTGATGGGTGGATGGTTGGACTATATGATCTTGTAGGTCTTTTCCAACCTTGGTGATTCTGGGATTCTGTGACTCCTCAGACCTCCCTCTACCTGAGACTGTGTGATGGGCTGAGTATCTAACACTCCTTCCCTGGCAACAGGAGAGACTTCAGCAATTGAAAGAGCAGGGACTGTGAGCAACAGCGCTGCAAAAGATAACTGCTGAAAAAGAGAGTACTTACTGGTAGAATAATAATAATAGAGCTAAAAAAAAAATTGTGGTTCAGGTATGGACTGAACTGATTCAAAGGCTAGCCTTGCTGAAACAAAACTGCATTCACCAAAGCAAATTCTTTACTGGTTACTCATTTCAGAGTGTTCTGATGTCTTATGAAGTATTTCATAACCAGAAGGCAACAGCAGGGAGTTGCCACTGCTGACAGAAAAAGCCAATGGACTGAACACTGATTTAAGGGGCACTGTATTATGTTTTCCAGCTATAATTGTGAAGTTGACTTGACATGGTTTGGAGCAAATAATTTTCATACTCTGCATTTTATTTTCCCTCTTGCTGAAGGAATGTTTTCTAAACATTTAGGTTCTGTTTCACTCCATTTCAAATGCTGCTTTATAAATAGGTAGAGGATATTTCAGATCATTAAACATAATAAGAGCCGAGGAATATGTCCATTACTCTTTGAAAAGTGTTTCAGAATACAGCAGTTAAAAGTGGAAATATTAAGACAGAATGGATTACTTCAGTTGCAAAGAAGTGTACTCAGATCTCTACAAAACTTTCTGTGATGATCTTTGAAGCAGACATCAGTACATTTTGAATGAAACTAGATATTGCATTATTACAGATTTTAGAAAATTGCAAAAGGGCTTTAAAATTCAAAGTAAACAAATACTTCTGCATAGACTGAGTGGGTGAATGTAAGATAATAGTTCACTGTTCAGAACATTGTATCCAATAAATGCTTCCAAAAATACTTATGTTTAGGAGAAAATATACAAAAAGAAGATTGGGAAAGAGGAAAATATCAATAAACAAAGGCACAAATAGATCATGACAGGTGTGAATTTTGATGGTGGTGATGAGAATGAAAGAAGCTGTTCAAAGTCAACACAGTATGAGTAAATAGATATTATTCCGCTGTGTTCCTTGAAATGTAAAAGCTATTACATGTTTTATTGCAGTTTCTACCCCCAGATGTAGCCATATCCAAAATTTGGTGTACAGTAAATTACAGTAGATAACTTCAGGCTCCTGTCAATGAGAACAAGTTTCAGAAGCTTTTAAATCACATTCCTTCTCTGTCAGAGTCATTAATGTCAGGAATTCCTTTTGTGTTTTAATACTGTATTTCATAGTTAGGCATACTAGATGTAGGAAAAAGAGGCTGGTTGCTTTGGGATTTTTACTCTGGTAAGTCTCATGCTTCAGAATATGATTAAAAAATACAGTTTTTCAAGACTAAGGAAAGATTGTCGATGGGTTTATAGTTATAGAAACAGTTTTATACATGTAAATTACATTTGAATTTTTACATAAGGCTATCTGCATTTACAACTAATGCCTTGATTTTGGACTGTTTCTCATAAAGTCAGTAATTCAAATTAGAATCGTCAGACTGCCACAGTACAATCTTTCTTCATATATTTGTTTTGTAGTATCAGTATACCACTGCAGCAGCACTCTTGTGCTGTTGATAATCTAGGTTTGCCTGAAATATTACAATTAAATCCTTGTCTGGAAAGGGAATACTGTTCATGCAGCTTAGTATGCATTTCTGAGATCCTACAGACCTATTTTCTATTTAACTATTGCCATTAGCAACACTGAATATATCACAACATTCAGGAAGGTAAGGGTAGAGGATGCTTAACAGTCATCATTCAAATTCAAATATTATTGCAGTCACACTCCACAAATGAAAATATCTGCGTGAAAACTTGCCTAAAATGTTCATAATGGATCAAGTTGTTTTTTGCCTTGAGAACAAAATTATACTTTAATTATTGCTTGGCTAAACTAAACTGAAGGTGATAGTTAAAAGATGAAACCTGAAAGACTTAGCTACTTACAACTCACATGCCTAATTTTTATGTGACTGGACCTATGCACAGAATCCAGAACTCACAGTTCAATATCCATGTTAAAATGTCTGTTTAGTGTACGAAGGAAAGTAGGAAAGGCTATTTAAAGTGGCTGCTGGGTATTTAAATGGCTATTTAAAATGGCCTGGAAAGCATTTAGAGCAAGCAAGGAAGCAGCAATGAGCAGACAAAACCACTACTACACTTCAGATACTAGGTCACAGCTTCACAAAAGCATCTTTATCTTCAGTACACTCCACCCACAATGCTCTCTTAGAAGGCACATTCCAGATTTTTATTTTTTTTTTCAAAAGGATGCAAGATCATTCTTTTCATTTTATAGACGCCTGGAGAAGGAATTGCTATGCATCTTCTTACAATAGCAGCTTGATTGTTAGTAAGTTCATGCATACACTGGAGTGCTACATTCAGTTTTCTTGTAAACCTAAGGGCATTCAAACTAGCATGCTATTTCCCTGAAGAATTACAGAAAGAACTGAAGTCTGTAATAATCTCGTTAGTGAGTAATGTATAGAATGGTTAAAAATCTTACAGGGGAAAGCTTATGAAGCAGAAGTAAGTACCACCATGTAAAATTGATCTGAATATACTTAGTTTCAACATCAAGACAGAGACAACAAAGAGCTAAAGATATACTACAGCTGCACTCTACTTCAGAGAATAAAGCTATGAAAAAAAAAAGAGGAAGCTTCTTAAAATGAAACCAAAGGAAACTGTTAAGACAATTAAACCCTGCCCAGAAGTGTGGAGATTTCTGAATGACGCCATATAGCAAACATAGTGACAGTACATGTCACCTCCTAAAAAGATTTGGAAAAGGAAAAAATAAAGTTAGCATGGCTATTCAGCAAGGTAAAATATGCTATTTTAAAACAGAATGTATTTCTCAAAATGTTGTACAGAAATAAATAAAATAAAAATCCTTGTATATTTTGACACTTTAGGTACTAAAATTACTTATATGCGGACCAGGAAAGGATTTGAGGAGCAAATAGCAAAGCGAAGGAAAGCTTTTTGTTAGAACCCTTCATCTAACACAATAGCAAAAATTCCTCCAAAGAGTCTTGCTGAATCAGAAGAGTTGTATGAAGGATTGGCAAGGATCAGCAGGTCCCTGGGGCAGGCATCCAGAGCTGCAGGGGACCCATCAGACTGGGAGACCCATCATGTCAGTCCCACTGTCCCCAGCCAGAGAGCAGGATGAATTGGATGGGAAGAAGAACAAAAAAATGCCTGGGTCAGTTATGTCACTATGGTAGGAAAAACCATTATGCAGGTACTACAAGCCACAGATCTACCATGAAAATGTGCATACTGTGAGACGTGGAATGAAAACTGGTGCAGCAGGTGATTGTAAGTAGCACAAAGTCTATAAGAAAGCCAGTAACTAATGGTGTATGCCAGAGGTTAATGCTGGGTCCAGTACTGTCTAACACCTTCACTAAATATCTGGATAGCGGAAGAGGCTGAACCCTCAGCATTTACTAATGACACAAAACTAGGAGGAGTGGGTGATACACCATGCTGCCACCCAGAGGAACCTCTGCAGGCTGGAAAAATGGGATGATAAGAACCTCATAAAAGTCTTGTGTCTGGGGAAAAACAACCCCAGGCATCAGTACATTCTGGGGGCCACCCATCCAGATATCAGCCTAGTAGAAAAGGGGGTTCTGATGGGCACCAATTTGAACATGAACCAGCAATGTGCCCTTCCCACAAAGAAGGTATGGTATTCTGAGCTCTATTAAACAAACCATTGCAAAGAGGCCAACATAAATGGTCTCTGCCCTTTTCTCTGCACTGGTGACTTTATACCTGGAGTGTTCTGACCACATCTGGGCTCCCCAGTACAAGAGATACCAGGATGTACTGGAAAGAGTCCACAAAAGGGACATAAAAATTGCAAGGGGACTGGTGGAAAGGTTGTGAGAGCTGAGACTGGAGAGAAAAGAAGTCACAACAGAATTTTATCCAGCTAGCTACACCACATCGTTTGCACCGAATATTCAAAATTGCATTCAAATCCCTGCAGTCATCATCCTTTACATTAATTCACACAAGAAAATATGCTTTGCTATCTGTTGATATCATCTCCCTCAACTGTGATTCTAAATGACCCATGTAAATCAGTCAGTGCGAACATTCTTGCTGCATCCTTCTGAACAGTCAGATCTTCATTGCTGTCACCTGCTTCCTCAAATAAATCAGGCTTGATTAAATCAACCAAGTTTAAGAGATGGAAAAAAACATGAAAACACTAACAGGGCATAATATTAAACAGTTGGCAACAGAACAATGATGGATAGGGGAATTACAAAAAGGGGGATGTCATTTTAGGACTGAAAAAGATTCAGAGAAAAGCAGTCAGGATTTCGAAAGCTATGGCACAATTTCTGTAGGGCCAAACCATTTCATATGAAAAATGGGTTAGGCTGACACCCTTCAACCTAAGCAAGAGGTGGCTTACAGAGATGTAATAGAGATCTACAAAATAGTTATGCCATAAAGAAGGTGAATAGGGTTCAAGTATTCATTGCCTCTTCCAGCAAAAGATTTGTAAGCTACCATGTGAAGTTAGCAGGAATAAAACTCAAAACAAACAAAAGTAACTGTTTGTTCTCTGATTGGATATCAGACCAGTGGAACAGCGTGCCAAAGTCCATGCTGACTGCAGGAAACATACATAGATTCAAGGAGAGAGTGAACAAGAACTTGAAAGAAAGAGAAGTTAGTAAACAGACAAATTACAACAGGATCGTGAATTACTATGACCTGAACACAGTTGTAGACTGGGATACATTTCAGAATAGCATATGTGTTCATCCCATTATTTTTCCTTGACCATCCATTCTTATGGTCATCACACCTAGATGAACTTGTTCTGAATAACTACAGCCTTTTCCTTTATTAGTCTGGAGTTCTGCCATAAGTATAGTAATCTGTCTTCTCAAGAGCTTTCATAGATTTACATGCAGGGAGACAGAAGCATTGTTGGGGCAGTCGTCAAAGTGGAAGTGATAAAAGTAACATACTCTCAGCTAATACTATTAGCTGAGAAATGTATGTTCAAGGTCACCTGACATAAGATCCCTGCCCAGAATTAATTACTTGGTTTTACAGGTAATCTGAAAACAATGGAGCTGGAAGGGAGCGCTGAGGAAGAATTCAGTCTTTCTACTCAAGGTCTCAAAGTAAACTGCCACCTGGTAAGTAACTTTCTGGTTTATTTTCACTTGAAAATCTATTTTGAAAGTCTATTTGAGCCTTGTTAAAAAACACATTATTATTTATACAATATAATTTTGTTATTACAGTTACAAATATTCAGAGTCATCTGAATATAGATGTGAGAAGACATGAAAAGCTTTTAGGAACTGCAAGTTGTTTCACAAACCATATCCTGATGCATCATGTTTCAACGGACCATACTGCAGACTATAGAGGTAGAAGCTAAATCATTAAGGCTTATCAAATCAGATGAACTGAACAAAAAATGAAGGGAGGGAAAGCAAATAAAACAAAATAAAAATTCCTGTCTATAAACAATGAATTATCTGAAGTTATGTGTTTATGCTTGCCTCAACTGAAACATTTTGATCCTAGTAATAGCTACTTTAGAGTTTAGATTCCTCAGTAAGAAGGAGCATCATTCGACTATATGTGCCTTTGCTTTGCAAAGTCATACAAAATGCTGCTAGCCTGAACTGTTTTTAAAACAATTACAAAAAAGTATTTATTCTCAATTTCCCAGTCATTTAAATTCACGTGATATTTTTCTTCAGTATGTCCTCTTAGGCCGAGGATTTCTTTCTCAGTTGCTGTGCTCAGTAGGACTCCTTTGATCTAGTCAGTGACACTGTGTATGCAGCAGATTTTGGAAACTGCTTACGGACAGCAAAATGTATCTAATCACTAATAATCTCTTTAACCAATCTGAAACAGACTGTGGTTACCTGTGAAAGTCATTCAGTCTTGTTTTCACATGTACACCAATGCAAACCATCACAGATGAACTCCAATGGTGAATAAACAAATTAAGGTCTGCTACATTTTCAGTTACACATACTAGTCACACTAGCTGAAAGATAACTGAAGTTACATTAGCATTTTAATAATATAGTATAATGGCCTCACTAACGGTAAGAGGAATTAGCACATAGAAAGAGCCACTGAAGTGAATTGTTACCACAAAGTATTAATTTTTTGTCTAACTTCAAGATAGCAGACATATAAACCCTGTAGTCTTAATTACACTCCTGCACCTTCCTTCACAGATTCTAATATCTTGTAATTCAGATTTCCTCTGAGATCCATACAGAGACACAGCAATTCACTCCACCCTACAATGTGGAGTTACTATGTTCTTACATCATCCCTAATTTCCAGTTAGATGTGCAGTCTGAGGAGGGATCAGACAGACCTGCTGGTTTCTCACAGGACAAAACTGAGGGTCCAAATTTCCGAACAAAGAGTCTGGAGGAGATGGCTGGAAGGGCAGCAAACAGGCTATGGAAATTAATATGAATTCTCTGATTACTTGGTGTTTCAAGCTGTGCAGGAATAACAGTGCATTACAAAAAGTACCTGCGTACAGAAACTAGAACAGAGTTTTAATTACATAGTCACTTTACGTTCTAAAGGAAGAATTTCCATTTTACTAGATTTCATTTCAGAAACAGAAAAACAGGTGTCCATCTTTTGCTGGCAGTCATTATATTTAACCATTTTTTTTCCACTGAGCTTCAAGGAATGACTATATTCCTGCATTATTTATTACTAGCCTGTTAACACATTTTGGATATCTCCTAATTTCAAAACTCCATGAAGCCCAAACATTAAAATCCATAGTGACATTTCTAGAAGTATTAAAGGTGAACTTTAAAATCATAGAAGTGTTGTCAGGGATAGTGTACAGCTGATTAGAAAATTCCTGACTAAAAGTAAATTGCTCAAGTTTATTAGTAGCTGTGCAAAAACTTAATGAATTAACTATCAGTAAATCATAGAATCATAGAATCATAGAATTACTCAGGTTGGAAAAGACCTTCAAGATCATCAAGTCCAACTGCAACCTAACCATACTACCCTAACTAACTAACAACCCCCCACTAAATCATGTCCCTGAGCACCACATCCAAGAGGTTTTACACACATCCAGAGATGGTGACTCAACCAACTTCCCTGAGGAGCCTATTCCAGTGCTTAACAACCCTTTCTGTAAAGTCAAGAGCCATGAGAACAAAGTATGAAATAGGTGAGAAATAATGAATATATACCGACTGTAAAACATAAAATTGCATTTCAACTTGTGTTTAGGTATGCATTTAGCATTTAGTGAGCTAAATAACCTCTTCAAAGCATTTCAATGATGGCAAAAAAAAATTCACTATGAAATCCTCAATTACTGATTTGCAGAATCTTATTATAATGTTGTTCCTGAGGAAAATTTCTTGTATAAACAATGTAGAGGTAAACTCAGAAATAACAAAATAGTGATATAAATGTTATCTGTTTTGGCATGAACAGCACATCCCCACTGTTTGAGTAAATTTACATATTTTCCATATGGAGGGTGACAGACAATATTTTAATGATGAATAATCAAGTTAATCAAGTTAAATCTAAAGGTCATTTGTTACATTTCTTCATCATGAAAGGGAAAATATCACATTAACCAAAGTGAAAAACAGTGAAAAGGTTACATTTTTGGAATTTTGGTAAAAATATCTCAAATTTGGCAAGCATTTTTTACCTTTCAGGTTCCAGAAATGGTTGCACACAGGTATTCTACTTAGGTCATGTTCCCACAAGGTTCCCTCTCCACCTACCCCTTATCTCTCCATGTTCAAGGAAGTTTAACTTTTAGTAATATATGGATCGAGAAGAATATCCCAGTGGACTCTGAATCAGATGTTATTATGGATTAGTCTCCCCAGGAGACATTTAAGATTTAAATTTTAATTCTAAAATGAAATTAGAACAAAAGGGGAAGAAAAAAAAGAAAAAAAAGAAAAAAGAAAACAACATAAGCAAAAAGAAACAAACAAAAAAACAACAACACGAGAAGCCTCCACACGTCAGGTAAAGGACAGTATTGTGTGTGGTCTTCTTTCATAAGACCTTCTGCTGTGGAGTTTCCTGAAGTGGCATTGCTGGCTGTTTGTAGAGCCTATCAGGGTATCACATGCATTACACTGGGAGCAACAAGGCAATGTAAATAGGTTCTTATATCCCTAGACATGCAAAATGTCAGATTTACTGTATAAGTTTTGCCAGGACTGGCAGTTCCCCTGGAGAGATGGGGACTCATCCTGGGGCAGCTATGCAAGGCCTGGAACAGCCCCAGCCCTGGGCAGGGGACAGCTCACCAGAGATGGGCCAGGTTGGGGTGTTGGCCTGAGGGTGGGCCTGTCTCAGTGGGGTCCGCAGCCAGGCACACAGCTGTGGAGCAGAGAGAGCTGAAGCTCAGACAGATGCCAAGGCAAAAGCCTCAGCTGAAAGTGAGTCCTCTGGACCAGAGGCTGGCATGGCCATGTCTGCCCCACAGAATCTAAGAGCTTGTGCCCAGGGTCACTGAATGTGCCACCCTCAGCTGTACAGCTCCAAGTTGCCCCAAAGACCTGGCAGGCAAACCTCTGGGAGCAGAGATGCTCTCTGGCCACTTAACACTGGGTAGGCTTCCCAGATTTTATATAATTTAAGAATGTGTATTTCCAATAAGCATTTGTATTTCAGTGTGCTCTGTACTTTTCATATCCTCACATGCAAAATAGGAGCAGATCTAGATGAGTGTTAATGATTGTCAGTACCACCAGCCTTTGTGAGTCAAGAAAAGAGTTGCTGGATTAAAACTGCTAAGAAATGAAACATTGGTCTATGTTCTCTGAGGTCTTAAAAAAAAATGCCTGCCAGGGCTTTCAGAACACTTTCTCTTGGACTGACTGCTCCCTCCTGTCTGGTCCTTTCCTTTCTCTGTTTCTGTTGTATTGTGCTCCCTTAGGGCTCAACATCAGTTTCTTCTCTGATGAAATACCTGACAATGTCTGTCTTCCTTGAAAAGCCTTGTAGTTGTAATTCAGAGTGAAATAAAGACAAAAAAAAAAAAAAAGAGTATGCAACATCTAAATAAGCGGTATATTAACATTGCTGCCAGAATTGTTACACAGGTTTCTGAACATGATGTATGGTAGCACCATAACACAACCATTGTTCATGCACTAGTTTGGAGTGAACTTGGGATTAGAGGCCTGCCCAAGTAAACAAAACAGTGCCAGAGCCTGGGCATGGTCCTATAATTATCTTTAGTGTTTACACAGTCTCTGCATCACTCATGCCAACTATCACTCTCCAAGTGTTCCTGGCACAAGAGTTTTTCTAGCAGGCAGTTTAGATTTAGCCACCCATCTGGAAAACGCAGTCATGGAATAAGCATAGCCAATCTAGTTAGGTTCAGTGCCAGGAATCAGGCCACGACCATTTTATTTTTCAGTGGAGACGCAGAGTCGGGTACTCTGACTTATGAAACAATGTGGTATATCACCATTCATGCTGTCCTCCTAGGTGGTGATCTTTAAGTTTAAACATGCTTCAAAATTTCTTTTATCAAATACCTATTTTTTAATATAAGTGTTTGCACCTGTCCAAGTCAAAGCCCAAAGCAAGAAATTCACTCAGGGATCCATGTTTCATGCTCCTGTCTCACACACTTAATTGGTAGCACTGCAGCTACCTTTATGATCCGGATTACACTGCATTCAAATACCTTTCATCCTTTTAAGCAGTGTAGAGGTCTACCATGAAGGAAAATGCATTAATGGACCATCCTTCCAAACATATCTGGATGGTGACATGCCATATAGCATTGTACTCTTGCACTCCTGGTTTGTTTGTTTTTTTTATTGTTTGTTTGTTTGTTTTGGGGTTTTTTTTTAACATTCTATTTTTCTCTTCCATTCTGCCGTGGTTTTTTAATACAGTCTCTACTGTCACTCCACTTGGTTCCTATGTTATTAATAGATCTTTAACCTCTCTTCCATTTCTTTTCTCATTCTTTTTCTATTCGATTCTCCCACCTGTGACGTCACTCTCAGAACAATTACTATCTCCTCAGAAACACCACTTTCACTTCTCATAAATCTCTTACTGAATAATTAATTCAGTCTTCCTTTTCATAAATCTCTCACTGAATAATTATTTCAGTCTTCCCAAGTGTATACAAGGCCATTTATACTAAAACTCTTAGTAGAATTCAGATACGCCTCTCACTCCAGAATCACAGAATCATAGGGGTTGGAAGGGACCTCTATAGATCACCCAGTCCAAAACTCTGCTAATGCAGGTTTCCTAGAGTAGGTTACACAGGAAAGAGTCCAGGTGGGTTTTGAATATCTCCAGAGAACACGATTCCACAACCTCTCCGAGCAGGCTGTTCCAGTGCTCTGTCTCCCTCAAAGCAGTTTTTTTTCTCATGTTAAGAAGATGGAGCTTCCTGTGATTCAGTTTGTTCCCATTGCCCCTGGTCCTTTTCATGGGCATCTCCAAAGACAGCCATGCCCCATCCACTGGATACCTTCTCTTTAGTTGTTTATAAGCACTGATAACATTCCCTCTCAGTCTTCTTTCCCCAGGCTGAACAGACTCATGTTGCTCACTCTTTTCTCATACAGGAGATACTCCAGGCCCTTAATCATCTTTGTGGCCCTCTGCTGGAATCCTTCTAGGATGTCTCTGTCTTTTTTAAACTGGGGAGCCCAGAGCTAGACATTCAAATGTGGCCTCGCTAGGGTAGAGGATGATTTACTGACCACGCTCTTTTTAACACACCCAAGCATACCAATGACCTTCTTGGCACACTGGTGGCTAATGGTCAAGATGTATCAAACTACCGTAAATACTCCTTCCCAGCTTGTCACTGCATTTGGTACTACAAAAACCTTTGCCGTTCATTCTTTAAACTGCCTGCCAATTTCCAAAATACAAAGTTGGAAAATGACAGGAAATCTCTATTAAGACAATATTGTTCTGAGTATTTAAAGTCTCATTCTTTTCCCAGATAAACCAAGGACCTTACCTTTTCAGAGGCAGCAAGATTGGCCTCAGTAAAGAATAATCTAGTATAACATAAAAGAATAATATTGCAGAAAATATCTATTTTCTTTGCTGCTGTCGTCTTTTTCATTATTACCACTGATGTTAACAGATCTTTCTGGTGTTCGTTTCTTTCAGTATTCGTGACAAATGAACTTATCGTCTGACAAATCAGAGCACAGAAAAAAAAGCATTCTTGATATCTCCAACTGTTCCAAAGCAGTAGAAAAAGATGAGATACACACTCAAGTACTCTTCAGACAGTGTATTTTTTCCAGATTAGTAACTTTGACATTAACTGTACAAATAATGTCTTCTAAGCCTGAGCAAACAAATATTTTTTACAGCAAAACAAATCATGATGGGAAGCCCAAGGACCATCTGAGTGAATCTATTTTGCTGTCCATCTTGCTATTTTATTTTTTTAACAAGTTTGGCAGAGACAATTAATATATAAATCCAAAAATATGTCACTGAATATGCTAATCAACTTATCCACATCATTGGTTTCAGTCATATTTCCTTAGCGAATGATCACTTTTGATGGTTTCCGTTTGAAAATATTAAACACTGCTATGATATCCCTCACATTCCATCAAACATCACACACCAGCAGATAGAAATGTTAAGTCACATCCTTCAGTGAAACAATCTGTTATAAAATCATTCTAGGTATTTTTTACAGCAGATGAGGAGCAAAGGAAAACAGCCACCTGTTTAAAACTCATGACAGACAGGAGAACAAGACAGAAATCACCTTTTTGCTACTTTTTGAAGCATATAGGGCTGACAGCTTACATAAAGTGGACAATATTTGTAATGGAATCGGGAGAAAAATTAGCAGAATATATGACAGTTTCTCTTGATAAGAAATGCTGATAAATATCTTTGTTCTGAAATCAAGCTAAATATCTCTACTACTAATAATCTGGGAAAAAAATGATGTTTTCAAGAAATTCTTTTGAAAGGGAAGAAGATTGGATTACCTGTTGTAGACCATCCTGAAAACTTTTGCTTATGATGTTATATGCAATTTTCTACTCAAGAGTTTTCCAGAAGGCCCTGTGATCTTTGTAGTAGCTCCAGCATAAAGGTAGTTTGTGCTACAGCCTCATTACATGCTCTGAAGAAAAGAGCTAGGTATTGAATAAAACAAATAAATAGAAATAAGGAACAAAATACCTATAGTTGTATCACTAGTAAAAGTCCCGGGGCTGGAATTAAAATATTATTGGTATCTCCAGCTCTTAATCAACAACTGCATCTCTCAAAGTGAAATCTTCTTGGGCTGATTTTACAAAATGACCACAAGGCACCAGCAAAATTGGAACATAATGTATTAACTGACAAATTACAGGGAGCTATTTGAAAAAAAATACTATAGGAAAAAAAAAACAAAACCCACATACTAGGCTAACAATGGAAAACATTTACTTTCAAAAAATGCTCCCTAATCTCACCGAAGACAAACTTGCACAGCTTAAAACTATGGTTTTCTATTTCTTTCCACAAGTCTTACAGCTATTCCATCTCAAGGTCATGGAAAATTAAATTTAGACTCTGACAATCCCATCATTTCATAAAACTAGTCAGCTATGACAGCACTAACCATCAACTCAAAAAAATCTAGGCTTCTCAGTGGCTGTTGTGTGATATCTGAAACCTGCAATAGATTTGGTGCAGCATGCAAGGAGCCATTTTTCTTTGTGTTCTTACAGTACGAACAGAAACACCAACCAAACAAAAAGATTCACTGTCATTTTTAAACACAAATATTCCAAACTTCCAACATAGTTTTTCTTCAGATAAAGAAGCTGATTTGGACCATTGTGGTTTTGCAACTTAATGTCAGCTACTGCTTTACACATTCATAAGAGTTATTAATCCCAAAAAATGTTAAACAACAAAAGTAAAATTTTCCTTCAACAAATTGTAAGAAGAAATTGCATCAGGAAATTATTTTGTTTTACTTACACAAGAGAATATAGAAAACTTGTTTGGTACTATTTGAATTAGAGGATATCTACTTAAACTATCTCTACTTTTTAAATATCTGAGGATATATTGTCTGTATGATGCAGGAGAATTAAAACAGCTCTGTAATATATGTTAATATATATTATAGTTCTAGCACACTGAGCTAAAATACACACTGGAGAATCAAATCTATCTGGTGGGTGATTTATCAGATATTTGTGTTAATTCCAGCTGTTTTGAATCTGTGGCTAACTACAGCTGTATGTATTAGCAATTCCAAGTATGACTGACAGATTTTCAGAAATTAATTTATTTTATTTATGCATACAACCATACTTTAAATAATGGAAAGGACCTAGGAAAGACACTTGGGCACCATTGCTGACAGCTACAAGAATGTCACTGGTCACTGTAAAGTAGTAGATTGTGAGATATAAATGCCATGTCCACAACTACTCCCATCCCAGGTACCACTAGCCCATCAACAATCAATCCACAGGTATAGAGGAGCAAGAAGGCACCAAGGTCAGGTTGGAACACCCATTGCCCAGTCGAGAAACCTGATCCTTTCAGAGCTGCCCCGGGAGAGTCTTAGCCCCATGGAACATACGGCATCAACATTAGCCAGTGTATTCCTGCAATTGCATTGCAGGAATACAGTACTCCCTATAAGATTGGGGGGAAGAACATTTTGTGATTACACAAGGCTTGTTAAAGACTGTTGAGGGGAGGAACAACGGTTGGGGAAAAAGAGGGACTAAAACCTAGAACTAAAACAGAATACCCACCTGTAAAATATTCTATTCTAATATTAGGATTTCAGAAGAAAAAAATTGACAGAGATGTTGAAGATAGGGCATTAACTGTGAAATTGGCTATCTGAAGGAAAGACTTAAATAGGGGAAAAGTTAAAATCCAAGACAAACTGAAAAATCTACTTCATTCAAACATGAGTGCAAATGAACTAGAAGGAACTTCATAAATGAAGGTAAGATTGGTTTTGTCCTTTTCTACTTCAAGAAAAAGGTATACTCAGTTAAAATTAAATTATATCTAAAAGTTAGAAATGAAAATGCTTTGTTACAAATGTGTTATCCAGCAATTATATTCATTGTCAGAAATTAATAGTCAACACAAGACAGATAGCTAAAAATGCGTATTAGCTTCAATTTTGATATGAAGACTGTGAATATTAAGTAGGATAAAATAATAAGAATTCAAGCCTTCATACCTCAGGGCATAAACTGATGGGTAATTAAATGTGGGAGGAAGAGAATAACCTTCTAAACACATTTGTCTCTAATTGTCCAGTTATAGAATTTCTTGCTTCTGGTAGTCTGTGCTGATGAGGGCTGAACACTATAATTGAGTGATCCTGGGAGCTTTTTCGGTAGCTTTTTCATTCTTAGGACCTATTTTGGTTTACCTGATTTTTTTTTTTAATTTAAATTACCTTAGCAGTGAACATATTTCACAGCCCTCTCACCTATAAAGAAAGCAGGTCAATCAGATTCTAAGAAGTTTAGGGTTGTTCAAATTTTTATTGCCTGTGTTGTCAATGCTGATGTTTCAACCAGTGGGACATTGTTATTACACAGTAAATTACTGTGTCAGTTGTCACTGAAAGTCTAAGGATCATATTGTTGTTGTTCAGTGCATTTAAAATGACAACTTTATGCTTTCTAATAAGCTGTGTCCTTTTTTGATTTGTTATACTTTTATTACTATGATGTGAATATACACTGGTGCTGCTTTTTTTTTTATGTAGAATATATTTAGATGTAAAAGCCACATCTTTCAATGAAGCTTTCCTTGTCTCTTATTTCAGACAGTTAAATAAAAGCTCTTAGCTCACTTATATGTGACTGTGATTTTAAGATCTTTTATATTAACTTAAGATATAGTACAGAGTAGGTAGTCCTAGGAAATTTAGAAAAGAAAGATTAATATTTCAGCTCTGGGCTGTCAATTCTTGTTTGCTACTTTCTGACAGAGACCAACTGTTGGCCTGCATGGCTTAAGCTTTGGTTACACATGCAATTATTGACAAATGCTTTCTAACTACAGTGCTGCTTATCCTCCCAAATGCCAATTGTATCTGTCAGAAGTAAAAGATATACAGAACCTGAATTTTTTTTCACAGCCTTCTAGGACAGGGGGCTCTCCACTAGGGTCAAGAAATCATACCAAAATCCCAAGGTTTGTCTTGTTCTCTTTGTATCTTTTTCTTCTGTATGCCAGCTTTGTGTGCACAGACTTAGTTCCTGTGAAAGTTGCTATAATTATATCTCTGGAGACTGAAGTCCTTTTATGCAGTCACAAAGAAAACAAAGTGCAAGCAGCAGTCAGACGCATTTTTCCCCTGGCATGCTTCAACCTTGACCTGATGATACACAATTCTAGAGGTGATAACATGCCATTCCCTGTTCTCCTCTGAGCTGATGCTGCTTGAATGCAATTTTTAGTGAAGATGCAAAGCAGCTCACCTTAGTAAATGATGCATCTGTATAAGCATAGAAAATAACTAGAAATAGCTAAAGGCTCTTTAAAAAAAAAAAATAAATAAACTTTCTCTTCTTCCATATGGAAAGGACTTGAAGAGAGGTCAATACACAAAGCAGCCAAAACAAATTTCCTTTATATAAATATATATTTTTAATAGTCTTTAATTTAAAGCACTTGCAGAGCTCTCAACATAGTGGACATTTCTGCCGTTGGAATTTTTGGATAAAGTCACATAACATAAACAGAGATTTTTCCTTAGCACTCACCCAGCCTCAGCAGGAAAATAACTGAGACCCTCAAAGTCGCTTCCAGATTCATCTACGAAAGCACTTCTGCAAATAGGAAGCTGTGGTTATTAGCGTATTATAGCCAGTTAGTTTCGGAAAAGGATCCAGGTAACAGAAATGAATCTTCATTACCCTGGGCCTCATACCATGTTAATGTGCTTACAAAACTACTTATTCCTTGAGGGAGCTCATTTGAATAAAATGAGGTATCTATAAATTGCTCTAGCATGTCTTTCAGCCTTCCATTTTCCCTACCAAACCAATATTCGGGAGAATGATAAAACATCTGGAACCACATGAATTTGTGGAGCATTGTGAATGAGCAAGATTATTTTTCAGAATACCACTGAAATAGGAACTGCATGAGATGTATATGAGCACAACTTGGTTTTGGAAGTAATTTTACAAGGAACATGAGTCCAAGAAAGTAATGTTGTTCTAGGGTGTATATAATAGTGAGAAAACAGTGATTTGAATTTCTTCCTGTCCTTCATTTTTCCTCTTCCCATCCCATCTTTCCATCGTATTGACACAATTTCTACTTCCAAAACGGCTTTGTTGCTCTTTTTAGACTCCCTGACTCTCTGCACCAGATCTGGAATAAAAAGGACCAAGGTACTTCACTTATGAACCGTAAATTGTGTTAATATATGATTATATTGCATTCAAATAGCATTTTGTTTACAAGTCTGAAATTATAATTATGAAAGCCATCTAAGCAATGAATTTTAGACTTACACAATGCTTTCATCACTGAATTTCCTGAGGATATCACTTGGATTTAATATTTATGTTGGGAAGGAAAAAGATGAGCCCACAACTCAGCCTCTGAGACTAAGTTTTTTTCATGTTACTTTTCTCCCATTGACAGTTCTCCGTAGAAGGCAAGGATAGAATAAATGTCAAAATGCACTGCATATACAGACCAGTTGTAATATTCTATGTTGCTCCTAAGACACACTGTACATTGTATCTAAGGTATAACGCACTTTGAATGATAAGCTTTGTTCAGAGTTAAGCTGACACTTCAGTTTTTACCTCTATAAAATCAGCGATGCAATACAAATTGGATGAGCAATATGAACTAATCTATCATGGCTCTATTCTACAGTTAAAAAAAATAAAAATAAAAATCTATAGCTTTCAAGTACATTGTTATATTATATTGCAATACCCATGAGGATATTGAACTGGAAAGAACCTCTCAGGTCAGCTAATACTGTTTCCTATCATGTTACAAAAGCCTGTGCAAAAATATAGCAAAATTCTTCCTACAACCAGTTGTTTCTAACCCTTTCTGCTTATATTTATAGTGCAAACTAAAACATGCAAATACTTCTACCAGATATGCATATATTCTTTATTCATATGCGCTTCGTGTCTGATTGTTTTCATGCAATTTTGGCCCTCTTTTTTTTCTCTCTCCTCTTATTCTCTACATATATGGACTTTAAAATTGTTATGGTAAAAGAAGTGATGACATTTTAATTCGGCCTTCACTGAAGATCCAGCAGATTAAGTCCTTTCAGTGAGTTCTAGCAAAAGAGATGCTCCCTGTTGCATCAGGAAAGCTAGATTGCTTTTATCTTTTAATTAATCTTTTTTTCAACTTAGCTAATCGGATTTAAGCACAGCAATTTGATAAGGTGTCTCTAGCTCCTTGTGTATTCATTCTTTCCTATATATAGCAGAAATACTTAGAAATTATTCCTTGGAACATTTGAAATATCTTGTAGAATGGATTTGTGTGGTTTTTTTTTTTTTTTATAGTTGCATCAATCTGCTGAACTTACTTTCATATTCTGAATGTCTAAAATAATCTTATATAAAAAAGTGACTTATACAAAAAAATTATTATTATATTTGACATAATATCCTAATCTTATTTGTAAAACTGCTCTCTGTAAGACCATCCACTATGACAGCTCAGTCAATTTTTCTTGCCTTTTTTGTTCTGTTTGTCCTCTTCAATGTTGCTAGTCATTCCCTGTCATGGTTTTGTGTTTTGTAATTTTTGCTATTGGTATTCCACATCACAACATCATGTGGAGCACAGAGAAGAAGTACTACACGTCCCAGGGGACCTCGCGGCCAGAGAGGGAAATACGTCACGGAAGCGACGCTCGCTCGCTCTCTCTCTTTCACTGCCTGGCAGCGAGTGTGGGTGTGCTTCCAAGCCGCGGCGCCTTCAACTTCAAAGTAGGCCTCTCGGTGTTCGGAAACCTCTCTCTCTCATTATATTTGATTTATTAGTTTCAATTCTAATTATATTGTATTATAGTTCCGATATCATAGTTAGTAAATAAGTTTTACTCCTCAGATCGTTGCCGCTGTTCCGTTTGTTCCCTTGAACTCCCATCTCCCTACCCCTTTTCCCTTTTTTTCCCTTTTTCCGAGGGGGCCGGGGGGCTACGGGCCTACTGCCCCCTCCCCTGTCACGGACACAGATTGATCTCGATAACCCCGTGACAGTTCTTGGTGGAGGATGCGGGCATCGATCCCGCTACCTCTTACCCCTTCAAAGATGATCTGATGCCTGAGAAAAAGAAATGGACTGATATGGAAAGAGGTATCAGTTATTTGAGAGAGCATGCCGTAGTGGAAATGTTATACAGTTCCGACTTCATCCCTGACGAGCCAGACCAAAAGCATGACCCTGAGAAAGTCAGGTGTACACCAAATATGTGGCGTACATTCACGAAGACTGCACCAGAAAGGTATGCCAGTACACTCGCAGCAATGTATGGCAAAGGGGTAAGAAGACCCCTTGTAAATGAACTGGTTAATAGACTTCAAGACTTTGAGTTACATTTAGCCCCTCTATGGGCTTGTGTTTCGGCCATCACAAAGGTAGTTGAAAAGCTAGACAGAGTGGAGAGCAAACAAGAAGATATGAGGGACGAACTGTCTACCATGCTTAATGCAGATGGATCCATGGTGGTACCAGATACATCTGACGGGAACCAGAATTCCCAAAACTGTCTACCGGAAGAGCTGATCAACTTGGTTTCCTCCCAACCTGCATCATCCAATATCTCAGCCATCAGAAGGAGACGTCCTCGTGCTCAGGCAAATGACAACAGTAAGGCTACATCGCGTCTTGCCTTGTGGCGCTACCTGCGCGACCATGGGGAGAATATGAAGAAGTGGGATAGGCAGCCCACTCCTGTACTTCAAGCACGAGTGAAAGAATTACAAGACAGATCGACCACCAAGGTGAACTTCTCCAAAAGGGTGACTGCTCCAGTTGCTGTGAACAACCGAGGTAACAAATAGGGGGGCCCTGCCCCCAGCCAGGGGGGGGAAAGGGACAATAGAGTATACTGGACTGTGTGGATTAGGTGGCCTGGCACATCACGACCACAGAAATATAAGGCCCTGGTGGACACTGGTGCACAGTGCACCCTAATGCCCTCGAGTCACCAAGGGACGAAATCGATTTATATTCATGGAGTGACTGGGGGTTCCCAAGAGCTGACTATGTTGGAGGCTGAGATAAGTCTCACTGGTAAAGACTGGCAGAAACACCCTATTGTGACTGGCCCAGGGGCTCCCTGCATACTTGGTATCGATTACCTCAGAATGGGATATTTCAAGGATCCTAAGGGGTATCGATGGGCCTTTGGAATAGCTGCTGTAGACACAGAAGGTGTTAAGCAGTTGTCTGTTTTGCCTGGCCTGTCGGAAGACCCATCTGTTGTGGGGCTGCTACGAGTGAAAGAGCAGCAGGTACCGATTGCCACAAAAACGGTGCACAGACGTCAGTATCGCACCAATAGGGATTCCTTGCTCCCCATTCATGTGTTAATTCGTCAACTGGAGAGTCAGGGAGTGATTAGTAAAACTCACTCACCTTTTAACAGCCCTATATGGCCAGTGCGTAAAGCCAGTGGAGAATGGCGGCTGACGGTAGACTACCGTGGCCTGAATGAAGTAACACCCCCACTGAGTGCTGCTGTGCCAGACATGTTAGAACTCCAATACGAGCTGGAGTCAAAATCAGCCAAATGGTATGCCACCATCGACATTGCGAATGCCTTCTTTTCCATTCCTTTGGCCGCAGAATGTAGGCCACAGTTTGCTTTCACCTGGAGGGGCATTCAGTATACCTGGAACCGTTTGCCCCAGGGGTGGAAACATAGTCCTACCATTTGCCATGGGTTGATCCAGACTGCACTGGAACAGGGTGGTGCTCCTGAGCACTTACAGTACATTGATGACATCATTGTGTGGGGCAATACCGCAAGGGAAGTTTTTGAGAAAGGAGAACAAATAATCCAGATCCTTTTACGTGCTGGCTTTGCGATTAAGCGAAGCAAAGTGAAAGGACCTGCTCAGGAAATTCAATTCCTGGGAATAAAGTGGCAAGATGGGCGTCGTCACATCCCAGCAGATGTGATCGACAAGATTGCTGCTATGTCTCCACCCACTAGCAAGAAAGACACACAGTCTTTTCTGGGCGTAGTGGGCTTTTGGAGAATGCATGTTCCAAACTACAGCCTTATCGTAAGCCCCCTTTATCAGGTAACGCGGAAGAAGAATGATTTCACATGGGGCCCAGAGCAGCAGCAGGCTTTTGAACAGATTAAACAGGAGATAGCCCGTGCCGTGGCCCTGGGGCCGGTACGGACAGGACAGGATGTAAAGAACATCCTCTACACTGCTGCTGGGGAGAAAGGTCCCACTTGGAGTTTGTGGCAAAGAGCCTCAGGAGAGACCCGAGGCCGACCCCTGGGATTTTGGAGTCGAGCGTACAAGGGGTCTGAAGAGGGCTACACTCCAACTGAGAAGGAGATCTTAGCCGCATATGAGGGGGTTCGGGCTGCTTCCGAAGTAGTCGGTACTGAAACGCAGCTCCTTCTGGCACCTCGACTGCCAGTGCTGAACTGGATGTTTAAAGGAAAGGTTCCCTCCACCCATCATGCTACTGATGCCACTTGGAGCAAGTGGATTGCGCTGATTACACAACGAGCGCGGATGGGGAACCTCAGCCGTCCAGGAATTTTAGAGGTGATCATGGACTGGCCTGAAGGTAAAAAGTTTGGAACATCACCAGCAGAAGAAGTGTCACGTGCTAAAGAGGCCCCACCATACAATGAACTACCAGAAAATGAGAAGGAATATGCCCTGTTCACTGATGGATCGTGTCGTATTGTGGGGAAGCATCGCAGATGGAAAGCTGCTGTGTGGAGCCCCACACGACAGGTTGCAGAGGCCACTGAAGGAAAAGGAGAATCAAGTCAGTTCGCAGAGGTAAAGGCTGTCCAGCTGGCCTTAGATGTTGCTGAACGGGAGAGGTGGCCAATGCTTTATCTTTATACTGACTCATGGATGGTGGCAAATGCCTTGTGGGGATGGTTACAGCAGTGGGAACAAAATAACTGGCAGCGGAAAGGTAAACCTATTTGGGCTGCTGAACTGTGGAAAGACATTGCCGCCCGAGCAAAAGATATGGTTATAAAGGTGCGCCATGTGGATGCTCATGTGCCCAAGAGTCGGGCTACTGAAGAACAACAAAACAACCATCAGGTAGATCGAGCTGCCAGAATTGAGGTGGCTCAAATAGACTTGGACTGGCAGAACAAGGGTGAATTATTTCTAGCTCGATGGGCCCATGAGACCTCAGGCCATCAAGGACGGGACGCAACATATAAGTGGGCTAGAGACCGAGGGGTGGACTTAACTATGGACGCTATTGCACAGGTTATTCATGACTGTGAGACATGCGCCGTAATTAAACAAGCCAGGAGGATGAAACCTCTCTGGGGGGAAGGGCGATGGCAAAAGTACAAATATGGGGAGGCGTGGCAGGTTGATTATATCACCTTACCACGATCTCGCAATGGTAAGCGTTACGTGCTTACCATGGTGGAAGCAACCACTGGGTGGCTTGAAACCTATGCAGTACCCCATGCTACCGCCCGAAACACCATATTGGGTCTTGAGAAACAAGTCCTGTGGCGACATGGCACTCCAGAAAGAATTGAGTCTGACAATGGGACACATTTCAAAAATTCCCTTGTAAATACTTGGGCCAAAGATCATGGCATTGAGTGGATTTATCATATCCCCTATCACGCACCAGCTTCTGGTAAAATTGAACGATACAATGGGTTGTTGAAAACCATGTTGAAAGCAATGGGTGGTGGAACATTTAAGAACTGGGAGAAGCATTTGGCAGAAGCCACCTGGTTGGTCAATACCAGAGGATCTGTCAATCGTGATGGTCCTACCCAATCCAGCCCCCTACATACTGTAGAGGGAGATAAGGTCCCTGTTGTACATGTAAAGAACATGTTGGGAAAAGCAGTGTGGGTCCTTCCAGCCTCTGGAAAGGGCAAACCTCTCCGTGGAACTGTTTTTGCCCAGGGACCTGGGTGCACTTGGTGGGTGATGCAGAAGGATGGGGATGTTCAATGTGTACCACAAGGGAATTTGATGTTGGGGGAGTGCAGTCAGTAATTCTATGTATATATATGTATATAGACCTGTGTGTGTAATGCATTTTCAAGTATTGTTTATTTGTATATGTATTTTTAAGCATGATGTAGTGATGTAGAATAAGGGGTGGAAAGAACTGTCACGGGGTTATCGAGATCAATCTGTGTCCGTGACAGGGGAGGGGGCAGTAGGCCCGTAGCCCCCCGGCCCCCTCGGAAAAAGGGAAAAAAAGGGAAAAGGGGTAGGGAGATGGGAGTTCAAGGGAACAAACGGAACAGCGGCAACGATCTGAGGAGTAAAACTTATTTACTAACTATGATATCGGAACTATAATACAATATAATTAGAATTGAAACTAATAAATCAAATATAATGAGAGAGAGAGGTTTCCGAACACCGAGAGGCCTACTTTGAAGTTGAAGGCGCCGCGGCTTGGAAGCACACCCACACTCGCTGCCAGGCAGTGAAAGAGAGAGAGCGAGCGAGCGTCGCTTCCGTGACGTATTTCCCTCTCTGGCCGCGAGGTCCCCTGGGACGTGTAGTACTTCTTCTCTGTGCTCCACATGATGTTGTGATGTGGAATACCAATAGCAAAAATTACAAAACACAAAACCATGACATTCCCTCATAACGAAATTCCTATCACTTCACTGAGTTGTAGATAGATGAGATATGCCATACTGCTCTTATCTAATACATTATCTTGCTCTATAAAGCAAACAAATTAGTTATCAAAGCTGGTTTACATTTCTCATTTTTCTCTATGCCACTAATTAATCCTTTTTTTCAAGTGTTTTTTGATGTCTACATAATACTTCCATCTGAGATCATCCTAATTGTTCAGAAAAGAATGTTAATGGTAGGAATGCACAGGAAGGGGATCTGACATGGTGCAAAACTTGGCAAACGTTTTCATTCTATTTTTTTTAATATATACTTTTGAGAACAATGTTGTAGTTTATCAGTAATACGGGAAGTGCTACTGAACTGCATCATGGGGTGAATGCAAAAAAAAAAATAGCTGGAAAATAAGAGTCTAACAGAAAAAGAGTAACTGCATGAAAAAAAAATCACTAGATGATCAATTGTGGGACAGACTGTTGAGATGCTAGCAAAGAGGATGTGAGAAGTACAAAAAGCAGAAGAAAGAATAAAGAAATGGAAAGGAGTAGGAAAAAGACATCAAAAAATTGTATAGTAGAGTAGAGTAGAGTAGGATAGAATGGAATGGAATGGAATGGAATGGAATGGAATGGAATGGAATGGAATGGAATGGAATGGAATGGGTGGGTAGGTAGAACGGATCTGAAAAGAACATCAAGCCCAACTTCCTGACCAGTTCAGGGCTAATCCAAAGTTTCAGGGCAAATTATTGAGGGTGTTATCCAATTGGTCCTTGAATAGTGACTGCCCTAAGGCATCATCCACCTCACTGGAGATACTGTTCCAGCATTCAACTGACCTCACTGCAGAGAAATTTTTCCAAATACCCAGTCTGATATCCTGTCATTGGTGACAAGAGAGAAGAGACTGGTGACTCCCTCTGCTTCCCATCCTCAGGAAGCTGTAGAGAACAATTGTGTCACCTCTGAGCCTTCTCTTTTTACAACCCAAGTGTTCTCCATACAGTATTCAAGATAAGGCTGTTCCAACTCTAAATATAGTAAGAGAATCACAGAATCAGAGTACAGATGAGGGTGGCAGAGAAGTCTATGTCCACGTGGCCCAACCCCTGTGAAAGCAGGAACACCTCAAGCAGGTAGTCCAGGACTATGGCTTTAGAAGATTTCCAAGGAGAAGACTCCACAGCCTCTCTGGGCAACCTGTACCAATGCTCCATCACTTGCACAGTAAAGAACATCCTAATATTTAGATGAAACCCTGTGATCCAGTTTGTTCCCATGATCTCTTGTCCTGTCACCAGGCACCATTGAAAAGAGACTGGCTCTGCCTTGTTTACATTTGTCCTTCGTGTATTTATAGACATTTATAAGTTCCCCTCTGAGTCTTCACTTCTCCAGGCAGAACAGCCCCAGTTCTCTCAGCCTCACATCATAGGAGAAGCTTTCATTACTGTTTTTTGATCAGCTGGCTACGCTGTGTTTAATGCATGCCAAAATGCAGTGTGTTTTCTTGGCTGCTAGGTTGCACTGTGTAAAATGACAAGGAAAGACCCCAGGAAAAGAAGTAGGAAAGAGAAGTACAGAGGGGAAAAAAGAAAAAAAGAAAAAAAAAGACCCCAGAAGAAAAGGCTGCTCACTGAAATGTGGTGCTTAATCAAGATAAATGTGCAAAAGTTTCATAACACAAATGAGAAAACTTGAGCAACCCACGGAAGTCAGTTACTCTCCTTGCTCTACCACTGTGTGCTAAATAAAATTAGCAAGGTGTCCAAGTCGCTCTAGGAAATTAAGGTGAGTTGTTGGCCATTCAAAAAGATATTTCCCAAGAGATTCATGGCTGTGAGTACAGCAAGGGGCTTATTCAATACTCCTAAGATTTAATGAATTCAGTGGACACTCAACAGCTCGCTGAACTAGGCTTTATACAAAAAGCAGTGTGAAGTACTGTACATTTTTAGAACAGTTTCTTAATCATCAGTGGAGATGAAAGATTCCCTAAAATAACTGTGATACTCATCACTTGCTTGTTTTGAAAATTTCTGGCAGCCAAAACTGTAATATATATATTCCACTCTGACTGAGTGGAGGAAAGGAGACCTCATATTACCCTTCAGTGGTGAAATATTCACTTTCTCATATAGGTAATTGGCCTTTCTAGAGGACAGCAGGGACACAAAGGAGTCTAGAGTAAATTTAATCAAACATATACTACTGTTGTAGTTTATTCTATTTAAGGCTTCGCTTTGACACAGCCACATGCTCTCATTTTGAAAGAAGTTAAAATGAGCTGCAAAGACTAACACGGTTTTAGTACTTGAATGTGCATAGTGCATTGGAATTATGTGTTCTGAAATAGTACATTTTTTTTAGGGGGTGGAGTAGGTAGAGTGGGAGGTACAGAACAAGTTAAGATTAATTCAATGATTGGCTCCGTGTCTCAAAAATGTACAAGCGACTGTGAAATACAGACTTTAAAACCTCGAGAGAACGATAGCATCAGCAGTTGCATATAGCTTTGATATTTTCCAATATAATTTATCATGCATGCTATGACAAAAATTGCTAGCCAGAAATATGTATATACATATATATACATATATACATACAGTATATATATACATATAGCCTCTATAATAAGTTACAGAAACACTGTTAGAAAAGAAGAAGAAAATTCTATGTTTATATAGTGTAGCTGAGATAACGGCTGGAAACTTATTTCCCATTTTAAGGCATATGAGGTAGAGACTTAATACTATATAAAAGTAATCTTTTACTTTAAGACAAAGGGGGGGGGGGGAAGTCACCCATATTCATTACAGCCAACACTTCAGTTAAATTTCAATTTTTTTTTGAGATAGGACCATTCATTACAGAGCAAGCCAGAAGAAACACTTTGTTTATGACAATTCATAGAAAGTACATTCTGTGAAAGTATTTTGTTTATTTTCAGCTTGCTGTAATTCATACATTGTGAAATATTGCTCTCTGTGTGATACAGGTCACATTCAAAGCTGACTACAATCAAAAGGAATTTGTCTGTCTATATATGTCTATATCAGGTTTCCATTGGCTTCAGAAATTGTAGTTTAGTCTCCAAATTGATTTGGTTGTTTTTTTTTTTGGTGGTTTTTTGTTTGTTTGTTTTTTGAGGTCAGCATGTTTATTTGTATTGGTGAGGTGTATTTATTTCTGTTTTTTTTTTATTTTATTTTGGTGTAGGGGAGGAGATTTTTGCTGTTAGTTAGTTAGCAGCTACTGATGAAGCAGGGTGTCACCTCCTTGAAAATTATCACCTGCTCTTTCTGCACTGTAAGCTTACCCTCTGTTGTGGGACGTAAAAAATACTGCATGGCTTACCAAGTGTTGAGTGCCTGAGCACACCAACGGATCATAACTCCCTTGATCACATTCCCCAGTGAGACCCCACCAGGCACTCTGGACTGGGTCTCCAGCCCTTGTCCATGCCGTATGCTAGGGAGCAGCACCCTTAGGGCTGCTCTGCAAGGGGTACGAGCAACATGTTGCAGGGGTACAATGTTAGAGAGATGGGAGCTATCTGCCTTTAGGGAGGAGGCCATTGTGTAACTGCCAGCAAGTAAACAGTTCCAGAGAAGAGTATGTGCAAGTGTATGTAGAGTCTGATGAGACCTTTCTATAATCCTTTTCTATCTGACATGAATAAGGTATTGATTCCTTTTTTAACACATATCCTTATATTTTCTCACACCAGAGCATGAATACACTGTAATTTTTTCCTGTTCTTTAATTTTGTCAGCTTGTATTGTTGCTTGTATAAAGGCAAAAGTAAATTTCAACCAAATATATGAAATACATGATAGGAGCATTTCCACTTCTGTTGGAAATGTTATACTAATGTTAGAAGGAGATGATGCTGTGAGACATTTGCTGTTTTTGCATTACCCGTGGTGGACAGAGCTCATGAAAGCAGTACAGTGCTAACAGTTTTGTCACTTTGATAATGGACTTAGATTATACTCTTTTTAAAACCCTGTTCTAATTGCATTTTTTTTCTAATCTAAACTTCTCCATTTGAATTAACAGAACAATTTATATAAGGCTCAAGATACAAATATTTGATGTTGGTTGTAAGATGAGTAGGTTGTTGCCCTTACTATAAAATGTTATGATTTCTGGTAATAAAATCACATTTTCTAAAAAATATACATCTAAGCTTGTTGCCAGGCTCATGTCATAAAAAGGTTAAGAAAAGTATTTTTAAAAATATAACTATGCTTTGTTACTTTATTAGCTGCTTTAATCATGGAGTCATTAACTTGTCCAGAATGTCCATTTTTATAAAAGGAAGAATATAAAATGTCATTCCTGACAGCAATCTTGTTTATAAAATAATACTAATAACAATTCTAGTTAGAAATCCCATCATATATATTTTCGTAATGGTTGTTCTCATGTCTGGATCAATAAATCATACCAGAGAAGCCATTCTCATTAGCCGATTTAATTTGGTTTATTAAGCACTTCCCTATGGTCTTGTGAAACCTTTACACTAATTTCTTATTATCAGCAATGGTGTCAAGTGGTCCTGTGATGAAATTAATTGTGAGTACTACTTTCAGATCTTCTCCCATTTCCTGATGCTTGCCAAGAAAGCCCAGGCTAATGTTCTGCAAAAAAAAAAAAAAGTCGCTACATCCTGTGAACCTGTGCCATCTAAATACAACCCTGATAGGCTGGTAAACTTTCTACTAAAGTTTTGTATTCTGTACGTAAAAACTAATAACCTAAATATTTCCCTAGCCATTCTTTCTACAGAAACATGGAGTTATAAGAAACTTAAGAGGACTGTTTTTTAAGCCAGATAACTCTCTCAGTTTCAGTATTCAAGAGTCAATTCTATATATTGTTTATTGCCTAAATTGATTTAATGTATGGTGGCTGATGTAAATTGGTGTTGGCATACATGGCTCACAACCCTTGAAAACAGAGCTTCTCTTGTCAGTATGCATAAGGAGCACATATTTTGCAGAAGTAATTTATGCCAAACTCTGTATTTCAGTATTTTTCTTAAATATATTGAAAGAATATAAAAAGTCTTGTAATGGTTTCCAAGCTGCATTTAATTTTACTGAAGCAAGATTCATTTAGAAATATTCAGGTTCTTCTGTGACTTATTTGTTCAGTGTATCAAGATATTGACATCTTGGTTCAGAGGTAGAAGAGAAACACTGAAACACTGTCTTCTGTTCTATACTCATAGCTGAAACACTGTCTTCTGTTCTATACTCATAGCTGTTTGTTTGTTTTTTTTTCTTTCTTCTCCCTTTGGTCTAAATGTTTATGAGGTATTTTTTCAAGGGGACAAAATCCAGTCTGAACAAGGACAACTGCTGAAATTCTGGAGTTGCTTCTACTACTGCTAGGCTCAGCTTGTGGCATTTTATTATGTACTTCATGGCAACTGAGTGCATTTTCAAGAATAAGTTTTCTTGAGAAATACTGATAGTTGTCTCTTGTTTACTTTGTGCATGAGACAGCTATTGCTGATGAAATAATTCACTATGTACAAAAATGACCCGTTGTGTGGGCATGGTCTCAGCACATCTAGAGTTCTCAGAAGAGATGCTACTT
Organism: Alectoris magna; assembly: GCA_030625065.1. Classification (NCBI taxonomy): domain Eukaryota; kingdom Metazoa; phylum Chordata; class Aves; order Galliformes; family Phasianidae; genus Alectoris; species Alectoris magna. The sequence goes on along the minus strand of CM060560.1, from coordinate 179,832,580 downwards.
TCTTGGGCTTCACACAGCACTCACATAAAGCTGATAATGATTGTATGATACAACAAGAAGTACTATTTCACTCCATGATTTTTGTGTTCATGAGCACTGAGAACTGTCACTAGCCACTTGAACAATACATTCCTCTTACTTCCCACAAACTTTCCACTCTTTCTCAGGCTTTTCAATCCTGCTCTTTCTGAGTAAATGGTTACTAAAATACTTCAGGTTGACCTGTGCCAGTATATTGTCATAAAAGACAGATGGAATAAGTAACAATGTCTTAATCTAATCACAAAGTTCAACTCCATGCACTGGAAAGCTGACTGTCTTACTGTAAGGCAGTCTGTCGTCTATGTGGAACATGTCATGATGCATATTAGTAATTCCTTTGAAGAGGAAAAAAAGAAAGTAAACATAGCTGGTGTGAGCGTGATTCTGGATTGACCAGACGGCGTTCACCTGGGAGGCACAGACTATGGTTTATGTTCACTTTTGATGGATTGAACCTGGATGAAAATCCCTTTTAGACTCTCAGTTCCCCAAAACAACTGGATGAGAGAAAAAATGGGACGGAAGGCCAGGAAGTCGAAAAAGTCAAAGAAACCACTTCCAACTACTGTGACAGGCAAAGTAGATCCACCACAGTCTCCCCACTGCCAAAACCTGGGCATAGTTTCCCATGAAATTCACTTAGCATGAGACACTTATACATTCACACTCAAAACAGAAGATTTGATTCATTAAACTCTAAAAGTCTGAGCAGTCGATGGAACTGTTGCCACTCAGCAATGGGAAGAGTTTGAAAAATGTAAGGAAATACACACTTAGGAATCATTTTTTATCCAGTCTTCTATCCTGCTGCTGGAGAATTTTGCATTTTTCAGTGTGCTTTAAACAGATACAGCCAGAGAGAAAGACTGCAGGTAAGACTTAACTCTGTGCCTCGTGCAGAACATGACAGACAGTGGGGTTCCAGTTCCATGTGGATGTACTTGAGGGAAACAAGCCCAGAGGAAAAAGCCACTCCCTAAGGTGTTCAGCTGGAAGTGACTGAAGGACTTGGAGGATTGTTTCTCATGTCACCATAAGAATACTCAATGCAATTCGCAAGTGATAACCTCTACTCCAAATGTGCTTATTGGAAAAAAAAAATATAGAGAGAGAGAGACATGAAATATATTAAGAGAGAAAAAAAAAAAAGTATAAGTAGAATCATTTTTATCAGCATTCCTAGAGGTAACATAGAATTTCTTGATAAGAAGGAATAGGAATTAAAACTTGTGTTCATGGTCTACATTCAACAATTCCAAAAGCAAACATTCAGGTTTTCATTTTGGTGTAAAAGCTTGTGTGGGACAGGACTGATTTCCGTCTTAGTGTCTGGTATGATTGTGTTTTGTCTTTAGGAGAAAAACAACGTTGACGATACGCCAATGTTTTAGTTGTTGCTGAACAGTGTTGTACAGAGCCATGGATCTTCCCGTTTTTCACCTTCTCATACTGTTGTGCTAACAAGGCACTGGGACGGCACAAGGAGCTGGGAGGGGGCAGGGCCAGGACAGCTGACCTGGAGTGACTGAAGAAGTATTCCGAACCATATGACATCATGTGGAAAAACTATAAAACTTACAGGAGTTGGCTGGGGGAGAACCACTGCCTGGGGACTGTCTTGGCAATGACTGGCAGGTGGTGAGCAGTTTCTTTCTGCATCACTTGGAAATACATGTATTCATGTATTTGTAAATTCAAGTTCTACCTTTTTTTTTTTTTTTTTTTTTCTGATTCTATGCCCTGTCCTACTGGGAGTGGAGGCAGTGAGCAAAAGGCTTTGTGGAGTTTAGGTGCTTGATGGGTTAAAGCACAACAGCTTTGTGGAAGGCACTGGAGATCTTTATTTTTGCTCTGTAAAAGACAGAGGAAGCAGAATACAAACATCTAACTTTTCAGCAGTGTGAAAATAAGGTAAAGCCTGCAAGAATGGGGTAGAGGAAGAGAATAAAGTTATAATTGAGGTGATATGTGTTTTCTCACTCTTACTGTGACGGGCAAAGAAATACTGTGAATGCTATATCAGGTTAAAACACAGCATAAAAACTGTTCCTCAGCAGAAGGAAGTGATTCAATTCATAACTGTAAGGGATGTAGTCAAGCTTACTGGATGGCATTCAGGAACACTGTAAATGGCTATTAAAATATGGGTCTCATTTAAATTGCTATGACAGGGCAGTGAGATAGAACATTGCAAGGTTAGGTCATGACAATTTTCATGGTAGACTTAAGTCTAGCCAGCCAATCAATCATCCAATGAATTTAAGATTTTAACTAAACTAAGCTTGAAATAGAGGTCCACAGTTATATCAAAGACAAAAGCATGAAGAAATGTGGAAACAGATTTAGAAACAAAATTCAAAAAAAAGTATCTTCTACTTTAAGTCCATAAACTAACCATAAAACTGCAGTAAGAACAGCCTTTGGAAAAGTCCAGTTCAAGTAAATTTTCACAGCATAAATATCACATGGCAAACTCATACTAAATGAATATTTTGTTTATATGATGTTTCTTGTATTCTATGTTATAATATATTGAAACAGAAATAATTTGTGTACAGATTTTCCTGAATTAAATAGATGTGAATTTAACAAAATTATCAAAATATTTTTTAAAAAGTAATATAAATAATGAGAGAAAATGGTATTGTATACAATTTGGGTATTTTAGTTTCTTTTTTAAGTGTTGCTGTGAATATCATGCAAAGGTAATAATTTAAAATATCTTTTTTGCAAGCCTTACTAATATCATTTCTACTTCTTGGTCATCTTGGGGTGTCAAAAATATGAAATAAGATTCTAAGATATTTCCTTTGACACATACATCATCTGTATTTTTTGTTGTTTTGTTGTTGCTGTTTTGTTTCTTTTTTTAACATTACTAAAGACTGTTTCACACACACACACACACACACAAAACAAAAAAAAAAACACCTTTCTACTCAAAGTATTAGGAGCACTGCATCCAGAAGTACTGCCATTAGGAGTAGTTCATCCAGGACTTGGGCACCCAGCACAACAAAGACTAGGAGCTTTTGGAGAGCATCCAGAAGAGGACCATGAGGATGAGTAGAGGGCTGAAGCACCTGCCCTACACAGAAAGGCTGAGGGACCAGGACTTGTTTAGCTTGGAGGAATAGAGAACTTGGAGAAAACTCATAGCTTTTGAGTACTTGAGAAGAGCTTATAAGCTTATAAACTCCCCTCAATTACACATTCTGATAGTGATAAGACAAGGGGGAATGTTTTTAAACTAAAATAGGAGAGATTTACATTGGATGTTAGAGAGAAATTTTTCAATGCGTGGAGGTTGAGGCACTGGAATAGGTTGTCCAGAGGAACTGTGGATGCCTCATCCGTGGAGGCATTCAAGGTCAGGTTGGATGGGGCCCTGGGCAGCTTGAGCTGGTGGGTGACACCCCTGTCCACAGCAGGAGGGTTAGAACTGGATGAACCTTAAGATCCCTTCCAACCAAAGCCATTCTGTGATCCTATGATTCATCTCATCTCACTGGATTCCAAAACTAAGAGAGAAGATCTAAAAAGAAGTCAAAGGGATTTCTCAGCTGATAGTCAGAAATCTTGTAAAACAGCATACCTAAATGAAATTACATAGTCAGAATGTATATATTGACAAGATAGAATTATGAGACATAAAACAAATAAATAAATAAATATAAAGCTTGACTGTTATGAGAGGAAATCTTTGTTGGCTTTTTTTTTTCCCCCAGTTCTAAAGAAATTCAGTTAAGTAAAGGAATCAAGGACCAGAGAAATTTAGAAAATTCAAGAGGCATAAAATGCTTCTGTGTTAAAACATTGAACACTACTAAGTCCCAGTGAATTTGGTTCCAGATGACTCTCCCAGTGTTAAAACTTAATGCTGTGTAATGCAGCTGATTAACTTCTCTGCTTTTCCATGAAGAGTGTATGAATTGAGGTGATCATGAAAACATTTAAAATTCTATGTATAATATTCAATTACAGGGTTCTCAGTAAGAATAGAACTGTGGCATGAGCATAGTAAAAGTTTAACTTAAGTGCAGAAGAGACGATAAAATCTCAATAAAAGATTACAATATATTTTTAAAGACCGGACAAATGGAAGTGATAGTAGTGAAAAATATTTTTAGTCAAAATTTTTGTATATATAAATATCTTGGAAATGGTAAAATTAAAATTCATCTTTATGTATCAAATTCAAAATTTTCACAAAATATCTGTTGCAATGATTTTATTCTTCACTAAGAAAATTAAAAGAACTAATTGAAAAGTAACATTATTTTCCTTTTAAATTTGCACATACTAGTATTTCACAAATTAAGTCTTCTGGAATCTTTTGTTCTATTAATTGTTTTACATATATGTATACATACTTTTCCTCTCTGTTATTGCTCAGGTGACTTCAAAATGAAAGGCTGAGAATTCCTGCAACAGAAAGCTCCAGGAAAGGTTTAACGATTGTAAATTTATTGTTTTTTCTCATGATTACACTAATCCCATAGACCCTGAAATAGAAGGAAATGTTCTTTAAGAATAGGAAAAAAAGGGAATAATTGCTTTTAAAGATTGAAAAGTGTCTTTGAGTAATATAAAGGCAATAATGTTGTGTTTATTTCCCCATTATCTATTATACATATAATTATGCATATATTCATTCCCACTTATCAAAATGATTCTAAAATCATTTAATCTAAAATCTAGAGCTTTTAAATACCTATTATTTCTAGGATTTCTTTCTTAATTATATGGTATTACTCATATCATGCAATTAGTTACCTAAGATGGAAAATTCAAACTTTCCAAGCTTTTATTATATGAATAATATCTGTGGTCTCTTCATCAACGTCTTTATATTATCTACTATCCCAAATATAATCCAGCAGGTTTTCATGTAGTCAATAGGGAATAGCCTGGAAATCCCAAAATAAACTGCAGTTTGTTCTAGTAAGTTTCAAGATTAAATAATCACTTTTACCACTGTTAATGTAACACTTAAACAGAGAAGATATTCTAATCGATAACACCTTCAGAGTAGAAAGACTGTTCAGATAAACAAAGGTTTCAAACTAGATCTACGGAGATATGATATGTTTTTTTCATAATTTTAACTTTCAGATGTGCTACTATTTATTGGTGTGAGTAATATCAATTTGAGTAATGCTAATTCATTTTTTATAATCTATCTTAGAATACTTTCTCCTACCTCCTCTCAAAATCCAAAAGAATGAGTTAATCAGAAAGAAATTATAACCAAATAGCATCATTAATTTAGTTGTGCAGGACAATCATTAACAATCCTTTTTATGCCAAGGAAGAAACTTAATTAATATGTTTGAGCATAATAATTTCAAATATAGGGCACAGAAAATTATCTTTATACTTTTTATCACAAAACCCATGCTGCTTGCCTCAGTTGTTTTCAGTTAATGATCACTTATTTATCATTCTATTCATACTTTCTACAATCTGCTATGGAAACAAAACAAAACAAAACAAAACAAAACAAAACAAAACAAAAAAACCTGAAAAAGCCATAAACTTGCTGTCCATCATGTTTGTAGTTGTAAATATGACGAAAAATCTTCCTGAACAGATTATTAAGTATCTCCTATGCACTAGTACTAATGAGATTAGACTAACTTGATATGAAAGCAGAGCTTCATGAATTGCCAAAGCTGAACAGAAAGTTCACTCTACACCATTTTGTTGTCTAATGTGACTATAATAGTCTTAAGAAGGACACACTTTATCTGTTAGAAAAATTGCACAGAAGACGGGTCTCTTGATTTCCAGGGAGGAAAGGACTGTTAATGAAATGAGAATAATTTAAAGGCAATTAGGGAAGATACATATACTTTGATAAACTTAGTATATTCTTTCTGATGAATTCTATTAAAGACTATAAGCATATTTCTGATGCTTATTCATGTTGGGAGATAAATTTTAAAGTTCTACAAACAATTCTGATTTGATTCAAAAGATATTAAAAAAAAAAAAAGAAGATAATCATCAGAAGGAAATGCATAAATGAAAATCAATATAGTTACAGACAAAATAAAATACTAAGATATCCCACATACATTTTGTCCTGAATGTTACACAAAAGTTAAAGCTTTTTTGTGTGTGTGTTTGTTGGAGAAAAGAGCCTTTGAATCACATCACTTAAGCTTTACATCCTTAAAGTTATCTTTCCAGAAGCATTGTTTGATGACCAAGAGTGAATGAAGAGTTTCAAGTAGAATTAATGCTTTACATCTGAAAATAGTAATAGGGTACATTAAGCAAATCTATCATATTATTTTAGATTTTCCAGCAGTTCTGTTTGTCCTCTGCTTGAAGAGATCTAATGAGATCAATGGGTACAAAGCAGGAACCAAGGCTTTTCATCAGAGAGGCTGATGAGTAGTCAAGTATCAAACAGACTCGGGTAATGAATGTCATTTTTTTTTGCCAGTGCACATGCTTACAAAATTGTGCTGCAGTAAAAGGTTGGATTTGTGCCTGGAAATAAGCATAAATATGTGAATATCTAGTAACTGACACTAAAAAGCCATTTGTATGGGAAATGATACAGTTTTGAATGACAGCTTCTCTTAAGTGTGAGTTGGCCATGCCTGCAAGAGCACGTCTTTCTTTTTAACATGGTTTACACATATGCATTTCAAACAGGAATCTCAGTAGAAATCCAGCGGTTATAGTTACCCCTATTTGTCTAAATCAATCACACCAGTAACTCAGGAGAAAGAAATAACTATTTTTGAGTTGTGGTCCAAAACATAAGATAGATTGAGCAATAAACATATTCTCTTAACTAATGCACTTCCAAGAACTGTGTTTTGTTTCATTTTTTTCTGAGGGGAATAAATACCACTTTAGAAAATTTAGCCATTTCATTCTATATATTTCATAATTTGGGCTTAGAATACTACTAGAATTAAGTATATTTCTGGAAGCAACAACAGCCTTGTATGAGTGGAAGTAAATCAAGCTGGGCAGGAACATTGGACTGCTTGAGGGTAGAAAGGCTCTGCAGAGGGATCTGGATAAGCTGGATTGATGGGCTGCATCCATTTGTATGGCATTCAACAATACTAAGTGCCATGTACTACACTTGTGTCGTAACCACCCCATGCAGCATTAAAGGAAGCTGCATATAGTATAGCTCAGGAAGAGAGGTTGGAATGATGCCCATCAGAAACGGATCTGAGGGTGCTCATCAACAGCTGGCTGAACACAAGCAAGGTGGCCAAAAAGACCAATGGTATCCCAGTCTGCCCTAGAAATAGAGTGACCTGTAGAACTAAGAAAGTGACTGTACCTCTGTAATAGAACATCTTGGTTGAGACTGCGCCTCAGGTAGGGTGTTGATCTCTTTTCTCAGGTGAGAAGTGATAGGATGCAATGAAATAGTCTGAAATTGCGCCAGAGAAGGTTTGGATTGGACATGAGGAAGAATTTTTTCACAGGGTGGTCAGTCATTGGAATGGGTTGCCCAAGGAAGTGGTAGTGTTCCTTGAATAGCCAAATCCCTAATAGTATTTAAGATTTCTGTGGATATGGCACTAAGGGATATTGTTTGGCAATGGACGTGTAGTGTTAAGCTGATGGTTGAACATGATGATCTTGAAGGTCTTTTCCAACCTAGATGATCCAATGACTCTATGATTCTATGATTCTATCTATTAAAAACCTTCTGTTGAAGAAAATGTATATTCTGTAAATTACAATACATTATGGACTATAATTTTATCCATCCCCATTATCTCAGATACATGGGTGATTCAAATATTATTATTTGAAAGGATTTGCTTCCCAATGCATACAGCTCTAATGAGAGTAGCTAAGTCTTTCCTTAGAAAGACAGGAGAATGGAGAAAATCATGTAGATCTACAAATGAAGTACGCCCTCCAAGTCCCGCTTTCTCACCTGATACAGTGCTTGCAAGTCCTGGGATGTATTTCTGTGCGTGCTGTAACAAATGCTCACCAGAGCATTTTTAGAAGACAGACTTGCTGTGAAGTACAAGGATTCTTCTTCATCTATTAGTAATAACGGTTACATGCCAGAATATTTATGTTGACTATGAATCACTATTTTCTCATTGGTTTGCAGCAAGATCATCATAAATGAGAAAGATTCCGAAAAAAACTGTTTCTTTCCAAGACAAATGATATATTTTTTTCTTGATTGCTGGCTGTTATAATAGTAGAGCTTCTGCAGCAGAATGTCTAATTACATAATTTGGAGAGGTTTTTTTATTATATGTTGCTCTTTATCAAATGACAGCAGCTACAGAGATTAATAAAGCTGTCAGCTGTGGGTAAATTCGTAAGTGATTATTTCAATTTTTATTCTCAAGTGATACTTATTAGCATATTGTCTTTTTTATTGAAGGAACTACAGTGAGGCTGAGTGAAGTTATCTCTTTAACATGAGATAGCTTAAGGTTTTGTTGAATAAAATGTCTTCCCTAGAGATAGGTCCAGTAGCAGCAGAATTTTAACTAACTGATAGAATAAGTGTTATTATTAGCATGGGCAGCATATTTAGATGGCAATAGGGAGCATCATAAGGTGTTTAGGATAAGGAAGGAAAATTCCATTGCAATTTTCATGGATACTTAGTCTAAATATTTGTCACAAACTGTATCCTGACAGTCTTTCTTAAATACTTAGAAAAGTGAAAGAATTAATTACTGATATACTCCAAGGACAATGTGGTTTTTCTCAATATAGTAAATACATAATTTTCTCTTTCTTAACTGAAGTTTTTAAGTATTTAACTTAAAGTGTTTGTTAAAGAGCAAAACCAATGCATTTCTTTTTGAGAAGAATTGTATGATCATACAAAGTAAAATACAGAAGTGGAATTTTTATAGTGGGTTCCAGTGGATCTCATAACTCATACCTCTTCCTCCACCCTTCTACTCAGTGACCTTACTCTGTAGTTGTAGTCGTATCTTTTCATTATAATACAAATTTTATGTTTAGATGTTACTGCAGACACAGATTTGCCCAATTTATGTACATAGTTAAGCTGCATACATATTTCTATTACCTGAAATATAATAAATATTTGCTTTGCACGTTAATTTTTCTAGCTGAGGAAAATCAGTAAGAACTGCAAGAGGCCAATTTTTTCCTTGACAATCAAAATGAAACTAAAAAGATTTTTTGAAACTATTTAAACTTATACAAGCTTATTTTGAAGTAGAGTCTTAGAAAAATGTTGATCAAAATGACAAGCTTTATACAGGTTACCTTTTTCTTTTCCACCTAATCTTCCAGGAATTCAAGGATAGTTTGTGGGTTTCTCTCCTGAGGAATATTTAAGATCAAACTATCTCGACCATTACCCTACTCTGAAGAGCAGCTCTGTACCACTTTTTATGAACAATTGCACTTATATCTGTGTGTTTGTAGAGCAACAGAGAATTTTTTTCACTTGAATGAATAGATAGTTACTTTGGTTTGTCTGAGTAACTCCTACTTCTGCTTTCTTTGTTCAAAGCCAGGTTGAACAGAGCCTGGTGCAAAACCCCAATATTTCTGGATAAGTCCAAAAATACATTTCATTTCAGAAATTACTCAAATTGATGGAATTTGTTTAATTCACAATGGCATTTTTCAGTGCTCACATTTTTTTTGTATGAAATGGTCCTACTTTCCAGTCCCCTTGATATCCCGAGTCCAAGATTTTCCAGTATGTCTGGGTTTTGCATAAGTCACTCAAATAGGAAAATATCTCTGCTACTAACGTAGCCATCAACAACCCACTTGTCCCAGAACCTCAACAATCTGGGGGAGAGAGACACAGCCATGGATGCCATGAAGTCTTCTCTCAATTTAATGCTGCGTCACATGGCTTATATACCAGCATGGCTTCCACACATGCACATCCAGTACACCCACTGCACAACCCCACACATGACCCTTCCCACTCCCAGAGTCCTCCCTTGCATAAATCATGTCATCACGGGGCATCTGGCAAAGTGCTTCTTTGTATCCCTGTTCCATGGTTCCGCTTCAGCTGCTTCGGCTGTTGTTATCTTAGCAGTTCTTCACTCAGGCCCATCCCCCAGTTGACCTTACTCCCCAGCAGCTACATATTGCCAAATATCCCTGGCCTGACCATTTCCAGTATGGCTATATCTGAATAAAACTGGATTTTCATACAGTACATTGTTTTTACTGATGATGATAATACTGTATCAAGTCAGCAGTGATTATACTCTCCATTTGTTTTACTCTTGCGTCACACTTGCCTACCACCATTTACACTGGAAAAATAAATAAAGCTAACTGGGTGTGCTGGTTTTGGTAAAACATCTTCCTGTTGATGCTTAATCAATCTGGATAACCATTTTAACGCCAGCATTTGTCATTAATAAGTCTTGTAGCACAGGAAGAGTGCTACGGACAACCTGGTGGAGATCTATTAAAAAACCAGAAACAGTCAATTAATGATTGAATAGGAAATTAACGCTCAACATTTACAGAAAATAGTCTGACAAACATCATTTTAAATGAAACTTTAATGCGTTTTAACAAAATAATAATCCAAAATATGTCATTTTTAAAATGTGAATTATTTAAATATATACAATGCATGAACAATTTTGATGGATTGTTTAAAAAGTTGGCATGCTTCACTGCACAAAATTATTTGTATGTGTAAAAAAAGTAATTTTTAAGAGTACTGTAATAAAATCAATGATGGAATGGAACTAATCTTGCAGTAGCCTATGTAGTTATCAATGATCTGAAGAAAATTTAATTGTGGATTTATTTGAAAGTGAAAAAATGCTTGAAGTAAGAATAAACCAGTGAAAGGAAGAATTGATTGAGACAGGGATACTTGAAATGCTTGATAAACTTGTCATTTGCAAACTATGTATTTTTCAGTAAGACTAAAAGTAAAGTTATCCACTGAGAAAAAAAAAGAAGCCACATTTATAGAAGAGAATATTCTGTCTTTACAATCATCAGTTAAGTTGATTAAAATTCAGTTAAACATGGATGAATATTGAATGAATAAACAAAGACACAAATTAGAGCTGTCTGAAAGGCTGAGTCCAGATGTAATATCAACAGTTCTAGAAATATGTTGATAAGCTAGGAAAAATACTGCTTGGACCTCTATGTGTGAATGATTAGAGAAATAAAAATCATGCTAGCAACTTGTCAAGGGATTCTAAAAATATATTATTATATATTTAACTTGACTAAAGCACAGTTAAGTCATGACTTGATCAAAGTCTATAAATACTCACTTAGGGAACAGAAAAATTATGACAGATGGTTCATCATAGCACATAAAAGAATAAGAAGATTGAAAGGCCAAACAAATTTCAGGGTAGCAATAAAACAGATTTTTATCAGTGAGTATAATTAAGGAGAGGAACAATCGACACTTGTGAATTTTGCATCAGTTGTACTTCAAGGAAATTTGACATAAGAAAATTCTCTAGTCTTTACTATGCAGGAACTTCGATTAAAATCACCATGATGCTCTCTAAGTCAGCACAGTCTACTACAGTATACTACTGTATACTACTACTCCATTAGCAAATGGGAATGAGAATACAGGTGACATTTTTGTGGTATATAAGTGAACTAAAATGGAAACATTTAATGGAAATGAAATAACCTACTGTTAAAAATAGATCCATATTTTGAATAAAACAAGTTATCAGTTCTAACAAGTAATTTCGTAAAGCTTTAAATTTGTATAAAAGAGAATACAGTAACTGCTCAGAAAGGCATATCAGAGTAAGAATAAATGTTAAGCCAATTTAGAAAGCTCTACTTCCATTAGGGAGCAAAAAAAACAACTTGAAGCAGCTTCATAATAAGTAAAGTGCTTTTCTTTTTAACAAGTCAAAATTGTCCCATATAATTCTTTTTCTTCTTTCCTTCTTTTCACACAGGCTCAAAGTAAAAATAATGTTTTTGTTTTTTTCTGAAGCCTTTGTCTCTTTTATCTTGAATTTAGTAATCAGAAAATAAACCTTTTTTAAAAAAAAAAAAAGTCTTATAGTGGAAACTGCAAAAATAACAATAATATCATGAGCAGGTATGCTATCCTATCCTATAATTAGTTTCAGCGGATAGTGGACCTGATGTATAAATTCTTGTGGGAAACCACTGACAAAGTACAACACAAATATTTATTTATTTATTTATTTATTTTTTTACTTTTTATAGCTAAAAAGGAATGTATGTATCTAGAAATAATATTTTTTAGGTCTTTGAAATGAATAATTGCTAGAGCTCTGTTGCTTTTGCTTTTATAGTCTTCTATGACAGATGTGAATACAAGGCATTTGTGGTACAAATCATGATACAGATGATACTTGCGTCATGTTCTCTCTGAAAAGTTTTTTTGGGTGTTTTTTTGTTTGTTTGTTTTTTTGCAATGAACTGATTTACATCTGTGTGTCATGTATTTAGGATCACTTGTTACAGACTTTGGAGCCTAGCATCATTTTTTCCAATTTTTTGCCGGTGGGTAGATCAGATTAAAAATCATGGATTTGAAACACTTGTTGGATCAATTTGGTTAAGCTCATGAAAATGAAGCTACCATATTAATTAGAACAAATAATGATACGGTAGAAACCTAAATTCTGAAAACAATGCACAAACTTGAATCTGCCTTGCACTTTCTGCAATTCAGCAAAATCCTAGGAAGCCTGTCATGAATATCCTAATCACCAATTAAGAATAAACAACACCCAATTATCTTTAGGTTATATAATTTAAACTCAAAAAGAAATATTGTGATAATCTATTCTAATATTCTCTACAGCAAATAAATCATGTACTAATTTCTGCACCAAGATCACAATTTTTCAGTATGACATAAAGTATCTCCTTGAATACCATCCAATGCTGATTTAAAGATTTGAAGTGTTAGAGAGCACACCATATCCCTAACAAATTTCTACCACCGGTTAATTGTCTCCACTATTAAATGATTCCTTGTTATGAATCTGAGTTTGGTTAGCATAAGCTTCCATACACTGACTCTTAGTACAGTCAGCTTTGAAGATGAAGAGCATTCAACAACTGACAATTAGTACTAGCAGTGGATAATTAATAACTTTTTAACAACCACAGTTAAACAGAAGATTTGGTATTAATCAGTCATATCCTTTTTGGCTTTTAGTTAACAACATCAGCATTTTTCCACATAATTTTATTTGAATATATATATGTATAGAAAAGGTAAATAAAATCTCAGATTATTTTTATAATTGTAGTCTCTCTTTCTACAGATAATTAAAATAATACAGATAATGTGAGACAAAATGGAAGGACAATATTTAACCTGGAACCAGCTTCTGGAATTTACTCCTTCACCTAATCCCTGTCATTAGTAGCAGGTGTAGACATGCCTGTATATTTATTTCTAATTTTCAGACTTTGTATTTTAGATACTCACGTTGCTAACAAAATGTCCCAGAGTGCTGGATGCCTAAAAGAGTTGAAGACTGCAAAGTTTAAGAGGGCACAGATTCTTGACAGATCTGAACTGGTGACCAGTGACTGGTGACTGGACTTGAAAGAATATAGAATAATCACAAGGCACACCAGGCACCTTGAAACAGAACAGCAGTTTTCCGATTCATTATATATGTGAAACATCCATGAGATTCAGTGCTCTCTTTAAATTCCTTATAGAGTACAGTTCAAACTAGGCATCCTTGCTCTTAGCACATGAAAGACTGCTATTGTTTCTGAGTTACAGCAGTGACCCAAGACAAGTTAAACAGGCAATAGCTAGCAATAATCTATTTGTGCTATCAAAGGGAATGATGGCACACTTCCAAACATCAATACTGTTAAAGTTTTTTCAGCTCTTCCCTTTTATAGAACAAATGAATGCACTGTTATCTCAAAAACAATGGGAAAGCAATGTAATAAATCTCTAAGTAGGAAAGTCCAGGTGTTTTGAAATTGAGTCTCCTTTTAACTCATAGGATTACCTGAAATTTGGAGATCTTCTGGTTGTTTCTATAGCAACCTTGCCAGTTCTTTTGATAAAATTATTGTTATTTGCAAGTAAAACAGGAAAGCCAGTTTCCCTGAATACAGAATGGCCCATACAGAAGCTGATATTGCCCTGAACTAGGAAGCGTGGAACTAATGTTCTTCTTTAGGAGTATGGCAGTGATAGAAGGCCATATTCTTCACACCAATTGACAATTTCGTAGCTTTCTTGCTACCTTCTCTCAGCTTCTTTGGTATTTCCTGCATTTCTTTCCTAGAAATGGGCAAGGCCTATAAACATAGATCCAGATGACTTAGCCCTCCTATTCTTGTCCTCATTATCTGTCCTCGGGGAAACCCACAGCAGTTGCCTTCAGCTTCAACCTTGCTATACTCCAGTATTTTTATTCTTGTATCTTTAATATATTGTTCTTTAGTTATGTTTCATAACTTCCTGTTAAATAAGCTGAAGCTTTGAAACGAACAAAGGAAGCATGCTTCACCACGCAGTTTGTAAACCTATGGAACTCACTGTCATGAGTTTCTGTGGATGTCAGAAGTACAAAGACTTACAAAGATAGCTGTACAAATCATGGACTGAGGATTGTTATACAAAAAATGCAGCAGCAGATTTCACCTCAGGATACATCTGCATTATAGGTTCTCCAAAGGGAGTGCATATGTCTAGGAAAGTATTATTCTTTATGTATGCTTTCTTATCACGTTTTTCTAGAGACAGCTGCTATTAAAGACAGAGCCCTGTGCTGAAGGAGTATTTTGTCTGAAACAGTCATAGCAATTCTTGTTGCTAGGCCTAAACATCCAAAATTTGGTGATCTAGTGCTGTGGCCCCATTTGTATGTGTACAGCTCTTTGTAGTTCTCTGACGGAGCTGCTAAAGCGGGTACTGTATTCCAGAAACTACCCTTTGCAATCAACAAAATGTAAAGAAGTCAGTCCAAGATGCTCTATGCTTATCTTCTGTTGAGCTTTATGACCTCTTACTAAATAAGCATAAGGTGTGGTAGAAATGTAAAGCACAAACCCAAGATACTTTCTGATATACAAATAATAAAACTAATTGCTGTCTCTCTGTGTTTTGCAATTACTCTTCTGAGATGCACTACAGAGGTGTATAAATTGTGCTCTTCACATTAAACATCAGGACACTCTTTTCAGTAGAAGCAGGTATGCACTTGTAGAAGAAAATTCCTGTGATGCCAGTGAATGCAAGCACACTTCCAGAGGGTGCCAAGGAGGGGTACTTGGAGGACTTTATAACAATCAGCCACAGTGTCTTCCCCAGATTCTGGCACAGAGAGGCACTTCCCATTGTGCTAGTGAGGATGGAGTTCCAGTTGCTGGGTGTTCACCCTTTCTCAGCAAAATCAGCTACCAAATTAAAACACAACATTTTTAAATCTTCCAGACTTGGTTTACTGCAGTTAGATAACACTCATTTGTAACATGTGGTGGCATATTGGTTGAAAAGCATATCTGCAGTTCCCAGTTTCAGTGACTTTTTTTCTAAATCTTCCTGATATGATTATTAGAAAACAGAATTAGTTGGCACTGATTTCTGTTCAAAACACTTGAGTTACTTCATATTACACAGCCTTTTTCTACTATTCATTTTTCATGCTAATTCTATGACAAGTCAGTTCTCTTATACTTAATTAATATTTTCCACCTCCACGCTTTATTTGGGAAATTTAATATATTCCCCTCACACACTGTCTTCTTTCAGGGCAATTTAGATCACACGAACTTGACCAAAAAAAAAAAAAAAAAAAAATCTGTTAATAAATTCAGCAAGGATTGCAAGAAGGAAAATGTATTTTGCATCTGGATAAAAGTAAACAGTGTATTTTGGGAAAAAGATTATAAGTTAAGCAACTATTAAGACTGCTATTTCTTACAGGTTGGACAGAAACCTGGGTATGAATGTTTTAATATCCAACTGCTTAGTACGAAATCAAAGCTGTGCAGTAACCCTGCTTTTAATAACCTCATCCATTTTATATTGCATTCCCATCACCCTATTTTTCACAGAGACCCAAGGTAGTTACTTGGTCAGAATATTTACTTTGATATTACACAGAATCTACCTAAAGCGCTGATAATAAAACATATTTAAAGATATTAGCATTATAAATAGTTGCAATGCATCTTTACAGACAGGAAATTCAGCCTACCCAGAACACTGTTAATTATCCTTGCTACATTAAAGCTCTATTTCTGGAAATTCTCATCTAATTTAAAGCAGTACTGCTTCAAATATGGAACTGCTTCAGTTCTTAGCTACATCCCCAGCTGGACTCTGGATTTTAATGTGAAGTTTCTTATCAGCCCCAAAAGTGACAACATTATCTACATACTGTTTGCATTACCAAATGTTCCTCAAAAATAAGTGATTATTTAGTAGAAAATAAAATTGGTTGATTTCTTTAGTTCTGGCTCAGTGATTCTATGACAGTTCATTTAAGAATAAACCACATTTGCTGGGGTAGTAGCCTTTACCAGTGGTCATATGCCTTTAATGCTGCCTCTAGTACACAATCCTCCCAGCAGCCAAAGGAACAGGAACGTAATTTGATTTTCTCTGTTCTAATCTTGAGGCTCTTTCTCATACTGCAAAATGGTAAATGAATGTCAACTCAAGCGGGTGCAGCAATTTATATTCTTGTACACTAGAAAGTCAGTTCCAAGCTCTTAGATTTATTTTGCTTTTATAAGTCTTAGATCATACCACCTATCTGGTATTTTTAGGGTTGAAAAATGGTTCCCATGGGTCCAAATTCCTTTGTATCACATTAATAGTGTGCAGTATCCACTCCTCAAATTTCTTCTTTTTTTTCTTTTCTAGAGATTTCATATATATTCAGAGTATAAAATAAAGAAGTAAACTTAGTTGTGAATCAGAAATTATTGACAACAAAATGGTATTCACGCCCTGTTCAAAGTAATTTTTCTCTGTGTGGCACAGAAATCTCTGTCATTAAAGTAAACTTAATTTTGAAAGTTTAAAATAGATCAATATTGCACTTATAAAGCAACATTAAATGAGTTTCCAGAGCTTCTACTTGTACAGGAAAATATCCAACATATTTGTTTCTACAGAAGTAACAGCTATTCTGCACTTAACATATAAAAGCATATTTTACCAGCCTCACAAGTCCTTCTCTGCATGAACCTCAATTATCTTTGCTGTAAAAAAACTACAAAAAAAAAAAAAAAAAAAAAAAGTTTCATTTTCACCTAATATAAGTTCATATATCGTTATCATCAATTGAAATTAGGAGCCAATTTAGGTTAGTTTCTCAGAAATCTGGCTTTCATTTTTCATTAAGAGAGAGATTGTATGAAATGCTTTTGGAGATAGATTTTTATATTTAAATTAAAACTATTTCATAAGAAAGAAAATCAAAAGAAAATCCAGTTCTGCGGTATGGTATGCTTTTATTGATGTCTATAGTGCATCCTAAGAACCCTTATTTCTTTAGGCTACCACCTTCTCTTTTGAAGCAGTGAGCTCCGAAGTGTGATCTTTGAACCACAGGTGATACACAGGGCCAGATGTCCAGTCTGTACCTGTCTCAGGTATTGTATTTCATTATATTTCATTTAAAATTGTTATGAGAATGCATCTGCTGGTGCAGGGAGGCTTTAGATCAAATTTGTACTTTGTTCAGAGAATTTAGCTGTCTCTGTTGAGGAATATCTAGATGGTAATCATGAATGTCTTCTTTACCCTATCCCTGAAATTTGTCAAAAATTCAGTTGACAAAGACTAATAGAATCATAAAATCACAGAATCATAGTATCACAGAATGGCCTGAGTTGGAAGGTACCTCAAGGATCATGAATCTCCAACCCACCTGCCACAGGCAGGGCCACCAACATCCACGTTTACTACTACACCAGGCTGCCCAGCGCCACATCCAACCTGGCCTTGAACACCTCCAGGGACAGGGCATCCACAACCTCTCTGGGCAGCCTGTTCCAGCCCCTCACCATTCTCATAGGAAAGAGCTTCCCCCAACATCCAATTTAAATCTTTCCTCCTTCAAGTTAAAACCATTTCCCCTTGTCCTGCTGTTATCTATCCTTTCAAACAGTTGACTCCCCTTCTGTTTATAAGGTCCCTTTAGGTACTGGAAGGCTGCAATGAGGTCATCCCGCAGCCTTCTTTTCTCCAGGCTGAACAAGCCCAGCTCCCTCAGCCTGTCTTCATAGGGTAGGTGCTCCAGCTCTCTGATCATCTTTGTGGCCCTCCTCTGGACCCTTTCCAACAGCTCCCTGTCTTGTACCAGAGGCCCCAAACCTGGCCAGATGGGGCTTCATGAGGGCAGAGTAGAGAGGGACAATCACCTCCCTGTCCCTGCTGGCCACCCATCTTCTGATGGAGCCCAGGATACCATTTGCTTTCCATGCTTCAAGAGCACACTTTTGGCTCTTTTCAGTTTTTCATCCACTAGGACCCCCAGGTCCTTCTCCGCAGGGCTACTTTGAAGGACGTCTTCTCCAAGTCTGTATAAGTATGTGGGATTATTCTGACTCAAGTGCAAAACCTTGCACTTTGCTATGTTGAACCACATTAGGTTCACGTGGGCCCACCTTTCAAGTTTGTTGAGGTCTCTCTGGATGGCATCCCTTCCTTCTAAGATATCAACCCCACCACTCAGCGTGGTGTCATCAGCAAACTTGCTGAGGGTGCACTCAAGCCTGTCATCAATGTCATTGAAGAGCTCCAGTCACAAGACAGACCCCTGGCGGACACCGCTCGTCACTGGCCTCCACCTGGACATAGTGCTATTCACCACAAGAAGAGATCCCATCTTTATAAATATTAAGACAGTTATCTGCAGAAACATCAAGATTGCAGAACTGTACTTCCAGGTCCGTGAGGCAACCAATAGGCCACTGTCCCTACCCATCCCAACGTAGGATATTCCCCTCAGCCAGCCATGGCCCAGGACCCAATTTCTGCCCCCACACAGCCATCAGTCCTTGCCCTAGCTATACCGTAGTATACTGGTCTCTATCTATCTCCTTACAGTCTTGCCATGTCCAGTCACAGTTCTACTGAGGCAGGACCAACCTCAGAGCCATGTCCAAGTATTGCCTTGGCCTGCCCCTGCCCCCAGTGAAGTGCCTAGTGCCTTTTATCATGATACTAGTAAAACTACATCAAACATCTGAGCCCCTAGCTGTCCCCTTCTTCTCCCTGACTGCCTTGTTCCTGACTCAGGGCTGCGACAGACCCAGGCTGGTGAAGCTCCTGAACATCTATGGACTGAACAACTACAGCTACTACAGACATCCTCTGTGGTTCCAGGTCCCTAGCCCTAGGAAGCTGGGGCAGCTCTCAAGGCACACTCACCATACAACTGGATCAATAGAAAAAAAAAAATCAGATGCTTAGGATTCTTCTTTATCCTTTCTTCACCTCTTTCCAAACCTACATGTTGTCAAGAATGCAACAAGCCATAACTGCTTGGCAGCACTAGCCATCAAAAGTGCATCACTCTCACCTCTGCTCTCAGTGCATCTGACTATGATCTGAAACTAGTATTTCAGTCCTGATCTCAAAAGGCCAGCATGTGACTGGCCTTGGCAACTTAAAGGATGGCCTCAGTCTCCACTTCCCATGACAACTGCATTCCTCTGGGGAACTGGATATGTCAGATATCAAAGTAAGACCACAAGCATGGCAGACAGTTTTCTCAGCAGCTGGCTTGTGACTAAAAAACTTACTGTGACAGAGATCAGAGTGGCCACAAACAAAATGAAATGTTCAGATGTTTGACCTAGATTTACCAATATCATGATAAAACGAAAAACATTCACTGACAAGAGGAGGAAGAGGAACATTAGGACAAATCCTCAGCTGGTATAAGGGTGTATTGTTTGGATAGAACCAAAGGAGGTGAAAATCCTTAACCTATGGGTTTCACATGTATATTGCTGTTGCTAGAGAATGTTTTACTGAAAGACCTATCTATCTGGTATTAAATTATTATTTGATGAATTGTAAGCTTTTTAGTAGAGTAGATTAATCACATTTTTAAAGATATCAGAAATAGCAGTTCTGCTGATGTAACTATATTTTATTTTGACTGTGAAACATGTTTGATTCAGTGAAGTCAAAACATGTCAATTTTTATGTTAATTTGATGTAATGTAATGGTTAAATCATGTCAACTATTGCATCATGTCAAGTTGAAATAATATAATGAAATGCAATACGACACTTCATGTCATAACATAATAATCCCTGACATGCTTTGACATATTATATTATTGACATCACACATTTGAAGTAACATTTTAATTGTTCTATCACAATATAAATATTTTAAAGTAATCATCTCACTATCAACAGAACTATTTTATCAATTACTTACACTCAAAATAAAAATTTCAGCATTTCCAGAACAGAATTTTCAACCTTCAGACTTTCTTTATACATCATTTTTATAATACGTAGAACGTCAGATACTTTAACGATAAGAATAACACAATGAAAACCAAATGGAATTCATAATCTCCTCTTTTTTTTTTTTTTTTTTTTTTTTTTTCTTCATAAACAGGCCTAGTTATTTAGTATGACTGGCAAGTTTTCAAAGATGTTCAAGTGCTAAAAATATTTATGAAGTCATCAATATATTTCACTAACATAAAAATCTAGCCAATTTCCTTCTGTAGCTTGAAGCCATGTATCTCCCAGCTTTAATCCTTCTACAACATTCTGGTAATGAAAAATAGTTTTATCACCCTAAATGATTTGAGATATTCATTATCAAATCTGTATTTATTATGCACAAAATCCATTGAGGAAAATTTGTCCTCGTGGTAGAGATCTCAGTTTTGTAGGAGTGCAGTAATACCTGTGCAGTGAACCTGATTCTCTTTTACAATGATGTGACCAAGCATGGTAGAATTTTGTTAAGCACTGAACATTTCAAATAAAGGCTGAAATAGCAGGTAAGTGATGGGTATAAAAGCTTTATCTGATCTACTGTCATTTACCACAGTAACATTATTCTTAATGCTTACCATGAATTAGGGAACACCAGAAAGAGTGTGGTCCTGATCATTGAAAAGGCTGTTGAAACAAATAGCTCAAGGCACATAATAAGCTAGATCTGCTACTAAAGTCAGTCTGAAAAATTCAGAAAAGACATCAAAGGAAAGATCTAATGGGGGATGGAGATATTTTCTATTCTCCTAGTCTTATCATCACTTTTTCTCACAGACTTAACAGATGCAGTCATGCTTTGCATACTGTAATACTCCAAATATGTTACATATCAAACTTAGATTTATCCTCAGAGAAAGAAGAGAACATTCATAGCTTTAGTGATACTTGACTGTATATAGACTTAAGCAGTATCTATGAAAATTTGATATAGAAACACAGCTTCTCACAATTGCTGGGTTAGGACCAGATTCCAAACTTCTATTCAGATAGATAGAGAAAAATTCCATTGAATGTTACTAGAATCAGAGAAATACATGACAGGGAGAAGCCTCTTGGCACAGTGAAGAGCAACCTGCTGTTATGTCAACCAATTATTTTCCTGAATATATCCCTTAATAGAAAAGAATAACAAGATGAAGCAGTTACATAGCAAGAAAAGAATGGAAACTAGTAGAGCATAATTTGAAAATTAAATAAGGTCTTGCAATCTGCCATGCTGCTAGTTTCTTGCAATCAGTAAGAAAATTTGATGTCTTGATTGTATCTTTAAAAGATTTAATAAAAATCTTTAAAGATAATACCTGGGATCCTTTCCAGGTTGAGCCATTACCTAGTACTTTAAAGCATAATTAAAATTATGCTGATTATAGGAAACAGTAAAAAGTTTAGTGATACTTGAAAAATATTCTTTTCTTGTATAAATTACTTTTGCAGGTGGAGTGGACAGTACAGAAGCAAATCATGTGTGAAACCATGTTCACCTACCTGTTCACATCTTGAATTCGCATGGTCGTATTGATTGTATAGGAATCCTTAGTTATAGGAAAAAATTCTCAATGACTTAACTGAAGTTATGTCAAAAATATAAGTGATATCTCCAGGAGCGTTTTAGTGATAAAGTCTGTTCTTCCCCTATGACTGGAGATAAGATAAAAATCTTTTGTACTTGGCATTTTTGGATTTTTGAGGTTTTAGGATGAGGAAAAAACATGAAGCAGCTGCTCCGTTACCTAAAAAAACAGTTTTCCTTTTCCTAAAGCCCTGAAGATCAGAGGGAAGTATCTGGTGCTTCAGGCTACATAAGTTCTTCAGGCCTCATTGCCTTTTCCCTTTGCTAAGAGTTACATTTTGAATTACCTGGAAAATATTAATTGCAGCTTTTTTTTATTATTATTACCACAAGACTAAAGTTTCATATGAATTAAATATTTATGAACTCTTAAAATAAAAATAGGAGAGATTTTGTATTCTTATCTGGACAGGAGACTGTATTCAATAACCAGATTTTATCTAGAGGAGCACAAGTACAAGTGACAAAATGCAAAATTCCTGCTATTTATTTCATTCCTCACTGTGGATTTTTTTCAGTATATAGTTTATCATTTAGCTAACAATATTTTCAAAAACTGAGAAGACAATGCAGACATAAACACAAGGAGGATCCAAACAGCTCATTTCTTACTGCTAACTGCCATGTACACCCATGCACTGAACTACTTAGCTGATAAACCTCTTAGCAGATTTTCCTGGCCAGGATGCAGTCCTTTGCTCTCAAGTTTTACTCCACATTTAATCCACTTTCACGGCTTTCTTACCAATGGTATGTTCTTACATAGCAACAAGCAATAAGTCAAGAAGTGGTCAAAAAAGACCATTACTAGGATCATTCACCATGTTTTGTATTACTATAGTGTATATTTTAGTTACTAAAACAACAGCAGAAATGTATGCCTTTCACTCTATTCTTTGGTGGTTGTTTTTTTTTTTTTTTCTGAAAAAGTTGTTTCACAAACTCCACACTGGTCTCAACCCTGTGATACAAAAGAACACTAATGCTTTGGCATTAAATATGTGATCAATAATCTTTCTAGTGGAGAAAAGACAAAAATGATATTCTATTGCTACTCTCTAGGGATCTCCTGTAGAACAAAGAGGCCCATACAAGCATCAACATTCTCTGGTTCTCTGGCACAAGTGGGAGGTAAATTTCTATGGTTTTGCTTTTTTGCTGTTGTTTTTGGTGGTTTTGTTGTTGTTGTTGTCGTTTGTAAAAAGCAATCAATCTTACATCCACAAAAAATTCCCCACCAACAAGCAACCAAAATTAATAATCCCATAAAATACTTTCCCATAATCATAACTCTTCTGTATGTAGAAATAAAAATACTAAATCTTGTATGATGGGCACCAGTGATGCTATTTAAGTTACTAAAGTATTTACAATAACCATGAAGACATCAACAGTATAAGAAACAAGATAGAGCAGAAAAATCCTTTCCACCTGATTTTCTTAGTTACCACCTTTTAGAATACAAGAATTCTTTCTGCTAGATGTGCTTGTTAAGTAATGTAACTACCTTAGGTATAAATGAGAATTTCTATCCTGGGCAATCTATAGTATAATTAGAAACAAGGTAGACAGACAGACAGATGTACATACACACATATATGTAGATATATACATCTAATCACTGAATTATTTTTTATGCATTACTTTTGAGAAAAGGAAGAGATGTAAGGGTTTTTAAGGGAGAGTTAAAGAATTTAAGTCTAAAAGCGAGAAACAAATAAAATCTTTAGGATATAAATTTTAGATATTTTAGTCATTTTTAAATGTGCTAAATATAAAGAATTATCTTGCCTTTTCAGAGTTGTTGTGGAGTTTCCATCATTGGCGGTAGTGAAAACAAAACTGAGCGTGGCCCCAGGCAACCTGCTGTAAGTGTCCCTGCTTTAGCAAGGAGCTGGACGTGATGATCTTCAGAGATCCCTGCCAACCTCAGCCATTCTGTGACCCTGTGATGTGAGGCCATGCTTGTTGTTACAACATAGCAAGGACCAACCCAGCAGGGCAGGGTTTTGTAGCCAGGACTTATTCCAGCCTGGCATGGGAGTTTGGGTTAGCTCCATCTCTGGGCATTCAGTGCCTCCCTGGGGATGGGTTGAGTCCAGGTCTGACTGCCAGCCCTCGGATGGGTCTGTGCTCTGAAGTCATACAGTCAGTGCCACAACTTGGAATGGATCTCAAATTTATGACCACAGAAGCAATTTCAACATGGAGCATGTAAAGCTTCAAAGTGCACCTATGTGTCAATGGTCAAGTCATTATATAAGTCAATACATAGTGTCAAATGGTAACAGTGGAATAGACCTACCCATTCCAGGTCTACATTTATTACTTTTTCCATTAAAGAAAGCTGGCTCCAAACATAAACAAACAGCAGCAACTATCAGCTTCATTCACATTTGGAAGAGGTTGCATAGCAACAATTTCATAGCTGTCTTTCTTCTATTTGGAAATTTATGAATGTCAGGGTGATTGCTTGGATTAATTATCTATTTTGCTATCTTTAATCTGTCATATACTTTGGAATTCCTACCTAAAAGAAAGGAGATTTTCCAAAAAATATTTTGCACTACTCTAAAAAAAAAATGGACTGACAATAAAATACAAAGCAAAATATGTTCTGGATTCAGAGTCTAAAGCCATCGTTCTTCACTGACAATTGTAACAGTTTCCTGGAACGTAAAAACTTAGATCAAGTCACTGTTTCAGGCCTCAGTGAGACTTTTCTAAATCAGAAGTAAAGTATCCAGTAGACTAATGAATTAGGAAAAGGTGGGATATAACTTCCCACAAACCATAGGAGCGCACAGCACTTCTCATTAATGATTACACTTTTACACTGTTATACTTCTGGATAATGTGGAAACTATATCTCTTACTATGATTTTCGGCTGAGTAAACTGCCAGACAAATTTCTATGAATAGCCAAAGTTTCAACAAATTGACAATTTTTGTAGGAAAACAATATAGTAATTCAATGATGAAAAAATTCTTGCCCGCTTATAACTGAAGATTCATTCTTAGATCACTCATATTAACTGTAATTAACACAATAAGTCTCTACGAACTATTCTTCGGGCCATAGAAAATCTTGTGCACTGTGTACAGCAATCAGTTCACAGAGGATTTGGCCTTTGGTCTTGCACTTTCGTCTTGGTTTATTAGCTTGTCTGTCAATTTTTGAAGTACAACACACAGAGAAATACATTTTTGATCTTCAGTGTCTCTGTATTCAATTATTATTGAAATTTTAAAAGATTGGATGAAATATTCTATACGATAAATGATTTAAAGACAGACTCATATGTACAGATATATATGTATATTTTTTAAAGAGGATTTAAATCATGCTTATTAAAACAGTATTTCAGTTCAACCCAAGACATTTTTTGTTAGAATAGCATTTTTGTTGTTGATGTTCAAAAAATAGAGAACTTCATATTCAAATGTTTGGCAAGGTCCCATGAAAGTGAAATATTTCTGATGTAAAGTACCTCTGAATTCAGAGATACTGTTAGACTCTTGGTACTATGTTATCTGCTGTGTGCTGTGGGTTGCTAAGGTATGAAAGACAAACCCATCTATGTATGTGATTTATTTGGAATAAATCTTCCTACTTTTGCAAGATCAACAGCATCATCTATCCATGTGCAGTCTGGCCAACCACTCAGTCTTTTGCCTAGTCAAAAGTATAACATGTGTTTGAATCTTCTAGCTTTACCTATTTTTCAGTCTAAGCTTTAAAGCATAGGTTTGCCTTAACAAGCTTTTTGATGTAATTTCTTAAGTGCTATCTTTCTGCAGAATTAATTCGGTACATCTCCAAGGATATTATTCTCATCTTAAAAAGTTCCTCCTGAAGTTGCTTCACAGCACCTTTTAAAAATCCTTCAGCTAAATACTCCTGTATTTTATGTACAGCTGTGTTCTACATCTCTAAATGCACAGAAGGAAGGTCCAAAACACAAACACAGTATACATTTTTCTAACATTTTCTAAAAAAGATGAAAAATCTAAGTAATTTTTAAGAAGTTACTAAATGTATATGCAAAGAGCAGTCCACAGAAAATTAGAAAAGATGTAATAAGATTATATTCAGTTGTAATAGTTACTACCATAATGAACTGCTAAGTCCCAAATACTTTTGAAATTTTGTTAAAAGAATGCTGACAACTTCAGAAACTAAAGTTAGATATACTAACACTAAACTGATTTGCATAAAACTTGTTTTGTTACCCCTTCCTGTATGGCTATCAGCTCCATTTTTGCAGAACTGCAAGGTTATCTAATTTTAAAAAAAAAAAAAAAAAAAAATCAAATTTCCTCTACACAACAACAGTGGAAAACTGAGATGGGCAATGCCAAATTTAAATGCAATGACTAACATACATATATTTCAGAATGTGACCAATCTTTTTCAGGTATTTAGTATGTTAGTTCTCAGAATTCAGTGCTTTTCCTCAAACTAAACTAGAGCTTAAGAATAAGACTAATTCTATAATCTCTCACATTCTGATAAAAAGTCAAATACTCTGCACTGTCAGAGCAAGCCAGAAAACATCATTAAAAACAAACAGACAAAATCTCAATATAAATTTTTATGTACTAAAAGAGCATTTAGTGGATATAAAGCTAAAGGAATTGTTAATCCTGAGTGTTTTGAATCTTATAAGTACAAGAAAAAAACTCCTTGCAAGTTGAAGTCTGAAATTCTCTCCAAACAACACCTTTAGTTGTTCACTTTGAGGTGTGTTCTTATTGTTCTATTAATTCAGAGTGACCTGTTGTCTGAATCCTTCTTTGTTTTTGGCTCAAAGCTTGCTTTCTGAGGCATTTCTTGCAATAACATTCTGACTTATCTGGGAGGTGACAGGTGAGTGTTGCCATGTGGCAGTCAGCATCGCTTTCTTGACAGTTTTATATTTGAAAGCATTTCTTTGTAGCTGTTTGCCTTTGGAAGAGAGTGCTCAGAAGTGTTTTCTGGTGGAAGATCTGGCCTGTAGCCCAATAACTCCAGCATGGTACAGGAGACTGGGGGATGATACCACTGTATCCTGTGAAGGCAAGATACAAGTTGGCACCTCCTCTGCTGGCAAGGCCTGGAAGACTGGAATAAAAGAAGTTCCTGCTGAGATCCAAAAGCCAGAAGCTGTCACTCCAAAAGGAGCTGACTCGACCACTTTGGACTTATAAATTTGTAAGTGTGTGCTGCCGTTGGAAAAAAAAAGTCGCTGTCTTTATCATCAGCTGAGCAACAACCCAACACTACTGAAGATCAGTGTTTGAACTGCAAATCACGCTGGACCCATGGTGGTGGCTATCTCTCTCTTGCTTTCTACAAAAACTCCTTGCTTTTATTTCTATCTATCTATCTCTTTTCTACCACCTGTCTTCCCTTCCCCACCTCCTTAAGCAACCAAGATTTTTAATAAACTGGTCAGGCTAACACTGGACCCTTTGTGTCTCGCCATTGGGTATACATATACTAAAAGAACCTCCTCTCCCTCCTATGAATTGGAGCGAGACAGTGTGTGTGCTGAGAATGCAGGAAATCGTGTCATCCAAAAGATGAGTCAAACACTAAGATACTGTAGGACATGAATAATGGTACAGTATTTCATAACTGGCATGTTGGGTAAAGATGAGTGCCATTGGTGCAATGAGGTATGGAATAATACTTTCATAATTCACACACAGAAGTGTCTTACTGCATTATAGTTTTATGTTGTAAAATGGAGTATAAAAAATATTTATATAAGTTAAGAAATAGGGTTCATAGATTACAACAGTTTTTATTACCATTAGATCACTCAATTCCTACTGTTCATTTTAATTGCATTTAAGCATGCATTTGAGTAAAGGAATAGTTGTGACTTTTAAATCTTTACAAAGAGCATTGCAAATTTTCATTTCAGTGGTCAATTTTTTTCTTTCCTGAACTGTTTCTTTTAAATACTATTTTATGGAAGTTTTTAATAGTTTCTATTTGTTTTCTTTACAATCTACTTCAGACATTATATGAACTGTTCATTACTTCTGTCTAAGCAGTGGTGTTGAACTAGGTCATGTCTCCATCTTTCTTTAAGCGCTTGTACATAGATGTATATTTATGCTCAACCCTGAGGTGATCAACCAGTCTGAGCTGTGTAAATCAGACTTCATCTACATCTGGTGATGTGGACCACATCAGATTGACATATGGATGTTGGTCCAAAAGTAATACTTGCTATTTATTTCCATGGAAACTACAACAGATGCAAAGAGAACTACAACACTATTAGATAGAGCAATTTCTCACCTACAAAACACTACTTGTCATAATCACCACTATTAGCTATGCATTTTTGCCAGCAATGAATGAGAGCCTTCATACTGTGTTCATAAATAACTGCACCAGCTGAGGTGACAACCACTGATGAAACATACCACCCATCTCCTCTCTGGGCTCATGTCAATACCACAAACATTCAGCAAGCATCAATGACTGTCAGTGATTGCAATTTTTTCCTCATGGAGTAATTCAATTACACACCTTTTCTCCATATGCACTCACATGTCAGTCACCATTTTGTCAGACTGCCCCTCTGCTGCCACCTGTCACACAGCTAAAAAATATAACGGAATACTGGTGGAAGTGTTCAACCTCTACTGCTACACCAACATCCACCTCTGACTTTGTCAGCCAACATAATAAAATAGGAAGCATTACTTTCGGAGCAGTCTTCAGATATTGTGGTTCTCATTTCTGCGGCTGCTATCTCAAGTTTCCTTGCAGATATTTTCAGATATTCATCTCCAAAAATGCATCACTATCTCTCCCTCCTGCTGACAGGTAGTAGAAAGGAAAAGTGAGGCACAAAGGGATGTTACTTGAGTGACCTGACAAAATCTTTGTTAACCTTTCTTTTTTGGTTGATTATGCTCCACATAATCTCTAGTCTCCTTGGAGTGGGAAGGCCTTGGAATAAGCACTGAGAAGCCAGGCTTATATACAGGAGTTCAGCAAAGCCTACAGGCTCTGAGAAATTGTCACTAGAGATTATGGTCAATGTTTCAAAGTTATACTTGAAGATAAGCCTTGTGCAAAACATGGCCCAGACATCCCACTGGGGCTGCCTGCGTGGTGTTATCTACAAAGCATTTGTTAAGAATATGAACGTAGACAAGGTGAATCAAATACACTAAGCTACATCTGCACAAAACTAGTCACATTAAAGAGGAAAATGACAAGCAGGCATGTAAAACAACTACCACTGGAACAAGGGGTGGAGAAAGTGAGTTCACAAGTGACCGGGTGGATGTCATTTAGGGCAAGTTTTGACACTGGTGGATTAACTATAATAGAGTGTACAGAAATTTGTAAGTGCTTGTTAATATTTTGTGTCTAATAACACATTTATCATTTTGTTGATTCTGAATGTGCAGTTCAGTGGCTCTCACATAATTGCATCATTAAGAAATCAAAAGGCTTTGAATTTTGTTTGATTTGGCTATATGAACTGAGTAGTTTTTCCTGTGCAGCTGTATAAAAAAGTGAGCATGCATGACTTCTCCCAAACCAGCCTGGCAGCCACATGATCCACACTAGCTAACCAAAGGATTTCCATGCAAACCTAGGAAATTGCTAAGCTATGAAAAATCCTATAATAAAAAAGGATTTTTTAAGGAAAAAGAAAAGAAATGCTAATAAGCTTTAACAATTTACCAATCCATTCAACTATTTTTTTTCAGAAAATCTGATAAATCAAATAAATATTCAGTCTTTTGTAAAGACTATGCAGATTTTGCCAAAATGTCCTGTTTCTACGGAAAGGTGCATACTCATTTATTTTCTACTGTTAAGGAAACTACTAACCTATTGGTCCAGAGCATTACTTTTACGTCCAGTGAAACAAGTTAGAATCAATTTTCTCAATCACCATTTTCAAAAGCATGTAAGAATAAATGAATGCTGAACATTTTTAGTGGTGATGAAGCACTGTTAACACAACAATAGGTTTCTTATTTGTCTCATCTTATACTCAAAATGCAGAAGGTTAATTATAAATAATTGATTATTGGTAGTTTTAACTGTGTAAAATTATACAAAATCAGAACTTGAATTCCAAACTTATGCTATCTGAGGTCTTGCTTGACTTCATAAGAATAAGCGTCTTGCTGGACTAAGCCCACCTGAGTACATAAAAAGGGATCTCCTTTGGGATATTCAATTAGGTTGAATGCAATTTGAATTACAATAAAAATTCAAACAGAATAAATTCATAAATTTCAGAATTCCATCTTGATCCATGGGATCTTCATTGAAATATCTAGATTTTGGGACTTGTGAGTACAGTTTCACTAAAATATAGGTAGAATTACGTATTTGAATTTATATGATACGTATTTTGCTAGAAAAAAAGTTATTTCTGAAACTGTCTTTATAAACCTTTGAAGGACTCATGAGGAATATTCAGCTTCTTCATGACAACAGTTACTTAGAATGTTTCTCTATTGCTGAAAATTTATGCACAAGCTTCAGTCAAAATGACAAGAGACACCCCTGGGATATTCTTTGGAATAGATTTTAATAGCACAGTTATATCAAGCACTGCATTTAGAACATCATATCAGAACAACTACTAAACAAAGCATTTTTCATTCATACAACATAGCAAATCCCTTTTACATTACATCATGAAAACTAAATTTATTGATCCAAAAATGTTGGTCTTGTAGTCCTGCATAAATTACATTTCTTGTATTATTCTTATTACAGAACAATGATAAAGAACTGCTTTGAATAAAAGTGATTGAGTGTAAATGGAACAAAGTTTACACTTAGGATAAAGCTATTTTGATTACACAGAAATAAGATATGAAATATTTCAGCTAATGTACAACAGATATGACAAACCTCTTGGATGTCTATCCCTCCTGAGCAGACATGGTGAATTTGTATTAGTCAGGGGATTTTATCCATTCACCTTATTTTAAATGCATAGGTCTGGAAAAACTGAGAATCTACAAGTCTTCTGAGGAAAATTCCTGGAGCTTTAGCCTGCCTCCTCATCTTTAATTCTCATCTTTAATTCTCATGCAGCTTAAGTGAGAGGAGGGATGTTCTTATGTAAATTTCATTTAATTATATTGCAGTCTTTTAACTCCCTTGGTTCATCTTCAGTTTGTCCAAAGAATTGATAGCCATCACCAAAATGGGTAGGATGTGATAGTAGCTGTTTTTGTTTGAATTGTGAAGCTGCAGTTAATGCTTCAATGCGGCAACAGTGAGGTCTTTTTCTAAAGTGTACATTTACATGTACCTATACATAAACATATGCATATGCATATACACGTACACATGTAACATACTACAATTTTCAGTCATATAAATAAATTTATGTTTATTACTAAAGAAAAGGGGAAAAAACAGTGTCATTACAAAGTGTTCTAAATAATCATTCAATTATATGTTTGATATTCCTAATACATGAATACCTCACTTTGTGGAAATTCTTTTTACATAAGACCCTATAAAAAGAAACAAACAAACAGTTTCTGTCATGGTACTTACCAAGGGCTTACCTCAGATGATCATATTTGATAAGAAAGTTGCCCTTTTGTCATCTTCAGTTTCTTCTATGAGTTGTTATTTTCGAACTCAAAACTGATGACAAGAAAAAAAAAAGTATTACAATTATTCAGGTATTTTTATTTGCAGTTTGATCCAATGCTTGAAGCAATTAAAACAAAGCACTAACTTTGATAATTATAGCGTGTAATGTACAAAGTGAGCTACCAGATAAATGCTTTACTACACATCAAAGCAGTACTCGTTTTCAGACAAAAAGTAGGGTACACTTAAAGCTGTACAAACATCCTAACTCCAATTAACCATACTGCCCGTGGTATTATTTCCTGTTAAATCACAATATATCATACAATATTTTTAACAGTTAGATTTTGAATACTGGCAGCTCTCCAAATAAATGAACTTCTCCATCAACATAGCTTAATGAAGGGTGTGACTAGACTTTACATAAACTTGTCAAGGTGATATTAAATATTGATCTCCTAGTGTGCTGGAGCAGCTCATGTACTCATTTAATCAATTATTAAATTAGCTCTTTATTTTAGGATTAATATTTTAGAGCATTTGAATACAAACTTCTATGCAACTAAGTCATTTGTAACTTTATTTTTAAATGGATGATCAGACAGCAATATTCTGTGTTTAGAGTTCTAAATTATAAAACTGTCCTGTCTGTAATGTTTTCACATTTATATATTAATTATGCAATCTCAGAAGCCTACAGTATGTATAGATTCTGTGAATCAGAAGAGTGATGCAACATTCTGGGAAATGATTGAAGGAGCCTGCGTTTAAGAATCAGATCTAGATTAGTGACAAGACCTCACTAAACCCACTGAATATTTGACAAAAAAAAAAATATATATATATATATATATATATATAAATCTTTTTCAGAAGTTTATTGAAACAATGACCAGGAAAAGTACATTAAAAGTTATCTTAAACTACTGCATGACTAAGTACGAGACAGTTCAGTTGTATTTGATTGTCATTACTTCCAAGTACATTGCTCCAAAGGGTTACCTATCCCCTTCCACAGAACCAGGGTCTTTGTGTTTGCCTTGGCAAAAATCATCCTAGAGGAAAGAGACTCCATCAAAACCTGAATTTGAAATCTGCCTCTGTGTTCCTTTCACTTTTCCCTATCCCTTCCCCTGCATTTAGAAAGTACAGATTGTGCTGGTTTCTTGACCTTCACTGAACGGCCAAACTGCAGAACAGAACTGAATGATTCTGTGATAACAGCACACTCTTGGCAAGGCTTGAATACGGTACCAAAACTAACACAAAGCTTTGCTGTAATAAATTGCTGGGTACTTTCTGTGAGGTTTTCAAATTTAGACTGGCTTTCAAAGTTTATGAAGTGGTCATACCACATGACTGTATGTCAGTAGAGATATTCATGTCCTATAGTTATTACCCACTTAACAGCTTTAATTTGTTCTTCAAATAAAATCAGTGGGATAGAGATTTCAAAGATTACAACCCCTTACAGTTGTAATAAATGGAAATAAAATGTATTGCTGTCTCTAATGAGGAAAAATGTCAATAAATAATTCCATCAGTGTCAGGCCTATGAGACATCACAAAAGATATAGCCTTCGGTGATCCTTTTCTTCACAGTACACATGTACTTTTCTCAATTATTCTCACAGAGTTATTTTTGTTTACCACTCAGGGAGGAAGAAATAAAAAAGTCAGCTCAAGGCTTAAAACTGTTTATACATGGTATAGTAGCTGTAGATTTAAAGCATCTAATTGGACATCTTCTAAAAAAAATTTATTAAGCCAGTGCTTCAGGAGCCAAAGAGTTTTACCATCTTTTACACCATCCTGACAGTGGCCTTAAAGAAAGAATGGGAATCAATGGACTCAAGGAACTAATGGACCTGCCAGTTCAACATCTCTAAGAACCATGATCTAGACAAGTGATCAAAGATAATGAAAAGAGTGAAAAACAAAGGCACCAGAGAGAAGAGCCTGAAATAACTTCTGATATATTTCAGCTTTTTTTCCTTTCTAATTTTCTATTGTGTTGTTTATCTACCTTATCTCTTACCTATGTCTTGTAATTCCAGTCATTTACAACAATTAACAGAGGTTACCCTGATTAAATTGTGACAGGATCACATACTTGTATTTTACAAGCTCCTGCACTGCATTTCAAGTAGAGGTGCATTGTGATTAAAGTATTTGTCATGCATTAACCCCAGTAGCAAGCTGAGAACCATAGCGAGATGGATGCAGAAACTGGAATAGCAGAGGTGAGAAAACTCTCAGGCAGAGATAAAAACAGCTTAATAGGTAAAGCAAAGCTGAACACACAAGCAAAGCAAAATAAGGAACTCATTCACTACATATTAGCTGGTAGATGTTTAGCTGTTTCCAAGAAAATGGGATTTCATCACCCATAACAGTTACTTGGAAAGTCAAACATAAATCTAAATATTTCCTTTTCCTCTTTCTTTTCTCCAGTTTTTATAACTTAATACATTATTTGGTATGGAATATCCCTCTGGTCATTGAGGGTCAGCTCTCCCAGCTGTGTCTCCTCCTAACTTCTTGAACACCCTCAGGCTCCCCATTGGCAGAATAGCATGAAAAAGCCCTGATGTTGTGTGAGCACAACTCAGTTATAGAGTACCAGTTGTTGTCAATATAATGTCCATAGTATGAACAATATTACAGAAGCCAGGTCACAATATTACTTCATAGCAAATGAAGATACTACTCTTAATAGTCTGAAGTCACCTGGTTGCTCAATAAAAGTTATATGTTCAAAGGGATGCATAAGTTTTCCATGTGCTATTAAGAAATTAATTAATCTTGGAATTTAGGCTCAAGGAAGACAATGCTCTTCCCACACCACGCATCCTCATGAAGGAGGTGGCACTGTGGTAGTCTGCTGACCAGAAAAGGAGGTACTGCTAAAGAAACAGATCTTAGCCACCTTTTCTATTTGTTCTTGAAACACTTGCTAAGACAGAACGATCCTTAGGCATTCTTGAATTCAGTTATTAATTTCAGGCACAATATTACCTTCTGTCCTCTCTCTGTTCACAGCTGTTGTATTAGAGATCCAATATTTGCCTTAGAATTAAGAAAGAAACTATGAAAAGGAAGATTTTTGGAGGAGACCTGAAGCTTATACCTTTCAGAAGATCGAAGACACTTCTACTCCAGTGATGCACCTTTCATCACTGCCAAATCTTTCTTGCTTGTACTAACAAATGCTTTAGTGATGGAATTTTACCAGTTGTCTTCCTCTGACAGTCATTCATTAAAGCACACTATACTTCAGGCAAAAAGAAAAGAAAAAAAGGCATTTTTTGTTCTCTGGGAAGCTGCTGAAAAAAAAATAAAAGAACTCAAACCACAAATAGACGACTTCTATCTCACGAAAAACAAATCAGAAAAGTAAAACCTGTCTTGCCAAGATACAGAAATGTACTCTTTGTTCTTTCTTTCTTTTTTTAATAAAGAACTTGTCACTACAAATCTTTCATTCACATTCATTCTGATCTCCACTGTAATTATCCAATCCTTAACAATGAAGTGCAGCTAAGACATGTTCTTGACTGAATTTAGAAGCTGATCTCCCAACATTATATCTGATTAAATACTATGATACAAAGAGATCACTGTTATTTCCACTCCAGTAATTTGTACATCTTGGAACTTTTGAAAGAAAATCTCTCATCTGTGTCATAAAGAGATCTAATTTGAGCTAGGTTCAAAGAAAATCTTTCATTAAAAAAACAAAACAAACAAAAAAAAACCCTACTATATGTACATTGACTGCATAATATTATTTGTCAGGGTAAGTTTTATCTTCAAAAAAGCAATGTTTGTGCACTTCTTTGCTTTAGTTGGTTTACTTTTTGCATATCTCAGGCCTCGAGGCCTTGGAGCATGTTCAGAGAAGGGCAATGAACTGGTGAGGGGTCTGGAGCACAAGTCTCACAAGGAGCAGCTGAGGGAGCCGGGATTGTTTAGTCTGGAGAAGAAGAGGCTCAGGGTTGACTTCATCACTCTCCAGAGCTACCTGAAGGGAGGTTGTGGTAAGGTGAGGGTCGACCTCTTATCCCATGTAACTAGCAATAGGACTTAGAGCAACCTGGTGTAAAGGGAGGTGTCCCTGCCTATAGGCAGGGGGGTTGGAACTAGATGATCTTAAAGGTCCCTTCCAACCCAAACCATTCTATGATTCTATGATTCTATGACTAGAAGGAATGGCCTCAAGTTGCACCAGGGGAGATTCAGGCTGGACAATAGGAAATATTTCTTCACTGAAAGAGCTTCGGGCACTGGAACAGGCTGCCGAGGGAGGCAGTGGAATCACTGATTCTGGAGGTGTACAAGAAACATTTAGATGTTTTACTGAGAGACATGTTTTATTAGGAAATATTATTGATAGGTGGATGGTTGGACTGGATGATCTTGGAGATCTTTTCCAACCTTGGTGATTCTATGATTCTGTGATTCATGTTACTGATGCCAGACTAATTGGACAATTTGCTTCCTTGCACCATTCAAGCTCTATCTATGCTATAATTCCAGCATCCAGTCTGTACTGCTGCATAGAACACAGTACTTCTGTGTAGAACACAGTACTGCATTCAGATAATCTCACCATTTCTACTTGAGTGTTTTGACTTGACTATGCATATAATAGAATCAAACCAGAAGGAAGATGATTAATAGAATCAAGATTTTGTTCTTATTGATGACTGATCTATACCTTGAGATTTCACTAATTGCGAAGTAGAAGACAAACAGAGACAAATAGTAAGAGAATAGGAAAACAGATACTTACGGAGCACATGTAACTGAAAGAAATAAATTGGCATATTTTCATAATCTATAGAAAGGATGTGTGGCAAAGCATGACTAGTGGAAATGGAGGTAGGACATGAAATAGAAATAAGCTTCCCACATAGATTCAGAGGTTAGACATAAGAAGAGAAAACAGCACTGGCAAAGACAGGAAGGGGAAAAAAAAGAAGGAAAAGCAATAAAAAGAAAAAGCTCTAAATAAGGGACTAAAAAGAAAAGAATAAGTAAATAGAGAACAACAACAAGCTGGAATATGCAAAAAGCAAGGTCAAAAGGTGATTGAAAGATAGAGGTAACACAAAATAAAATAGTTGGTAAATAAGACCTAGTAAGAAAACTGTGTTTTGTGGGACAGTTGTGGGATGTGGGTGACCACTGATAAAGATTGTGATGAACATGGATATTCATTTTAGAAATATAGCTCTTGACAATTTCCCTTCCTCCTCTGTCAGGCATTGATAGTGAATAGAAGAAAAGGTGAAATAAGATAAAGTACCTGCTAGGAAGGTATTCTTATTTCTCTTCAGATATGCAATTGTTAGCTCTTGAGACTCCAGGGGAACTCCACATTTTCCTTTTCACACAGACTTGGGTTATACACATAACACATTCCATGTATGTGGCATCTGCCAGTCAAAGTCCTTTCATCCTGAGGGAAATCTGAGAATGTAGTACTTACCCAACAGGCAAAGAAAAGACAGTGGGCCAGTGCCATACCAATTATACATTTCTCAAAGGGATCCACTACAAGCACTTAAGTCCTTCAATTCTGCTTGGTAAAGACAGTCTGTCAAAAGCTGAAAACAACTAGCTGAATTCTGAGCTGCAGACCTTCACTCTCAAGGATCTAGAGGAGCCAAACATGAGTGATGCTTCCCATAGTGATGAATAATCTTCTTTGAAATGTTAACAATCACACTGCATGTTCCATATTTCTCTCTATGCACAATTCATATGCAGCTAATGATGAATAAAATAAAGAAGGACAAACAGTTATAGCAATGTTCTTTTTTTTTTTTTTCCCTTAAAAATAAGTAAATAAATAAATAGTCAATGAAAAAGTTTTGATGGTTTATTTTGGATTTAAATTGATTTCCTAATATTTTCCCTTCCTGGATTGCGCTCATTAACAATGATGACCATCTGTTGAAAACTGTATAAACTTAATACGTACACTTAATGTATGAACTTAATAGCTTATCATATACCTCTATGGACTCTAGGCAAAGCACCATTAGGAATTTTATGAGGGATACTAGCTAGTTCTACTCTTAGGTAGATAGCAAATTCAGAATATAACCTGTATTCACCAGCTATTTAACTGTATTTTTGCCTTGAGCCTGTCAACATCACAATGTAAAGGTCCATAGAAATTGAAGGCGTTCCTCTCTTTCCACAAAATTTGGCTTGAGCTCACTGTGGCAACTACCCCTCTTGTCTCAGTGAGAGCTTACATCAGTGTTCTTCACTAATTACAAAGCTAGATTAATGCCAAGTAATAAGGCTGTTTACCAGGAAAAGCTGTGGGGAATGCTCTACTTATTTTGTGTTTGTATTTATTGCCAGATAATAAGAGGTGTGGTAACAGAGAACAGGAATCAAAGAGTGCATGAGGCATCACTCTAGGCTGGATGCAAATGGATGGACTAAGAATCAGTGCAGTAAACAAATATTAAAACAAAGTAGATTTCCCAAATCTATAAGGAACTCTATTCTCAGGCGTTGTAGTTCTTATCAGCTCTACTTATTAACCGCAAGCAACATAATAAGAATAATAATAATAAATTAAAAAAAAAAAAAAATCCCTCTGTTACAGACAAAGGGTACTGACTAAGGCTGCCTAGAAGAAAAACAGTATTATTACACCACACCCAGAGGATATCAGTTTATTTTGTTGTTTTTCTTTTTAAACCAACCACTGTTTAAAATTATTCTTGAGATGAATTGTTTACTTCTTTTCTCTATCCGAAAAACCCATAGAGGTTTACTTATCAAAAACAATTTTCACTAAACAATTGATAACAATCACAATTAAATTTAACCTGCAATTTGAAGTAACTGAAATTATGCCCCAAAGCTCTGTGGTATGTTCACTTCTGCTCTATCAAGTCTCATTCCTCATCAAAACTTTACGTTTTATATTCCCCTTGGATTGTATTTTCCTTCTGTCTTTTAATACTGTGAACACTGCCAACACCACAGAAGTAAATAGTTTGTTCATTAATCAGTTTCCTCTAAATATCAACTCTGTTCACTTCTTTTTTAACTTTCTAACACGGGATTCTTATTGTCGTTTTAAAAATGCATTTTCCTTGCAAGTATTCAGATAGTTTTCTTTTTGCATTTTCTTGTCTCATTGTCACATGGAGGGACTTCTTGTTGAATAATATGAGTGCAATTTCCATAATGGAAATAAAGAAGTAAATCAAATGTAATTTTTTAAATATATGCAATATGACAGCATACTGCTGATACCACTGCACAGATGTGGAAGCAATTTAATTATCAAGATGTTAGTTCTCTGTAGAATATTGAGAGCTGCTAAGAAGCAAGACACATACAACCCTTGAGGTTAGTTCTTTCTCTCCTGTTTCTCCTTCATAAACATCACTTAAATGTAAACATAATGAACATGGGTCACTGACCAAATAAGTTTACTCAGCATTTTGCTGGCATCACTCTATTTGATTGTAGTGTTAAATTTCTGCAATCAATGTTTTAATGGTCTTCAGATACATCATAGTAAAAATAAATCCTTTATTTTTATTCACTATTTATAATCTAATCAAAAATTCATTTCTAATTCAAGTTATAATCTCAGTGGGAACTTTGCTTTTGCATTAAAGAGCACACCTGAAGTTCAACCAAGATGCTTCTGTCACAGTGATAACACATTTGTACATTAATAAAGCTGTACAACAGAGATGAGATACTTAAAATACAGTCATAAGCCACATTCTACTTCTGGCTTGCGAATAGACTAAACTTTCCAAAAAATAAGAGGGAAGGTATGTAGAGAGGGATACCATCAAATTATTTTCATTCAGAGAAGTTTTTAATCTAACATTCTTGAGTATAAAATGTATTCTAAAGAATATATAAGAAAAAGATGTAAGGAAATGATGATTTCTTATAGCACACCAGAAGTATTTTTAGGAAAAAGACAACACCACTTCCCTCTGCTTATACATGACAAGCTTCCTCCAGAGGAACAACTTACATGACTGTGACTCTAATTAAGAAAAGTTTTGCATTCCTCGTCTCTTTGAAGTCCTGGGGCCACTGACAGACTCTCTAGCTCATTGAAAGGCAGTGGTAAGGTACTAGGAAGATGCCTGACTCCCATTGCTGACTACAGACCTTCACTGCCAGTTAAAGCTTGCTTCTTACTGTCTGCAATTGAAACAATATAAATGGTGGATTAGCAATAGAAGTTTCCTTTTATGCACTTCAATTTAGATTTTAATTATCTGTGCGGTAGCCACAAGTAGAAGATGCTGCCCTCTTTCCTCAATTCCTATGCAATAAATTAAATGTAAAAGCAAGCAGAAAAATGTCTGAGAAAGGCATTACTGAGGAAGAGACTTGTAATAGCTCTACAGATTTGTGTACATTAGCTGAAGTGTTATAGAGGCAGACCTTCAGCTGGCATTTCAGCTCCATTAACTTTCAATAACACAATAACAAATTATACAAGCTGACGATGTACCCCATGATGTTAAATATCTGACAACCAGAGAAAAGTGGATTAAAACAAGATCAAAGACATACAGGCTCCTAATGCTCTCTATAAATCAGTTTGAATTTAAGCTTAATTTTTTTGTGTGTTTCACCCTTCTCTTATTTTAAGCATTATGCTCAAAGCCAGTGAAAATATTGTTTAGCTGAGACTAGGAGTCAGTATGATCATCCACTTATACTGTAGCATAGCACCTTAAAAACTTTTGTTTGTCAAAAAGAATTCTGTTTTTGTTTATAAATGAAAATATTTTATGTATTAGTTTGTTATACTCTTTATAAAACACTTACTGTGTTTAGATTGTATTTAAGCTTCATTTTTTCCACTTGAAAAAACGTTTCTAACTTCTACTATCGACTCTATAAGTTTTCTTTATAGCCATTTTTTATAATATAATACTAGTAGTTTTAATGATAGGTTATATATAAAGTTTGAACTAGAATATTTCACATAGAGGAGAACTAACACACGGATTCACAAAACACAGTTGAAATGTACACAGTGGAGGAAAGTAGTTACAAAGCAAGTAAGCCATTTTTAACTTTGATTAATGCCTGCCATTTCGAAGTCACAGAATCATAGAATCATAGAGGATCTGCTCCATGATCTTTCCAGGCACAGACACGAGGGTCACCAGTCTGTAATTCCCTAGGCCTTCCTTTCTCCCTTTCTTAAAAATAGGAGTGGTTTTCGTTTTTCCAGCCACTTCACCTGAGAGTAGTGACTTTTCAAATATGATGTTGAGTGTCTTGGCAACTACATTAGCCAGTTCCTTCAGGACCCTGAGGTGCATGTTGTCTCATCCCACAGACTTGTACACATTCAGCCTTATGAGGCAGACTCTGACTCACACTTTGCTTACAGTGTGGGGATTTTGCTTTCCCATTTCCTGCCTGGAGGTTCAGGGATACAAGAGGTAAGAGAAGCCTGGCTGTCAATGAAAACTGAGGCAAAAAACACCATTAAGTACCTCAGCCTTCTCCATGTCTGCTGAAGCCAGTTCTCCCTTCTCATTTTTCAGAGGGGGTTCACTCTCCATTGCCTGTCTCTTCTGATCTATGTATTCTAGAGAAACCCTTCGAGTTATTTTTCACATCCCTCTCCAAGTTCAGTTCCATCTGCATCCTGGCTTTCCTAATCCAGTCTCTGTATGTCCAGACAGCATCCCTATATTCTTCCCAGGACACATCTCCCTGCTTCCACTGCCTATACTTTTCCTTCCTTTCCTCAGTTTAACTAGCAAGTACTTGCTCAGCCACGCCAGTTTCCTTGTCTCCTCTGCTTTATTTCTTACCCTGAAGAATGGAGAGCTCTTGTGCTTTCAGAAAGGTGTCCTTGAAGATCTGCCAGCTCTGTTCTGTTCCTATGTCCCCAAGGACAGTCTCTTAGGGGGTCTTATCCATCAAGTCCTTAAACAGGCAAAAGCTAGCTCTCTTTAAATTCAGGGTCTTGCCTATGCCAGGCCTCCATTCCTCTAGATCATTAACACAACCAAAATGTGGTCACTGCCTCTGATTTTAACCTCTTTAATGATTTCCTCTGCATTGGTGAGCACCAAGTCCAGTAATGATTCGTTTTTGATGGGTCTGTCCAATAGTTGGACCAGGAAGCTATCCTCAGTGGACTCCAGGAGTCCTTACAAAATAGAAACATTTAACACTGGCAAATATATACTGATCACAGATGAAAGTTATGATCCCCTTAATCTAAGATTAACTTCATTATGTTATTTCAGATTTTCAAAACAAACAAACAAACAAAAGAATATAGCAGCTGATTGATATCAAGCACAGGTTCCAGCATGCTTGTATTCAAACTATACCAAAGTTGTAATACGTCTCAACCTCCTGGAAGACTTTTGATAAATTTAATTCCATTTTGGAAACTATATTCTTGCACATTTCCTATGACTACAAATAAAACAAAGCTTTCCTAAAATGAGCTGAATCCTAGAGTAAGAGATTTGTTAACTTAATGAGCTACCAAGCTATATATTCAAGCTATAGTGCACTTTTCTTGTACAGTTGGCATGGACAAAGATGATTCATAAAAGTTCTACTTTTCAAGTCATGACTTGGAAACAGGCGTCTGAAAGATTTCATTTCCCTGAAAATGAACTACTTGAAACAGAACTAAGATATCTCAATGTATATAGTTTGTTGACAGAAATTCAGTATGCCTCAGAGTTTGTGTAGATTGTCACGCAGCAGGCTAATCCTGGATTTGTCAAAATATATTAAGTAATTTACATTTGTTTTAGCCCATCCACCTTCCCCTCTGTACCACCATGCATAGCAATTGTTTACTCCTGCTCTACTCAGGAACAAACACTAACACAAAGCTCAGATACACACTGAGCTCCTCAAACTTAGGAGAAAAGTCAGTGATATGAACAATGAGAAAGGAAAAAAAATCCTGCATTAAATGAGAAAGCTGCTGCGAAAACACGTCATTAATACAGAGTGATAGCAAAATGAAGACCAAGCAAGTAGCATTTATACAAGATAGCATTATTTAAATCTTCTACTTGCACTATTTCACTTTGAATATATGTCAGCTGAAGAGATATAAGACAAAATGGAACTTTAAAAATATTCATCATTAAAATTTGATCAAGAAATTTGTTACCGAATTTCATGGAAAAATGCTCATGATCCCACAATTATGAACTTAAACCCACGAAGGAAAAGATGCAAACTGACTTAAACATAAAATGTAAAATTTTACCTAATTCAACCAGTGTGAAGTGTGACTCTGAATCTATTAAGCTGGACAGAGGCAGAGGGGCAGAAAATAAATGGTGCAAAGAACACTGTTTTTCTACTTACATCTGGAATAAATTCAATTCAAATAGCCTGGTTATTATGAGATATGATTTTTAACAAGATTCCTTGCTATGTGACATTGCTGGACGTCATGCTAATACCTTAAAACAGAAAGGATTAAACTTAACATCTTTGTAGGAAGCATATAGTAGGCTTAAAGAAAACCAGGATTAGATGATAGCAGCAAGCAGAGGGATTACTTACACTCCCTTCATGAGAAAACATTAGTAGCTGCTTATATATAAAAAAGGGATAGGGTCATATTTGTCTGAATAATGCAACTATGGCAAAAATTATTTAGCAAGTTGAATCTACATATTAACCATTTTCTCACTCCCTTGTGAATAGTCACTGTGTTGATCGGACTAGAAAAGTAGCTTGCAAATATACACTGTATATTTCAGATGTACTCAACTTTCATTTGAAATGAATTCAAGCTGTCCTCCATTTGAATCCTGCCGAATCCTGCCTTTTCAAATAATTCATAGCAGAATTGCACATAAGTTTAAACTGCTCAGAGATGCGTATCTCCTATCC
The DNA here is from genome assembly GCA_030625065.1 of Alectoris magna. NCBI lineage: Eukaryota > Metazoa > Chordata > Aves > Galliformes > Phasianidae > Alectoris > Alectoris magna. Next base: position 179,788,981 of record CM060560.1, on the reverse strand, counting down.
TTCACAGCATAATTCAGACATTTATAATAGGGTCAGAAAAGTCACTCATAAGGACAAAACTTGTATCAGAATGTGACAATTTAGTTGAAAACAAGAAAAGGTATGTTTTTTTTTGTTGTTTTGTTTGTTTGTTTGTTTTTACGTGTGTGTGTGTGTGTGTGTGTGTGTGTGTGTGTGTGTGTGCATTTTTCATAGTATCAGTAAAGAAATGGAAAATTTATTCAACTTTTCTCTTTTCCATTTTTTTTTTTGTCTGATGTCCTAAGGACCTCTGAAAAATGTGGCGTCTTATAGAGATGACTTGCATTTGCACAATTATGCTTAGTGAAACTGATGAGAATGTTGTTGGCCTGTTTTCTCCAACTTACAAAAAAGGAAGCTTAATTTTTCTGTCTATAGCCAGTATACAGGCTTCAGCACTGGCTCTTTGTAGGACATATCCAGTGTCATAAACTAAATCTCTTCTCAGCAAGATCACTTTTCACAAATGGAGACAATCAAAGATAACTGCATTTCATAAATGTATACTTAAATACATTCCATGCTTTGATAATACATCAGCCTCCTTCTGAACTTCTACGGTGAGATAGTTTACAAAATGTTTGGCAACATTTTCCTATGAAGAAATTTCTGCACTTACAAAATGCTACAGTTATCAGCTGGAATATCGAGAATGTAAGGCACTTTTGCAGACTACCTCTAATGATAACTAATTATAAAAGTATTTATTTCAGTATTTACAATGCTCTAAGCTTTGGAAGCATGTGGATAATGTGTAGCTCCGGTGTATGTTTACCACCTCTGAACCTTCCTTGAGCCCTTCTGTTGGGATTTCTACATAAAATCCCAGAGGGACCATCATGCAGTGTTTCTCATGTGTCACTTCCATTCCACCTTCCTGGGTGACAAACAGCTAGTAAAATTCTGCATCCTATGTGCATGGCTATGGAAGTAAGTAAGTAAGTTTGCATATCTAAATTGTTGTAGTAGGCGACAGCGATGATTCGGGATGTGACATGGTAGGACTCTCCCCTTGCTCGGTGTCAAAAGGTTAATGTATGCATAAGGGGCGTAGAGGAAGTAGGATAGGTATATAGGTAAATCGCGCGATGCAATTAACACCATTTTTCTGCTCACCATATTGGTATTCACGTGCAGTTTTTTGGCCCAGGTAGGTTTTAACCGATAGTCCAGCACAGGCACAGAACTAAAAGAACATGGGTTGCCAGGTGCATGGCAACACTAAATAGTGGAATTAGGATCATATGGAAGTTAATCAGTGTGTGCTATCAACCTCCACAAACTACGATTCCATCTTAGCAGACAGTATGTCTTCCAGTGAGATTACAACAAAGTCAATTTATAGGCCACATCAAAAAATACATGTATATTCATTTAATTTTCTGCACTTGAATAGTCATACCTGACTTTGGGAATACTAATCATGTTTACTAAGCTAAGTACAAGTGTAAGCATCTGCAGAATCTGTGTCCGCATGCTACTCATATTTTGCTATTTCAAATGATCGCATCACTTAAACATTTTCCTGTTATCTAGAATAATCAAGAATAAATAGCAATCATAATATATTTATGATGTGAACAATTTCAGGGTGTTAAAAATCTTCTAGTGTTTAAAATGCTTCTGACAAAGTATTAATGGCTCTCCCACATTTCTGTAACTAAAATGTAGCTAATTCAAAATGTTGTCCAAAACCTGTCATCTGGACTGAAAATATGAATGCCAGGTTTAAACCTAATGAGGATTAAAATGAGATTTAATAATGGAAACACTGTCAGGTCCTTAACCATAGCAGAGCTTCCAGGCACAGCAACAATACTAGCAACAGTTGTTTGCAGATGTTCTTGTCATTTTAATCATTCAGTTAACAGAATTAGCAATGATTCACAGTTGTCTTTAGTATTCTATTTGCAAACTATTACATTATGAAAAGATGAAGGGAGTCATGATGGTTTAATAGAAAAACATTAGTTCTTTTTAAAATTTATCTGTTGCGGTATCTAAATGTGAAGTGATGGTAAAGCTATCAAAAATTTATTACAGGAACATTTCCTTTATATTTTTAGAGTAATTTTTATCTGAGGCAAAGTTAGACTGTTTGCTTCATGTCACTGTTATTGACAGATACTCTTGCACAGCAAGCACATTATATCAGTTTATATACATTATATGCACTGCAGTCATTTCCTTTAGTGTTATCAATTCAATCAATATCAATTACATATCAAGTATATTTTGATACACAAAGCTGTACTGACATGTAATTGAAAATAGCCTCCACAGAGACAAAGATAGGTGAAAATATTTTCTTGTAAACTCAGATTGTGTATCTTTGGTAGCTCTGTCTGTTTTGTAGCTTTGTCTAGATTTATTCTAGCTAGCTTTGCTCGAGATAGGATCAAGTACTACAGGATTCAGCTGCAATAGCTATGAAAGACACATATATGATGCCAGCTGAGCATAGGAAGCCCCAGTTAGCATGACTAAAGTGCTGTCTGTCGCTAGGCAAGCTAACTCTAAAATAGAGTTGGCACGTTTACATGCAGTACAGTCAAGCCAATAAATTGAAATACAAACACATTAAGGTAGTGCTATAAGAGAACAAGAGAGATCATATAGTCTGAGAATTATGGCCATATTTTCATGTCTCTAGATGTCTTCTTAAAACTTATTATTATTAAAGCTGTACCTGTAGTTCAGCCAAGAAACTGACTCCTTGTTAAGCACAGTGTAACCACAGAACAGAATTGTATTGAGGCAGGATTTAAGAAAATGTCTGCAGGTGCTACTATTAAGCTCACTTTTGTCAGATGGCAGTAACAAGGCACTCCAGAGGGAAATGACAAAAGTGAGTGGGCAACAGTAATAGCAGGCGATCTTCACTGTTGACAAATAAAAGGTACAACGTTCAGAGAAAAGTAATCTAAACCACACCTACACAATGCTACCCTCAGAAGAGACAGATGCAAATCCACAAAGAGGAGCTGAGTTCATCAACTGTTCCTTGAAGTCACCAGCTCTATACTCAATGGCAGACAGAAAATCCAACATGATAGCAAGAAAAATATTGAAAGAAAGACAGAAAGCATCATTTTGTTGTCATTTAAAAGAGGGGAGCGCCCACATCCTGAACTGTTGTTCTGGTCTCTGCATGTCAAAAAGGACATAGCAATGTTAGAGATTGGGTGAAACTATAAAGGCAATAAAGCAGCTTAAATGGAGAAACTGAAAACACCTCAATCTGGAGAGGAGAGGGATAAGAGATATGATTAAAGTTCACAAAACTCAAGGTGGCAGTGGCTAAGACAAATTTCGAACTGAATTCACTAAGTTTCTCAGCACAAGAGCAAGGACTGTTTGATAAAAATAGCAGGAGATCAATTTCAAATACATAAAAGAACTTTTCTTTACACAGTATGTAGTGAATTTTGGGAATGTGCTGCCACAGCAGCAGCACCAGCAGCAGCTCAGAAAGGGATTTAAACAATTTTCAGGAGCCAAATCTTTAAACAAATGCTGGAAATAAACAGGAAGCAATCTTTTGCTATCTCTAAGATTACAGTAGTGACTGCCAAAATGCCTACATGTAGAACAGATCACAGAAAGTGGTGAGGTTCATGTGCTCTTTCCAAACAGTGAGTCTCCTTGTCACTACTTCTTTTCCCCATTTCTGGAAGCACTGCAATCAATACCAGTTAATTCAGAGTGTACTGAACTAGCTCCCAGTCCCTAACCCAGACCACCAAATCTATCTAATACAAAGCTCCCAAGCTAAAGACTGTCAGATATTAACCTAGTAAGAGCTGGTGAAAGGTCTGATTGATTATTTTTTGTATTCTAAACAAGGTTGAAGCCACAGGTTCTTAAGACCTCTTGACTAAGCCATTCATAGGCTACTAATCTTCAGTACCGTATGATATTAGATATGATATTTGTCTTGTACAGAATAAACAGATCCAACTCAATAGAAATTTCCAGTAGAAATTGTAACTGGCAATATCCTGATTTTATGAGAACTAGTATATCTTAGTTCTTGATGACTGGAGAGTTCACAGGAGCACTCAACAGGGACATACTGCTCCTGTATAAGGCAGTGATCTGTAGCTTCTCAATAGATGTGGCAGTGATACTTACTACAGGTCCTATTTGTCATTAGAGTCTGTTAAAATCATCCTACTATACACCGTTATCTCTGGAAAAAAAAAAAAAAAAAAAAGACTTTCCTAATTGCCTGGCTTCAAATTTAAATACTGATTCTACATCTTCCATTTACCACTGCATTGAAGCTCAAACCCTACATGGTTAAAGCGTTTGACAGGATGTAACTGTAGCGGTATACACAGAGCTGGCTGGGGGCACCGATCAGTTTTAACTCAATTTACCTCCAGTGAGAGATACCTTTCCCATGTTATCCAGAAGTATAAACACGTGAAACTGTAATCATTAATGAGAAGAGTTGTGTATCCCTATAGTTTGTGGGAAATCATATTCATTAGTCCACTGAATGCATTACCTCTGATTTAGAAAAGTCACACAGAGGCCTAAAATGGTCTTGAGCTAAGTTTTTATGTTTCAGACAACTGCTAAGATCATCAGTGATCATCTGCATTCTCCAAAGTTGAAGTTCCCTCACATTTCAAATATAAGGATCAACAGCTTTGACCACTTCATCCTATTTTTTTTTTCAACAAATTGGTTTTTGGTTTTTGATTCATAAAAACAAGCACCAACTGCTCTTCAGTGTTCTAATCTTTTGGCCAAATAAATTGTTTATCTGTTCTTTTTCTGCTCTGTAATTTACACTTAGGGCTGCACAGTGCCCCTTCTTGATAACTGGGGTGGGACGGATTCTCCTAAATTTGCTTGGCAACAGAGCTCATGCAAAAAGAGAAACCCTCATAGCTCCTTGAAGAAACACTCAGAAGCATACACAGATAACTAATGTTTGTTGGGTTCAATTCCTACTGAGCCAGACATGTAAACTGGAGAGCTGCCTAAACTTAAAAGCATTTATAGTTGCTGGTTATCAAATTTTGGCAGAATTTAGGTAGACAGAATCCCACCCACAGTATGTTTGCTTCAGAAGCCAAAACAAGACTAGTACTGCTTCAGTACAAACCAAGTCACACATCAAAAACACAAACAAACATTGTGACGTCAGCATACTTCATACACTTCATATTGGCATTATCCAATGCATTGAGGCTGATATTCAGGTCCATACACAGTTGCCTGGTCATAATCTACCAATTTGCACAGATGAGTTGACTGAGATGTTCTTCATTTCATGGCTGTCCTGAAAGCGTCTTGTCCTTCACATCACCTTCAGCCACTGCTGAAACACAACACCCACCACTCCACTATACTCATCCACTGTTTAGTCTCCATAAACATTCAGCAAGCATAGATGAATGTCAATGGAGGCCATTTTTTCCACATGGAGGAATTCAGTGACACACCTTAGCTTCATGCTCACTTCCATGTCAGATGCCATTTGGTCAGACTGCCTCTCTGCTGGCATCTGTTGCAGAACAACAAAATGTTAATGGAATACTGGCATGAATCTTTGACTTCCACTGCCACACAACCAACATCCATTGCTGACATCATGAGCCAACATAATAAAATAGGAGGCATTACTTTTGAAGCAGCCCTGGTATGTTGCCTGAGTTTGTTCTTTATCATCAGCATCCTAACGCGATGGACTGTATAAAAAAAAATAAAACCTTCCCAAAATGATCAAAAAGCACATATATTTATGCTATGAGACTGAGTTGCTTAATTTCTTTCTACCTAATGCAGTTTAAATATCTAAGCATTTTGCTGCTACCATGACATTATTCAATCTGATAGGTTCCCACTATTGCCTACAAGACAAAATTATTCTTACTCATAGCCAAATGATTGGCATTTAATTATTAAGGAGATTTTATGTAGAATAAGATCCCCCAGGATCTTATAAGGCCTTGTCTTATATGGGAATTTAAAATGTGGTTTGTTCTTCGATTCAAACACCATCCATGGCTTACAGAACATATCACTGTTTAACAATGTATAATATGACGGAAAAGATAAAATAAAGCTTGTTCTCTAACCAGTAATTGTGAATGAGCAGATAAGGAAGTAGAGATATCCGAATTCTCCTTAACCTTACAGAAAACTGCAGCTTGCTAGAGAAGGATTACACGACACAAACACTTTATCAGACATTTACCTCTGGTTTATCATAAAATATTTGCTCCTTTATACAGTAAGAGTTGAATCAATACGCTAAATAAGAAATAAAGGAATGAGAACAGTTCTTTTAGTTTCATATTTGGCACAGACATGAAAAAAAAAGGGACATCAGTTAAATGGTATAATTTAAACTTAATAAAACTTGCTGCTACATTGAGGACTACACTGCCTATCAGCAGAGGTACACCCAAAATGTATTTCAGAATGGTACTTACTGAGTTGTGTTTTTCACAAGTGTAAAAGAGTAAATCAATAAAATAATGTTTTCAAATTACAAAAGACAATTACTTCAGAAAAAAATGAAACAATAACATTTCAGATACCTATTCTAGGGAAATCAAGTCCTTGCCTTGAGATTCTGTACTTGGAAGGTATGGTAGGAGCTAATTGCAGGTGGAGACTCAGGCCCAAAAAAAAAAAAAAAATCAGATGATAGCATTTAATGCAATTGCATAGACTGTGATTCTCCGAAACTGGGATTCCATTTACAACATGATAAATAGCTCACAAACATTCACAATGTATTTCAGAGGAAGAATCACAAATGACTGACATGCTTTCACAAAATGCTTTCTTCCCCCAACAGAGCAGAAAGCAGCCCACTGACCCTAGAACATGGAGCCTTTATCTGGATAGCATTCAGTAGGCTCAATTAGAATAAGTAGAGATATGAGACTGCCTGATTCACACAGACTATCAATCAGGTTAAACAAAAAGGAATATGATATCCGAGTGTAAGATCAGCCCCAAGGGGTTGGACTAGACAGTTTCCTAAAAATGATGCTTAAAAACAGCTAATGGTATCCAAGATCAAAAAAACACTTGCAATGTGTATTCATGCAAATATGTTTATCTTTTTTTACTGTGTTTTTCTGCTTTGAGCACAGAAAAGTGAAATATTCACTCTTTGAACACTTACTAGAAGCTGATATCCTTATTCACCCATGAGACACAGACATACATTCCAAAAGATTTCTCATCAGTGCTAGGACTTGTGGAGATAAGCATGACTGGAGATATGTATAAGTATCAGCAACTTTCCTGAGCATCTGTTTTTGTTTAATATTGTTATTTAAGAGAATAAAAACATAGGTGCAGCCTTAACTCTAGTTATCCTAAAAGTAGCATGCTTCCCCTAAAAAAAAAAAAAAAGACGAGCGAGTTAAAAAGACTGCACACAGAGGAGCTTAATCAAAGCAGAATCTTAAAAGCCTCCTTTTCTTAGAATAGCAAATTTGAATAATCTTTATTTGTATCATTCTGTATACAGAAAATATATATTAAATTGTCTGGTGCAGTGAGCTTCTTAAGCAAAATAAATAAATAAATAAATAAATAAATAAGAAATACAGACGGAGAGAGTCTTTTTAAATATTTTTTTTTCCCCAATACTGATACAGAGTGGACTTTTAACAAGAGGCAGGTGTTTTCTTACCTTTCCAGGATAATCAGTAAATTGCTTGCATTGTATATCCGTCAGCTTTGCCATGACTCTTTCAGTGTCTGCTAGTATTTTATATGTTCTGACGGTCTTTAATGTAGTTCATTCTCCTGACAGATATTTCAGCCTCTACTCATCACCTTTACTTCAGCTGTTTTCAAAAACACGAAAGGCAGACCTTTTATTTTCATATTTTTCCCTTTAGAAGTTTTATATTTTTTCTTGCAAAGATTAGAAATGTTACGTAGAAAGGTCTAACATATTGTTTTTGGGGTAGGGATTTTTTTCTTTTATTTCCAGTTGCAAAACTATTATGACATCAAAGGTATTCCTTTCTTCTATGAAATAACAAAAGGCTAGGAGCATAGCAATGTTCATGTGTGGGGCTCCTGAAGAGTGAGGGAAGAATGACCTTCCCTCACATTGGATAAGAGATTCTGTGTAAATTCATATCTTTGCCTCACAACAGGTCCAGATTACAAGTGCCCACATTCAGTCCTTCCTGACCAAGGAAGCCCTGAGCAACTTGACTCAATATCAGCCCTAACAAGAGATGAGACTAGGTAACTGCCATAGTTCATTTTAGTTTAAGCTAGTCTATGATTGAGTTTCTTGCTCTCCAGAGACACCAACACTTCCACTTCTGTAATCTTACTTTGACTTGTCATGTCCTACAGGCCTCTTATTGCTTCCAACCTAAGCCATTCTATGATTCAAGACTAACATTAGCTCCATTATTTTTACCAGACTAGTCTATTCACCTTCCCCCAAACTCTCACACTTCTCATACTTTCACCCTGAATTCTCTAATTCAATTTTTAATTAACTCCTGAAAGCTTTGATTTAATTTTGTATTCTTCTCATTCTGAAAGGAGATGTAGCATAGAAGTAAGTGCGTGCGTGCGTATGGGTACATGCAGAGAGAAAGCATGACTTCTATTTCAGTAAACAGAAAAGAGAAAGTATTAGTCCATCAGAAATTACTGACTTTCAGGTTTTACAGGTGTCATAATAATTCTTCGCTTCCCAAAACATCACTATTTACACCAAAACAGAACCTGGACTGGCAAAACTTTGGAAGGGAATCAATATTTTACCATAAAACTAGAGGACAGGAGACTGGACTGCTGCGGAGGCACTTTCTCCTACTAAGCATTCCTGGGACTGTCTCGCTCCAATTTATAGGAGGGAGAGGAGGTTCTTTGATATACGTATACCCAACATAAGATTAAGGAACAATGGTTCAAATGTTGGTCTGACCAGTTTATTATAAATCTTAATCAGGGAGATGGGAAAGGGGAAGATGAACACTGTAACTAATTAGGGTGATGGGGAAGGGAAGGCAGGTGGTAGAAAAGATAGGAAAGAAGCAAGAATTGTGTAAAGCAGGGATAGTCATCACCAGGATCCAGCAGCATCCTGTTGCACGCTGTTCCAATGGTCCAAGGCAAAAGCTCAGGGAGAGAGCAGCAGCAGCATGGCCAGCCTTAGGCAGCAAGCAGATACCAGGAAGAAGCACCAGGGTAAGTCCAGGAGGAAGCAGCAGGTCTCAGATAGCAGGCCCAGGAGAGTCCGTCAGTATGCAGGCATTCCACAGTGAGGAATCTGATGGCAGACACCTTTCTTATCCTCCTTCCTCTCCTGCCTAGGTGACATCCCTGGGTGCTTGGGTAAGTGTCATGTGTAGTACCCCCTGAGATGGCTATCTCCCTTGAGATAACTCACACAAACGACTGCTTCCCCACCATTAAGCTGCAGCTTATCTCTGGTTGCCCCTGGCCTTCTCCATAAGTGTCCTCCAGACAAAGGATTTCTCAACCCTTGACCAGGACTTGCTTGGACTTGTTCATCTGTGTCCTCAGTAAGCTTTTGAGGCAATGGTATAAAAGAATATTCTCTTACAGGGATTCAGCAGAATTATAAAAGAAAAAAACAGCTTGATTAGAAATTAAGCAAATGTATGTAAGAATTTCAATCACGCTTTTTGAACACATCTGATTGTACAACTGTGGGGTGTTTTGGGGGGGGGGTTGTTTTGTTTTACATCATAAATAGCTTATAAAGGAAAAAAAGACAGGGTTTAAAGTGTTAGGATCCAGCAAATGCATTCTTCTAAGTTCTGAATTCTGATGTGAGACATTACACAATAGATTCTTCCTCTGTACCTCAAATTGAAACAACACTACTTATTAAAAATATATGCTATGATGCTAATTACAGTGAGATGACTGGGCTATTCATTGCAAGAAAACAGTCTTGCAACATTTCTCTCTCTGATATTTCTTCCTTTCTTCAAAGGAAGAAAAATTAAATCACGCATTCAGAAGATTATTTATGATTTTTTGTTGGTTTTTTTTTTTCCTGAGAGTTATTATAAAATCCTGCTTTTAATGACAAAGTAAGGTTTATGTGACCTAGTCATTGAGCAGAATTATTAACTATCCATAACTTTTCCTTTAATATAAAATGACTGACCATATTGTATCAAACCAATGCAGAAAAAGAGAAATATTTCCATGAAGGCTATCCCTTTTAAAAAATGTTCACACACAACTTTCAAGCAACCCTTTCTATTGCTTCAAACAAGCATAGCGTAAGCAGAAATCTTCTAATCAAAATGTAACTAACTTTGCTGTAATAAACTGGATAAACACGGATGGCAAGGTTATACTGTGCATCCAGTCAAACGATCTTAGAGACAGTCATTTATCCCTATAACAGCTTACTTGTAGTATTAAAGGCTGCGTTGTTCCTGTGTGTGATTTACAGGATGTGCAGGAGCAAATGGCTGAGAGCATGCTGCTTGTAACTGACGAGTTAGAGCTGTTACAGCTTCTGTCTTGGCTGAAGCCATAATGTGTGCTATTAAACAATGACAAAGCCCTCAAAATGAAAATAGCAGGATTATATATACATGATATTCAACTGTGTAAACTTGTGCAGGATATTTATGGCCATTACACAGCACTAATAAAAGCGGTTTGCAAGTAACAAGCAAGATCTCTGTAGATATGCAGAGCTGTTCTAAAACAGCAAGAAAGCTGTAATACAATTTCAGTCTTTTTTTAGTTTTTTCTTTTTTTTTTTTTTTAGTTTTTGTTTCTGTCAGCAGTAAAAAATCTAATAATAGTTGATATCCAACAAAGCCAAATGATACAGCTGCTAATACAGGAGATGTGCATTTTCAGCCAGAAGATCTGCATCTGCCTGTACCTTGCAGCAGGACACAGGCAACACTTGCTCTGATAAGTATAAAAGAGTAACTGCTCAAGTGGAAGAAAAAAAAAAACATTTTCTCTTCCTCCTCCAGTCCATTTTGATACCACACCATCTTCTTAGCTTCCACAAGGAATCTCCCTGTTCCTTTCTTCCAGCCTATCAGCTGAAGGACCAATTTTTATTTTTCAGTTATGAACACAATTCTTACTCCACCTCTTCTCCCTAGTAAGTGTGAGATGCAAGCCAGCAGAACAGGCACCCTCCATCATTAACAGAACACAGCTGCCCCACCACAAACTCTCTAAAGCCGTGTCAAGATTAGAACACAAGCACATCTTTCTTACTGTCATTATACCAGTAGAGTGGATGCCCAAATGGAAAGAGCTGTTGGAGCATATCCTTCCTCCCTGTCAGCCATACGCTGTCTTCCCTTCCCATGTGAGACAACGGGATACAAGAGAAGTAAAAGTGTGGCCATGTGCATGGGCACCTAGGTAGGTGCTTAGAGGTTCTCTCCCCTTGGGAGGCCCATTTACCAGGTTTCCTCAAGCATCAGGTTTTGTTCCTGACTGACTTTGAAGGGCATGTTTTATTTCTTTCTAAAAGTAGTCAAGTCCACTGGACCTGCAATGTGAAAAGACACTCTAAAACGTATAGATCTGTGATTCTGTGTGTGATTCAATCTAGATTCAATAACTGACGTTTTCACTCCAAACTTCAACCTCTTGCAAAGACATATATTATTTCTGCTAATAATTTTCATCCATTTTTTTCCAAATAAATTAAGATTAATTAAGACGTTAATTAAGATGGATTACTATCAAAGCAATCTTAAAGGTATCTTCATCTGATTTTGTGTGCATTCCTAAGAGAAAAATGTACAAAGGCATTAAGACGTTAGTGCATGCTTGTTGATAATTCAAAACACAATTTGAAACTGGTAACTAATTTCTATGAGGTTGCTCCAAAAGGAATAATGTTTTATAGCTGAGCAATCTAGAGCAATCTATGTATTAGTGATTCTTAAATAAATAATCAACAGAGATATGTTTTAGGTACGCTGAAAATTTCATTCAAACTGATCTCTGCCTTTTAAAAGAAGCCAGATTTTTTTGTAGCATTTCATATTCAAGGGAACACCCCCTCCAAAATGAATGTACATATAAGCACCCACGTTTTGGGGTACTTCTGAACCTAGATCATGAATCCTGCAAATAGCTGTCTCTGAACCCAGATTTTCCTTAGGTAAATAAAGGGACTAACTTAAATATACAGAAGGCTCAAATGACAGAAATACATTTCCTTGAACTTATTTCTATTTTGTGGTTCTAATAGTTCCTCTATGTTTCTCACTAAAGTACTTTACAGATTTGAGTGGCTTCAATACATCAATGATTTTCCTAACAACACCATCAGGCTTCACCAGCTTTTCTAGTCTGACTCCTCATTTTTGCTAAAAGCTTCTTCTTTCCCTAAACACAGTGTGTAGCAGGATGTAGTTCTTGTGTCAGCACTGTATTCTTTGTTTTGTTTCATTTGTTTAAGCAAAAGTATGCATCATTACTTCAGTAAAGTTCTAAACAGGATTTTTTTCGCTGAAACACTTTTCCCAGTCTCCTGTAGATCATCTGAGTTTCTGACATGAGCTACTGGAACGTTCACCTTTCCACTTCAGAAACAGAGGACAAAGGCATCTCAGTCTCTTGTCTGTTTTCAGGGAAATGATCAAGTGTTTTTGAAATAATAAGAAGAGATATCAATGAAAGTAATTACAATTCACATCGTTACAGTTATTAAAATATTTTAAACTTTATTTAAAATACCAGATAATTATTTTTCTTTCTAAGGCACCATTTCTTATTCTTTTGCTGAAACAAAAAGGTGGGGAATCTACAGTGGTCCTGTAATTTATAACCACGACTGGATCATTAGGCAAAAAGACTGCCTTGATGAATTCTTACAGGCAGTGAAGTAGTCCCCAATTACTGCTAGAACCTGCTTTATTCCACCTAAATTAGCAGATTTTTAAAAAATGTCTACAAGTGTCTTTTTTTTTCCCCTGAACATTAAGTATTTGGTTATGGAAGCAGTTGAGGTATCAGTATGTTGCAAATGGCACAAATGGTCAAAGAGCAGGTGAGAAGTATTTTTTGCATATGCTTTGCATCCCAAGATCTGGATTCTGCAGTCAACTATATGCTATAAAGTATATATAGCTATAAATTGTTCAAAAGACACTTTTCTATTTTTAGAAACACATTTTAGAACGAAGTTGGTCTACTAAGAAATTATATTGAGGTGTTGTACCATATGAAGTATGCAGGTCATTCTGAAATTAGTGCCTCCTATTTATTGTGATGGAAACTGCAACAAAGAGCACTGTAACGCTATTTGATAGAGCAAATTCTCAGCTACAAAGGACTATTTGTCAACATAGTCACCGTTAGCCAAGAATTTTCGCCAGTGATGAACAAGAGCCTGCATGTTGCACTTGCTAAAATCTGCACCAGTGGAGAATACATGCAGTCACTGCAGCCACTGCCAAAACACACCACCCTTCACCTCACCATGCTCACACACCCTGTTTGGCCTGTATGTACATTCAGCAAGCATCGATGAATGTCAATTGGTGCCATTTTTTTCCTCATGGAAGAATTCTACGACATGCCTTTGCTTAATACACACTTCCATGTCCGATGCCATTTTGTCAGACTGCCCCTCCATTGTCATCAGTCACACAGCAACAACATGTCATATAACGCTGGCAGGAAGGTTCATCCTCTACTGCCATACCACCAGCATCCACCACTGATGACATGGGCCACCATAATAATATAGGAGGCAATACATTCGGAGCAACTCTTGCTTATGTTCCCTTAATAATTGCTTATTACTACTGAACACAAATTTTCAAGTGAAAAATGTGTCCTAAAACCAAAGGAGAGAAGAGTCATCATCAAAATTGTTTTCCATTTAATCAAAGAATTCAAACCCTCCATAATAAACTGATTTTTGTTGTATCATGTGGTGTCTTTGAGGGGATTGTTCTCTTGGAACAGAATTCCTGAATTAGGTATAGTCTCTTTGCATTTTTGCAGTAGCTTACTTTGTTCAACCACAAAATCATAAAGCCAAATTAAACGTGAATGACAGGTATGGTTTATTTTTACACAGATATTTTCAGCTGAAGAAAAAAATTACTGTTTGACTGTGTGACTTGAGTCAGTGCAAACAAATTGTACTCTGCTAAGACCTCAGCACATGCAGTCCTCATGATTTATTCCCGTACCTGACTAGTAACAACTATCTTTAATCTCTAATGTCTATTAAAATAATCAAGATTTAGTTGATTCCCACAGGAACTCTATGTAATAGGACATACCGACCAGAAATATAAAAGCCTTGGCAAGAGAATGTGGTATCAGTCTTAATCCTCCAGGTCCTATGAAGAGAACTGTATATACATGAGAATGTGTATGGGATCACAAACAAAGTGGGCAAGCCAGGAGGTAGCCTCAAGGCAAAGTAAGACTTCTAGAATCTCATTACTTATCTTACATGAAAATAACAGCACTTTCTTCCCATTTACACTTTAATACCTTTTTAAACCCAATTGAGACTCAGGATCTTGGAGCCAGTTATCATCACCAAGCAAGAATAGTTCTGCTGACAATCTTCTGACAGGGAGCAAAAGATGCTTAGCAGACAGAAAAAAAAGGAGAAGGCAAAGGATCATCATGGCGGTGCTCTGGCCCCCTGACAGTGTTTTTGGAGGCAGTGCCTGTAACTACTCTCCAGCAGAACTTCAGTTTTGAAAGAATAAAATGGAGAAACATTTCCCAAGAGGAAATTTTCAGGGAATGTTCCCATTTTGTGCTGTTCTCTCATTTTTTCCTTACAGTGAGGATGATCTGTCCCTACATTTCCCAAACACCTGAATGCTGATAGAAATCACTACAATCACTATCAGGTCACTGACCCATTGCCATAAAGGAGAATTCTAGCGGGACCTGACACATTTCAAGCTGTGCAACTACAGTACCTCCCCTTCCTTAGTCCATTACCTGCAAAGGTAACTCTTCTAAGGTTAATGAGTGCATTTAGTGAATTTATGTACATTCATTGTGATTTCAAATCACAGAAAACGCACAATTGTATTCAGTTACAAAACATGAAAAACTGGAGAAAATATTCAATAATTCTGTATGTATAGCTGCTCATAGAAGTTTTCTAATGTGAACCTCATTCACTGAAATGTGGAGAAGAGTGGGAATAAATGACACAACCCAGACAAAATTAATATTGCAGAACAGATGTTCAACAAGTCTTAGTCTAGCTTTGTTTTTTGCTGCAACAATCAAGAATTCACAACAGATATGCAGATTTTTCTATAACAGAATCCCACTTGTGTGTAAAAATTACTCTTTAATGTACTTTTTACTCAACAACATTGTTACATATTCAAGGATAAATGAGTCATCTCACTGTTGCTCATTGTTTGGCATCATTTGTTTGGTTATGCTCCAAGTTGTATGTTAGATGGTAGATCAAGAAGATTCTCATTCTAATATTGATTTTAAAAGTTGCCTTACTTTTTAGTCTTAACAAAATCTAGTGGATTTACCTGGACTAGTTCCAACAGCTCTTTTGGATTTGTCTGATCTTAAGCTACAACAAGAGCTAGACAAGATAGCTTTTAATTTGCTTCAGATGATCATAGCCAATTCATCTGTAAGTACAGGCAGTCTCACAGGAGATTGCCATAATACTTACGACCTCAAAGAAAGGAATACAAAAGAAGCGTATAACACAACATGGAACATTCCAGATAAGATAAAGGAAGAAAGAATCAAAATTCTCTCTCTCACCTGATCTAAACTGAAAAACTGTAATAAGTAAGGAGCACCTGTACTTTGATATACCCCTAGTGAGCCTTAATGTGACCCCCAGGAACAAATAAAAGGAACAAATAAAAGTACAACCCAACAGCCAGACTGGTTCATTGACTCCCACTGGTGAACAAATACAGACTAAAGTAAGTGTATTTCTATCAAGCTGTCTAAAACAACAGTACTTTAGCAAGTAGTAATATCTTTCTGAATATAGTAACATGAGATTCAGTCTCAAGATGTTTTATCAGCAGTCCAACAGTGCCATCTATCAGATTGCAAGAGAATTATATTTTACTATATGGAAACACAACTACAATCATTCTCTAATTCCAAACACCAGAGAGATTTGTACTACATAAAATGTACAAAAGAGCACACAGCAATCCTTCTTATATTAAATTGATGCAGGCAGACTTCCAGCTAATCATAAAGGTATGATATATTTTACATCCAATTCAGTGGAAAGTATATGATGATCTGTTCTTTCAAGAATGAAAAAAAGTCAAAATTAGCTTTGCTTTTTTAAAAATGTTATATCCATCTATTAAAGACCATCAGTTAAATTCTTTTTTCAGTAAATGGTTTATTTTTGTGTTTCTCTTGTTTGTCAAGTGACTATCTGGAGTTAAACATTTGGAAGCCACTCTGAAACTTACAGTCTATCAATCTTACATCATTTAAAACAATGAGGAAAGAGTTCCTTAAATAAAATTGTTTTAAACTTAATATCTGAAAGACTACAATTAGCAAATAAATAAATAAATAAATAAATTGTTTTTTCTTGCCCTGCATAGCTAGGAGAGACTAAAAGATATCCTACGGTAGAGTACAATTAGGACTTGAGAAGTAAGACACCAGAGTTCTACTTGACCTTCCTCATGAATGAATAGAACTACATTGTGTAAACTTAATTTAAATGAAGGAAATTAGCAGGTGATTCAGAGGGTAGGTAACGTATTACGCAGGTATGGAGAAGTAAGATGTCGCCTGTTAAAAAATTTGCTTCTTAAAATATATTGGGAAATTGTGCAACGCTACTTTTCAGAAGCCAAATGGAACTGATTTCCATTAACCCAGACTTGTAGCTGTCCCACTGTCACTGTGCAGTAGAAAATAACAAAAAAAAGGGGTAAAAAACATATGATTAATCAAGTACATAAGTTCTGTAGCTCAAGGGGAAAGTGGGTAAATTCCACTCCTCATGGCATTGTCTATATAACCTGCAAATTCTGTACAGGGATCATCTTATTCATAGAGCACTAAGCAATACAGAACAAATAGATATGCAGATGTAGGTCTCTCTACAATGAAGTAGAGAGATCAAGAGATTAGATGCTTCTGGTCTGGAATTTACATGACGAACTGCTTGACAAGTTCTGTGAAATTCATTATATAAATTATTCAGTAATATTTTTCTTTCTTTTGCCAAATTTATAGAGATGGTAGAACAATTAGTAAATTATTCAGAGATAGATGAATCTCTCTTCAGTTCATTGGCACTAAAGCACTCTATACTGTATGCAGAATATCATGTTCATTAGCAAGATTTCAAAAGTTAGTTGCAAATTAAGCTGACATCTTAAAATTTTTCAAGTCATATATATGTTTATACTGGTATTATTATAAAGCAGATTCCTGCAACTCAAAATGTCGGAAATTTTGAAACAGAAATCCTTCTTTTACAATGAGGAAGAAAATTTATTCTGTTATTACGTCTTGTATAATTAATTGCTTTTTTGTTCTTTGCTGGATGACCTCAGTAGGAAGATCTGTCTTGAATAATCCACTGTCTGGCCTTGACTTGGAGACTATTTTTAGGCACCTAATACTAGGTGAGATGAATTTTATCAGATACTTTGGAAGCAGTGGACTACAGAAATTCATATTTTAATCAATAGTCTTCATTATGAATAATCCAATAGTATTTTAAAAATCAATAGAAAGTGAGATTTCCAAAAGTCCACAGTATTTCTGCCCCCAGTAAAATAAAGGGGAATTTAACCACAGACTTATATGAGCAATAGAGAAGCAGAAAGAGAATCATTTGAAAGCATCTCATGTGGCTAACTTAGCAACACCAACTTGGGACTGAGTACTTCAAGAAGCCTTACCCTCTATGATAAATCCTTAAACCTAAACACATTCTTAGCTATTTCTGTGCATTTCCAAGGTATGAAAATTAGTTGCATTCATAAAGCTACTTCCAAAAGTTTTTATAGTCTTGTAGAGGTATAACCTAAATAAGAAAGCGATAGTTTCTGTCCCCTCAACATTCACATTCAAAGAATTAATTTTGTTAGAACAAGTCTTAAAATATTTCTCATTATTATATCTTGTTAGTTTAACTGACATGCAAAATTGGGCTACACGTGCACTAATGCTGGTTTGACATCACTGTGTATAAAGCAAAGAGGACTGTATAAATTGCCTTTTGTGCAGTATATTCCTACTAGGGCAAGACTAACGTATCTGAGATGACAGACAATGGGGTCATGGAAAGTAATGTTAAACCCAACAAATACATTTTGATCAAAACCATTTTCTGCTACAGCTAGAAATGTTCATGAATTCTACTATATATTTATGTCAATTCTACCATATTCTATTATATGATACATGCTATCATAATGAGCATGAATTTTCTTATCTTTGGATAGACTACAGTGTGGGACATTGAAAACCTACCCTTACAATTCTTCTATTCAAACTTAGCATAACAGACATGTACCCAGCTACAATACATGACCAGAGATTGACCTTCTGTGTTAGCCCATTTTCAGCAGGAAAAATCATTCTGCAGCAGCAACTGATACAGAGTACACTTTTAACTGATCTAAAGGAAAAAAAAATCTTTGTAAATGCAAATCCAGATCTGCTACTACAGATCCAGCGCAGTGCAGCAGTCCTCTGTTTATAACCAAACACATTGATATTCAATAAACAGTGCTGCATAAAATTTCATCTCCCTGTAGGGAAAAATTTGAACTTACTTTATTATTCCTTTGGAATATTTTAAATGAGAAAAAAATGAAGATAAACTGCAGTTGACCCTAGGCATTATAAATGTCATTAAGGCTCTCACTCTGTTAGGCCCATCTGTTGCTTTTCAGGCCAGCTATTCATTAACCTTATTAGCACCAGCCCCTATAGCCTTGAGTTGACATTTCCCTGGTTAATATGGAAAGCCCATTTCCTAGCACACACGAAGAGACTAATTAAAGAATCTGTATGAATTGTCTAACAGATGCAGTAGGATAGAGCAATAACTGATCTGTGTTTTTAGAGATTCAACAAAAAATCCCTTTCTGTGGGCTCCTAATGGACTGTATGTACTTATATATGAATATGTGGCTTTGCACAGCCACTCTCCTAACAAAATAAGCAGAAAATCAGTCTTCTTGGCATCAGTAATAATCTATATCTGTTACAGCAATATAAGTCCAACTGGTACACTATCAGATTTTGTACTAGATTTACTGATGAGCCAAAAAACAACAGCAAATGTATTCACTCAGCAGATATACTGAGTAGCTTAAAATGATATGAATACATAGACTGTTTGTCACAGTTAACCCATTGATATGAAGTCACAATATGGTGAATGGTTTGGTTTTCAGTCCCAGAGCTTTTTCATGCTGGGTATTCATGCCATTTTTCACTCCCACAGGGAATACTGTGAGCAGCTTAATTTGCAGAATGTGTTTAGAAAGAAATATTTTTTTCTCTCCATTTTAGATTAGGTACTGCAAGCATAAACAAAATTCCATATATTTCTAAACCTGCACACACTAATACAAATGTTTCAGAAAGCAAACAACAGGAAATCCTTCCATGTCATAGGCTGGGTGGAAAAACCTGACATTATTTTCATGTATTAAAAGGGAATGATAAACTCTTTTCCATCAAGAGGCTGTTTGCAATTATTTCTGAAAAGCCTAAAAGTGAAAGTGAATTAACAAATGGGTTAAACTAGACAGGATTAGTTCTTCAGTAGCCTTCCTTACCATCCCTTTGGCATTTCTGATCCTTCTTGTACCTGTGGCAATACAAGGTAATTTTCAGATAATTTTTTCCCATAAGTGGAATGTCAGGGTAATTTATAGAGGTGCCCTATTTCTTCTGACTGGTTTATTTAGTTAGAAGAAAGCCTTTTAGGATTTTAAGGTTAAAATTAAGACTGTCCTTTCTAAAAACACCCAATTCAGCAATTTAGCAATGTAATTAATTAAAAATAAGATCTGACCTACAGACATGACTACAATTACTATAGGTAGAAAGTACTAGAAAGCATATAGCGGTCCAAATCTCTTTTTCTTCAAGGAGATAGTCATCAAGTATTCCACCTCTGTTAATCATTGTGTGCCACTTCTGGTGAAGGTATCTGTCTCTACCATATCTATCCTAGCTCTCTGTAAGACACAGCCTCTTTTTTTTTAATTTGCATCTTTTTCAACCATCAACAGACCCACATCAGGTGATATGAAAAAAATAAAGGAATAATAGACACAAATGGTATAGATCTTATCCAAAAAACAGTGAAATCAGAGGAAAGATTTGCAGAACATTCACCTTGTTTTGGAGTGCACTGATTGTCTTCCATAACGGCACGTATCAGTGATAACATTACCTCTGCACACTTCCTGCTGTGGTTAACCCAGCAGGCAGCTCAGCACCACTCTGCTGATCACTCACTTCCCTCAGGGATGTGGGGGAAAATCAGGAAGATAATAATACAAGAATTACTGAGTTGAGATAAAGACAGTTTACTAAGTAAAGGAAAAGCTGAACGCACAAGCAAAGCAAAACCAGAAACCTCCCACCAGCAGCAGATGTTTTCATATGCAGTAATGCAGGGCTCATCGCATGTAGCACTTTCTTAGGAAGAAAAATGTTGTCACCTGGTTCTGACCCCCCCAGCTCCTTGTATATCCTCAAAGTGGGATGCCGTGGAAACACAAAGGAAATCATTAAGCATAAGGTCTGAGAACAAATAGAAAAAAAAATGAGAAAAAACCAAATTTCTTCAAATCTCAGAAAAAGGTTTAGATCTGATTCAGGAAATATATCAAGAAATGGATTTATGCATGCCACTGCTTTTAGCTGGTAATACTGTTTTAATTGTTAATATTAACAATGCCTTACATCACATTAAAAAAAAAAAAAATGCCTAGAATTTCAATGAGACACAGAGAGAGATTAAAAAAGCTGAAAGTTTTTGAGCACTCCACTGCATTCACTTCTCTGCAATGTGAGGAGCAGCAAGTTGGAACTTGGTAATGGAAAAACTTTCACAGTTCTGGTGCAACAGATGTTTTTGCAAGTGCTTAGGTTCCTGGAGATAACTACATAAGCCCCTTCATCCTAACAGAATAGCACATTACCCAGCAATCATGTAGCAGCCTTCATGCAAGATTTCACATAAAAATGTAAGGCACCAAAAAGAGAAGTTTCACACTTAGCAAGCTACCGTCTTCTTTTTTCCAGTGTAATTATTTCTGTCTTGTCCTTCATATGCAGCTCTTCCAATTTATGTGGCTGTGACAGTACATTTATCAATTTACTGGCACAAAGTTTGTGCTTTCCTTTAACTTGCATAATGCTACCTCACAAGTCAGTTCCTAATTGAAATGAAGATTCCTTTTACAAAGTCCTGTACATACAGAAGAAAAGGCTCTGAGTCTTATCCTTTATAACGGAACAAAGATGAAATATAGGAAGCATGAGAAAAATGCACATTTTTATTCTCATTTAAGATGATTTTTTTTCTTGTTTGTCTGCAGTCCTTTGTTCTCCATCACAGTGAGGTCAAGCACAAAATAGCACCCAACTTATTCTTGTTACTGCTGTTACAAATTATTTAGGTAAGTATTAAAATTGAATATCATACATTTTTTTCCAATTAGAAGAATAAGTAATCTGCTTATTTCTACCAGCAAATGAAAGAAAAAAAAAAAAATTGAGAAAGTGAATCCATTTCAAAACAATTGCTCACAGACCTTTGACTCTACTGGAATGTAAATATTTTCTTTAGAGCGCTGGAAGTTCATCTCATATCCAGGAGAATTTAATACGTATTTCTTAAATAATCTATTTGAATGCGTATTTCTCAAAGACCACAGAAGCTCCTTCTACCTAGGAAAAGTAGAGGGCATGTATCTCAATTTTACAGAAATTGAAGAGATAGCTGTCAAGGTTTTAAATGTGCAGGGAGCAGGTGAGTTTGTACTGCTTATTGCAAAAAAGCAACCCAATAACATCAACAAAGTCTTCCTTGCGAGCTAAATTATGTAAATTGAAGAATGCCCTTACTGTCAGCAGGTATATTATTTCGCAGAAGACAGACAACTGTGTTAATCTCCCTTCTGCTTAATCCCTGTCTCTCCACAAATAATCGTGTCGACAGTTTAAACTGATTTAGATGTGACTGAAATCAAGAAAAGGAGATAGTCTCAGGATGCTGGGGCTGATGCAGGCCTCCAAGAGGTAATTTTGTTTGTGCTTGAGAGAGAGTGTGGGAGAGAGAGTAAATCTAACAAAGCAGCCCTCTGGCCCAGCCCTGAGGATCAAATCCAATTCTACCAAGATACACATTAAGCCCTGTCTATCACAGCTTTGCCCTTGAAAAGACAAATAATGATGAGATTCACCTCTTTGTGCTTGTCTCTGGAGGGAAGAGACAAAAGACATTTAAGGAACCTGAACTACTGCTCATTTTGAACATCTTTTATTATTTAATTCTTATTATCTTAGAGTGGAAGTAAAAACACAGTTAACTCTGTTAGTTTAACCACTTGCTGTCCCCTAAGTGAGAAGTAATAATCAATAGAGTAATGGATGCAGTCGATAACTGTGAAAGCTGTGGTCAGTAGAACAGTGGATCTTGACCAAATTATTTATTGCAAAGTGCAGCATTTGTACTTATTTTTGGTGAAAAAGTACCAATTTCCACTTAATGCTATGCTGAAAATCATTGTGGAAAATGTACTGAAAAGACTGCCACGAACAAAAAACTCCAGTGCTACTTTGAATATTTAATTTCATCGTTTTTTTGATATTATAAAATTTAGATTCACTCATTTTCCTTCTGTGCCTGGACTCTGTCAAAATTTTGTCAGAATTTGGACTCTGTCAAAATTCATTCTTTAGCACCATTCATTCATTCTTTAGCACCATTTTTGTCAGTACTTAATAGTTCAGTTGTAGATGAAAGAGGCCCTTTTTCAATAAGGATTACTAGCATGCCACTCTTGAAGTTTTTAAAACAGAAATTCCATCATTTAATCTCTTTAGCTTTAACTCTTATCTAGCAAATTAGCATTTGCTAGACTACACCTAAATAACAAAAATAGCCTTAAAAATAATCTTCAATGCAAAGAAAATTACAATTACCTAGGTGGTCTGCATGATCACAGCTTGCATTTCTGTCTTAGAGGAAAACCAGAAAATTAATTAGTTAATGTTAGCAATACTCTTTGAAGATGAACAGCTCTGTGAAAATGCTAAGAATTATTACAGTTATTAGATAGCACAATTAACCACGACTCACAATTAAAAAATTGAAGTAATTTCACTGAACTACAGGAGATGCCATTGTTGGCAATTCATTGGATCAGCTCCTCAGAGTCCAGCTGTTGCACAGAGGGTAAAGACAAAAGAAAAGCTGAGGTCACCAGCATACAAGACCATGAGGCCCTATCAGAATAACCAAAAGGCTTCAGGATTCAGCGCCCAGCAGTGGCCGCCAGTCATGCTTCAACTGAGGGCTGCGAGAACACAGTCCTTACTGTCCCATTTCTGCTAAGTACCTCCTCCCTTTCTATGGAGTTTCTCCCCCTTGAAGTGAGAAGCATAGAGGAAAGATGTGGGAAATGCAATATGGGAAATGGAGCTTGTGCTTCTAATTTCTTTAGAACTTTATAGTCTCCCTTGAAACACTCCTGGTCAACTTCATCTGAGAATATTTCTGAGAAAAACTTGGGTTTTGACAAGATAGTTTTTTAGTGTCAAATGAAAAAAGGACTTTGTCAAAATTGCTCTGACCTATTCTAGATATAGTAAATAGCTCACCTTCTGGACCCTGAAGGTGCCTCTTTCAGTTGGCACTGTCTCTTTACAGACAATGACTATGCTGTATTTCAACATTTTTAGCTGTTTGTATCTATACCTTCATTGTGTCCTGTGGAATATGTTTTCATGTTATTCAAACATGGTACTGTGAGGTAATTGCCACCTAGAGATCTATTTTAAGTAGTTTAAACTGTGTTTACAACATCTGCTGTAGATTTCATTCTCAAACAGGTTTTTTTACTTCATGAATACCTTTTTTTTTTAAAATTTCTTAAATGTTTTAAGATCATAGGAATGAAAGAACTAAGGATATAAAATACAAACTGCAAGTAATAATATTAGCATATAGTTCAGTGAGAATTAATTGACAAATTTAGATTCATTTTCAGTCAGGCACCTTTCCTGGAACTACTCATAATTCAGACATATTAGATGAGACCTTAACTGTGGTATTTTATGGACTGTTGAATATTCATAATTTAAACTATACATTTTCTTAAGATTGCTCAAAGGACCTGCATAGTAAAATTTCTATTCACTGATTGCTTCATCATAAACCAAGAACTGATTGTGTTTGCAAAATCAGAAATGAGTTTTTGCCAGTACTTTTTCATCAGCTTTAAAATTCACTTAGTGAAAACACATTGTTCAGTGAACTACATTGTCTGTATACCTGCAGTGATATTCTAACAGTATTGTGCAAGTGAAAAACTATTCCTGGAAGCAAGTATAAACTAATCCTTTGCCATGGCCACCTTGGAGTTTTACTTCTTTTTTCTTTTTTTCCTAACTTTGTGAGATTAATATAATTTTATATTTTCTGAACTGGATTTCTTTCAGAAAGTATAAATGTTGTGAATGACTTTGGAGGTCTTCACTGGGACAGTGTTTCAGATGCAAAAGAAACTGTCAGTAAGCAAAGATACAAACTCTTGAAAATGAAAAAATCATCCTGGCAAGAGGGTTTGTGTTTGCCAAAATCTAGGAAATTTAGTTATAATTAAACATAGTAAGAGGAAGCCTCAAAGTCGACTACATAACTGGAAAAAGAAGAAAGCTGTCACAGTCCTGCATCTCTGAGCTCATTCTCTCAAAGACCAATCTCTACAAAGATAACCAGTGCTCTGTATTGCACTGGGGAAAAATGATTAAGGGCAATGGCCACCTTATGTTGTCTGTGGTAAATGCAACCCCTTTAGAGAGTAAAGAATTTAGAGGTGGATGTCTGCAGCAGCTGAACAATTCCAAGCCTTGTAGCACCAAACAGCCACACTTTATAACAATGGCATTAGACAAGAATGCCCTCTGGGGTCACCAGCCATATTATTTGCCCTGATCCTACATCTATAACTGGATGCTGGGTATTGAAAGATTAATAATTCACCTTTCCAAATACAAGTAATAAAGGAATTGTCTCTAGCTTAGGGTGAGGTGCAATAGCACAACATTATCATGAAATTTGATCAGTCAGTGCTCTTGCTGCCTGTTCATCCCTGAAAACTTGTCCTCAGGAGACTGAGTACAAGGGCTCAGGGTTGTGACAAGGGGAAGGTGTGCACTTGCTGTTAGCTTGTGACACAGTCAGGCCGATTCTATAGAGAAATAAGAGATTCTGTCTCTCCTGCTAGCCTTTTTGCTAGGTTAACAAGACGCTACATCTTCTGAAAAAGGAGGAGTTGAAGGAAATGCCCCAAAAGATTAAAATACTTTAAAGAACCACTTGTATAAACACATATGTCATTAATGTGTCACAAAAATGTGATGATAACAATTCAGTGGCTGAGGGTTTGGGGATTGTTCAGCTTGGAGAAGAGAATGCTATGGGGAGACCTCATCGTGGCCTTCCAGTACTTACAGGGAGCTCATAAACAGGAGAAAGACTGACTTTGTACACAATCTAACAGAGATAAGACAAGGATGAACAGTTTTAAAATAAAGAGGAGAGATATTAGGAGAAAAGTTTTCACTCAAGGGTGCTGAGACACTGGAACAGGTTACCCAGAGAAGCTGTGGATGCCCCATCCCTGGAGGCATTCAAGGCCAGGCTGGATGAGGCCCTGGGCAGCCTGAACTTGGAGGTGGCAACCCTAACCATGTCAGGACGCTGAACTGGATAGTCTTTAAGGTTCTTTCCAACCTAAGCCATCTGATGATTCTGTGATTCTATGATAACCAAATAATACGTATATAACCATCTTCATTTCATTCCATTGCATCATTAAATATTCCAGAGCAATTTGAGTCTAACATGTAAAAGCAAATAACAGTGGCCTTCATACTGCAGCATTAAGTCTTGTAGTTTGATCGATTACTACTACCTTTGCCTGATGCTGACTTCTTCAAGAAAGCTGTATTTTATGCACTTAACTGCATTTTTGCATTAAATGCATTTTATGCATTTAACTGAAAAATAACTTGTTATTCCTCTGGTCTGGATTGCTTTATTTCTTATGAAAATGTTAGTTGCTTAGTAAAAATTTTCTTCTACTTCTGAAATAAATGTTATCCTAGGAAATTTTTTATTCTTGCAGTGTGCCACACATTGACACTTTTTAAATAACTCCTGTCCCTCTACTCTACACTGCTGAGACCTCACCCTGAGTGCTGTGTCCAGATGTGGAGATCTTCATACAGGTGAGACATGGACCTGTTGGAGAGCACCCAGAGGAGGGCCACAAGAATGATCCCAGGGATGGAACATCTCTCCTACAAAGACAAGCTGTGAGAGATTGGGCTGTTCAGCCTGGAGAAGAGAAGGCTCCAGGGACACCTGAGAGCAGCCTTTCAGTATCTGAAGGAGGGCTGTAAGAGGGAAAGAGACAGACTCTTTAGCAGTGTCTGTTGTGATAGGATAAAGGGAAATGGTTTCAAACTAAAAGAAAGGAGATTTAGATTGGACATACATACATAAGAAAAAGTTTTTTACAAGTGTGGTGAGGCACTGGAACAAGTTGCCCAGAGAAGTGGTGGATGCCCCATCCTTGGAGACTTTCGAGGTCAGTCTGGTCAGGGCTCTGAGCAACCTGATCTGCCTGCAGATGTCTTTGTTCATTTGCAGGGGAGTTTGTTTAGATGTGTCACGGGGTTATCTAGATCAATCTGTGTCCGTGACAGGGGGGGCAGTAGGCCCGTGGGCCCCCGGCCCCTGACAAAGGGGAAGGGAAAAAAGGGAAAGGGGTAGGGAGATGGGAGCTGGGCTCAAGGAAACAAACAGAGCAGCGGCAACGATCTAAGGAGTAAAACTTATTTTACTATAATACAATCTAATTGGAATTGAGGCTAATAAATCAAGTGAAATAAGAGAGAGAGAAAGAGAGGTTTCCGAAGACCGAGAAGCCTACTTTGAAATTGAAGGCGCCGCGGCTTGGAAGCACACCCACACTCGCTGCCAGGCAGTGAGAGAGAGAGAGTGCCAGCGTCGCTTCCGTGACGTATTTTCCTCTCTGACCGCGAGGTCCCCTGGGATGTGTAGTACTTCTTCTCTGTGCTCCACATGATGTTATGATGTGGAATACCAATAGCAAAAATTACAAAACCATGACATTCCACCCCTTATTCTACATCACTACATCATGCTTAAGATACATATATATATATATATATATACAAATAAACAATACAAAAAAAAAAAAAAATGCATTACACGTATAGGTCTATATACATATATACACATGAAATTATTGACTGCACTCCCCCAACATCAAATTCCCTTGTGGTACAAGGGAACAAGGGTACAATTGAACATCCCCATCTTTCTGCATCACCCACCACGTGCACCCAGGTCCCTGGGCAAAAACAATTCCACGGAGAGGTTTGCCCTTTCCAGAGGCTGGAAGGACCCACACTGCTTTCCCCAACATGTTCTTTACATGTACAACAGGGACCTTATCTCCCTCTACAGTATGTAGGGGGCTGGATTGGGAAGGACCATCACGATTGACAGATCCTCTGGTATTGACCAACCAGGTGGCTTCTGCCAAATGCTTCTCCCAGTGCTTAAATGTTCCACCACCCATTGCCTTCAACATAGTTTTCAACAACCCATTGTATCGTTCAATTTTACCAGAAGCTGGTGCATGATAGGGGATATGATAAATCCACTCAATGCCATGATCTTTGGCCCAAGTATTTATAAGGGAATTTTTGAAATGTGTCCCATTATCAGACTCAATTCTTTCTGGGGTGCCATGTCGCCACAGGACTTGTTTCTCAAGACCCAATATGGTGTTTCGGGCCGTAGCATGGGGTACTGCGTATGTTTCAAGCCACCCAGTGGTTGCCTCCACCATGGTAAGCACATAACGCTTACCACTGCGAGATCGTGGCAAGGTGATATAATCAACCTGCCATGCCTCCCCATATTTATACTTTTGCCATCGCCCTTCCCCCCAGAGAGGTTTCATCCTCTTGGTTTGTTTAATTATGGCACACGTCTCACAGTCATGAATAACCTGTGCAATAGCGTCCATAGTTAAGTCCACCCCTCGGTCTCTAGCCCACTTATATGTTGCGTCCCTTCCCTGATGGCCCGAGGTCTCATGGGCCCATCGAGCTAGAAATAATTCACCCTTGTTTTGCCAGTCCAAGTCTATTGGAGCCACCTCAATTCTAGCAGCTCGATCTACCTGATGGTTGTTCTGTTGTTCTTCAGTAGCCCGACTCTTGGGCACATGAGCATCTACATGACGCACCTTTATAACCATATCTTTTGTTCGAGCAGCAATGTCTTTCCACAGTTCAGCAGCCCAAATAGGTTTACCCCTCCGCTGCCAGTTATTTTGCTCCCACTGCTGCAACCACCCCCATAAGGCATTTGCCACCATCCATGAGTCAGTATAAAGATAAAGCATTGGCCACCTCTCCCGTTCAGCAACATCTAAGGCCAGCTGGACAGCCTTTACCTCTGCAAACTGACTTGATTCTCCTTTTCCTTCAGTGGCCTCTGCAACCTGTCGTGTGGGGCTCCACACAGCAGCTTTCCATCTGCGATGCTTCCCCATGATACGACACGATCCATCAGTGAACAGGGCATATTTCTTCTCATTTTCTGGTAGCTCATTGTATGGTGGGGCCTCTTTAGCACGTGACACTTCTTCTGCTGGTGATGTTCCAAACTTTTTACCTTCAGGCCAGTCCATGATCACCTCTAAAATTCCCGGACGACTGAGGTTCCCCATCCGCGCTCGTTGTGTAATCAGTGCAATCCACTTGCTCCAAGTGGCATCAGTAGCATGATGGGTGGAGGGAACCTTTCCCTTAAACATCCAGTTCAGTACTGGCAGTCGAGGTGCCAGAAGGAGCTGCGTTTCAGTACCGACTACTTCGGAAGCAGCCCGAACCCCCTCATATGCGGCTAAGATCTCCTTCTCAGTGGGAGTGTAGCCCTCTTCAGACCCCTTGTATGCTCGACTCCAAAATCCCAGGGGTCGGCCTCGAGTCTCTCCTGAGGCTCTTTGCCACAAACTCCAAGTGGGACCTTTCTCACCAGCAGCAGTGTAGAGGATGTTCTTTACATCCTGTCCCGTCCGTACTGGCCCCAGGGCCACGGCACGGGCTATCTCCTGTTTAATCTGTTCAAAAGCCTGCTGCTGCTCAGGGCCCCATGTAAAATCATTCTTCTTCCGCGTCACCTGATAAAGGGGGCTTACAATGAGGCTGTAGTTTGGAACATGCATCCTCCAAAAGCCCACTACGCCCAGAAAAGACTGTGTCTCTTTCTTGCTAGTGGGCGGAGACATAGCAGCGATTTTGTCGATCACATCTGCTGGGATGTGACGACGCCCATCTTGCCACTTTATACCTAGGAACTGAATCTCTTGGGTAGGTCCTTTTACTTTGCTTCGCTTTATAGCAAAACCAGCTTGCAGAAGAATTTGGATTATTTGCTTTCCTTTCTTGAAAACTTCTTCTGCTGTATCGCCCCACACAATGATATCATCAATGTACTGCAGGTGCTCAGGCGCACCACCCTGTTCCAGTACAGTTTGGACCAACCCATGGCAAATGGTTGGGCTGTGTTTCCACCCCTGGGGCAAACGGTTCCAAGTATACTGAACGCCCCTCCAGGTGAAGGCAAACTGTGGCCTACAGTCTGTGGCCAAAGGAATGGAGAAGAAGGCGTTAGCAATGTCAATGGTGGCATACCATTTGGCTGCTTTTGACTCCAGCTCGTACTGGAGTTCCAACATGTCCGGCACAGCAGCACTCAGTGGGGGTGTGACCTCATTCAGGCCACGGTAGTCTACTGTCAGCCTCCATTCTCCACTGGCTTTGCGCACTGGCCATATGGGGCTGTTAAAAGGTGAGCGAGTTTTGCTTATCACCCCCTGATTCTCCAGCTGGCGAATCAACTCATGAATGGGGAGCAAGGAATCCCTGTTGGTGCGGTACTGCCGTCTGTGCACAGTCTTTGTAGCAATCGGTACCTGCTGCTCTTTCACTCGTAGCAGCCCCACAACAGATGGGTCTTCCGATAGGCCAGGCAAAACAGACAACTGCTTAATGTTGTCTGTATCTACAGCAGCTATTCCAAAGGCCCATCGATACCCCTTAGGATCCTTGAAATGCCCCCTTCTTAAGTAATCGATACCAAGTATGCATGGAGCCCCTGGGCCAGTCACAATAGGATGTTTTTGCCAGTCTTTACCAGTGAGGCTTATTTCAGCCTCCAACACAGTCAATTCTTGAGAGCCCCCAGTCACTCCAGAAATATGGATTGATTCTGTCCCTTCATGACTCGAGGGCATTAGGGTGCACTGTGCACCGGTATCCACCAGTGCCTTATATTTCTGTGGTTCTGATGTGCCAGGCCACCGAATCCACACAGTCCAATAAACTCTATTATCCCTCTCCCTCCCCTGACTGAGGGCAGGGCCCCTCTATTCATTACCTGTGGTAACTGGAGCAGATGTACTGGCAATGGATCTGTTTTGTAATTCTCTCACCCGTGCTCGTAGTACTGGAGTGGCTTGGTCATGCCACTTCCTCATATCTTCTCCATGGTCACGTAGGTAACGCCACAAGGCAATACGCGATGTAGTCTTACTGTTGTTCCTTGCTTGAGCTGGAAAACGTTTGCGTTTAATAGCTGAAATTTTTGATGATACAGGTGAGGAGGAGGGTTCATCACCTTTAATTAACTGGATCTGAGTTTTCATTAGTTTGATCAGCTCCTTCATTAGACTCCCTTGATGATCCTGATCTTCATCAGTCGTTTCTGATACTACTACAGGATCATCACGATTAACCAATAGAGACATTTGCTCTTCCATTTCATTCAGTCTGTCCGTTACTTCTGAGATGGCTGAAATGGAGACGCGAGTTGGAGGTAACTGTTGTTCAAAGTTTTGAAGAGTAAGAACCAATTCAAAAACTAGGGGTCTTCTCTGTTGTTCCTCGTATCTTTGAAATGTTGCTGCTAGTGTAACGGCGTACCTCTCTGGTGCTGTCTTGGTGAGTTTCTGCCATATATCAGGTGTTGTCCTCACTCTCTCAGGATCATGGTCTTGGCGAGGATCGGCAGGATCAAAATTAGGGTTATACAACATTTCCACCACAGCTATTTCCCTCAAATACTGGATACCTTTTTCAATTGTATCCCACTTTTTCATCACAGGCTTTAGACCGTCCTTGAAGGGAAGCTTTTCCCTCACAGCTACTAACATTCGCTCCCAGAGGGTGGCAGCCCCATCCAAGCATCTACTGATCCCTCTATCAATAGTTGGGTCTCTGGCAATGCCTCCTAATTGGCGAGCTTCATTCTCATCTAGAGACAAGCTGCTGGCCCCGCTGTCCCAACAGCGAAGCAACCAGGTAACAAGAGATTCATTCTGGCGCCGTGTAAACTCCTTTCTTGAGCCTTGGATTTCAGACATCTTCAGAGGTCGACGAACAGTAATCGAGACTTCCTCCTCATCACTCTCCTCCTCACGCCTCTTAGTTTTTCCTTTTGCCATTTTCGGTACTGAGAAAGGCACCTCGCTTGGACCTTCCGCTGCATCCTCCTCTGCTTCTTCTTTTTTCCGTTCTAGATGTGAGGACACCCGTTTCCATTTCTTGCCTTCCACAGGGGCAACTGACATTTTTACTGGTGCCTCCTGTGACTGATCAGATTTGACTTGAGGATTTCCCCCTTTGGCTTGAACCTCAGCTCGGAAACTCTCTCTTTCCAGAATAGTATTATATAGAGCACGGTAAGCACAAGCCAAGCCCCAAATAAGTCGTACCTCCTTAGATCTATCTAAGCTGCACCATCCCTGACTCAAATACTGGCTTAGTTTCTCGGGATCCCACAGGTGTTCAAGAGTGAAATCCCATGACATTGCCGGCCCCCACGCTTCTAAGATTTTTCCTAAACCTCTCCATATTCCCTGCCAGTCAGCATTCTCTGGTTTTGGAGGAGACTTCTGCATAGAACGAATGTATTGGAGTACATTCAGGGCGATTGATAACATGCACATGGATATGAGCACGAGTATGAGTACTAACTCGGCTTTCGAAAAGCGTGTGGCAAACCGAAAAGACAGCCCAGAAACCGGATTGAACATCGTGTTGTTTGTAAAATTGGCTATTCCGTCTGGGATGTAGTTGTTTGTAAAATTAGCTATTCCATCTGGGATGTAAGTGTCAAAATCCAAATTATACCACATTGAATATAAGTACCAGGCAGGTGTCTCCATCAGTGCCCTTATTTGGTTATATACGAACACAATTCCACAACAGTAAATCATGACATTAATAATCGGCCAATACGATGAGAGGATCATAACTGTTTTCAATCCCTTAAACAGAGCAGCTATAATGAAGAGTGGATTCATAGCTGGTAGCTGCTAAGAAAGGAAAAAAAAAACAAAAACAACCAAAGAACCAAAACAGAAGACACTCTGTACAGTGTCCAGAGTTTGGCAGACTGCCCAGACTACAATCTAATCTATGAAGGTCAGGTAGCAATGCTTCTGCAGTCTCTGGCTTAAAGAAATCCTGGTGTTTTTTGCTTCTTCCCTACTAACTAACTTTTAACTAATGTTAAAAGCTTTAAAATTGTGCCCGCCTTCTCCACCAAAATCTGTCACGGGGTTATCTAGATCAATCTGTGTCCGTGACAGGGGGGGCAGTAGGCCCGTGGGCCCCCGGCCCCTGACAAAGGGGAAGGGAAAAAAGGGAAAGGGGTAGGGAGATGGGAGCTGGGCTCAAGGAAACAAACAGAGCAGCGGCAACGATCTAAGGAGTAAAACTTATTTTACTATAATACAATCTAATTGGAATTGAGGCTAATAAATCAAGTGAAATAAGAGAGAGAGAAAGAGAGGTTTCCGAAGACCGAGAAGCCTACTTTGAAATTGAAGGCGCCGCGGCTTGGAAGCACACCCACACTCGCTGCCAGGCAGTGAGAGAGAGAGAGTGCCAGCGTCGCTTCCGTGACGTATTTTCCTCTCTGACCGCGAGGTCCCCTGGGATGTGTAGTACTTCTTCTCTGTGCTCCACATGATGTTATGATGTGGAATACCAATAGCAAAAATTACAAAACCATGACAAGAT
Source organism: Alectoris magna (assembly GCA_030625065.1). Classification (NCBI taxonomy): domain Eukaryota; kingdom Metazoa; phylum Chordata; class Aves; order Galliformes; family Phasianidae; genus Alectoris; species Alectoris magna. Next base: position 179,755,567 of record CM060560.1, on the reverse strand, counting down.
GACCTTTAAGTATCCTTTGCAACTCAAACAATTCTATGATTCTATGATTCAACAACATCAACAGCAAGAACATCTTTCCATTTATCTCATTTTCTAATATTTAGAACTTTTTTATTTTCCCATCCTGCTACATTTTAAGGTTTTTCTGTTCAGTCTGATTTTTGGCTGATGAATTTGCTCACTCTTGTTCTGAATATGCAACTGTCTTCATATGGGCAAAATGTAAGAAAACTAGCCTGTTCTCTGCATCTCCATGAAGTCTTCATGCTTGTATTCATAGTATTATAGTGTGCAAGATTAGAAAACAGTACTATTTAGATAGCTATCTATCTGTCATAACTAGAGTGTAATGGCAATACCACAATTTACTGTGGTTTCATGCCACAATTTTCCTAATTTTGACAAAAGACACATCTAATTTGTAAGTGCCAAAACTTCTCCACTCCCATAAAAGTCCAGGTATTTCCCCCAATTCAAACTTAAGTCACTGCTTTCAAGCTCCATACAAAAATAAAACTAAACTATGCACATGCGTGCCAGGAAGATATTGGGTGTACCATGTTACTTTGGCATTTGCAAATCTAACCCTCCCAGTGTTACACACCCAAACCATCACTCTGAGAAAACAGTCAGTTTATGATACCAATTAGAAAACTATCATCTCGGCATGTTCTTATGTAATAGTATTCACCAGAAGAAATGGCCTGCATGGAAGACAGAATATGACTTACACTGAAAACCGTGTTCTGATAGGAACTGTCAAGTTCCACTAGCCTGATCTTCCCAGCAGCTCCTGAACACAGCACAGAAAAATTTGTTCACAAGTATATCATGGAGGTGGGAGAGGGGGCTGACATCTTAAGATTATTCCATTATCCAAGTAGGTTTTCTGCACTAACCACGGTTTGTAGCAAAAGCAGCCTAGTTCTGTTTCACAGAAATAATGAGATTAAGAAAGGATTCTTTCCTCTTGTGCTTGATGGGAAAGACCTAACTTAATATCTTCCCGATCACACTGTAAGTCTTAATAAAGTGATAGAAGTAATTACACATTATTAGTGTTGATGCAATGTTCTTAGATTTCTGTAAGGCCTTTGAATTAACACATTTTGATTATGAAATTAGAGCAACACAAAGCCAATGCGAAATTCATTAAAGGATTAAAGCTGTCTAATAGTGTGTTAAAGGGGTATGAACAGCTCCCTGCTTCAAGCATCTATCTATCTCATCTGCTAGTTCTTTGGTTGCCTTCGTTCTTTCTATGAGCAGCAGAGAGAGAAAAAAAGAATTTCCATAGGGGGCAAAAATGTAACTGGTGTACCCCAAAACAGCCTTTTGAAGAACCCACTATTGCAATTTTCTAAGGAACTTTGGGAAACTAATAACAGAAATAACTGAAATTACAGTGCATGAGAAAGAAAAGTTAAAGTATCGTCATTATTGCATCAAGAGTGGACAGCACTGTGCAATATATCTGTGATTAAACAGATCTAAGAACATTACTAACAAACTTGTAGAGGACATAAAAGTATGTGTGAAAGGCAAACAATAGGAACAGATCACCAATACTGCAGCTGAACATCATCATGAACACTTGGTACAGCTCTTGTATTTCTTACTGAATTCACTATGGTCAAACACAGACAAACTTACAGAATGGAAAAATCTGCCTCCTACTGCTTATCTGAGGACAGGAGTATTGAGAGAGCTAACCATCTGAATAGAACTTCCAAGTTAAACTGTGCTCAAAAACAGTCCCATAAACTTTGTATGAGTGAAGAGGGAATTGATTAGGAATAGGTAAGATATCTATTTCTGGCAGTGGTACAAAGACCCACTTGTATATTGCATTGTCCAGTTTCAAGACTTGCAATATTAGAAAGGTGATAATTAAAAAAAAAAAAAAAAATGTTAAATGAAGCTTTATTGACTGGAAAATGCTTCTCATATGTGTCCTGCAATAAATAGTTTATTCTGTCTTAATAAAGGAAAGGCTAGGTGATGGCATGCCCAAAGCCTCCGCACCTACGTGACAAACAGGCATTTCATAAGAGAAGATTCATGAGCTTAGCGGGTAATTCTGTAATGAGATCCAATGATATCGATAAAGCAAGCCAAATTCAGATAAATATAAAGCACTAAAATTAAAAACTAATAAAACGTTAAAATAAGTTGCTACAGATTATGGCAGATGTCTCTAGAAACACTTTCAATAAGATTGGTCATTTCTTTAAGTGGAACACTCTAGTTCACATGGGAGTTAATTCAAAAATTTCCAATGGACTGTGTTGCACAGGAGGTTGCAGAAAATGATCACAATGGTTACTCTTAGTTTTTACAATCTATGACTCGAGCTGCCTAGCTGCAGGTGCACCAGGTAATAGACTAAGCTTTTTCCTGTTCTTAGACTGATACCTCCTATTTGCAACTCCCAGCATCGGACTACTGAAATAAATATTCATCTTGGCATGGGTGATTGATGCATTGTTTTTTTTTTATGTCTACATATCTTGGGTCAGAATAAAAATTTCCAACAGACAGGTGGGCTAAATCTGAGAGTATATGGTTAAAGCATAAAATACTCATTCAGCCCTTTCAAGAGTTGCCTAACACTAGTGATACAACTGAAAATATGTATATATACTAGCCAGAGTTAGAGATCTCTGTGATGGGAACAGTGAAAAGACTGATAAACCAGTCCATTTTCAAGCTTCTAAATAGCACTTATCTACGCTGTCACTCATTAACAACATACATACATTCCCAACTCTTACCAACTATCAATCTTTATAAGTACATACTCAAAATATTCAGTCCTTAACAATTGTATCCTAAATAAGTTGTGACTACACAGTACTCTTCTGCAGTACTGTTAGCTGTATGATAGGTATGGTCCTTAAAAGGCTTAGCCTCCTAGACTGAAATGATCAGGTCTAAGAAATCTTTATCAAATAGTCACCAAATATCTCTTAGGAACTTGAAAAAAAGGTATTAAATCGAAAGCACTTGACTCAGAATTTTTATTTTAAAAAAACTGTGCTGTTGTATCTGTTGGATCTTTCATGGGGAGAGATAAGATTGCCCAATGACATACTGTAATGTTGAAGATGAAAAAAGAAACAGATAACCACTCTGTTAATTGGTTATCATAAGAGAGCTGTCCTTCAAAACAGCCATCAAGTAAACAAAAGATTTCAGCTTTCTTAAGTGGCTGAATAAACACCAGATTAAAGCACCTTGGCAGCCTTAGTAAATTTATTCTTCTCTCATACATACATTTCTTGATCTGTAGATATTTTCATCTATACTGGGCTAAGACCTATTCAAATCATTAGGAGACTTTTTACTGAGTAATTTTGTCCTTAACACTGTGTGCAAAGGATAAAAAAACATCAGAAGTTCCAGCTTTCTGAAGTTACCACAAGATATTTCTTTATGCTGAACAATATAAGGGAAAGCTTTCCAAATACATAGCATACAAGTACCAACACAAGTGTAATTACTGATCGATTACTGCTAATCTAAAACCTCAGTTCTGGTTGCAGGGATAAAATGTCTAACAACAACTCTTCTGCTGAACAGAAACATGTCTCATTTCTGCCCTACATGTGAGAGTTCAGTAAAGACAAATCTGGAAGAGCATCAAAAGTTTTGGTATAATGCGTACTTTAGATTCAAAACCATTAAACTCAGGTCTATCCAGGAGGATTCAATGCATAGATCTCTGCAGCAACCCAGTGAGGAATCAAGAATGACAAATTCATGTGCTCCAAATTAGAAAATAAATTTTTCACTGGCATGATGAAGGAAAAGGATCAGCCAGGCAAACTAAAGGAAAGTGTGGAATCTATTCAGCATTTACCATTTCATCATCACAATGGCAGCTGATATTCATGAAGCTGGAGTGAAGAGACATGAGGAAGTATTTAGTCATAGAATCATAGAATGACTTGGTTTGGAAGGGACCTCGAGGATCATCAAGTTCCAACCCTCCTGCCTCAGGTAGGGCTGCCAACCTCCATATCTAATACTAGACCAGGCTGCCCAGGGCTCCATCCAACCTGACCTTGAACACTTCCAGGGATGGGGCATCCACAGTCTCTCAGGGCAGCACCTCACCACACTCTTGGTAAAGAACTTCCCCCTGACATCCAACCCAAATCATCCCTCCTTCAACTAAAAACCATCTCCCCTTGTCCTGCCATTATCTACCTTTGTAAAGAGTCATCGCAAGAAAGCTTAAGACAGGATAAGAAATGTGTTAAAAACACTACAAAAATCCCTATAGAATTGGTATACCTTAAGCAGTAATTTTGAGATTCAGTTTTGACTACAAGTAACCAAAGAAATTGTAGAAAGACCTTAGCTAACAGTTGAAGAAATGTTCCCGTGTTCTAATTTGGAAAAGAAATTGCATACTGGTTGACTTAATCCTTTCAGTTCCTGTAAATTTTCACAGACTTTGTTGAAAAAGGATCAGAATCAATTTTTCACATTCACTTTTCTAATGATCTTGGAATGCTGACAAGAAAAAATAAAAGGTAAAAAACTGTGTAAAGGCCATTGCTTTTCCCAGTGCATGAGAAACTGCTCCTAGACTGGATGGAAATGAAAAGAAAGATAGCCTGTTTATGCACAAGTACTTGCGAACACACAGCTTTTGAGTATAGAAGTGTGCGTATATATAGACAGATATCAAAAAGTGTACTTGCTACAGACAAAGCTTACCTCAAACAGACCACCAAGGGAATGCATTCAGAAAGGAAGGAAAAATAGAGAAGTGCCAGAATTAGAATGTTTTTGAGCACCCTGAAGTTAGCTGACAAACATCCATTCCAAGCAGATTCAAACACTGCAGCACGCAGCAATGGCAGACACTTGTGGAAAACAGAACAGTTTGCAACAGTAAGATCTGATGCAGTGCAGTAGCTAAGGTAACATCCTTGAATTTAAGAATCAAAACAAAGATCTCAAAAAAAAAAAAAAAATCTCAACAGGAAAAGAAAAAAGAAACAAAAAGATGTGGTACAGCATACATAGCTTATTAAGTCAGTCAGAAAATTCCTGTTTTAAGCAGAGCAGCTATTGTTTTTAACCACAGATTTATGGTTTTTAAACAAAACTCCCAATCTCATGCAGGGTTAACCTGGATTTTAAATTCTCATAGAAGCAGTTTCATATGTTAGAAAATTCAATAGTTGGAAAATAGATTGTTTTTCTTCAGTGATTATTTTATTCCATAGATCACAGAGTTGCTAAAGGCAGTGGGACGCTCCCCTGTGGTGCTTTTTGCTTGGTATTTGTCAAGTGAGTTGCAGAATTGTTCATCCGGTACTAATAAACAATCTCATTAATGCTGTCTGAGCCTTGCTGCCTGCTCCAGCAAATCTGTCCAAACCTTCATAGACCAGTCACCTTTGCTGCAACGCGCTCCCTCCCTGGCGAGCAGGGAGAACTCCTCCTCCTGCTGCATTCCATTCCTCCCCCACTCTGTTTTCATGGTCCCAGCCATTAAATTAACACAAAAACAACGATGTAGAGAAACCAGCATATCAATTTCACAGGTGCATATTGCTCTCACAAATTACATTACACTATGCAATACAAACCATATGATCCAGGGACTGATATTTTTTCATCCCCCTATTATTCACAGGCTTTGTTACTCAATGCAAACTGTTCATTAGAACTCCAGAGAAAGCCGATTTAAAAGCAAGGATTCAAATCTCATTCAAGTGTACCTCAGATCTCAGTCCCCAGTTTAGGAAAATCACATTAATTTGCTCTGTTAAAGCTTAGAGTCCCTCCAAAAGCGAATGAAGTCTCATGACTAACTCATTTCTATTTTCTAATTAGTCAGTCTGGCAAAACCTACCCATGTGGACATTAGTGTGATAGGCCCCCAGAAACTTCTACTCCAGGTGGAAGACAGGTGAAATAATTAATAGTTTTTTGGAGTAAGCCCCAGAAGCATTTAACTAATTTTGTATCTCTAAATAGGCAGGTAGCTAGATAGCCAGTTCTATTTTTCTAAGATAAGACCCTTTGCTTTGAGAGTTTAGAAACTTTAGCTTGGCTTGTTCTTATTCAGCTTTTGTTTTCATCTTATGCAGAGTCTTTACAGAGTATATGTGTAAAGGTTTACAGTTCAAAAGGATGCTTATCTGAGTTATTCAAGCATGAGAATAAGAACTACTAATGAGAAAATGACAAGCCAAAATACCCTTATAAGGAAGGTCTGCAGATGTAAAGATATTGGCAAAAGTGTTTATAGCATCTTTACAATGGAAATTTAAGATCTGAAGGCTTTGAAGCCTCCTGTGTGAACAAACCCAATGCAAGAAACATCAAAATAACAAGGAACTGTTACACAGAGTGTTTCTATGCAGCCAGAAATCTCATCTCTGTTTTGAGACCTGACCTACACACAAAACATCCAGATGACAGATTCCTCTGGGATTAGGGGCAGGCATTCATGTGTGTACATGTCACACCATCCTTTTGCTCAGACTATGCAGGTACTGAAATTTCAGAATCCTTCTTTTACAAAATTGTGATGACAGACAGATACTCCTATCTGACTGAGATAGAGTCAACTCACAAAAGGTGTTAGTTCTTTCTAAAGGAATAGGAAAATAACTGCTTAATGAGGAGCTGGGTAGCATAGTTTTGCCTTCAAACCTTGCTCACAGCATCTAGGGCATCTGGATTTTTGCAGTCTTGCCCAGAATTATTCATACACATCAAATCTCATTTTATTCTTTGTAAAATATGCGTGGCAATTTGCTAATGCCAAAAGGGGAAAAAGGAGATGATTCCTTACCATTAAATTCAAAGTCTGCTTCAGTAATGAGAAGCAGAGATTTAAAAGAAGTGAGCTGAGTTCCATTAATAACATTTCATAAACTTACCTTCTGCATTCTCATCCAAAATTGTGTCCTGCTCTGCACAGCAAACCAAGCAGCTGTCATATGACAGTGACAGTCGGTGCCATACCTAGATGTAAAATAATTCGCTTGAGGCAGACAAAATAGGAAAAGCCTCATGTTCTGCTGTCCTTCCTTTCCAAAATGCATTTTTATACAAATTTATAAAACATAAAACAGTTTTTCAACCTACTTCTTCTTTAAAGGAGTACCCACAAATGTGCATGCCTGATGATTTTCAGTAATTAGCTCTTAATGAAGATATGTTTCTTTAACACAAACTTTGGAGAAGTTTGAAATACACACTCAGTGACTAAAATTCATCATTAATTGAATGTAGATACATAAAAAGTCCATGAAGCACATGACAAGTCCTGGAAAGCAATCCAATGCATTCCACATTCTTCACTGAATGAGGTACTTCTGGTATAAATGAGTGATCAGCTGACCAGGTATTTCATTACTCATATCCATCACAAAATCATGAAATGCGATGAAGATGATCCCCTCAGCTGTTACTACAAAACAAAAACAATGAATGTATCATTAATAAATTAATAAATAAATAAATAAATAAATAAATTGATCTTATTTGTTTTAATTGTCTCAATCTACAAAAAGGAACTTTGCAAAAGGAATTAATAAAACACAGTATCTCTTTTCATTTTATGAGATTGCTGACCATCGGGGTGAAATAATTTTCATGCGTGATTATACTGAACAACCAGATAGTCAGCTATGCCATCTCAATAAGGCCTAATCCAAAACACTCCACCGAAAGGGGACATAAATTAAGAAACAGACTTACCATCAAATAAAACAATTTATTCCTCACACAATTTTCTTGTTATTGTCATTGTCCATTTTTGTTCTCGCCTTTCCTGCTCATTTTGCCAAATCCAATTTCACTTTATTTGATCTCTTATTTCTGTGTTGTGTACTGTCTAGTCATTTTCAACCTTTTTAAAATATCATCTCTATTCTCTTTTTTTTTTTCCCTTTGCAATTCTCTAAAGGATTTCCTGAGGTCATCTCTTTCCTATATAGTTATTGTCTTGGTTTCTGCAATCTCCTCTATACATTGTCTAAATATTGTGCTCAATCTTCCATCTTGAACATGCACTTCAAATACTAAAAATGTTTCTTTAATTGTTCAGCTCAATTGTGTTCAGCTATATTCATACTACATTGTTCTGATTCCTAGGTTTCAATTCCAATAGATATTAGCAATGTATGACTAAGTTGTTGTTAAGATGTTAACTGTTTCCCAATCAAAAAAAAAAAAAAAAAGTTCACAGACAAGGAAGTCAAATGTTTGATATGACTAACGTTAATGCTTTCAGCAATGCTGAGCAAATGAAGGGAGGATCTCTATTAAATATGAGCAACTTAGAAAAAGATTGCATTCTTCACTTTTACATTGGTACAACCCTTTAACTTTCAGTCTTGTCTGGATTTGCACATGCATGGCTTTGGTGACTTTGAATGAGACAGGCCTACACTGCACATTGGAGCCCAACAAGTACCTCTCTGCTTCTGCACTGACAGCTACATGTCCATCAGGTGACATGCTGGCAAAACAGCTCAGGTCTAGAAGCAGTAAAACTGCATCTGGGCCATGCTGCATCTGACTAAATAAGCTCCATCTGCCTTGCATGACTGAACTACAGTATAACACAGCTATGCTTCACTCCTTCTGGACCCCTGGGTCCACTCTGGTGCCGCCCATAGGCTTACCTAAACCAGCTCAAGTAGCTTTTACTTGGTATAGGTGGGCTTTTAAAATGACCAAGGACAATTCTTCATTCTTCCATTTGGCAGTCTGCCTGTTGGGTTTTCATTACCTGAAAAGAATCAAATTTGAACCCATATCAATAACAGCGATGTAATTATGTAATATTTTATGAATAGTTCGTTAGGTTTAAATATATTTTTAAATAATGTATATATTCTCTTTACTGTTGCTATGTAGCAAGAATTTCCATGGGCTGAGAAGTATGTAAACCCAAAAATAAGGATGTCTTTCTGACTAGAAACATATCAGAACTGCCCTGAATTCCATCTGGAAAAACATCACTGAGACACTATGGCCCGAGAGAATGTGTATGTGGGAATCATCTCCACTGTGGTCCGCTCCATGGGCTGAAGGACAACCTCTGCTCTGGTGTCTTCACTTTCTTCTCTGACCCTGATGTTTGCTGGGCTGTATCTCACACTATTTTTCTCACTCACTGAGGTGTTTTGCTCCTTTCCACAACACATTTCCCCGGAGGCACCGCCATGCTGGCAGAGGGGCCCAGCCCTGCCTTTGGAGGGGCCATTGGAGCCGGCTATAACCAGTGGTTTGGCATGGGGCAGCCCGGCCTCTCCTCACAGAGCAGGCCTGCAGGGGCACAGACACACAACACAATTTTTTAAAATTACATTAGCCCTGTAGTGGAGGCATGTACTGTCTGTTAGTGTCTGGATGTGAACACAGGGACATTAAATGTGCCACCCCAGAGCTTAACACCCGAAAACGTGACAGAACAGCCTCAGATTATAGCTTGTTGTCAGCCAAACATTTATGTAGACTTTGTCAGATTTATGTGATTTACATTGGCTAAGGCTGTGAACCATGAATAGAAGCAGCATTATTTGAGGGTTATGCACAAACACAGCTGAGCAGAATTTTTTTGCCATTTATTTTAGCATCTTTACATGTTTTTGTCATTTTGTCCATGACCACGGAGAGATATACTTATTACTTGAAATGTTGCTTTTATTACATTTTCATTCCTTTGATTTGTTTAGCTCGCAACAAGGTCAGTAGGATGTTTTCTCTCTGCCATATTTCTTAGATCAAAAATACACTGTGACATATTCTGAAAAACGTGCAACTACAATTATTACATCTTTCCTTATGGTAATAAAATACTCAAATATCTTGCAACATCAATTTATGTTTTAATACAGGCTGAATAGACTTATATGCTTATATTAGTGTTGTTTTAAGGACTGTAGTATGGTAGATCCCTAAGGGATCTGATCTGAAAGGTGAAGAAATATCTGCAATGGATTCAAGCATATCAATGTGTTCAGCAACTCTATCTTTAGAAAATGGCTCATTTTGAGGTATTCCTATGAAGAATTAATACCAAATTGTAGAATCGTTTGAGTTGGAAGGGACCTTTAAAGGTCTAATCCAACCCCCCTGCAATGAACAGGGACATCCCCAGCTAGATCAGCTTGCTCAGAGACCCATCCAGCCTGACCTTGAATGTCTCCAGGGACAATGGGGCTTCCGCCAGGACAACCTGTTCCATTGCCTCATCACTCTTATCGTAAAACATTTTTCAAAGATGAAGACAAAAAAAAAAAATAGAAATATATTAAATGAACTGAAGAAAAGAAAGAAACTAGAGGAGGAACAGAAGAAAACTATGACAAAATGCAAAATACCTCTGAAAGATCTTGCAGATTCACTAGCAGGAAGGGCAACTGAAATGTCCAATTACCCACCCCTTCCCCCCTCAAAAAAAAAAACCTCAATTATAGTAAACTCAGTTTTTTTTATACAAGAAAAAAAATGGATTATTTATCTTTGTATCTGTTTTCCATAAGTATAACAGGTAGAAAGGTGAGCTACCTGTGCAACAGATCAGTTATTAATCAATCATCTTTTTTTATCAAAGTTGCTCTTGGGTTACTTCAGTGTGCACTGTAAGGGATGGGATGAGCACATCCTTTGGACTGTAGGATCAGCCAGGGACTGGAAAACACTGTGCCTTTTTGATATAACTTCTTTGTGCTTCACCAGATCATTTCTCTCATAGTAAACTCTTGGGTACTTTCATAACAAAGCAGTTTCTCCCTCTGACCTACTTCGAGAAAAGATCAAAAAGCTAATTTAGACTAATCAGAAATGTATATTTGCTTGACCTCTCAAACTTTCATCAGACACAGAGAGCCATTTGCACAGTACTGAAATTGCTCAGTATGTTTTCATTTTGGTTGAATTAAGTCATAAACTCACTGTAATTAAATATATTCCAGAATTATGTATTATGCGTTCTTCAGCAGATTACACTGATGATAATCATGGTGTTGAATGTAAGAACTATGACTTTCTGCAGCTATATAACTTCTGTTTCAAAGATCTTAATTTATGTTTACTTCATCTCATAGTTATAAAAAGCATTAAAAAAATAAAAAATAGAGTCCTTTAGTAGTTTTACCACCACTGAAGTTCTTTGGCCTAACCTGAATATTGTATAAGATGCCATTCACCAGCAGAGGATTGCAAAAGGTCTTCTTTGAATATATCAACCTTCAAATGTCTTTATAAGACTGAAATTGTCCTTAATATAGTGTCTGGACTAAACTAATTATCCTGAACATCAAAAGGTTTCCAGAAATACAATCATTAAATATTTTTCCTTTTCCTGGCATTAAAAAGCAACTCCTGGCTTTATTAGCATAAGTTTTCCCTTTAATTGGGTGCTAATGATGGTGCTTTTTCAAGGAGTTTCATAGCGAGTACCTTGGGGTAAATAAACACATAAATAGGTTCAGTAGGGTTTGCGGCTGAAATCTCAGGTTAACAGCATCATTATAAAGAGGATACACAATTACAACACTAAGTATTTCCTTAAATCTGCTTTGGTGCTTTAAATTTCAAAATGACTCATAACATGACCAAAGTTATTAATGTATGCTCAAATATTATTAAACAAAAAGAAAGAAGAAAAAAAAAAAAAAAAAAGCTTTTTTCACAGCTTGAGTCAACCTTTAAATGGCCATTTACTGAATTCTAGCAATGTGTTATATAACAGCATCCTTGTCCATCGTTTTTCCTCTGAAGCGAATTCAAATTTGAGTAAACTTCTCTAGAAGAAAAGTAGAAGTAAACTAGACTCAAGCAAATGGAATCTGTAAAAACGCGATCTCAGACCAACATGCTCTATACACATTTTATTCCTCCAGATATTAAATTAAAGAGTTTGCTCATTGTAGTCACAACTGGCATTTGTTGGTACCTCAAGACCTTCTATGATTCTGATTATCTGCTACTTTGTTCTGAAAGATTTCACGGAAGAGATTAAACTCCACTTTTCCTTTGTAAGTTAAACAGGTTCATGATAAAGCTTTTTCTTTTACCTTTTTGTTCCAGTAATGTAGTAGGTATGGAGGAGTGAGTGCTGTCACTGGTGGCGTTTTAGGCATAGGTTTGTCAGTGATAGAGTGCCACAAGTCTTGGTCCAACACTGTCTCAGTTTCGTGGTACCACAAGTCATTATTCTTTAGGAAACCCATAACAGCCTCCTGTCACCAACCTTCAGACTGTGAAAGCATTGTTTTCCACCAGAGAATATCTCTATTCCTGTTCTCAAAACATAAAGACTTCTGCTTAGCTATTCCACAATAGAACACATAGAACACATCAAATTATTATTGTGTTTTATGCACTGACCTTAGCAGCAGTGGCTTTAACTGGAAAAATATTGCTGTCTAGTAAATATTCTTTCCTACAGAAATGCTTTATTCTGTGTAGCAGACTCAAACCTTCCCCTGATCAGATAAGCAAGAGGAGCAGCTAGCAGCAGGAGGGCTGCAATTCAGCTGCTTTCCACATTTCCTAGGTCAAATCTCCCTTTGCTTGACATTTTTAAATGGTAAATAACTATTGCTTATACTAACTGGAAACTCCTCATTCTTCAGGAATTCTTACATTTTGATCAAAATGAAAAGCCTATGAAATATAGTTAATGGAAAAAAATAGAACAGTATATATTAAGTTCACCTTCAAATTTTGTATCTGTTTGTATGGAACAGATATAGACCACCAGATTGGTGAGGCACAACCTGTCCTTGGTGAAGCTGGTTTGGCTGTCATGGATCACGTGAATATTTATCTTGCAAGTAATCTTTTCCAGCAGACTTGTGGAAACACCAGCAGTAGGACCCACAGTGCTGAAAATCTTTCAATCCTTAAGATTTTCTACAAACAAAAACATACAAGTGCTAAAGTTTTTGCTAAACTGCTTCATGACATTTCTTTTTTTGTGTGTGCTTTGAAACAAGGCAAGATTTCATTCTGACTTAAAAAAAAAAAAAATGCAAATACTACTTCAAATCAATTTCCATCTATCTTTGAATAAGGTGAAATTCTAACAATTTGATATGCCAGACTGAGAGCTGGTCCTCATCCTTTACAATCAAAAAGTTTTATCATTCATTTCTTTGTGCTTCTAGCTATGCGAATGCATTACCTTCTTTAACAATGGCCTCTGGTCAGCTGGATTACTGCACTAGGCATTCAGCTCCAGATAGATGTGGGGAATATTAATCATGTCGATGTTTTACCTCCTACTGCCCCGACCTTCACTGGGGAAAGCAAAGATCCCAGAAATAGAATATGTGAAGGAGTAGATTAATTTGGGATGAGTCTTCTTCATTTTGGGCCAGAACCCAAGCCAGAATCAATCTAAAGACTCTACTTATGCCAATAGAACTATGTTATCTCAACCAATTGAATATCTTTTCCAATAGTAGAATCTTTACCTCTCAGGAGATTTTCTTTTTTTCAGTTGATAATATGTTGTCTGAAAACAGAACCATATATGTATATATATATTTCTACATATAAGTAAATGTTGCACTTAAGATTATGTGGGAGAAAAAGTATAACTATCATGATTGGCACCTTGCTAATTTCTATATGAATAACAATTAATTGCATTCTTGCATGCTATTTCTCAGATATCTCTGCAACCTCTCTTCTAGTAATTGCTTGATTTTTTTCAGCACCTTACTAGTACAGTATTGTGAGTATATCCAGTCTTAATTTCTTATTTTTAAGGAAGATTTTAGCCTTTGCAGCAACTGTAGAATGAAAAAAAAAAAAAAAAGTCTTTCTAATATTTGAATGGCATTAGAAGTCTAAACAGTAAATAAAATAAAATACATAAAAGCACAAAACCTCAGAACATTGACAAGAAACTTGTAATATCCTGTAACACTGATCATCAGTTTAGCTTTGAGACTGGTATTGCAGCTGTTAGTCCCATTTCACAATTGAGGAAACATCCGTGGTGTTTTGGATAAAACAAGGTGATCTCCCTTTGAAAACAAGCCACGTGCTTGATCCAGTAGTAGGGAGCACTAAGGGTCTCAAAATCTCCAGATAAAAGCTCAGATAGATTGTGTTCATCTACCTATTAGACTGTATCATCATGTAATGAGCTGCTGCATCAGAGTAAACTAATCAGTCTTTACCTTTTCAGGGTGATCTTAGTGACAGGCTCCATTTTGGAAAGCCATAGATCCCAGCTCCTGTGCGAAGTTCTCCAGGCTATTTAACACAGTGCGACATCAGAGCAACAGTTGATAAGGCAAATTGATATGAAAGTAATATAATTAATTCCAGTATAAATTATGTAAAAAATCCTCACAGATTATTTAACTAAGCATGATACTGACAGTTGGCAAGAAGCACTGCTGACCAGGATAGAAATAAACTTTTGTTTGGAAAGCATTTTAATGATCTGTATTTTTAACAGGGAATAAATGTTCATGAGATCTACTGTGTCAATAACTTATAATTTCCTCCAAAAGCAGCTGCATCTGAGGCAGGAGCTGAGCAAGCTGCCCCACTAATGAGCCCAAACCCTGTTTTGAAAGAAAAGCAGTGACAGAAGGTCGATAAAACTCTGACGGATGAGATGGGAGGGGGCTGCATGAGCGACCAACCGTGGTCACTTCTCACGGCAGAGGAGCACCTGGCCTCTAGGGCAATCTCATGCATTGGCGTAAGCAAACACCTGCCATCAAACAGTCTCTGGTGTTCCAGGAGCCCATGGCCCAGGAGCTGCTCCACCATTTCCATACAGTCAGCACACCAGATGACACCAACATTTACACTCTCTGATATTTGCAAGATATTAGAAGGAAAAAAATACCTAACTTGAGTAATGTAGCTTCTCTTGCGGAGGGAGTTCATCTGTGAAGGGTGAGGTGTAATACAAGAAAGGTTTGGAAAGCAGGAGCCCCACAGTCCCACAGCTGTGTGCTGCGTGGCTGCATATTTGGGGTTGGGGGCTCCCTGGGGAAGGCCACTTGTGGGATGGCACAAGCATGGATTCTTCAGGGCAACTGGACCTGGCTCCATCTGGACGGCTTACTGGGGCATACACAGCCCCCCCACCCCTTTCCAGGTGCAACACCCAGCTGGCACACACAAACAAGCCATGCAGTAAAGAAACTTTTGGACACAGCCTATGAGAATCATTATCAATTATCAACTTTTTTATTTGTTTGTTTTGTTTTGTTTTGTTTTACTTTGTGAAGACAAAATCAATAGGCTTTGAGAGAGGGAAAAAAAAAAAAAATCAATGAGTAGATGTTCTTTTCCTCCTCTTCTTCCCTGCCTAGTGAAACCTCCCATCATTTAACAGTGGGAGCTGATGCCACACAAGGAAGAATTGCCCTGAGATACTTTGGAGCCGTGGTGGGAGATGGTCATACAGTTATAGCCAGCTCTGCTTCCCTCAGACTAGAAAAAAATAATATTACAGTTCAGGTTCAGAAGAACAAATGTTTTCCATGGTTGTTCTTACACAAATTTCAGTTTTTTCAACAATGGGTTGTTTTGTTTGTTTGTTTGTTTATAGTAATTAATTTTGGAAAGGCTTTTTATTTCTTTTACCTTTACAATACTTTCGGAAGTAGCATTTTTTTTCTGAGAGAACCTAAGGACTTTAAAAGAAGTGCATCAAACCAATAAACACTCCAATCACTCTTTGCAGTGTGATGAATTTTTTATACTGCAAATATTTTTGAAAGCCTTTTCTACATTTATATTACTTTCAATAATAGTGGGGGTTTTTTTGTGATAACCTACAAATCTGAACAGTCAATTAGGAAATTCATGCCCCCTGAAGTGATTTGTCTTTTAATTTGTTTTTATTTCATGGATAATTTATATTATGGTTCTTAGAATATACAATAAATAAAAAGACAATATTGATAATGCATTTGTTTACTGCAGGGAAACATAATTACACTGCAAACAATAGAGCTTTACATGTAACAAAAAAATAGACTAGCCAATGAACACAAAGTTATCATAAATAAATGGTTAAAATAAACTCCCCTCATGTGCACGTATTATAATGTTTCCTCAGGCTGTTTGGACTGAAGAAGAGCTCCTGCTGGGACATTTTAAGAATAAAAGCAATTAACACAAATAACAGCCGACTATTTACATTCTCAAGACCTGATCTCTCTCTTATTAAAAACAACTGAAAGACTCCCCATTATGTAACAACACCGGATGAGGCCTTTAATTTTTCTGTCACGTTTCTACAGTGTTATGTGGGTGTGGTGTCACTTCGCCAGCATAAGAGATGATAAAGTGAAAAATTACATGGGCAAGTTTTCTTTGTGTTCAGATTACCTTTTTTACAAGCTTTAAACACGATTTGGTGGATCAGGCCTAACGTTCTCATTCGTACTTCTGACTCGGCCCTTTCCTTAATAAGCATGAGATACTAAGGCAAAAATTATTGTAGAATGTTCTAAATTCATTTCACAATCAACTCTGTCTGTGAAACACTCTATAATTCAGCAATATGGTATAGCATTCTGGTAAGCTCTTTTTTTTTTTTTTTTTTTTTTTTTTTTTCCCAGAAATACTAGCTGAAATGTGCAACGTGGTTGTTCTTATACATGCATGATGAAAAAAATATTGGAGGTCACGCACAGAGGTGGGACAGATTTATGGAAATGCTTTGTGTAATGTCTCGTAAAACCTTAATATCTACAAAATTAGCTTCAATTGGAATAGCAATAAACATAATTGTACAGGGTGGAAACTATCTGAATAGCCATAAATATGCATTAATTATAAATACCAATGTTTTGATTTGTGGTCAAAAGTGTTAAAAAGACTAGAGGTAGATCCAGTTTTGTATAAAATTTACTTGTCAGATCTGGAATGTAGGAGGAGAATATTACAGCAACATAAAGAAATATGAGAAATAAAGACATTTAGGGAATTTAGAAATGCAATATTGAAAAGCGGTACTGTAAGGAAATGCAGTCTCATACCTTGGCGTAAGACTAATGTAGATCAAAAGTTGGAAGACGGAGAAACCAAGAAAGTTATCACATCAGAGGTGGTCAGGCTGATGGCAATTTCCTGCAGCTACATGCCTGCATTGGCTCCTGACAGGCTGCCATCACCACTGTTTTCTGAACTAATCCAAGGCTGCAGCTGCCCAGATATACAGAGGATGGGCATAGTGTCAGAAGACCTCAGCAAATGCAGTTCTCCTTGGCTACCTCAGCTTTTATCCTCTTTTCTGAAGGACGTGGTTTTTGTCATTTTGGTCCATATTAGCCTTTATCCTGTTAAATAACTCTGGTGAGAAAAAAGTCATGATGATCTCACGTATACTCTGCACTTTACAGAAAGATGATAGCAACTCATTTTGATCTTCAGAAAGCATCAGTAACTCCAAAAATAACAGTAAAAGCCAATGCAAGAAAAGACAGACTTGTAAGTCTAATTTTTGTTATGTTTCTCCCAGATAATTTCCTTTTTATCCTTCATATTGAGATTTTGTCCTTTCTGTATCACAGGCTCAAGGCTCAGCAAGTTTAGATGCCCTGAACAGTAATGAGCAGGTAGAGCTTGCTCACTGAATGAATGCAAATAAATTGCAAAACAAATATAGATATATACAAGTATATGTTAGCTAAAGTGAATAAATGAGTATTCAGCATTGTCAAAGGTTTGGAGGGAACAACCAGGCAACCAGAATCCAAGGACCGGTGCGTTCAGGAAGCAGTTACACCTGTGCTCTGTATGACCCCCCAGGGCCTCCTGCTGCCCATTTGTGAGCTCAATTACAGGAAGGCTGAGCCATACCCTAGGACTACACTATTGTGTTCTCCATGTTAAATAGTCTGATCTTGTAATTGGCATAATGCCTTTAAATCCTCAAATACCCCATGAAATAGATGAGCAAGATTGTATAGCGTGGTGGTTATGCTGAATTCAATGGAGCGACACAAAGTTCACAAAGTTAAGAAGCTACAGTTGTGCTGAGTGGCTGCTACCATGAATTTCACACTATGTACAGCTCTCTTGCAGACTGCTACAACTCTGGTTAATGCCAGTGTCCATCTCATGGAATTTAGCCATCTGTCCATGTGTCATTCTTCAAAGTGTTAGGCACCCAGCAGCTGTGGACAGCCACGCAGCTGCTTGTGCTGTAGAGCCACACCCAGTGCAGAGCCATTTGAGTGATACAGCAGTCTGCAGTACAGAAGTTCCTGAATTTCTTGTCAGTGAAGCCTGCGGTATATCTAAAGAGATGTTTCTGCCAACTATTCAGCTATTTCAGCTATATACAAGGCATCGGGAGGGTGTCCACCCCAGGGCAATGACTTACCAAGTTTTGCTCCCCTCATGTCTCCTGAGAAGCACAACTAGACAGCTGCACCTGTACGTGATGAAAGTCTGAAAAAAATCTCTCTTCATGTGGATTTCTGAGCCATCCTGAGGAAGATAAAGGCCATTCATAAAAAGGAACAGCAGTACTTTCAAATTCGTGATTTTCTGGGAGGACATTTGCTTTTAAAACAGCTATCAGGGGTTTTAACACTGTGGTAGGAACAGGACTGAGAAACATCTACATCACCAACCATGTCCTGTAGTTCATCAAGCGTCGCAACATTGCTAGCTGGGGGAAGTGATTGCCCTCATCTACACTGCACTAGTGGGGACTCGCCTGGAGTACTACATGAAGTTTTGGGCACCACGGTACAAAAAAGACATAAAGCTTTCAGAGAGTGTATAAAGGAGGGCTAGAAAGATGGTGAAGGATCTAGGGGGGAAGATATATAAGAAGCAGTTCCTTGAAGTTCCTTGGTTTGTTCTGCCCAGAGAAGAGAAGACTGAAAGGAGAACTTGTGGGGGGCTACAGCTCCTCACGAGGAGAGTGGAGCAGCAGTGCTGATCTCTTCTCTTCAGTGGCCAGTGATAGAAACCAAGGGAAGCAGTGACAGGAGGTTCAGCCTCAATATCAGGAAAAGGTTCTTCAGCAGAGGGTGACTGGGCACTGGAACAGGCTGCCAGGCACCGAGCTGCCTGAGTTCAAGAAGAGTCTGGAAAAAGCTCTCAGACACATGGTCTGATTTTTGGGTTGTCCTGTGTGGAGCCAGTAGTTGGACTCAATGATTGATGTGGGTCCCTTGCAACTTGGGATATTCTGTGATTCTATGACTCTACATCCAGCTGACAATGTACAGTATATGGGTATGTTTTATTCTTTTGTTTAAATGTACAGAAGCCATTAAGAGGTCTTCATGCTACTAAACAGCCTCTATACTCATCTACACTTTGTTTCAAAGCAGGCTGCTTGAATTAGAGTGAATATCTCTAGAAAGTGGCTACGGCAAAAGGGCAGGGATTTGCATCACCTGAGCTGCCACTTTTGATGGTACCAGAGCTCATCAGAACGTGCTGCTACTCTCTTCAGGGGCACTGGCTGTGTACCCCAGTGTGGCACATCGTGCTGCAAATCAGCTCCCAGAGTTGCTGCGAGCAGCAGCACAAATATTAGCAGAATAATTTGCAGAAGCACTCTCGGTCCAAGAATGCCATCTTGTGGTCTGTGGTTGCTGAAGGAAAATTCAAAATCTGGGTTTGCTTTCAGTGATGAAGATAAATTTTGTGTAGTATCTGTTGCACTTAAAAGAAAAAAAAAATAATTTAAAAAAAAATTAAAGACTAGTTAAAAATCTTTAAAAGTGCAAAGTAAGGATGCTGAATATTCCTGAAACAATCAGAGAGATTGCAGTTTACAAAGAAATTAATATTATCTAACAATAAATATTTTACAGCTGCAATGTTTAACAGTTACAGGGAACTGTTTTATGTGTAAGAATTATCAATTTAATTTTATGGTTTATAAATTCAGATATAAAAGTTAGATTAAATATTCTAGAGAGTGTCTTGGTAAAGAAATCTGCTCTCCCAAGAGACATTAACTATTAAAGCAGCTTTAATACAGGAGAACTGCTTTCCTATTGAGTTACATGGTAAGTTGCACAGGTTTCTTTGAAGATATCAGTGGGCATTAAATAATTTATTTACTCAACATTTTCCTCTCAACTATTTGAATATATCTGCATCCTAGTTAAATAATTTTTGAAAGGTGATTTAAATATATGTATCCTCAAAAAATATGTGTAATAAGAGAAAAATTTAATCATTACGTGGATTAGAGAGTTGTATCCAGTAGGATGCAGCATTGAATATGTCTGATACACTTGATTTTGCCATTGCCACACTTTTTCAAATTGCCTGCTTTGTAAGCAGCCCATCTTCCTGTTGCCTGATTGCTGGGCTTGGAAATCTGAGGCAATCAGATGCTCCCAACAGCAGGGCACATCTGGAGAATGCAAGTTCATTATGGAGAGCGATGAGCCCTGCTCCCTGCTCTGTCATCTGCTATCAAGGAGACTATTTCATCCAAAGATAAAAGCTAAGAGCATCATTGTTTTATGTTTTCCAAGGCCCTTCAGTGCGTGCAGCTCCTTCTTTGTACTGTTATTGTATAACTTACTATGAGGCCTCAGAATGCGAAATGCATTTCAGAACCCAATGAAAATATGATGAAAGGGCCCCTTGGTCAATATCAACAATAAATTGGAAGTGTATGATTCAGAGGGTATAAAACATGTCATTAGTAAAGGCATTACATTTTTGTTTAAATTTTTAGCATTTTATTCCAGAGACGCTGTGAAAAACATTATATTTGAAATCAAATTATACAGTAAGTAAGTATCCAGTAATAATCAGCCATTAGCATCTGCGTGAATTGAGATTCCCTTGCAGGTTCATTGTCTTAAATGGCAACTTTCCTTTACTATTTTATAATGTGTTACAGTTTGTTTTGGGTTAAATTTATAACATCAGCTGGCTAACTGTAAGAGAGTTCTGATGTAAGTTTATTTATAACATTTTATATAATGGTTATTTGCTCTGACTTAACTTTGCCTCTTCTCTATTACGCTGTTCTTTATTTGGTTTATTAATACATAGAGTTGATTCTAACTTACATACACAGAAATTGAAAAAGAAGTTGAAAAATGCAAATAGATGAATTTTTAACAGTGAGCATTAATTTTGGCTTTCCATGATGAAATTTTTCGTATCTGAGTGTCAGAAACTCTTAACTTTGTGCTGTCTAAATGAAACAAACAGAAAAGTTGAACCTCTTTTTTAAAAAAGAATCACAAACATCTTGAAAGGGGGATGTAAGATCAATGTTGGAAACGTTCGTGCCTCATTGAATATCAGCACATATCTAAAAGCCTCGAATCTATGGCAACATGGACATAGAGCTCTGAAGAGCAAAGAGAAGGGTGGAATATTCCAGTCCTTCACAGCAAGAAAGACAAACAAGCTGGGATCTTTCCACCGAGTGCTAAGCTCTGCATATGGGTAAAGAAAGGCACTCCCATGCTAAAATAATCACATCTCAGAACAGAAATCACAGAGTTTTTGAGACTGTAACCAGAGAGTAATGAATATGCCATAGACAGAACTGACAGTGTTTGCTGCAGACACGTGCTGAAAATCGTGCTTTAAAATTTCCTTTGATTAAAAAAAAAAAATCACAGCCATTGCTCAAAACTCCATTTTTCTGGATGGACAAGCTTGATCTTCTCCATGCAGACTACGAACCATCATCATGCCAACAGAGCAAAATATCTTTTAAACCATCTTTGAATTTCAGTGGGTTTAGAACAGGCTTGACAAGAATTTCTGTGCAGGAATGCAGGTTTTAAAGAGCCAAACGCTATGATCAATCCTGCATGCCTATAAGGGAACACATTTCGGTCTCTCTGTTGTATTGAAAACTGACCTTAGACATATGTGCATCCACATGTACCCGTGTAAGTAGATAACCTTGGTGGAAAGATGGAGATCATTTAAAGCAATGCCACAAAATTAGCTCTGCCATTATTACTCACAGTTCTGCTTTGCTATGAGAATTCTTTGCGACTCAAAAATGCATCAATCCAGTGTAACAATATATTTGTTGCTATCCCTTTTTATGACTCAACCGCTGGATTCTTCCGTGTGAAAATTCTGAGCCATTCTCAGTTGCTGTGAGTCACTTCATGGAGAAAAGCAGCTAAGGCAGAGGGTGCTATTTTCCACCCTCCTTTTTGGGCCATTAGCGTGAGCAAGTTGACCAGTGCACTAAGGCAAGTGATTATTTCATAGCAGTAGTATAAGTTGTGTCCCCACGGAATCAACCAGCATAAGATACCTTGGTCTGCTTTCACTGCCCCTATTTCTGATGAAGTGAGCAGCTGAAAGATGAAGTGCTACAGTGTCTGTGAACCAAAGAATCATGGAATCATAGAATAGTCTGGGTTGAAAAGGATCACATCATCTGGTTTCAACTCCCCCTGATATGTGCAGGGTCACCAACCACTAGACCAGGCTGCCCAGAAGCAAGGTGTGATTGCAGCACCATTCAGCAGCAAAACAAGTGCCACTTGTGAATCCCTCCTCAGACCAACACCACTGCAGAACAGCCCATGTTCTGTTCACATCAGACAGGTGCCCACATTGCACAATGCTCAAATAGCAGCACCTTTCACAAATATTTGGGCATTGAATCAGTTGCACAGAGACCACATCAGCAGTTTCCCAGATGTCTTCAGAAAAATGTGACAATGTGTTGTAATCCAACAAGATTAAACTCCACTGCTTTATTGCTAAATAACTCAAGTTCACAGAATCACAGAATAACAGAATTGTAGGGGTTGGAAGGGACCTCTAGAGATCATCGAGTCCAACCCCCCTGCCAAAGCAGGTTCCCTACAGCAGGTCGCACAGGTAGGCTCTGTCCTCAGAACTTTGTATTATTTTTTTTTTCAAAGGAAAGGAAACTAATTTTGAGGTTCCAAGCAAATGATCTGTGAAAGGAGGATGGTAGCTTGGTTTGCATCCAAAGAACCCATAGTTAAACCATGTAAATATTTCAAACAAACACTTTCAGAGATCTCAGGGAAGTTCTGACTACCTGTCAAGAACAAGTAGAAATCCCTCCAGACCTTGTTTTGGACAGGAGGCTGCGTTAACCACCTGTCTCTACATATGTCTGTAGGGACATGTGGGACCAGATCGGTATGACCTCCATGTTCTTTTAGATTTATTTTAACAGGCAATATGTTATGCTAAAACAAAACGGTCCCTGTGGCATCATCCATCAAAGAGAATACCTTCAGCATAAAGAGTAGACCTTCGTGGGGGAAAACACATGTTTCTTTTCAAAGTTGTCAATGTTTTTGAGTTTTTGCTAAAACAACATTTGGAGTTTTCTCTGTGTAAAAGTTGGGTGCAATTAGAAAGAGCATGTTCATTAAACCAGGATTTGGATGTGAAGTTTATTCAAGACTGGCATGGAAAGAAAATCTGAAATAATTCCATTCTTCTTATTTCTGGTAACAGACTTAAGAATCTCCTAGTTTTAGATTTCTTATCATACCTTATGAACAAAGAGACTTATTAAGGTTTCGGTGACATCTAAACTAGGTTTGTAGGACATTTTGGGTCTCCTTTATCTGTGTCTTCCAGGGCGCATTCTGTATAAGATTGGTTATATAGTATCATGTTAGGATAAAAGGATTTACACCTCAGCCGGACACAACTTGCCTCTACAGAGCACTCTAATGAGAGTTCAGACACTAGCAAACCCATACTAATGAAACAATTTTTATTTTTATTTTTTTTATTTTTTTTTACAGCTATAACCAAGTGCAACATATAATGTTATTGTAGAATAAATATGTTCTTAAAGGTTCAACTACTCTACTATTTTCAAAGTTAACTCTAGTGCTGATAATATTATTCTAGTATTACTATTGTCAAATACTTTGTCATCCAAAGACCAAGAAATGCAATAAGGCTCATTATAAATATGTGCAGTAACACTGTTAATGTAGATAACATTAGGCATATACAACAGTTGTTCAAATTAAATGTGTTAATTTTATCAGGTCAGACGGAGCATATTGAGCATGAATAAGTGCAGTTTTAACATACTAATTTACTTTTGTTGTTTTCATTTTACCAACAGAAAAAAGTAAATCCTGCAAAAAATAGGAAAATTACTTGCTTGGGTAACTGTCCTCTGACTACAGAAATGTTGGTGATAATTCCATCTCATAAAGATTGTGTACCTTTTTATGGCCAACAAAAATATTTGTAAATTTGGAGTTTTAAATTTCATCCGGAACGTTTCAAAAACTTTCAACCATTCTTAATTTGTGCCATTTCAGTTTTCCAATTTGAAACATTTTACTTCAGGAGCTACTTATACTTAGTTTTAACTCTGTACGTCTAGGGAAAAGTAAATATTTTTCACATCAGATGATCTTCACAGAAGAAGATGAGTGAAGTATTATCATACAAAAAGAAAGAGAAGCAATCCATCCAAAATAGTTTAATTCCTGAGTTAAGATATTTACTTGTAAAAAAAATCAGCTTTCACATATTCACATATGTATATATTTCAAAATTCACATATATCTCACTGCAAAGAAAGCTGGAAGTCAAGCCCATCATGGAATTCTTACGGGTGCTAAAAATCTCACAAAACCCCCAAAAATGTAAAGTGGCAAAAGTGTAAAGATATGAAGAAAGAGTCAAATAACAAGGGAAAAAAAAAAAAAAAAGACTAATTTTTGACCCATTCTACAGCTGAGCAAACATATCCAAGTCATCAGTGCTGCCAATTCTTGTGAAATTTCAGTCTTTTAGGAATTCCAATTAAAATTAAGAGGAATAACTTTGAGCCTAAACAAAATCCAAATTTCAATTTAAAATAAGGATCATTTCACTTTGAAAGAAAAAAAAAAAATCCTAGATCTTGCTGCTAAAAAAAAAAAAAAAAAAAAGACTTTAAAGTCTTGCTTTCATAGACTGTCTCAGTGGAGAAATGAAAGAAAATCACAGTTATTACTTCTTTTTACTCTCACCATTCTTGAATGTTTGTGATTGTTCTTCTCATTCGTGACATTTTCACTCTTCTTAAGTTGCCCTATAGGATTCTGACATTGCAATGGCTACATGGCTGTACTTGTTTTCTATTGCATCTTTCTTATTGAACTATAGAGTGGAAAGGACATTGAGAACTCATCTCTTCCATTCCTCCACCCTCAAGTGATTACCTTGAACCTAAATCCTTCATCACAAATGTTATTCTGCCTGTTAAATCTCTAATAACTGAAACTCCACATCAGCCATCAAAATCTAAGCTGCACACATTTCTTACTGTTGGGGACCTTTTTCCCCGGATGTCAAACCTAAAACACTTTGACTGCAATTATATCTTTTATTTCATTTTCTGCATAAAGCTGTAGCAGAAAAACATTTATTTGTGTTTAGCATTTACATGTTGAAGACTCAGTCTTACCAACTTGGAACTAACACTACTAGACAGCAATGAAACAGTCTTCCCTACCAGTTGACAAATGAAATCTGTTCTGTTGTCTGAAAAAACAAAACAAACATGTAAGCTCCACACTGCATGAAACCTCCAGGAAGATGAGTATGGCAGGACTCATGCTGCTTTGTCTTTCCTGATCCTTCTTTCCTGAGCAGGAAAAGGACAGGAATAAAATGACTGGATGAGTAATATCATGAGACGAAAACAGTTCGTCTTCTTTCCAAGTCCAAGTGTTTCTCACCCACTTGTTACTAAAAATGTAGGTGTTTAGCATATATGGCCAAATCTTATTTATATGGGACTGAATTCTGCAGTCAGATCTGTTGTGTAACCATACAGGAGTAGGACAATGGCCATCATCTATACTAGCAGCATCAGAAACTTGCAAAAATTCTCAGGTTTGTGCAAAACTCTTGGTAGAGTATGCAGTGCTTAAAATATGCTTTGATAGCTTTATGTATATCTATGTTTTAATGAACACTGTGATGTAGAAGGAAGAAGAGGAAGAGCAGCGTCTGGCCTCATTCAAGAGTTTTAAGACATGGCTAGAGGTTGCCTGAATCACTTCTCAGCTGTGTTAAATTTAGAGGCCTGTGCAGCATGAAAGACACTTAGAATGAACAACCCCTATGTGAAGTGGATTACATTATACAAGTTTGCCTATACACGTATGCATACACAGAAAAGCTGAATATACAGGTAGAGTTATCAGAACATTCTTTGTAATTAAATAGGTACAGCTTCTTATTCCTAAACCAAGATGAACTGCCTTAATTCTTTGCTCCAAACTCAAATCAACTTCAGGGCTGCAAATAATTTCAAGAGGTTACATGGCATAGATTTTTTTTGTATACGCTCTCAAGGTACCTGAAATTGCATGCTCCTTTGAGGAAGGAATCATTTTTATACTACCTATTTCTATAACCTTGAGTCTCTAGATACTTATGCAGATACGAAAGAAAAGTTGTACTTTTTAAATTGTGAAGCTAAAACCGCCATTTCAGCCCTTGAGGCTTGTTGCCACTTTAAAGCCTGTGTTAAAGGTAGAAGAACAGCTGTTTTAAAATACCCGCTTCAGCATCGGCTTCCTCCCAGTTGTTCTGTGTTGATCACATATACTCTAAACTGACAGATTTGCCCCACATGTACCAATTCAATGGAAAGTCACCCAAAGTCCTATCCATTTTAGAAGAATCTCTGGCTAATGTATTTGGATATTTTGGGTGTGTAGAGGTGAATCAGCATGTAGAAACAGCAGCTTAATGAGCACGAAGCAGGGAAAGTGAGAAGTTCTACCTCAGATTTTGAGCACAGGGAAATAACAGCACTCTTGAAATGGTCTCAACAATAAGTATTTGGTAAAAACATAAAAAATAAAAAAAAAAAGGGGAAAAAATGAACAAAGAAGCAAAACAATAGAAGGAAACCACCTCAATAAATGGTATCTCCAAACTGTGGTATTTCTGCAAGTGGGGTGTTCTGTCAGGCATGAAAAGTCTATCAAAGCACAACGTGTAGCTAATTGGCTGTACATTAAAGGTGTAACATCACAGGGAACTGGACTGCTTTTATAGGTAGCAACTGAATATAACTTCTGTTGCAGAAATAACAACGTTTGGGAAGTAAACAAGATTTTGAAATAAATAAATCCAGTTATTTCAGAAGTAAGAAGATTCAAATCTTTAATCTGAGATAAAACACCTTTAAGTTATTTACTCCAAGACTCTGAAAAACATGAGAGAGATGAAAACAATATCAATATCTGCATTGCATGTTTGATTTCGCTTTTTACTTGATGTCCCTAAAAATCTAGGAAGTTAATTGATTTCCTGAGGCCACTTTCACTCTGGGAGTCCTCAGAAGGCATGTTGAGAGACCTGTCCATTCTTGGTATGCATTATGCCCTCCAGTACACAGTAGATCACATAAGAATAAAGTCAGAAAGACAGCAGCGAACACCCCTTGCCAGCTGAGCAGAAGGTCCTTCTGGGTCAGAACTGATGCCTCATTTCAAAGCAAAGTCACACAGATAAGCTTAAATCATCACAGTTAATTAATTTGCCTATAGTAATGAAAATTTTTCTCACTGCTGATGGAGTTATCCCACTTTAACTAAGCAGCTAAATCCCTGTCAGTGAAGGAATTTCAAACCAGGTATCTTATTTCTCATTTTTGTCCCATAGAGAGGATATTTGCAGAAATAGCTTAAAATTTGGTGGAGTTGAGCAATGCCACCAGAAAAATAAACCAAAACCATTTGATTGCAGCGTAACCATGAAGACAGTGGTAAAGACAGTGGTGTTAAATGCAGCACACCCAGTTTCACATTCCTGGCAAACTCAGGTAGGGCACAGCACTGATCCCACCCGTCCATACACGCAGTTAGTGCCAGTCTAGAGGGCATTGACGAGTGCTTCCTTGACAGGCTGACTGAAAGACACAACACTTGGGACACAAAACACTCATTTATAAAATCAGTCTTTAGCAGAAGTTTGGAGTTTAGCAAACTGACCTTTTTGATAAAATAAACTTTTAAATGGAAAAGTTGCTTAACAGCTATGCCATAGAGATTCATCCTTTTCCAGCATATCTTCCCTGGAGGAAAAGTCAGGATTTAATACTGCCACATCCTAGGGCATCCCATGATCTTCTAAATAGTTCACTTCCATAACTCATCCTTAGAAAATTATCAGCTCTATCTGCCAAAGGTCTGTTACCATTGGTATTTTCTATGCGACCCTGTGACATCATTAGCAGCAAATCTACCCTGTGACTTCTGTTAAAGTTGAAGGACACTGCAAATTATCGCTCATTTCTGGACTGCACAAATTAAACCATTCCAATTAGTTATAAATTGCATGAAAAGCAATTGACATTATATATCATAATGTTTTCCATGCGAGTGTTGCTTAATCCAAAAAGTGATGTTAATCTAAAATGCATTAATTTACAAGTACAAATTGAACACAAATCTATTCTACTTAGTAGAATGCAGAAGTATTTACTGAATGATAAATATTCTAATTACCTTCACATTACTGTATTTTTTTTGTTTGTTTGAGTTTTTAATTGTGGCGTATTTCTGGAAATGAGTATCTTTCCAGACTCATATTTGTCTGTAACATATAGTATTTTTTAAGAAGCGCATAGAAGTTCAATCAAAATGCTACTTTAAAACTTTGTACTTGATCTATATGTTCCTGCAGTTGTAAATCTCCTAGTACTAGTTTTAAATAGGAAGAGCATTTACTTCAGCAGACATGTTAGGGTGAACAGAGCACGGCCTAAATAAACTGTCTGGCGCACCTTCTTGATCTTTGTTGTCACTGTAAGCTGGTGTTAATGGCAAAGCTATTCCACAAGAAAAATCATGCTATCATCATTCTCCTAAATCTTTCTAAAATATCTGTACTATGTGAACGCTTCGTCCATCAGGATGAAGGACTCAAATCCGTTAAAGATCACTGTGCAAATTTAGTGTTATCATTTGCTTAATTCCCCATGCCTTCACTTTTCCATAATAAGGGAACATAGTTTTTTTGGTTTTGTTTTTAATTTTCTTTCTTTTTACTATTTTAAAATACATTTTGGGAACTGGAGTTAACAACTGTCATCACTTTGCTTCGAGTTCTAGCAATGTAAAGTGTACTGATATGGAAATGTAAAACATTCATATTTCAATTAGCAGATCAGGAAATGGAAGTATGGTTCCTAAAGGAACAAGCAGAGAGAGACTGGTAAAAACTTAAACACATTAAAGCTGAATTTAAAACTCCTAAACTATATGTAGGAATTATTTCCTTCGGTAGCCCTCAAATGCTCTCCCAAGAAGCAGAGTAGAATTTCTACTTATTTCAATCCCATCATGGTGTACCTGTGTAGGCTGTACAATGGTAACAGCTAAAAACAGCAGTCAATATAACAATTAATAGAAATTTCCTAACATTTGCTTTATTAAGAATATTTCACATTGTGCCTCACATCTTCAGCACAGAGAAGAGACTAGGCCTTGAGTCAAGAGGTAATATGAACTTCAGGCTGTCCCCAGAACTAATTTTAGAAAGACAGGTAATAAAACAGATCCATGTAGTTCATTAACTACACCTAACTCTAGAACTGCCTGAATCACTGTCAGCTTTAGTAACCTTGGACACAGAAGATACTGTCACACTAACTAAGATTAATGAAAATACTGAACGTGAATGTGAAACAAACCAGAGTTTTCAAAACCAAAACTTTTTATTGCTGAGGTGTTAAAGTGCTAATAGTTTATTTTTATGCAAATAGCTTTTAAGAAGCATGGAAGATTTGATAGACACTTTGAGCAATTGCAATAATAAGATAGCAGCATGAGCAGGATCTCTGGCACCAAGGCATACGCAGCTGTGCAGGAAATGTTACGCTATTATCCACTGCTGCAATTGTCTTTGACCTTATTTATTTTTTATTCTGACTTTAAATTGAAAAGTCTCTGCCCTCATTTTCCAGACAGCTTCATATTTCTTGAGTGGAAATTAGAACTTAAAAAAAAATTAACCACTTGTTTTAACGTTGTCAAATTACATTTTATTTGGCTGTTTTAAACTGTTAAAACACCTTTCTGTACTCTTCACAGTGAAGAACGAGATGATCTTCACCTTCAAGAAGAAGGTATATTGGGCTGCATTAGGCAGTTGCCAGCAGATGAATGGAGCTGATCCTTCCCCTCTATTCAGCTATAATAAGGCCACAACTGGAATACTGTGTCCAGTTCTGACCACCCCCACCAAGTATTCAGTACAAGGAGACATGGGCAATACTGTAAAGAGTCCAGCAAAGAGCCACAACAGTGGGTAGGGGACTGGAGCAGATTTCCCATGAGGAAAGGCTGAGGGAGCTGGGGATGCTCTCCCTGGAGACGGCTCAGGGGGAATCAGTGCATATAAAATACCTGAAGGAAGAGTGCAAGGAGGATGGAGCCAGGCTCTTTTCAGTGATGCCTCATTCTGGGACAAGAGACAACAGATACAAACTGGAGGACAGGAGGTTCCCTCCGAACATGAGGAAGAACTCCCGTGCTATGCAGGTGGCTGGGCACTGGCACAGACTGCCCAGAGATTGTGGGTCTCCTCTTTGCAGACCTTCAGACCTGGACATGGGCCTGGACACCCTGCTCTGGGGGTCCCCCCTTCTTGGGAACGGGTTGTGTGAGGCGAACCTTCTCTCAGCCATTCTGTAACCCTGTGACACCATCACCGTGTTCCATGGAATCACAGAATCACAGAATTACAAGGTTGGAAAGGACCTACAAGATCATCTAGTCCAACCGTCCTCCCATTACCATTGCTACCACAAACTACTAAACCATATCTCATAGTTCCTCATCCAGATGCCTCTTGAACACTGCCAGGGATGGCAACTCCACCACCTCCCTGGGCAAGCCATTCCAGTGTCTGACCACTCCCTGAGAGAAAAAGTTTTTCCTTATGTCTAATCTAAACCTCCTCTGGTACAACTTACAGCCATTTCCTTGGATCCTGTTTGTTGCCTGGGAGAAGAGGCCAAACCCCTCCGCATCACAACCTCCCTTCAGGAAGCTGCAGAGTGCAATGAGGTCTCCCCTGAGCCTCCTCTTCTCCAGACTAAACAACCTCAGCTACCTCTGCCACTCCTCATAAGACTTGTGCTCCAGACCCCGTCACAAGTTTCGTTGCCCTTCTCTGGACATGTTCCAGGGCCTCAATGTTTTTCTTGTAGTGAGGGGCCCAAAACTGAACACAATACTCGAGATGCGGCCTCACCAGAGCTGCATACAGGGGGATGATTACCTCTCTGCTCCTGCTGGCCACACTATTTCTAATGCAGGCCAGGATGCCGTAGGCCCTCTTGGCCACCTGGGCACACTGCTGTCTCATGTTCAGATGAGCATCAACCAACACCCCCAGGTACCTTTCCTCTTCACAGTCATCCAGCCACTCAGACCCAAGCCTATAGCACTGCATGGGGTTATTGTGGCCAAAGTGCAGAACCTGGCACTTGGCCTTGTCGAACCTCATCCCATTCACCTTAGCCCAGAGATCCAGCTTATCTAGATCCCTCTGAAGGGCCTCCTTATCCTCAGGCAGATCGACACCACCTGCCAGCTTAGTGTTTTCTATGTTTTCAGCAGTTCAGTACGATTCTCCATTCACCATACCTGAAGATCTCAGAATCAACAAAAAACCTAGCTCAGCGTCCAAGAAACAGGGCCAGTCTCATGCAGAGTAAAACATAATATCTGAAATAAACATATTCAAGAAAACAACACTTAAAATGTGTATGTACTTTTCTTCCTCCAGTCAGTTGTTATAAAAAAGCTTTATCTACTTACACTGCTGAAACCCCCATTCAGAGATTAACATTTCCATTTAAAGTTAGGATCATTTTCTAACTCAACAACAATGCAACCAAAACCCATATTTTTTTTCACCTGGGAACACCTGCTGACAAATACTGTTTGCCAGTATTTTCAGAAGAAATGAGCATTTATAGGAAGACATAAACAACCATGAAGCAAATTAGATTATCTGAGGAAGTTGATCGGAAAAGCTCATCTTTAAGCTTCATCAGCATCCTAACTGCATCCAATATACTCACTCCATAATCATCACCCAAAAGAAGTGCTGTGGAGTAGCTTCTTTAATTTCGCTTTCTTCTGGAATATGTACATTATGGACTACTCAGTTTCATCACTGCAAATATGGGAAGTCATAGAAAAAGTTGAAAATTTAGATTGCTAGTAAAGTTCTTGTGCAATCCATCTGTAGTTTTACTTTTTTTTTTTTTTTTCTGCATAAATCCACTCATTACTGTAATGGTTGCTTTATGTTGTTGGTTTCTTTTGGGTGGGGGAGCAAAGATAGAAGCTTTCACTGAGAAGAAAAAAGAAATAGCAGAAGCAACAGAAAAAAAACACCTCTCACTTAGCACAGGTCTTAATTTTACTTTCTAAATGAACTGCTGCCAAAATGCATCATCTTCTCCTGGTTTGGACACACAGAATCTCTTTAATTCCAAGTTCCTCCTGTGCTGGTATTCAAACATCAGACTTTTAAGGCTACTTCATGGAAGTCTATATGCCAGACTGTAAACAAACTTATTCTGTAGCATCCACGGCATAGATAGAAAAGTCACACCAATTATGACGAATTAGCCTAAGAACTACTACTGCAAAATGGAAGTTCAGAAAAAAACAGTGATGCAGGTACACACATACAGGTCTGGACTAGTATTTAAGACTTTTTTTTTCCCCCAGAAACTGTGAAAATGCTGTTGCCCTCTCCCTGCCTATTTCAGATATTTGCTTTCCTTTGAAGTATTACCCATTGTATTTATTTGTAATATTGCCCAGTATTACCCATCTTATTTCACCATATCCTTGCAGAGGCTTTACCTATTCTTCACAGCAGAAACGTCAGAACATAAAAATGAGCTCAGCTTATATGGACTGCAAAATGAACAAACTGAGCCAATAGAAAAGCAGTCTGGCCAAAGTCTGCCTTTTAGAGGTGTCGTCACACCTCTTTCTTTTTAAATAAGTATTTATTATTCAAACCCTTCTGTCCATGTACTACTGGCAGAAAGTACAATGGGATGACCAAAGTCAATGCTGCACTGGATTTTTAACAATTTGGAAACAAACCACAAGAAAAGATCTTGAATAACCCTGAAGTACAGCTTGCATTTTTCTCTATTATCAACAGAGATTTCAATGAAAGAAAGCCAGGGCTCTCCAGCCTGCCCGGGTCTCGGTATTAGGCAGCACAGCCTTCTCCTGTGCCACTCCTCCCAGCTTTGTATCATCAGCAAACTTGTGGAGGGTGGACTCTTAACCCTTCATCTGAGTCATTGATGACAACATTGAGCAAGCCCAGACCCAGTCCTGACCTCTGGCGAGCACTGACAGCTACAGGTCTCCAACCAGACTGCGCCACTGACTGATCACAACACTGCCAGTCAGCCAGTTCTCAATCCACCTCTCTGCTCTTCTTCCTAAGCTTATATACAAAGATGTTAGAGAAGACACTGTCAGAAGCCTTGCTGAAGTCAAGGCACACAGCAAGGCACACTGCTCTCTCCTCATCTACCCAGTCAGTCATAGCATCACAGAAGGCTACCAGGTTGGTCAAGCATGATTTCCTCTTGGTGAATCCATACTGAATGTTCCTGATAAACTTGTTCTTTGCCAGTTTCTTGGAGATGACATCCAGAATAAGCTGTTCCATCAACTTACAGGGATAGACACGAGGCTGACTGGCCTATAGTTTCCCGACTCCTTATATTTCCCTTTTTGAAGACTAGAACGACGCTGGCTCTCTCCCGTTCTCAGGCACCTCTCCCATTCTCCATGACCTGTCAAAGATGATAGCATGTGGTTCGGCAGCCACTTCTGCTGGCTCCCTTGAGATGGCTCACCTTCTGGCTCATGTTATGGGATGCAGATAAGCAACATTTGTCACTGTGCTGGTTGGCTTAGCATATTCCCCTGTCAGTTACAATGATGTAACCATGGCCATTTTGGACCCCATCCTCTTCAGTTTAAAGCACACCTCACTAGGTTGGGCAGCCTGCTGCCAGATTGCCCTGCCTCTCCTAGACAGGAGAATCTCATGCCTCCTCCTAACAGGTTATAAACTTTCTAGAAAGTCCCACTGTCATAAAACCCCAAACTCTTGAACCAGCACCAGCCATGGAGCCAGGAATTGATGTGCCTTATGCATCTATTCCTGGTTTCCCTCCTTCCTTATACTGTCAAAATTGAAGAGAAGAAAACTTGGGCACCAATGTTCTTCACCTGTGCTCCCAGGGTCCTATGGTCTCTTTTTGATTCTGCCCGCATTCCACCTTCCATTGCCAGTCATGTCCACATTTATTTTATTTATTATTATAAATGATTGCTATATAAAAACATACACAAGGAAATTGAAAAGCGTTAAGCACAATGTGGACAGTAAATACTCCCTGCATTTGCATTTCACTTCTGTATGTGTTAAAGATTTCCAGAATTATTTTACTGTTAAAAAACGACCATCACCAATGCAATCAAGCATAAGAGCTTTTGTTTAACCTAATCCCTTGTGAATATCAACAATACAACCTTTCTTTATCAGTCTACAGGGCAGAACAAGTGTCTCATCTTTCACCTCCAAACTTGAATATTTTTGTGAGTAACCACTGCATGCTCGGCTTCCACGATGTCACCAGCAGAGCAAGCAGCTCCGGGTAATGGTCTGTTTATAATGCTTGAGAATGAACCTGGAGCAGAACCCTCTAAACAGGAATCAACAGCTAAGTGAGTGAACTGTGTGAAAAGGTAACGAGGTAACACGCCTGTCACGATAAATAGAGAGCCAGAGCCAGGAGTTGCTGCTCTACGTATCAGCTCTATGGTGAAAAATAAACACTCCCCAAACTCGCAGCAAGACCTGAGAAATCTACTTGTAATGGATTACAAAAAGTAGAAGCAGAAAAGACTGTTTAACAGCAAGAAGTTTTAATAGCAGCATTTTAAAAAGAAAATATTAAATATTTTTGTGAATGTTGATGGTCTGTGTGTATTGCTCCCTCTAGTGTAAAAATACAAAAATCACAACAAACATTGCAAAATCCACTGCATTTGGTAACAAATACAAACTTTTTTTTTTTTTTTTTTTTAAAAAGAAAGTCATTACACTCCTTCTTTTCCCCTAAATATTTATAACATGATTTCTCACATTTTAATACAAGAGAGGACAAATTAACTTTGTTTCAGCTTCTGATCCAGGACTCTCACCCTTTATTAGCTGGGGATGATCACACCGGAATTGACAATTGAATATACAAATCCACACCCTGCTTTTACTGCTGTGACGCTCCATGAGAAAACAGTAGGATACCTTTAGGTAACGTGTTGTTCCCTCCTTCTTCCTCCACTAGAATACTAATTTCTACTCCATGATTACTTCGGTTACTAATGGTCAAGAGCAAGGTCTAAAACATAGTGAAACACATCCTCAGACACATGCGTATTTATTTGACTATTGAGATAGGCCATAAAATTAGGAAATAAAGCAATTTTGGAGATCAATCTTCCCTTCCTAAATAAGCATGCATTTCCTTAAAACACATCACCGACGAGAAACAAGTCTGAGAAATCATTTTACATTTGAAACCAACCTGAAGAACCACTGGATAATACTTTACTTTGGCATAGTGTAGGAAAAGCTGTAGCCACTGCTGCAACCTGAGGACTGGGACAGTTTCCATCAAATGCACAGAAGAAAAAAAAAAAAAATCACAGCCTTCCATGCCCATTTCAGCAAACGAATACACAGAGTAGTTTGTACAGGCATTCTCTCAAAATCAAGAAAACGTTACCTTCTCCAAGAACTGACAGGAGATGCCTCTGCGTGTCTAACTTATTAAGCGGGAATTTATACTTCAAAGGTATCAAAGTTACACCCATATGAAATTATCATCTCCCTACTCTGAACTCCAATTAATCTTCCAAGGTCTGAAAGACCCCCAGAACACATTTTCTTTTCCTGCCAATCATTATCCAGTTTCACACACACTGATCTGGCAGCCCATGTCTGAAACACGACCTGGCACAGGCTACCGCTGAAGGCTCTCTTAAAAAGCAACCCTAGAAGATCACAAGAGGTCTACTGTCTCAAGTTAAGTGCAAGTTAAGCTCAATTCCCATCAAACATAAGCAAAGTGAAATGGCAGATCCTCAAAGTCATTACACAAAAGTACTAATTAAAGCAAATGACCGAATTTTCATTTTAGTTTTCTACCCGATGTGTCAATCATTTCTGTCACAGCAGAACACCTGCCATCGCTATTTGCCCTGAAGCAAAATTTACTGTCAAGACTGGGAGAACTGTTTGCTCGATCATTTGTGAAACTCATCCAACTGAACTCTGCAATTACCGTAGTCCATTACAGGCAATTGCTGTAAGTAGGGCATAACTAGAATACCTAGCACACAGAGGGCTCAGTGAGGATGGCACTGCATGCTGCAGCAAGAAAGCAAGGCTCTGGAACTAGCACCTCTTTAACAACTCAGTCATGGATTAAGAGCATGGGGGCTACAGCAAAATTTCAGGGGCCAAATTCAGGACAAAATTAACAGTTGAGAAAGAAATTTTATTTCAAGCTTCTAAGGGGGTATTACAAACAATAGAGAATAAAAACATTAAAAACTATTTATAAAGTAACTGTCCCTTTAAAATAAAGACTCAAGCAGGTTTAACAATGAAATATGCTATCCATGAAGTTTTAAAAAAAGGTTTAAAAAGTATTGGTTTTGCTGTATTCGCTAATCCTTTATAAAAAAAAGCTGGGCATAAATACTTCGTGCATTCATATGCATTATTTGGTGTTTCATATTATATAACTTGGTACAGTATTTAAGATATCACTGCAAAAGAGTTCAAACAGTGCATTTATAAATAATGGAGTCATTATAAATCACATTGCAAACATACCTTGCCATTTTCATTGTTACAAATTCTGTATTCTCAGTGAAGGTAGGAATAAAGTAGCTACAACAATCAATATCTTGACTTTATTATTTTTCTTTTTTTAATATAAAAATGCAATTCTGGAAACCCCCCTCCTTCTTCCCCCTGCCCAAACATAATGCTTTACTTCTTAAAAATAAAAATAAAGTACTAATTCTATATACATCACATGTACCATACAAAAATGTATCCAAAGTTTCTATTGCTACCAAAGTGTTCTAAATTAAAAGTTACATAAATCCCCTCCGTGGAAACAGAAGATTACAAGTTACAAAAAAATCAAATTACACACAAACCATCAAGTTATTTTATACAATTTCCAATACATTTTTTTTCTCCCAAAGCAAGTTGTCTTCTCATGTGCCTGTATAAAAATGCATATCAATATATTTGTCAATTTTATTTGTCATTATAAAGCAAATTAATACATTTTCTACAATAAATAAAACACAGGGAGGCACATATATCAATAAAATAAAATCAGTGGGAGATAAATGGGATATGGTTTTGAAAGAAATAATGTGCTTGCAGGCTTTAAGCCGGATTTGTTTAAAACAAAAACAATCTTAAGCTATTTTGGGCAACTATGGAGTGTTTTTGGTGATTTGCAAGTGATGTACATAGTAATTTTTTTCCTTGATGCCTTTCTCACAAAGTACCCTCCAAAATAATGCAACTTCCTTTCTTAAAATACATATTTCTAATTGTAAATTTACATCAATCTTAAAATATGTGGTACTTTGTGCAAAGAGCAATGATTTACACAAACATTCAGAAGTCTTTTTCAGAAGCTACAGACCAAGGAAGAAATGATACAAGCAGCACCATATCGTATATGATTTAGGCAAACATATATTTGATGTAATTTTGATATTAGGCTTTACAATTCACTAAACACCTTAAGCTGGAAGATGGTGCTTAGGTAACTTAAACTTAGAAAGAAAGAAGAAAAAGCATGGAAACAAAAACCAACTCCCTCCCCAGCAAAATTATAAAAGAAATTAAAGAGCTATCTAAAATCAGAATAAGTTAAGTGTTGAATATACAGTTATGTACAATTATGCACACTATGAACAAGATGTTTTAACATGTTTAGTGGACAATCCTCCAAACTATAATAAGATAAAATCATTTATCAATATGGCAATGGTGATTTAGAAGAATTGCTCAACAATTTCAAGTTTGCAGAACTCAGCCACTGAATCAACAATTAAGGGGTTGTATCTTCAATACATTCTTTCAGACAAAGAGGTTCGTAAGTAGAGTTCAAGTCTGTGTGGTACTTTTCATGCCTTGGTAGAATCTGTTAGTCAATATCACTGAAGTCACTGACTGGTTCTCCATGTACTCTACTCAGGTGGTTCATAGCACGATCAAAAGCAATCCTTACTGCTTTTCGAATGCTTGAGTTGCGACCTTCCATCATTTTTAACTTGTCTATGGTCTCATCTATCCCAAGGGGAACCATTTTAGATTTGGGAAGCCACTGCCTAAAAGAAAGGGTAAAATAAGTAAGTTAAATGTCAAATAACATCATCAAGTTTATACAGAACTGCAAGGCCTGCCATATCATGTTTCCAATTTAGTGGGTCAGATTTGCCATCTTAAATAAAGTAGTAAAATTCCTTTTATATTATTACTTGCTTAAAATATTTTTTTAAATACATAATATTAAGAAAGCACCTTCCATGAAACGAAGAATACATTCTAGTTCAATAGATAATGTATTATTTAGTGACAAGTATCAACTGACTGAAATTGGCATGAAATATTTATGCAATTTAATTTAGAACCACACAATCA
This sequence comes from Alectoris magna, assembly GCA_030625065.1. Classification (NCBI taxonomy): domain Eukaryota; kingdom Metazoa; phylum Chordata; class Aves; order Galliformes; family Phasianidae; genus Alectoris; species Alectoris magna. The sequence continues at coordinate 179,716,792 of CM060560.1, read as the reverse complement.
CAGCATATCCCGAGCTGAAAGGGAACAAGAAGGATCATGGAGTCCAGCTCCTGGCTCCATACAGGACCACCCAAAAATAAAACCTTAAGTCTGAAATTAGTGTTCAGATGTTTCTTGAACTCTGACAGCCTGGGACCATGACCACCGCTCTGGGGTGCCCATTCCAGTGCCCAATCACACTCTGGTGGAGAGCCTTTTCCTAATAGCTAACCTGACTCTCCCCTGTTGCAGCTCCACACTGTCCCCTCAGGTCCTGCTGCTGTCACCAGAAAGCAGAGATGAGTGCTGCCTTTTCACTCTCCTCGTGATGAAGCTGTAGGCCACCATGAGGACACCTCTGTCTCTTTTTCTCTGGGCTGAAAAAACCAAGGGACTGCAACTGCTCCTCACACATCCTGCCCTCTAGACCCTTCATCTTCACAGCTCTCCTTTGAATGCTCCCTAACAGTTTTGTGTCCTTACACTGTGGAACCCAACTTGCAAAAGAGCTCAAGGGGAGGCTATACAAGCACAGTACAGAGCATGACAATCCCCGTGCCCTGCTGGCCTGGTACATTCCTGGGTTCAATATCAGCACCAGCTTGTAGATCAAACCAAAAGACTATTTAACACTTAATATTATTGTCTTCCAAATAGATCACAAATAAGTACCCTTCAGTACAATATGTCTTAGTCCAATAACAGACTTAAGCATGAAATTTTAACATTACAGTTGTTATATTCATGGGGAAAAGTATCTTTAAGACAGCATCTTAATCATTTCTTAGATTTAAGCTACAGAGTTAAAATTTTAAGCCACTGTATCAAGCAAAACATTTCAATAACATACCAACTTCTTTTATTGTCAAAAAACAGTACTAAGAATAGTTTCTCATCTGATTTGGTCTGCATTTGTTCTCCAATCTTCAGTACATCCAAAGGTGGCACTGGTATAGTAACACCATTGTGATGACCAGCAACACGAGGCATTTTAGGGTCAATGATCTGTAAAAGAGAAGAAAAGAGATGTCCTACTTTTTAAAACTGCATTTTACGTATAAAAGAAGAAATAAACCCAACCTGTGTAACACGTTCCAGCATGAATATTTGTTTCTGCAAAGAACAAGTTAATCACACAGAATCTGAATCAAGAACGGCTTTAAACAAGGGAGGGGGAAAAAAAAAAAACAAAAAAAGAAAACCAGGAAAAAAAAGTAACTTTCAAATACTTTGTGTAAGCTATTTAATTATCAGAAAAGGCAACTCATTTTTCAGTGAACTGATTAGTGAGAATCACAAATGAAACTCCTTTGTAAGTAACACACAGCATTAACAATTGCTCAGCTGCCACCAAAAATGGTGTCTGCTCCACCCACATCCTGTCCAAAAAACTCTTATTATTTTTCCAGCTTCTGCGTTAGTATCTACCTTAATTTACAATAAGCTGGTAATGGAAGTCAACGGAAAACTAATACTGTAGAGTTCGTGGAAATCACAAGAACCTTATTCTCTTGACTGAGGTAAAATCATCAATCTACTAATCATACAGAGAAACATCAGTGTTTACATAAAAGAGGGAAAAGGAACCTTCCGGCACCTCCTACTTATGATCAGTTTAAATCTGACAACAAAGTGCACCATTCAAGAAACAATCAATCACAATATAAACATCTGATCCAAGTGTGCTTGGGTCACCCACTGATGGGTGAATTTCATGCTCAGAACCTCGTCTCCACTAGTTTTAAATGACTGCATAACTACACTACCTGATCTCCCCAGTACATATATGTCAAAGCAGTCATATTATCATCTAGTTTATCATATCAATAAGGACAGGCTGGACTGCTGGGCTGAGGCTGAGCTGGGCTGGGCTGCGCATGATGCTCAACGAGACCAAGTGCCAGGTCCCACACTTTGGCCACAACAACCCCAGGCAAGACTACAGGCTTGGGTCAGGGTGGCTGGAACACTGTGTGGAAGAAATGGACCTGGGAGGTGTTGGTTGACTCTCAGCTAAACACGAGCCATCAGTGTGCCCAGATGGCCAAGAAGACCAACAGCATCCTGGCTTGTATCAGAAATAGTGTAGCCAGCAGCAGCAGGGAGGTAATTATACCTCTGTACTCAGCTCTGGTGAGACCACACCTCAAGTAGTGGGGAGCGTCTGAAGAAGCTGTGATTGTTTAGTCTGGAGAAGAGAAGGCTCAGGAAAGACCTTATTGCTTTCTACAACTACCAGAAAGGAGGCTGGAGAGAGGTGGGGGTTAGCCTCTTCTCCCATGTAACTAGTGACAAGACTAGACGGAATGGCCTCAAGTTGTGCCTGGGGAGGTTCAGGTTGGATATTAGGAAAAATTTCTTCTCTGAAAGAGTGATCAGGTGGTGGAACAGGCTGCCCAGGGAGGTGTTTGAGTCACCATCGCTGGAGACATTCAAGAAACCTTTAGATATTGTAATAAGTGACATGTTTTAGAGGGGAAATATTGGTGGTAGGTGGACAGTTGGTCTAGGTCATCTTGAAGGTCTTTTCCAACCTTGGTTGAAAGTAACGGAGCCACAGACTATTTCTATAGCACCAAACGCCCACCAAAAAAAAACGTATTTTCTCTACAAGCTGCTGATTTCAGTAGAACTGCATTTCCTTCTCCTAAAACAACACAGACAACAGCTTTAGGTTTATGCATACAATTCACAACTGGATAAAATAATTCAATTTATACTACCAAGTACTTTGTTTCTTTAATAAGCTTCAGAAACAAAACAAACAGGATATTTTTATACTCATTTTGCAGCAGAAAATATCTCTAATTCTAACACTACCTAGATACCCAACTAATCCTTTAAACAAATCCTTTAAACTGCATACTGCAGTTACAAAGCCTAGTGAAATATGTACAGTAATGGATATCATGGGCTCAATATCTGGTATTGTAACAATTTTACAAACAATTCATAGAAAAGCTATAAAGAGGTGCAAATTGATCCACTTTTACTCGTGGTAGTTTATAACTTCCCATTCAGGCAGAGTCATGGATGTGGATTTTCAAACCGTAAACAGTATTGCTATTTGTATCAGTATGTACTGATGGAAAACCGTGCACTCACCAGAGCTGGATAAGAGGGATATCCACTGCATTTGGCCCATACTACTTTCAGAGGCTCAAGAACAGATGTTGCAGCATCAGTAGAAATCCACATACTGCTATGACCAACTTCTGAAAACAAATAATAATTACATGTAAGATTATAATTTTAAAGAATGAAGCCTCAGACAAATCTTCTGCAGTTGTTTTCTAACCAATAAAACACTATAATTAGAAAACAAATGTATGCCAGTGACACTTTCCACAGAAACATCAATAAAAAATAGAGATAGCATTCCTACCTATTACCTATTCCTCCTCTTTAAAATAAGCAGTGCTTATTATGACATCTGACATGCAAATAAACATTTTGACATAGAAAAAGAAGTGCTAAAAGAAAATGGCTTCAAGACTTCCAGGATAAATAGTAGTGGGAGAAAGATTCTTGAGCTGATCACTAAACAAAGAGGTCAGACATTCTCCACAGCAAGTCAATTTTCAAACAGGCTTTCCGTTCCATTATAGTTTATTTCAATTAATAATAATCTCAACATCCCAAGAAAATACTGTATTGGGAAGTTTAATCCTAGACATTCACTGTCCAGTAACCAAAGTTATCAAAATGCAATAATTCATAGTAACCTGCCGCCACAACTTAAACAGGATGTTAGATATTTCTGAAGCTGAAAATTGTTACAGGTTCTATCACAGCTATACATATCAGACGAGCAAAAGAACCAAACACAATTTTCTACAAGGTTTAAGAGCTCAAACAAGTACTCAAAAGAACACAGGGATGTTTGCTATCAATTCCAGCAGGCTTCCTTTACAGATGAGACTTTTAATCAGTAGATTCCTTCATATAAAACCATGGAAATGACGTCTTTCTACTGTTCTTTTTTTTTTGTTGTTGTTGTTTTGTTTTTTTAACTGAACTACATAGCCTTGGAATAAATGATACTAGACCTATTTACTGGCTTATTTACTTGTTCCTTTTTACATATTTTTAGAGAAGTTTTTTCAGAATTTTATTTCCTCAGTAAAAGCCACAATATTCTTCAGATATAAAAAAAATAAAAAGAATACATATGGGCATTCTTATCCTCTTAAGACTACAGCTGAATATATTAAATACTGGACACTATGGAAACACACATCACTACCAGAACGGCTTATCTATATTTATCTTAAAACAATTGATCAAAGTAATTTCTAACACTATGAAGAAAGTAACTTGAGCAATTTTATATCTCTGCTTTATTAATATTAGTACGTTAAGCATTCACATGGAAGCTAGATAGAGTTATGTTTAAATATCTGTATCTATTACATTAAAACAGTGCAGGGCCTCTTTTTTGGAACAGCTAATAGAAGAAACCAAAGAAGTCTACGTTATTCTTAGCTGCATAGTTCATATAAAATGAAGAAATGATATTTTAATGCAGTGTAGAAGGTGACACATAATCTAACTGCATGCAGCAAGGTTCCTTCAGAGACTTCTTGGGTGTAACAATAGGGAAGAATCTCAGAATGTTTTCCTAGTAAGAATTTATTCCTAATGGTGTTAGGGGTTAGGTTTAGTAAGCTAGTGCATATCACACAGAATCACAGAATTATCGAGGTTGGAAAAGACCTAGAAGATCATCCAGTCCAACCATTACCAATACTTTTCTTTTATGCCATACAAATCACTTATTTCCTCAATCTATAAGAGACTGCATTTAAGTTAGCAGTCATGACAATGTACTCTTAAGTTTTCTAAATAACAGTACTCCCAGTATACGAAAACTGACAGTAACAAAATACGAAACATCAGACTTCAGAAACAATTTAAAACAGTTAAAAGACAAGGATGTCTCATTAAACATTTCCTCCCCTTGCATACTTTCTACTTCTCACAATATTTCAAAAACAACTGATATGTTTGTTTTTTTTCCATGAACATTCTCATAAAGAAGTTCACAGGTCGAACTTTTTAAGGGTAGGTTAAGCAAAACACTCATTAGGTGTTAGCCTCACAAGCTTCAAAACTTAAGATACTTCTGCCTTCAAAAACTGAGCTAAGAACTTCAAAACTCAGTATCTGCACAGCTTTCAGAAAGGACAGAGTTTTTTTTCTGTAGGGCGGTTACTAATGAATTTTGTTTTGAACCAGAAACTTCAACCTCAAATAAGAGAGCCTTTTTTGACTGAAATATGACCACCGTAGTTTAGAGTGCACAGCGCTGTCAGGTTTTTTTTTCCCCCCCCAAATTACTTAGAGGCAACTTTCATGTTAACATTTAAATCTGCAGATGAATCCACAGACACTGAGTATACTGAAGCTCCAAAAATGCTGCTAAGACAGTTGTGATTCCTCCAGAGCAAACAGATTATTCTTTAGCACAAATGATACACTGGGGAGCTTCCCTTTTATTGTCTAACTTTTGGCTGAGCAAAGTGTTCTCTGTCAATGACTTACCAGCTGAAAAGAAGACCACGCAAAAGTTGAAGTGATTTGAATAAGATACCGTGAAATGTTCCCCTAGAATATGTTTCCCTACAAACTGCCCCCCTCCCAACTCCTGCTCACCAGTATGAAATGACTGAAGGGAAAACAGCACCTAGACACTGATGAAAAAAATGTTGCTAAGATTTACCAAGGGAATAAAAAAGTCTGAGAAGCTGGGACAAAGAATTTACAAGCTGAGATAAAAAGACAGAGAGAGACAGAAGCTAAGAACAGAAGAGGTAGATGAGAATCTTGGATAAATGAGCAATTCAGGAGGAGACAGGCAGAAGAACGCTTTGCCACTTTGGCACCACAAATTCGCAATCCTGCAAAGGAAGCCAGGACATAGAAATCTCAGCACAGCCCTGTATACAAACTGTTTATGAAAACCTCTCATAGTACACATCTCTAGTGTGCATGTATTATAGTGATTACATACATCAGTCAGTGCAAAACTGCATCTCATCATAACCGTACTAATTACAACATACCATGCCAGAGCTTTTGAGACAGCACCTTGTAAATAAAACCAAAATATACTTTGGACTTTGGGACAGTGCAACTGTAAGCACTGTGTTTGGTCCTAACGCATGGACACTCTTGTCAAACAGAATTCTTCAAGATAGTTTGCTAAGCACAGGCAACCCTTATTTTAGTTGCTTTGTAAAATCTAGCAGTTTACTAATCTAAGAAACCATGGCAAAGTTCTAGCTATGCACAGAACATAAGCAGCACATTTCACTTCACTCTTTGTTTACCTCTCTTTGTCTGCCAGTGCAGACAGCAAAGAACTCAAATTAGACAGAATACCTATTAACATATAAAATAATGCTACTTCTCCTTCTTTTAAGCAGCTCTATGGTATAACTGAGAACAGAGAAAGAACTAAGATCAAGGAGAGTTCTGAAAAAGCATGTACAGAAAGTGGAAAGCATTAAACGTAAGACTCTCCAGGACAGAAAAAGAAAAGCAAATGGAAAAAAAACACGTCTTGTATAATAGGATATCATACAAATAATAAAGATACTAAACCCAAGAGCAATGAAACAGCTGAAAACAGATCAGCTGCAAGAAAGACAACAAAATGGACCATATGGGAAGTAAAGAACAGAATAAGACAAACTAAGAGACAGGTGAAAATGTCCTGGTTAAGTGGAGAAGAGCTGCAAGGTCAGAAACTAAAGACAGGCCTGCTAGACACAGCAAGCCTGATCCCCAGCATCAGTGTAGGAACACTGTATTCTACAAACACAGCTCTACTTACAGATTAGAAAACTTATGTTTTGCAAAGCAATTAAAAACACACACACAAAAACAGAAGATATATTATCAAAACTTAACACACTCTCTAAAATCTGGTTATTATACTCTATACTCCTAAAAATTTCCACTTTTTTCCAACTTTTCTTTTTCCTGAATCAAAGCAAACCATGTCTTACTCATCTGTCAATACAGAAAAGTATGGAGGAGTAAGCTCCAAACCAAAAAGCTAAAGAAAAATACTAAGACCCACAAATAGTACTGCAGTTCAAGTTTTGCTTGTACAACTGGAGTAGCCTAAATCACTTTAAATATCACTTCCTGATCAAAACCAACATCTTTTCTCTTTGAAGTTTAAAAAAAGTTGGAAGTAAAAGCTAGCATTTTCTGCTGTGCTATCAACATCACTTACAGAACTCCCAGATGTTTTCCAGCAGAGAAAATAATATTAGAATCAGTTAAACTAACAGACAAAATATGATTATAGAGCATTATTAAAAATACAATCATTTATAGTTACCAGCTGCAATTCTTGCTGCTTTGGCATAGTTTCCATTTTCAATGCAAGATATCAATTCACTTCGATCCTCCAACGTGTGTCTCCGTATAAGTGCTGGTTTACCTTTACCACACTTTGGTAGGCTGAAACTGTAAAAGTATTAATAATATTACTCAATGAATTAACATAGCTCACTAACAACGAAGATAATGAACAAGAATTTAAAATTCTACAAGGGAAAAAAAGAAATCATACCAGCAAACTAGTGAATTTCATGCAACAAAAATTAAACAACATAAAAACTAAAATCAAAAAGTACTTTTACACATGTAACCCGCTAGTTATCAGTGAAAGACAAACAGTATTCAATTGCACCTCAACTTTTGAGCACGTATAAGCTGCACCATGTAGGATCAGCTACTTCACCTTCAGAGTTACAAAGGATACTGGCCAATGGAAGCCTCTACTCCAACAGTCCCACTAAACCGAAAATGCAATTATTTTCTGTGCATTTCAGCAGAGGTGATAGTGGGTCACCTCTGCTGGTGCAGGTTTTTTTGAGTGTGGCATGCAGGCTCATGTTCATCAGTGGCAATAATGCATAGCTAATGGTGGTAATTCTGTTGAAAAAGAATGCTTTGCAGCTAAGAACTTCCTCTATCAAATAGTCTCATTGTGCTCTTTGTATCTGTTGTAGTATCCATGGAAATAAATAGGTGGTGTTATATTTGTACATTTTTGGAAGATGGTGCACCATTAGTGATGGAGAAGTACATATCACTGGTGACAGTGGAGACTATTCTGACAGCCTTATAATTAGCAACAGACTGCACAAAGAAACAACGAATGCTTGGTATATAGGTACTACAATCACTGCAGAAACTAACCAGTGACCTGAGTCACAGACCAATAGTCTACAGTTTCACAACTGCTGAATTTGCCTTCCCTGTGCAGAAGACTCAGCTATGCAGATTGCTCCTTCTCATTATCCCTACAAACTAAATATATGCATTTTTGAGTTCAGGACTGTGAAGGTAATTAAAACAAAATTCTACACATATAAACTTGTGTATGCATCTATCTATATGTATTTATACAGAGCAGAAAAGCAAGACAAGCACGGTTAATAGCAAGTGCTTGGATCTGCAGTAACCCAAATAGAACAATGGAATACCAGTAATCCCAGAAAGCACCTCAGGTTTGACACACAACTGTGAAAACTGAAACTATTTTTTTTTCCTAAACCGTATGCAATTCTTCAAGGTGGATCACAAGCAGCAGGAAAAAACTGACATATTCAACCTCAAATTTATAGTTGAGATTTAGTTTTACCTGGTGTTACACAAAAGACTGTTACTAGATGAAATACTAGATTCTGATGCACAGCGGCGACGAGGTTCAACTTTTCTCCCTGCAGCATCATCTAATGCTCTCTCTTTACTGCTGTCTCCAAAACCATTTGAGAGACCTACGGAACAACACAAAAATAAACTGCATCAAGCTGGAAATCACATTGTTTTCAAGAACAATTTTATATACACAAACATCGTGTTATTACTGTTCTTAAGTAACTCTTAAGTATTTTGATGTGATGAAAAAGAACAAAATAAAACAAAATACTAAAAAAACAAAAGTATTATAAATAGTAGGATCTTATCATCTGGTTTGAAAAGTTAGGATGGAAATTTAGGTAACAGAAAAACAGTGAAGATCACAGTATGGAAAATGCCAAATGGAGTATCAAATTAGTCTCCGTTTGCAATGTTTCCAACATGTAGTTTACTAAAACAGTCAGCCTGCAGAAGTTGGGTAGAAAAGCCAAGGAAAAAGAAATATTACGCATCAGTCAGATTTACCGTGTCAGCAAAAAGCTCACTTGAATACGGAGTTACAAACACCAATCAAGAACTACTGACAATTATTTCCAAATACAGTAAGAGTGGTAGGGATTCTCTCCTGAAGTTATCTAGTTCTTCCTGAAAGTCTTTTAGTAAATTAAAACTGACATCATAATGTCCATTTTCTGAGATCGAAACTTACTAGTATGTATATGATTTTATTTTTACTATTTTTCTCCAACATAAGTTTAGATATTGTATTTTTACTTCACAAGTTTAATGAAAATTTAACAGAAAACTCCTGATTTGATGGGCTGTCATTAATCCTTCCCTGGCTTGCCAATTCAGAAAATGCTTAGAGCTTGTTAAGCTATTTGATTAAACAGATCACTGGAAAGGTTTGAAGAAGCTTTCATAAGAATTTTCTGTTTTCTTTTTTATGATAGAATCCAACATCAACTCCAAGATATCAACAGAATTGGCTGAAGACAACAGAACGAGTTTGCAAACAGCTACTGCAAGCTGTAGACCACAAAGAGAACAGAATTCTCACATGAACTCAATTCTGACTACACTTATTTTCTGACAATAATTAAAGTTTTCACTTAATATTTAAGACCAGCATACTTCTCTTAATGCAAGAACGAACCCCTCATCACAGCCATCCTATTATTGGTCTTAAAAGTCATCATGATTTTTGTTCATGGTTAATTAACTGATGCATCTTCACATGCATCTCTATAAGGCATTGAACTAAAAGAAAATCAAGACAAAAATTCCTTTTGTTTTCCTTCAGTTTGTCTACTACAAAAATTTCTGCAAAGAAGGATGACAACTAATAAACTTAAGCTGACTGAGTTACTTCATATTATCCAGTTATTTCAATGTGTTCCCATTTAGTAACCTCATTCCCCCCAAAGACCTTGCATTTAGATTAACAATAGTTTGAATATTTAAGAGTTTATTCAGTAGTCTGTAATATTTAAATATGAGCATTCTCTTTCACTGCCATTTAGTATACATTACAGAATATTTAAGAGTGTTTCTGAACTCCCATATTTGGCCTGAATTTCCTATATAAGGAAAAAAAAAAAAAAAAAGTAGGACTTTAGTCCTACACTATGTGAAAAGCCCTGTAGAAACAGAGCGTGCTTTTTTTGTTTTCATCCTGCCACAAGCCAGGCACACATTACTTAAGTTACCATGCAGGCACCTAGTTAATGTACATCAACTATCAGCAGAAACAAGTTAGATCAGAGATTACATTTTAACTCCATGACAGATCAAGTAAACATTGCTATCAGAGCCAGAGCAGGGTTCAGCTTCCCAATGGGCTGAGAAAGTTAAAGGAAATATATATTCAATGTCCTAAGAGTATTTAAGTGTTTAACTACACGTATTCCAAATACAACTTATACCAGTGCTGTATGCATACACTGCTAAGACAAAACACGTGTCAGAGGTGGCTTCCCATTTTTATTGCTTCAGTAAGTTTCTGATTATGCTGCTACTTCCACCGACAGTTTAGCACCCTCGGTTCTTTGCAACAGTTTCTTCTCATCTTCACCTCTTCAAGAGCAAGAAATGTAACTCTGTGATTAACTAGTTTGCAGTCACACAGTGGGAAAAGCAACCATGTGATTTCAAGGCTGCTGATGTTGAGAAACAAGGAAAGCAACGGGAACACGCAACTACAGCAACGGAGACAGCTCTCTGCAGTGGCAGTCCCATTTAAACAGACTGCATCAGGAATATAAAAACTCATTTTACAGCAAAGTTCTTCTAATCTACAGAATGCTTGGCAACACTGAAGAAAAAAAAAAAAAAAAGAAAAGCCTGTTTTTCTGACAGTCTTCCTCCCCTCCCACCCAGACACATTTATCTTAAATTTCCTCAACTTCAAGCCTTTAATGACATCAGCTTACACAGACCACGTGGCTCAGTCTATGCAATGCGTTCTTAAAATATTGCCTACTTCTTACAATTTCTTTAGAATGGAAGACCTCAACACTTCATATAAGCAAAACACTCCTCTCTTCTCACAAATGCAGCAGTTCCCGAGCGACCACATAACTTAACACAGAAATCCAGACAACAACATTCTTGTGCTTTATGATATAACCCATGTGCAAAAAATGAACAAATATACTACGCAGGTCACTCCAAAAGTAATGCCTCCTATTTATTGCCATGGATACTACAACACATACAAAGAGTACATAAAATAATGCTGATAGAACAAATTCTACACTACAAAACACTCTTCTTCAACACAGCCACCATTAGCTCTGCATTCTTGACGGCAATAGACAAGATCATGGTAAAAATCTACACCCACTGTTGCTGTCAGCACTGCTGAAATGCACCACCACCACCTCACTGTGCTCACATCTGCAGAGCAGTCTCCACTGACGTTCAGCAAATGTCAATAAATGCCAGTGGGGGCCATTCTTCTGCATGGAGGAATTCAACAATGCACCTTTGCTTCATATGAACTTCCATTCATGTCAGATGCCATTCTGACAGACTGCTGCTATCTGTTACATGGCAACAAAATGCAACAGAATACTGGTGGATGGCTCAACCTCTATTGTCATACCACCAACATCTGCCTCTGACATCATGGAACAACACAATATAATAGGAGAATCTACTGTAAGAGCAGATGATTCTCTATGTATTCCGTACCCAGGAATTTGTTTTCCAGAACATTTTAAAAAATTCCTTCTCCAATGAACAAAGAAAACACGCAATCTCCTCTAGCTACTAGAACAAGTGAAATCAGATAAGATTCCCATTTGCTTTGAGGAATTCATAGTTTACTTGCTTTACTAAGAAAGCCAAATAAAGAATACTTACAGGAGAAGTAACTCACCCTGCTTTCGTAGCATTAGCCTGGGTAAGTTTGCAAGAAACATGTATGAGCCACTCATTTACACTTGGCAAGAGCTCATTACGCCGTTAGCTCAAATGAGCTAACATTAAGTGGAGCTTCATTTGGTCAGATTCTAAATGACTTATACATACCTCCCTCACTGAAACCTTAGGTTAAAAACAAAACAAAACTCCCGAACACCAAACTAAGACATTTCATTAGTGGCATCTTTTTAGTTCCCTCTTTTTACATTTCTTCAAAACAGTAGTCCACTCAAAGGCTGAATGTTGTCTTTTTTTTGTTAAATAAAAATTCATTAATAGTTAAGTTTGCTATCCATCTTAAGCACAGAGTTACCGCTTCTTACTATTTTCAGTTCTAGACTCTAATTTAACATAGAAAGTTTCTTGCCCTATCAATCCTGGCACATAACACACAAGCATATAAAAATAATCCTAAAAAACAACAGTAAACTTAAAATAAATGAAATCAAAGAAGATGAGGTTGACTATTATCCACAGGTTTCTCTCTGCCCTGAAAACTGTACTTATCATGGAAAGTTTTGGTTTCTTAACACTAGTAGGTTGCCCTTAAAGTGAAGTTAAGACAGACTGACTGCTTACATCAAGCAACTTAGAATCTTTTTATCTTTCCACATGAATTGAAGAAGGAAAACGTAACCCTAGAAAGATGGTATAAATTTGGAAAAATGAAAAAAGAGGAACAAAACCCAAGATAATCCAAGGAGCTGCACGATGTACAAACATACAAAATGCCACCACAGAATACAGAACTGTGCATTTTAGATTGCAATCTCGGTTTGTAGTTCTGCTGCAACAAAATAAATAAGTAAAACTTGTATAGGATTATTATAAAGCAATTAGAATTTCATTACGATTGTCTTTGCATCAGGCTATACATATCAAAATACGAGATGATGTGCTATATTACCATAGCTGAAGGGCTGAGAACTGACAAAAACAGTTACATAATTTCAACCACCCCCAAAAAGTGGGCACATTCAAAAATGCACTTATATAACACTTGTTTTTGCCAAGCCAGGACTAATCAAGTCCTGACTTGTACACTTACCCAGAATGAGCAACAGTCTTCAGTAAAAGAAATATATAAAGAAAAAGATGCATAAACACATAAAATAAGTAGAACATTCTACTGTACAATTTAGCTCTCCAAGGAAGATTTGACTGGGATTTTGGGCAGGGAAAAAGATGAAAATGGAACATTCTTAACTAATCCTCTCTCACTGAGCATGTTCAGGGAATAAGAACACTGGGACTGGTAAAAATCTGCGACTAATTTCAGTCACGTACACTACAACATGTACAACTTCACAACTTACGGAAATGGGGCAATACATTGAATGAAGAACATAGTTTCATATATGTCAAAGACTTCCTCCAACAGTGTTGGTTTTTTTTGTTTGTTTGTTTTGTTTTGTTTTAAAGATGGCTGATGTCTCCAACATGATCCAAAATAATTACTTCAAATGTAATAGTCTTTCTGTGTTCCAAAATGATCATTTAATTGAATTCCATTCCATGTTGAGGATAACAGAAAATAATTAGGATCCAAAGAGATAAATACCCAGCATGATATTAGTTAATATGAGAACCTGGAAGACAGTGAAAAAGCCATTAAGTCTCTCTGAAAGGTAATAGACCTCTTAAATAAATAAGCCATCCTTACAGCAGTGCCCAGAGACAGTGAGAATAAGTGTTCCACGTATTCTAATATTCTAATACTCAGCTTTAGTTTCCAAAGGAGGAAAACAGATTGAAAGGTTTCACTTCCTTTTCTTTTTCAACAAAAACGACTGAATCAAAGTCATTAAATACATAGGATACAATCTCCATGTGTATGATATGCATCAAGAGCAGCTTTGAAATGCATCTAAAAATCCCTGTAATAAGAATCAGAAGGGGGAGATGATCCTATTTTAAGTTTACATAGGTATACAGAGAAAGGGGATAAAGGGATACAATACGTCAATAAATAATCAAAAGATGCTGTATTCTTAACTGAGATCTTGAAAAGACAGGTATTGTAGCAATAGGAAGACATTCAGAAAGTCTGCAAAAGTGAGCTTCATGGTAACCCTATGAATCTCTTTTTCCTACTGTAAACTCTGTGCGGAATGTGAGCCCAATGTGGCACCCATATGATGTGTAGCAGCACATTTCAAGATCCAAAACAGGAAAAAAAAAAAAAATCACCTTGGTTAGTTTAGGTAATGAATACAGTTCGGCAGCTCATAGAAGTCAATTTGGTATGTTTCAAAAGAATGCTTAAGAATTCATCCTCTATCTACTGATTTGCTTTCAAAACTGGGAGTAAGAAATCTCTACATATCTGCTAGAACAGCTGAATGAGAACTGCACAACCAAAAGGAAAACTAATCAATATTTAATAACTGCAACTTCCGCAAGACAAGGGTTGTCTGTTGCACCTTTAACTTCAACAATGGGATTACTGTATTGCAGGATGATCGAGACAATTTGAAATACACAGCTGAGAGGCAACACTAGTGAAAGCGTTTGTAAACATTCCAGCAAAAAAAAAAAGTAAAAAGAAAAAAAAAAGAGCTAAGAGTACACAAGCAGAAATCTCTCTTTAAAAATGTTATAAAACTTTTTCCAGAGAGTATCAGCTCTTTTGATGGCACAGAAAAAACTGATGATAGTGGTGGTAGTAGTAGTAGTCAGTATCAGGAAGTGCAAGCACAAAGATTTAAAACTTGAATTCTTTAGTCGGCTTTCATTGATATGATTTATGATATCCAAAATATACAGAGATGACTGCAAAATACAAGACCTAAGTGTGTATTTATAAACAGATAAATACAGGTCATCCAGGATACTAGAAATATAAGGACCACAGGAAGTCATTGATACTTTGGAAAATTTATCTTGGCAAACTATGAAGCCTTGAGATCAGATTTCTATGTTCACAGCTATAAAATCCTGATATAAATAAAACAAAACAAAACAAACAAAAAAAAAAGAAAACCCTGAAAAGTTACAGTTAAAAGCGTAAGTTTTAAAATATTATTTTTGTTCTCTATATATAATGCGAAACAATAAGAGAATTACCTTTGAACTGATCCTACATAGAAAACTCAGTGCCCAGCAGTCTTTCAGAGCTGTCCAGCAGGACCTACAAATGCAGACTAAGAACTTACTTTTCTTAAAATATGGAGATCTTTTTTCCTTCTTTGAAGGTTGATGTGTCCCTTTAATTCAGGGAACACAATTACTGGTCATGATATCCAAAGGAAAAATAAATAAAAAAACCACACACGGACAAGTCAACTTCAGTGCTATCTTATATAAGCACTTCCAACAATTGTAGCCTATTAAAAAAAGGCATGTTATTTACAATTTATTTGCCCTTTACAGGTGATTAAAAACTGAGTTCTTAATTTCTGTTTCATTCCAGAAGTGTGAACAGAAAGTGCAGTTTTCCTTATGCACATTGAAGAAACTATGTCTGATTACTGCATGGGAAACATGGAAGAGAGATATCAGTTAAAAAATTTCCCAAAACATTTTTACCTCCAAGACTAAGGGCGCCTCAACCACATGCGCCCCTTAATTCCATTTTCATTTGTGAAGCCTTAGAAACACTACTGGAAAAATCAATGAAAAACCAAATAAGAATGAAGTCCCTGAACTAGCATGAAGTTCCTGCAGCTGCTGTTTAACAGAGTAACAAAGAGATAATGAGAAGAAAGTATAGCTGACTTTCTTCAAAAAGAACATTGATCTCCACCATTAGTTCTGTTGACATTAAAAAACTACCCATATTCTTAAAATTACAGGACTGTAATTTTAATATATAGATAATTATAATAATTATAATGTAGATTTTATGTACGGTACACTGATGTACTGAGTCTGGCCAGCATGCAGTTATCTTCCCCAGCAGCAGTTCATACACCGCTGTGCTCTGCAGCTGTGGCTAGAAGAGCGGCGAAAATGCTCAAACGTTTTAGCTAGCGCTGAGCAGTGCCAGCACAGCAACAAGGCTGGCTCTCAGGGCCAGCAGGCAACGGTGGGCAAGATGCGGAAACAAGGTGATTCCAACTGACCAAATGAATACTCCATACCCTATGATGTCATGCTTAACAATAAAACCTAGGAAAAATGAAAAAGCAGCACAAACATTTGCTAGAAAGGCATTTGTGTCCTGAAGCAACCACTTTATGTACCAAAGCCCTGTTTCCCAAGAAGTGGGTCAACATTGCCTGCTGATATGAATTTATTTTTTCTTTTTCTTCTGTGTATGGCCTAAGCTTTTTTTTTTTTTTCCCCCTTTTTCATTTATATGCGTTTATCTTGAGGTTTTTTTCTCATTATATTTTCTCTCCATCCTTTCCACAGAATCACAGGATCACAGAATTGTAGGGGTTGGAAGGGACCTCCAGAGATCATCGAGTCCAACCCCCCTGCTAAAGCAGGTTCCCTACAGCAGGTCGCACAAGAGAAGGAGACTCCACAACCCCCCTGGGCAGCCTGTTCCAGTGCTCTGTCACCCTCACCGTAAAGAAGTTCTTGCGCACATTCGTGCGGAACTTCCTATGCTCTAGCTTCATCCCATTTCCCCTTGTCCTGTCCCCACGCACTACTGAAAAGAGTCCGGCCTCACCACTATGGCCCCCACACCTCAGGTATTTATAAACCTGGATCAAATCCCCTCTCAGCCTTCTTTTCTCAAGGCTAAACAGACCCAGTTCACTTAGTCGTTCCTCACTGGGGAGATGCTCCAGGCCCTTCACCATCTTTGTGACCCTTTTGAGGAGGCAGAGAGAGAGCAGCAGCACAGGCAACTGTCAACCCACCACAACTGCCTGCATTCCGCTGGCAGAATGTTATTTTCCCAGCAGTCAGCCTTAGTTTCAAAGAAGTATATTAGGCTTGTTTTTGTCAACATTCAGAGTTGAATGAGTCTTCAATGAGGATTCACACTTGAAGCACACACACCGCGTGCCTTGATCAACAGATCTGAGAATTTTACCATCTCTAATGGTATCTTAGTGAAATAAAAAGCTGAAAACCAGTTACAAAGAAATGTAACTCAAACAACTACTAAGTACCTGACATGCTGCTCAAGTTCTAAAAGACAAAGTAGTTATTATTTCCACCTCCTTATGCTGGCTGACATGTAGGTCAACCTAACACTGATTAATACTGTAGATGTTTTATGGTCTTCAGCAATTACTGAAAATAAAGCAACAACCAATTATTTACAGTACATCTTTTCTGAGAAATCACTGCTTTTACTTCTTTTCCCTGAAAGATTAAGTAATTTATAGCAACGGCTCCTATTGTGATCTAGCCATAAGAAAAACTTCAAAGAATAAACAGAAGAATTGGTAGGGAAGACAGGGAGCTAATAAGCCAACAAGAATATCTTCTGCATAATTTCCCCAGATTTACAGCATTAACTTAATTGTCTTTTCCTAAATCAGCTGGAGATACTGCTGCTACTTAGAAGATACCATTGTAATTTCATGAATATTACGATTTCATAGAGGACTGTGAGCATTAGAGAAAAAAAATATAAAAGCAATTTCAGTTTTAAGACTAACATCATATTTTCCCATAGCATGGAGCATCAGTGGCAGCTGCCAATCACTGTATCCGTAGAAATGCTTACACACTCTTTTCTATTTTAAAAGTATACACAGACATACATAAATTCACAATTCAAGTACTGTATCATTTCTTCAATTTCTTCCTATTTTAATCCTAGTTGGCTCAAAAAATCCCTACTTCCTAGTTGGCATTTCCAAGAGAAAAAACAAAATCTTGCCTGAGGTCTGACTTGAAAGGCTGAAGTCAAACTCTTTTTAGGAGCTTTTGATGAATTCACCTAGCAACTCAGAGAAGAGGTTCTTCTCTGACAAAATATCATGTAACTGCCACTAACGATTTTCTAAACAAATTTTCCTTCACAGAAAGAAGCCTTCAAACATGAGTTTCCTTTTACTTCCAATTCTTACTTCTGCTTACAGTACAGCCTTGGCAGAAACTTTAATCAGCCATCTTCCCTTGGTACCTCTATTTTGTAGAGTATTTCAGTCAGCACTCCACAGTGGCAGGGTGCCATCCAAGTCACCCTGGAGGACTGCTAGTTTAGAAAAACATATGGGCACAGAAAGACTGTGTAATAAAGGGAATGACTGAAGGCTGATAAAACAGTAAGATGCTCCTGAATGCTGAAGTTTGTTCTATCAAAACAGAAAAAGCTAGAAATGTATTACAGATGGAGGATTCATAATTTATGAGTTCACTATTATTACTTTTTTTTGTGCTCCGCTTCAGGTGAATACAAACCATTTTTCTGAGAAAAAATGAGCAGTAACACATAACCAACTGATTTAAAGACCAAACTAAACATAAGAATTACATCTCAGCAGGGACAGATTCAGAAGGCATATATAATACAGTGAGACACTACATAATACCAAATTTCATAATCCCTCTTTATGGAGGGCATCTCTTTATGCACACAACCATACCATTTTTGTCATCTCCAAAGGACATGAAGGATGCAAAAAACAATATAGGTGTGTATGGGGGAAGAGAGGAACAGGGAGCAAGAGAGAGATGTTCATATTGCAGTCAACATTTTATGTCATATTATGGGAACTGTCTCCCCTTCTCTCCAGCCATACTAGAACAAGCCTTAAGGCATATGTATTTTTCCCTTACATGTTCACTGCCTGAAGTTAGTATTGTAGGCACTTGTATTCATTCTTATGATTGTTCATTTCATCTCTTAATTCAGACCTGCAGGCAAGTATGTTCAAAGATAAGGCTCATCTGTGAAATGCTATTTTGATGAACTCCAGTACTGTACATTCCCAGTACAAGGAAATTCATAATATCAGTCTGAATTTTAAGGAAGGTCATCTACACAGAGCACCACCACCAAGGCAAGTGCTATGCTTAATTTATAAGCATAAAATGGATCTCCACTTTTTTTTTTTTTTTTTAATACATTCAACAAACCTCACAGTTCTTATCCCATTGTTTGCACCACATATAAAAAAAAATGAATTAGTGTTATATGCCACAGATGAAGTACACAGGGGGCTATGACATTTTCTCTTTTAAAAGGCAAAGCCTGGGCAAAGAAATGACCTAAGCAGTCCAAAAAAAGTGAAATACAGAAAAAAACTCTCTCATAATTCCATCAGCATAAAGAAAAAAACAGAAGGGCATGTAGATTTTTTTATTATTATTATTACAGAAAATTCAGTTATACTGATCTTAGAAAACAACAACTGTAATTTGGGTGCTAATAATTAGTATCTTTAAAATAACCCAAAAGACAGTGCTTTCAAAGAGCCTGATGCATCTAAGACCCAAGAAAATCTTAACTGCACACTTTAACTTACTCCACCAATACAGAACATTTATCCAGTTGTTCATCAAGTCCCAATGTTCCTGACTACAATGCTCTGAACCTTCTCTTCTAATAATTTATGTCAACTCATAAGCAAACAGTTTTTCATGGCGAGGAATTTAACAGGGATCTTTAGATGCAATTAGCCAAAAGGAGAATTTATTCTTTTAAATATTCATGCAATTCTTAACAGGTTTTAAGTAGTTTGCATTCCTTCTCTCCTGACTTAAAAACTTACTTCATTATACATGTATTAATAATACTATCCTATTTCTTAAACATTTTTATGAAATCAAATTAGCAGAAGATTCAGTAGGACGGTCAGAATTCTTGTCTAAAGCTTTCATAGCCATAATACATGTTAAGACATAAACACTCTTCACACCCTCCCCCGAGACCCCTTCCAAGAAACACACAGACATTTTCCACAACAATTTTGGTAGTATTTTAGTCGAACTTAGCTTTCTCAGCCTGCTTGGTACTTACATGCTGCTGTGCATAGTTCTATCCTGACAACTAAGCAGTTGAGCTCCTGTAGTCCATACACTGACAAACTTAACAGGAAAGGGGACAATTCCTTCCAAGCTTAGACAGTCCTTGATGCTTTCTTTGAACATACAACTTAAAATGTCTTATACTTTCGGCAGGCAGTTGAAGACTTTGGATATCACTAAATGCTTAAATATCTAAGTTTCATATTTTACAGGAAGCAATCAGTATGCATCTAAAGAAAAAAAAGTAGGCATAATTCAATGCATAAGAGGACTAAAACTACTGACATCTAGACAACTTGCTGACTTTTACTATTCAAGACAACAACAGTGTGTATGTTAACTTGACTTCAATAGTTCTGTTTTCTGATCTATTTTTTTTTCCATCAAGCCATCTCAAGCTTAGAATGTTGTTTAGAGCTTCAGTTAAGTTCTTACATATGTGTTAGTTTTATTGTTTTCTCCCATTTACAGAATGGTGATTGAATTCTACACAAAAGAAGTGTGACTCGTAATCAAGTTGACTTGTGTTCCAGAGTCAAAGATATAACATAAATATCTTGAAGAATTCAAGAAATAACCTGTGTTGTGATTCACTCCAAACATAACCCGTCCTTATTATATCAAATAAAATTGAGTAATAATGCTCATCACTACAATAAAAAAAATGTATCAAGTACAAATGAACTCAGATACAGGTTACTTCAAGACAATTCTTATCTGCCAAAGAGCATTTTTTAGTGACCAGGCAGAAATGAAGGTCAACACTTGCTAACAGATTTAATAAGGCATAATCATGTTTGCCGTATACCAACAACTATGTGCAAAGTACATATTGCAAAATGACAGTTTCCCCCTTCAACTTCAAATCTGTACTTTTTATTGCGTTAATACTTGAATTCATGCCTGTGTTTGTTTCAATGTTCTGAGGAAATCTGTGTAGTGGCAAGTATGAAGAATACTGAGTAACTGAACTTACACTAAAATACTGTATTGCTGCTATCTAGTTAAGAAATACCAGAAAACCACTGTACTGCACTATAATAGTCATTATTTGCAACGTTAAATTTATGGTAAGTTGAAGTGATGGCTTTACAATAGTCAAATCTGCATAGTCTGTTTCTGCTTAAAAAAAAGTGCGTTAACAACACAGTAAGTATAAATTACTACCCTACATTTATGAAAGGTGACCGATAAAACCAAGATTAACTTTAAAACATAATCTGACCTTGATTTATCATTTTATAATAATTAAAAGGTATCTTGAAACAGTTACTTTTTCCAATTTATCTGAATTACATTCATTAATCGATAACTCATCAAAGCAAACTTTCAAATGGTTAATAAAGCTATCCATTGATGAGCTCTATTTTCCAATATTTTCCAATCAATTTTTGGATACTAACCCAACCTGATGAAAAGGATTCAGCTTTACAACAAAATACATGGCACGTATATGATATAAGTACTTTATAAGGGTCATTTAACTTGCAGTTAAGATTTGACATGCCTGAACTTCAAGAATTATACAGTGATCTCCAGTGACCAGAATTTCCAAAGTAAAACTCTTCTTTTTGACACTGTTAGATACTATACAAAGCACTAAGAAGACGCCTCAAACACGTATCAAACATTTTAAAACACATTTCCTTGTTATGTAATTCTCAATTTCCACATAGCAGCTATGAAGAAAGATGCATTATATATGTGTGGGATAATGCCCCAACAGAAAACTACTGCCTCGTGGTGTTTTTTTTTGTTGTTGTTTGTTTTGTTTTTTTAAATGATTCATATAAAAAAGAAGGCCAGAATATTAAAGACCACTTTTGGTCTTCTTGGAAGGATTAAGTGATGCCGTGCAATAGCCAGTTATTTCTGACAAATGCTAGGGAAAAAAAAGCTAGAGTAAAAACAGATCCTGTACTTTTCTTTCTTTTAACTAACTGGCAAGTAGACCAACCTCAGTTGTACTTCTGGAGAGAACAGTAAATGGCAGTCTATGTGAATATGGCAATATCAGACAAAGTAGGTATGGTTTCACCTAACTAGGTAATCTTTGGAGTACTGTTCTGAACCTCATGCAAGAAAACTTAAGAGTGACATAAAAGGAGGGCTCCTGAATAAAAAGTGAGTGACAAAACAAGGCATCCCTAAATAACGTGCAGGAAGTAGGGAAGAGAACAAAACAATCCACCATATCAAAAAGGAAGAGGAAGGAAATCTGACATGCACCCAGCAGCCAGGGTGCAGCTCTTGATCAGTTATTCTTTCTAGAGATCAATGTTCCAAAGCCTTGTACATCAAGTTCTTATGGATATTTAACATTCATACCAGTAAACAGTGCAATAATAACTGAAGTTACAGTGATTGCTCATGAAGGTACCAACTCCAAGGATGTGCATGAGGACCCTGAAGTAAGCCTTATCTGTTATGCCATGTCTTTGAAAAGAGTCATGTCTGCTGAATTCTTTCAAAGGAAAACATTCTTTACAGCAGTATTAAATTAGAATTCAGTGAAAAAAAAAATACCCAAACAGAAAAAGATTATTACTGTATACATCATCTTATTTCTTTTGAATCTTATCAGAACACAGACATCTGCATGAATCTACAACAGCTTGCATATGCAAAAGTAAAATAATTAACTAATTTTATATCTTAAAATGCAGATAAGATTTGTGCTGATTTCTTGCTGAACTGTAGCTCAAAATAACTGCCAACTGCAAATTGCTCAAATTACCATGAAGGCGTGTTTGAAAATAATGCAAAGAGGAAAATCTGCAATGTAAAAGCAAAATTTTTGGTTTCAAATGAAAAAGGAAGCTCAGGAACAAGATTTAACAAGTTGGCACATTAGAAGGAACCATACGTACTTCAAAGAAAACATGTACGTTTAAAGAAAACAAAAACACTTTCAGGTGAAAATAATTTTCATGCATATTTGCATTACTTTCAGGAAGATTCTATATATTATTTTTCTTTAATAGTAAAATAAAAAAATATATATCATTTTGGATTTTGTTCTCATCAGTGATCTATATATTACATTAAAAAAAACAAATCAAGAAGACAAAAAAAATAGACAACCAAATGAAAAAAAAGTCTGGAAATTCTGAAACGGAAAGTGTACTAAAATTAGGAGATTAAAAAAAAAAAAAAATCAACCCAAACAATTTTGGAATTTTTTTAAACAAAATTAAAAGCATATTTGTCCTACATACATGTACTCCACAGAGAAAAAAGGAAGATGACAGATTTTAAATGCAGTCAAGCAGCTTGATTCACTTATTTAAAGAATGAAGTCAGTCTTCCTTAAAATCTCGTTTAAAAATATTTAAAATAAAAGTTTCAAGCTCAGGACTAGTTACTTGAATGATCTAGCATAAAATGATTTGCTGTGCATGTGATAAAATACAACCTGTAGAAAGATATATAATTTCAGTGTTTAGATCAAAGATTGGTAAATTTGAATATTTGGAAGTCAAAGCTCTTTGCATCATTAACAGAGTCTGATACACTTCTATTATCGCTCTGCCTACTCGCAATTCCTGCATCAGAACAGAAGTTCGGATCAGATCTATGGGCTGTTTCCAAGCTTTCAAAGAAAGGAATGCAAGCAAAGATTTTCCAGTGAAGGGAAAGAAACAAAAATATAAGCCGAAAACACCATTGTACCAAATCTTATTATTTTTACATTCTATTTTTCTAGCATTAGAATATTTTCCCTTCTTGTTTGATCATTAACAACAAAAACCTGCATCCTCACAACAGAAGTTTTTAGTACATTATTATGTCTTTCATTCAAAGCTAGAAAAATTGCATGCACTTCTCATACCTACATATGGGCTTTCAATATAACAGAACAGAGTGCTTATTTCAGAAGGCAGTATAAAAGTCATAGGAAGGGCCATGCATAGCATTGAGGAAATACACTTAGGTAATTCCCTTATGCTGCTGTTCCTCCTCAAATAAGGCTTTATTCAAGTACCTACAACAGACAGACTACAGTTTTTCTAAGTCACAATTAATTGCACTGCACAACCAAAATCACCTTGTTATATAAAGTTTGTTTAGATAAGCCTTGTTAGGAGTACAAAGTTGCATTTGCTCTTTATCTATTTGAAGTGCACAGACTTCAGAGGAGAAGCACAAGAAAAATCATTGTCACCTGGGATTTTAACACTTCCATAATATACATGTTTGTACAAAGCACTTCATACACTATCATCAGTTTCCCACTGTGAAAATATGCTCAGAGTAACATTACAGCAAAATGAAGTCATACATGGAACACACATCTTCCATGTTCTTTCTAGTTTTGAAATCACATGAAATTTCCTTTTAATTTAAGAGGGAATTTAAAAATTAAAAACAACAACAAAAAACAAACAATGGCTGATTCATATTTCCCATTGGATGCGACAAAAAGGAAATAAGAGCAAAAGCAAATAAAAATGAAAACATCACCCACACAGACATGTAAACTTAAAAGATTCCATTGCCAAAATGCAAACTGTGAAAAAGGAAAACTTGGTTCACTAAGTCCAACTGCTAACATAAAAATGAATCAGTAACTTTCTGAACTACAGCTACACCTGATTACTCAACTATGAGGGAAATATTTGTGCTAGAATCTGAAGATTAACAATTACAGGTGTGTTAACTTTTGAGATGCATCCATTCAAATAAGTTTTGTAACATTTACCTGTATCCAAGCGCTTTACAGGGGACTCATCATCAACCTCAGAATCTCCACATGCACTCCTTGATCTTTTCCTTGGGTGCAGAAGTGTCTCCAACCTTGGAAGGACTACAGACAAAAAGGTTTTGGTCCCTAGCTGTGGAGAAGTTGGCTGGGTTTCAGTGTTCTTTGCAGACTTTTGGGGGCTTATACTTTTCGATTTGCAGAAGAGAATGGATGTACGTCTGTTTACATCAGTTGATGACTCAGCTACAGCAGAAACAGTCGACTCATTGAGATTACTGTCAAGTAAGTGTTCTGGAGTGTGTCCATTTATTTCTTTCTGAATGCAAGTGCTATATAATTCATTATCAAATTTTACTCTTTTGTAAAGCTTACTCTGCTCTGGATTGAGTTCTACTGGTTTGAGGGTTGGTGGTTCTGAATTAGTCTCCAAGTTTGAAGGAAGAGGTAATGCATCTGATGGTTCAAGTTTAGGGGGAGATTTATCTCCTGAAAAAATTATAAATAGAGTGTGATTTTTGAAATCTTGTAGTTATAAAGTCTATTATAAAACTCACTATAAATGTGCAGCCCACCAAATAAATTGTTGTTTGGAAACAAAGCATAACATTTTAAAAACAATTCTTGACTAACAACAATCTGTCCTAGTTAGTAGTTCCTACTTTTATACTGGGTATGTAACACGGATAGAAAAGTAGGTATTTATAGTTGGTGTTAACAATTAACGCCTGGTACTTCTTACTTCTCATGCAGTTATGTTAGTTTCATTAACTAAAAACTAAGAAAATTTTTTTTTTCTTTTAAATAGAAAGTCGGGGTGGTGGATGATTATATTAAATGCACTTACACTGCCATTCAAGTAAAATATTTGATACAATACATTATACAATTTTTTTTTAATACACCTTACCTGCCTATGACAAATTTTCATCAGCTAATCATTTAAAAATTGTATTTGTAATCTGCCTGATCTACCAGAGTGAATTGAAGTGCAATACAAAATGTATGAATGGCAATTTCTGCAAAGCTGCTTTACAGTTCTGACTAGTGGTTTTATTTACAAAACAAAAACAAACCCACCCTAATAAAAACCAAACAAACAAAGAAAACACCCCACTCCCAAAGTCTTGCAGCTCTACTAGGCACTAGCTGGCAAATACAGATGTGATAGTGTAGACCTGACAGAAATCAGAAAAGCCATCCTCTACTAATTTTCTTTCACCCCTCCCTTTTTTTTTCCCCATTCTCCTTTCCCAGTTTATTTAATAATTTCACACTGAGAGAAGACAATGGAGACGTAAGTGTGAGCATATAGAACCAGTTTCAATTTCTCATCTCAAATGATGGGAAAGAAAATAAGCATTCTACTGTTGTAGCACTCCTAAATACAAGCAAGATAACTAACCAAACTGCTGAAACAAAGAGACCTTAAAATCTTCATAGTTCCCAAAATAATCTTTTAATAAGTGAAATAAGACAAAAGAAGATGCTTATTCTGTAAGAACAACTATATGACACCAAGGAACAAAACTATATGACACTATCAAATGAAATTTTAAAGTTTAATTAATTTTCTATGTCACCTGATGACAGGCGACATAGCAAGGTGAAATAACAAGGGTTTTAAATCCTCTATATGTAGAGAATTTATTTATTTATTTATTTGGTGCTTTGGTTTAGCAATGCT
This sequence comes from Alectoris magna, assembly GCA_030625065.1. Classification (NCBI taxonomy): domain Eukaryota; kingdom Metazoa; phylum Chordata; class Aves; order Galliformes; family Phasianidae; genus Alectoris; species Alectoris magna. The sequence goes on along the minus strand of CM060560.1, from coordinate 179,690,453 downwards.
TACTTTGAAATTAATGACTTCTAGGGGTAGAAGAAACCCTGCCACATCATTCAAGGTACATCTGTACAATAGCACAGTTCGTATTAAAAATATAGTGCTTAACAAACAGTGCAACTACACTCTCATCCTTTGAAAGCATACAAGTATTACAACTGGTAATATTTCAGGAAAACGTTTAGAATAAAACTTAGTGTTGAATTATGCTATTTAATGCAGTGCCAATTTTAAAAAGTCCATTGTTTAGAATATTCAATGTCACTGTTCTTTTTGAACAAATTCTGATTATCTCACAATTATAGTTAAGAGAAGATTCTCAGAAAGACTTTAGCACTGGGAAAAAAAAAAAAAAAGACTACTCAGACACGAAAAAATAAATTTCACTGGATTATTCTATTCTGCTACCAGGCTTCTCACATGATCAGAAACTGAAAACAGAATTGTAGGATAAACTGGTAATTCACAGCACTTCTAAAGTGAGCTCCCATAAAGATCCTGAGTAGAGGATTCTAATGACTGCTTTCCTCATCTTTCTTCATTAGAAATTTGTTCTCTTTCCTCCAAGTAACTTCCACTTCAAAACCGCAGCTTGATTGATAGCTAACTACTCTTCAGTGTAACTGTAACAGCAATGTCAATCAACTCTGGATCGTGCCCTTATATATATATATATATTTAATGTACTATAATATACAAACACATTTACTGCTCACTTTTAGGACCAGTATTTGCACAATAGCTGCAAAAGTTAAGGGCTGCATAATGAAAATGTTAAGCTACAAGTTAGTGTTCTTATTATATGACAAAGTACATTAAATTTCTAAATCACTATATTCAGAGGCAACATCATTTGAAAGAGGTTTAAAATAAATAAAATACCATAAAACATCTTAAGAATTTTTAACAGCTTCAGAACAGGATAAGTCATATGCTGATTCTATTTTTTTTTTTTTTTTTTTTTTTGAACTTGTCTCTCAAATCTCATGCGCATTACATATCTGGAAATCATTCTTAACCACAGTAAGAACCAAACACTACATTACTGTTTGAATGGCAGTTAAGGACAGTCTTTTTATTCGCTTCACCTCTCAAATATGCTGACAGCATTAATCTGCACCAGACTGGCTTTTTTTATTAAACACACTTGCACTTTCCCTTCCGCTCTTTCCTCCCCCCATTCAATACTGTCATTCAAAATGAAATACATCTATAATACTCCTAAATAAAAATCAGTTAGCTTTTCAGAAAAGAGCTGACCAAGAAACAAAAACTCAAAACTTTAACTTATTTTGCAAACTGGATTTGATTGCATCCTTTTAACTCTATCACTTAAGTTAAAATAGAAGAATCAAATACGATAGTTAACTGTAATATATTGTTAGGCGTTTCTAGCAAGTTGTTCCCAATGAAGTCAGTGGAGCCTAGCAAAGAACTGATGTAGTTCCGAAACCACTGTTTTCAGGAGGAAGAAAGGCACAAGGGAAAGGGCTGGTTAGATTTGGGTGCCTTGATTCAACAACTTGAAGTTTGATGACTCCAATCAATAGGTAGCTACTATTATTAAAAGAGAAACAAACAAACAAACAAATCTAGTCTCCAAAATCCTCTCTCCCAGAGTCTTAGCAGAGGAGAGGATAGAAAAGCTGTAAAATGCAGTACAACAGCCAGCATTCTCAGCACTGTTGACTTAGGCTCACACGATCCCCAATATATATTCTGGCCTTTAAATGGATTTGTAAAGCATGAAGATGTTTTCCACTCAGACATTCCTGATTCCTTTTTTGATCAGATTGTTTATATTTTACCTTCTTCAATAACCAGATTTTTAAAAAGCCTTACTACTGTGAAAGGAGGTTTTAAAGGGATCATTCTCATATTCTTAAAAATTTATTGCACGTAAGTGGTTATCTGTCCATTTAAAAATGAAATATTCAATTATTCTCTTTAATTCACATGATTAGAGCACCTTACTGAAGAACTACTAGTACTAATTAAAATATGGTTTAAAAATCTTACCTTCTTCTTCTCCATCTTGTTCTAGTGCTGCACTTTCTTCTTCAAAACTTCCAATACCTGATTCTATTTGAGGAGCTTGGTTGTGTTGCTGACTTAACTTGTTGCGAATACTGCTGATTTCTTTCTTTAACAGCTTTGCTCTTTTGCTTCTTGACCCACTGGATTTCATTGCACAGGTAAGATCAAGTTTTTCTAGTAACTCCCTCAGCTGTTCTTCCAAGGACATATGCACTCGGTTTGCAGGATTCAGTAACCTATCAACTTAAGTCAAAACATGTATAATTGAAAGTGTGTTCATGTTTTCACATAAAATTCCAACAAGAAAAATGAGTAAGTAAACAAAAACAAAACAAACAACAAAAAAATCACATACTGGAATTAAAAAAGGCTAACAAAAGCTACTTAGATTACAGTATTAGTTAGCTTCACTATCTTCAGTGAAGAACATATGTTGGCATAAGTTCCTACTAGACAATTGCTACAGTTCTTCTTGAGTGGCATTCTTCTCACGAAATACAAGTAATAGAGCAAGGTCGGAAAGAAAACAATTAACCTTTTCTACCCTATTAGGTGACATGCTTCTTGTCAAGAAACAGACCAAGATTATAGTAATGTAAAAAGAATGTCAACTATTCTCTTTCATTTTCAAAAACTCAGAAAACCAGAATGTATGTCTAAAAGATGTCATTTCAATTCCTAGCACTGCAAGTGTCCTTGACTGTTAGAACTGAATAGGTTACTTAAGAATGCACTGAAGTTTATGCATGCTGGTAGTCACCTTCCATGACCTATGACCATAAATAACAGGTGAAATAAGGCACTCAAAAACCTTTTTAATGTATCTTGTCAAATTAGGCTTTAACCTTGTCAAAAAAAGAATCTGGACGACAGTGCTTTCTTATGGCAGATCTAGTTGAAGATAATCAATCTTTCAAGAACTATTTGCAGTAGAGAAAAAGAATTATGGTGAATAACCTGAAGAGCTACAATTACAAACATCTGCCTGGAATGTGAGGAGCCAAAAATGCAGGTTGTAAAAATAATCCAAAAAAGTTCTTACCATCTTCCCAAGAGAAAGGCTGTGGTGACTCAAGTTTAGGCCGTTCAGGTAAGTGCATTCCAGTTTCATTATCATAACCAATTCCTTCAGCATCTCTCCTAGCTTGTCTGAGAACTACACCTCCTTGATCTCTTAATCGTACTGCAGCTCTATAGAATATTGTGTCTTTTGCATTGTACTTCATACAGTTATCTATGATAAGATTGAAGTCTTCTTCAAATTCACTGAGGTTTTTATAGCCTTGAGCTTCTAACCGTTTTCGCATGGTAGAGAAATCCATAGGATGTTTAATATGATCCAAATAGTCTGGAACCTTTGAATAAATATTTAAAACAGTAGGTAAAAGTATAATAAAATCTTCTTGATAAAGTAGTATCAGCTATTAACTGCTCTGCATGTTTTAAGAAAATAACAGCTCGAATCAATAAATGCAAAATATAGCTGAGAACAGTATATCTTGAGATTGTAAACATTTACATCCCAACATTACATATTACATGACTTTGTAACCTATGTAACAAATCACAGCTCTACTAACAGACGTTGAAACTATTCATTTTTAGAATTCAGGTATGCATATGTGTATATGTACGTATATAAATGCACTGATACATGTACACATGTATAATATATATATGCATAAATGTCATGTGCATATGCAAATATACATGCAAACATACGCATATAGAGAGAGGCTATATGTAACATATTCTATATATATATCTTTATCTATTTTCAGGGGAAATGAAAAGGAATTTTACCTTCAAGTAAGAATACAGCGTCCACACTTCAATTTTTAAGACATTATTCAAATTTGCTTCATCAAATAACCATGTAGCAGATTAGTATTATTAGTATAGAATATTGCCACTTCATTCTGCACAAGTATTCACCGTAATTTACTTTGGTATACGAACATACTTTCATAGCAAGAAGTAATAAAACAAAAGGTATCAAAATAGAGGTTAGAAGGTAACAGTGCTACCAATTATATGATGCAACAATTTGCTTCTTCTACTGTGGCGCCACCAAGTCATAGCTAAACATAAGAAAACACTGAAAAAAAGTTAAGCTTAAAACACACCTCTTTAAGGTTCACTGGCTGAGCAAATATACGAGCAGAATCCTTTTCCTGCAGCTGATCCAGGACTGATCGAAGGAGGACAGTGAATGGAGTAAGCTGAAGTTCCATAGCAACCTGCTCAATCTTGACCTACAAAAGTAATGAAAAATAAATAATTGCATACTTACTAAAATACTGTTTTAACGTAAGTTGTCTTGCAGCAGTAAAATATTAGATATGAAACACTATATAAAAACAGTGCTTCAGCTGAAATATAAAAGAAAATAAGTCTTCAAAACTAATATTTCTACATCTTAATATTACTTTCAGCATCATCACTTTGAATTGGTATGACATATGTTTTCAGCTAATGATAAATTATTCTTACACCTCTGTTGCAGAAGTTTCAACTTCAACTTCCCAGCTCAAATTTTTATTTTATCTACAATGTGTTTTGCAGCATTTTTAATGTCAATTCTTTATTTGAAAAGCTGTTAAATAAGAATAGGTTCATATTTAACAAGGGGAAAAAAAAACAAAAAAAAACCAAGAATTTAAAAGTAACACGTTTAAAATTAAGCTTCAGTTGTCAACACTGAAATACTTTTAATATGGCAAAACCAGATTTCTAGGAAACATTAATGGTGCGAATGTATAAATATATAAACACACTAAATTTCATAACAAAGAACAATTAAAGACTCTAAAGGCAAACTCGCTACTTTCACAGTTTCTATATAAGAATGTTATCTTTCTGCAGAATAACTTCCTCACATCTTAATCCCAGCTATGTTAACTCTGTAATGCCCTATGAATTAGATGCAGCGTTCACTCATTTGTCAGAAAAATGAAAAAGTGCTACTCAGTAAAGGCTCTTTATTGGGAGAATGTGATGATTAATTTTTCTACAGCTCTTCAGAAATCAAATAACTTTGAAAATACAGCTGAATGGCTTGTTAAGTAATTGTATATATTTTTATCAGCTTGTGTGTGAGCACACACACAAACAGCATAATCTCTGTATTGCAAAAACTGTGGGAGAATACTTAGTCATCCTTTCAGAAACTTTTCAGAAATGTTTCATCGAATTAAAATGGTACTCCATTTACCTGTTCTCTTTTTAATTTTTCACGCTTACGTATTAGTTCAATCAGTAAGCGTGCCCTTTCAAGATCATGACGCAGCCTTTGCCAGTACTTCAATTTTTCTTTTAAGGCTTGCATTTCTTCATCATCTTCTCTCTAAGAAAAGAATCAAGAGATTTTCAGGAAGTGAAAACAACTCATCGCTTTCTACAAGCTAGTTTTATACAATTCCAGAAATGTAGTCACAGCGACGATGAATTTTATTTTTTTTTTTTTAAATAGAGCACTTGGTATTACGGTTCATAATAAGTTCTTCCATTTTTCAACTGTCTAGCTGAAAGCAAAATTTATACACCTGAAAAGCAGTCCCATAATGAAGGTTATTTACATAGGAAAAGCAATATAGCAAATAACAACCCAGCAGTATAAGAAGCTGCAAAAATCAGATACGGTATTGTCATATCAAAACCCAAACCAGGAGAACTAGTCCTGAAGTAGTCAGACACTTGATGGTCTTTGTGGGTCCCTTCCAACCAAACTATTCCATTCTAGTATCACCAGCTTCTCCAGAAATATCACATAAGCCAGGAAAAAAGTTCTCCCTGTGCTCAACACAGTCCACCTCTGCCACTTCCAGCAGTGTCAGGGCACATTTCTAACAGCAACAGACCATTATGACTTCCAAATACAGGAAATGAAAAACAGTTTCTCAAAAAACTTCAAATAGTACTACCAATAGGCAGTGCAACAATACATAAGTAACCTGGACAAGAGGTTTCTTTTTTCTTTTTTTTAAAGTGTCTAAATACCTGTAGCACCTTAGTACTTACTTTGTCCTGCACACCCTGAAAACATCCTTTTTTGCTTGTTTTTACTATTTTTCATAAGAAAAGGTATAACATTGGAATAATAACCACAGCATTAAACAAGGATTTATAATTCACCAGAAGCAAGGCTGTTAAGAAGTCCTAATACTAGTACCAAGTACAGAAAATGAGCATACTCTAGAGGATTACTATATTTTAAGTGAATATCCTAAGAATCCCAGGATGAAATGCATAGCTTTGTATGCTTGCCCAGAACTAGCGTAACGCAATATATATGTGGTATCTTTCTTTTGATGGTTTTTGTTTGTTTTAAACAAACAAAAGATAAATAAATAAATTCCACCAGTCATAAAAACTGGAAGACAGAAGACTAAGGAAAACCGGCTAAACCAGTGAACAATAACCATGCATTACAAACTGTGACACTCACGGCAAAAACATCCCTAATAGGACATAATTATAGTCCTGTAAAGGAACTTTGTGCAATTTTTCAGCCATACGGTTCTACAAATAAAACTGCAAAAAACAGCAGTTTAAAAATAGCTAATAGATACGTGAGTGCTGAGTGATCTACCCAGCATTTTAGCACTTTATACGTCTTAGAAAAGGAAAGGCAAGTAGCTATGGAAGCTATTAAGTCAATTTCATCCAAATCTCTGACTCCACTGAGACTGAAAATCTTTTATCTGCTGGCTAGCTTTGTATACTAGTACAGCGATCCAGTAACAAATGCTCATTCCTCTTTTCAAAAAAGTAACTTAAAAATTGTAACTAGAAAAGTCGTAACTAGAACTTTCTGCTTCCCTTTCCCAATGTCTATTACTACTGTCAAACTTTTTTTCTTTAAAGAAGCTAGATCTTGACTTAGACACTTCATAATTTAACTGCTGAAGGTCATAATATTTCCAATTTTGATAGCAGTACAATTACTATTATTCACATTTTCAATTCCTTAAAATTCCCAGAGACTCACTGAATCAGGATATCTACACTGCCACTATGCCACTTTTGCATACCCCTTAATCTGTGAGTGCAGATCCCATATGTGGGGGAAAATAAATAAATAAATAAATAAAATCAACAACTGTTGACATATTTATACTTTTTTTCCCATAGTTTTAACTGTTTTTAAGAACCGAAATTTAGCTCTGGCTCCTGCCAAAAGCAGAAGGCTTATTGTCTGCTTGCAGCCGTATAATAGCCTGCTCTTTCGCCCTGTGTAATTGCATAATTCATCAGATTAGGGAACTGATCCTACTGAAAGTCAACAAAAACAAACTAGTTTTAAGGTGGGTCAGGAAACCCAAATACAGCAAGAAAAGAATGCAGCTCTGTTAGTGCAAGTCTGATATAGTTCATTTGAAACTTAAGTAATTCACTAAATATGAAGGTGCAGTCGCAATTAAAAATCTTGCTTTTAAGGTTTGTTTTTTTTTTAATTGAATCTGTTGTTTCACCTGGTACAGACTTGTATACAGACAAACATAACGTTTCTTCCCTAAAATACATTTAAATCTGCTGATGTGACCCAAAACATCAACAGTGCCTTGCTTATTTTTGTTGTTGGGCATAAACATACACTCCCTTCTTTAAAATTGCTTTGGTTAAGTTTAATAGTGAGCCTCCAATTTTGCATCTACTATGCAAAGTAATGTTTACAGTTATACTAGCTGACACCAACCTCCTTTACACTTCATTACCTGATGTATAACACATGCCTCAATTAAAATGAATTCAGGCAAGCTGAAAAGAGTTGTTGGAGCATTAGTTTCCCCTATCTGTCTAGTGAAAATTTTGACTGAATGTTTAAGAATTTTACTTCACCGAAAGCTTTCTGATAAGCATATTTTCATATAACTTTCTAGTTAAATAAGTCTTCCTCCAAATCTTCCTATACCAAACCCAGAAACAACTTCTTGCTGACAGAAGTTAAATTCAGAAACAGTGACATTTCATCAACTTAGTTCTTACAGAACAGCAAGCGCTGGATTGTCTAGAAAAGCTAAAAACAACATTTGTTAATGCTAAGAGAGACACATTTTTAAGACATACAGATCACGTATCAATTGAGAACTCATCTTCAGCATCATCTCCCACCATAAAGGATATGTTACCAACTGCTATGTATCAACACTGTCAACGCCGTCACTGTACCCAGAAATCATTCATGCTGAATGTGAATATATGGGGACAGCCTCGCTCCCTACAGAGACTGTAACTGAACAAGAGCCAGAGAGAAAATTATGCTAATAAAACTGTCGATCAAGACGCAGCACTATCACAGTTTCTGCTACTATTCATAAGCCAGTCAAAACCATTTTGTGACTGCAACCAGTGTTCTTACTGAAATCTTCACTGCAGATATGACTTTAATCAGCAGCACTTTTAACTTCTATTTTCCAAACAGCAGCTTCAAACAACCTTACAATAGCAGCAACAGCTAAACTTTCACATCTTATTTTTACTGAAAAATTAAGTACTTAAAAAAAAGAAAAAAAAAAATGGGGCTGCAAGTTTTTTAAATTCCAATACCTGTCATGATATTCTAGGCAGAGAAAGAAGTGACAGTATAAATCATTCTTTCAGAGGTTTCCTTGTTCCTCCAGCAGGTGAGGTGTTACATAAGCCAAGACCTTTGGGGTTTAGGGCTGCTCACTGATATATCAACACCTTCAAAAGCGTATCATTACTGAGCTCTAATGCATGGTCATTAAGAAGTAATTCGAAACCATGGAATGCTTCTTCCCTCATCAAATTTGTTCTAGTAAACAAACATTACATAGGGATCACAAATACCTTCTGCTTGACATCCTGAAATCACTTTCAGAAATTTTTACTGGTAAATGCACACAGCTTTAAGCAATTTTAAAGTTTTTTTGTTTTTTTGTTTGTTTGTTTGTTTTAAGGATATGATCCATTTTGCTAGAATAAAGCTTCAGCATGAGCTTATGCTTGTCTGTAACTCCACTGAACTGTGGAGTTCCAGAAGAGAATCTGGAACTGTGTCAAAAGAGAATCCAGAAGCTGAACCAACAGATCCTTGAACTCCATATCTACTTCTTAGTTTTGTTATTAACAAACAATAAGGTTCAAACTTGAACACGGTAAACTAGTATGTCTAATCCTTACTCCACAAAAATTCCCATTTTTCTAGTGTCAAAGAATAAATTTGCTTTGAATCTTTTAATGGATTTTAGAAATACAAATTTTTCCTATCTTTAATCTTTCAAACTCATAGAACACTGAGGAATTACTTCCAAGAAGCATAAATCTAATCAATGAACAAAATCTGATCAGTGTAATTAGGATAGTTTTGGTGAACATTTTGTAAAACATATAGTCAAACACAAAGCTGTCTTTCAGAAATACATACATACATATATATACACACACATATATATCACAATTTAAAAGATTTTACTCAGCGCTGAATAAGACTAAGTTTTTACTTAGTGCTATGTTTCCGGTTAAATTTATTATTCCCATGTCACGTACCTGTTGCGTGTTTCGTTGTGATTGCAAACTGGACTGCAGCCTTCTCAACAGAGGAACACCATTCCTAGAGAGCCTTTTAAGCAACCAGTAACTGTGCACTCGTTCAACAAACTGCTTCTTCCGCTGAATGGCCACCTGATTCATAATCTTATTTAATCTAAAATATAGAAAAATTGATATTGTATTTTTTCCAGCAAAAACATATTTGTCTATGGAAGTTAAATATCAGACATACATACACATGAATCATGAAGCAACAGCAACGATGATCACACTAATTTCAATCAATTACATCGCTTTCAGTACAATCATCTCTTAGCAGTAGACTATAATCAAACAGGTTCGCTTGATACTGTATTTCTATCAAATGTATTAAGGTACTTTAATGCTAACTGATCCTAAAGGACTTAAGTTTTTTCATGATCATCAATTTTCTGAAAAACAATCCCAGTTTAAGGCAGAGAATAAATTCTAATGTGCATTTTAGAATAATTTTCTTACAGAAAATAAAAAATAAAGCTTGACAATATCTTCATACACAATTAGCAGTTTATTTCAAAGACAATACATCTTTAAAAAGTACAGAAAACCCTTGGTGGTTGCAGAAATTTGTCTTTGTATGACACTAATGCCTTTGCAAAATTAACACAAGATGTCCCAATGTACCAATCACCTCTACTATCAGGAGCGTTGTTCATTCCTTTGGGGGCAAGGGTGAACGAGAGACAGAAAAGGATTTCCCCAGAGCTGGATGTAAAACAGTTACAGAAAGGATAATATGAATGAACATAAACCTGTTAATTCTTCCTTCAGTATACTTCCTGCAGGAAAATTATACAGTGCATACCATAGAATTATCAAAGATTGTCCAGCTGAATGTAACACCAAACCAAACAAAATTAAGTTCAAGAGAGGTGTCTGATTTGCAAGACACTACCATGAGAGATTTAAATAAAGATTCTAAGCATGCACATATGACTATTTTTCAGTTTCTCCCTTTTAATAATAGAAATAAAGTAGTATCTCAGCTAAGCGTCAGAAGGAATGTATTCAAATACCTAAACAAAATATAAAGTTGTGAGCAAGCCTAGAGTAAAATGATTTTTAAGAATAATTTGGAAGCTTGCATGGTATTTTTCAAACAAACATGCATACAAGTCTACCCTGAGTTAACCAGAGGCCATCTATCCCTAGCTGTTTTTTTTCTATGTACAAGGTAAGGTGCAGCAGATCTACTCAAGGCTACCCTAAATGTACGTACAGAACTTTCATTCATCACAAGGTATAGGCAGTGCCAACAGAGGTCTTCAAAATACAGTGCCAATGTTTCCTTCGTTTCTTCAGTATTCTGGACAAATTCTAACACAACCTGAAGGAAGCTTAGAAAGCCTGTTGAAGTCTTTTGCTGACTTAAGAGAGCCTATCACACACAAAAAAAGGCCTTGACGTGACCATAATAAACTTCATACACAACAGAAACAGTTAATTATACAATGTAATAAAAAAATACAAATACCAAAAAACAAACAGCCAATCAACCACTACACACACACACACAAAATTACTGCCATGTCACTCTCTTGGAAACAGCAAAACCTACTGAAACAAGTCAAAACAATGCAGCAAAATATATACCTGGGGAGATCTCAGAATCCTAACTCTATATGAAGCAAAGTGCATTGGCTTGATGCCCATCAGATGTGGCAAGGCTAACCAAACATCTTTAATTACAGCTTCAAGTACATTTACCCATTCACATAATGAACTATTCTTTTCTGAGATAATTATGATAGTGAAGTGTTAGAATAAGCTCAGGAGAGATGCTTGCAGAAGATATCCAGCTTTCAAAATACAAACAAATAGAAGGTAATTCACTGCAAAAGCTACCTAGCAAGCTGTAGCAATCTACTGCTCTCTTCCTATGCTCCAAAAAAAACCAAACACTGGCTGCTCATATTTCATTCAGACACCAGGCTTCAGCAGTAGCAAACACTGCAAATCACCTGTTCATTTCTCAAAATACAGAGGTCAGATGTTTGCCACATGAAGAGCCTCCACAAAGCAGATTATCGTAATGATACAAGACGTTCCACCTGCTGCTACACCCTAAAACCCCACTAACTACAGCATACCCCTGTGATCAGCTTTTTGCTTAGTCAGATGCTCCCATGAAGACTTGTACTGTCCAAAACACTTTAGATGACAGATGATACAACCATTTGGGGAAAATAAGACAGGATACACCTTCTGCTGTAGAACCCTAGAAGTAGCACAGACAATGCTTTTTGAGGCTCCCATCCCTTGACATAGATTCCCCATCAGGAAAGAGTCTGCCTTGTGCTCACAAAGATACATTCAGCTGTGTTGAACTTGAATGCTCACATGAAATTAAGCACACGTTATGAACCAAACTTTAACTAGTTTTTTTCTACTACATGAGATAGAATCAAAGTCTGAAAGTTTGAAAGTAGCTTCTCAATTTTTCAAATCCTTCAAGGTCTTGAAGGAGCTTGCTGCACACTCCACTCACCCCACAGCCCCAAGACATGTTAAAGAAATCATTGGTGAGGAAAAAAACAAATAAAAAAAAAACAACCAAACACACAAAAAAACATTTATTTGGGGCAAGTAAGACTTCTGTTAGAAGAGTTAGTAGTTTTGCAGGACAGGACTGACTGTCTGTACAGGACTGACAGGACTGTAGCACTGTCAGATTTCCCAGAAAGAAGTGAGACTTGCAGAGAAAGGTAGGTCACCTCCCAGAACTACACAAAATCCCACAGTGATTTACCTTTAGAAATAACAGACAAGGCTCACTACATTGAACAGGCTTTTTCTTTTTTCCCCTCTATTGTAAACATCTCTGTTGAGATTGCCAAAGAAACTAAGATTAGTATTTCAGAGATCTCACAATGTAGGGAACGTAGGAACACAGATTTGGAAGATAATACCAGAAGTATCACCTCCTCAATCATAAGTGACCTTACGTATCTCAGGGCGGGGGGCGGGATAAAAGCCACAACTACATTGATCACAGAAAAGAAGCAAAAGATCAGAAGATCAGAACTGTCCTTGCTGTCCATGTTTCTTAGATAAAAGGGAATCTGCTAACACAAAATGCCCAAGAAGCCTTGTGAAGTGCACCAAGTGGACCATGCTAAATACTAAACATTTTCCTTTCTAAATATTTAAACAATTAACACAACTAAGCTAAACCCAGAACAGAACAAGTGGTGTTTCCATGACATTTGGTACATTAGGTAACTGGTCTTACAACAGCGGTACTCAGTTTCAAGCTGATAAAATTGACAGTAACAATGCATGAACTGACACCCCAGGCCAGCCATCTTCTCAACCAACTCTGTCTGACCATTGCAGCCTTTTGGATGCTCTCACACCACCAGGCATACTCTCTGTACCACCTGCGTTCCAAAACTACAGATAAAAAACCATTTTTCAGAACTACTGCATTGGTGCCACAGACAACTGGGAAAGCTGATACGGTATCCTCCCCCAGTCACATTTGTATCCAACTGTAAAGCGCTGCTATATGCAGTACAAACACAATGCAGAAACAGCCTACAATCCCCTGCTTATCTTTAGAAAGAGAGAGGTACTTTTTCAGTGGAAGCTTTCCAACACCAGCTTTTGAAGCCTGAAACTATAGTCTAGCTGAGGGTAAATTATGGCATTAATTACAACACACTTACAAAAACAACAAAAGGAACAGAAAACTGTTTCATTCTGAAAGTGTAAGACAGACTCAATATAAATTAAATTGAAAGTTAATACATAAAGTATTTGGCAAGATCTTTCCTTTTAATCAATTGCTCTACACTAACCAACTCCCCAGATGAAAAGGTTTGACATCTACCCTTGCCAACAGTGGTGCTCAATGCACTGGTCAAAGAGGAACAGGTTGTGAACAGTAACATTTAGTCCTGTTCTTCTTCTTCTTCGTACCTAATATATTTTTCTCCAACCCAAGAAATTTGCTGCTGTCATACTAGCAAAGTCACAGCTTCCTCCTTCCTACTCACAACTGCCTTCCTCTCCCAGTTTCAGCTACGCGTCACTGTGGCAGCTATGACAGTTAAAAGAAAGAGTGAAAACAGCATCTTTGGTGACTAACCATGCAGCAGTTTCACACAGGAAAACTGCCACTTTTCTATTAATCACCTCCAACAGCTCCGCATACCACACTTGCTTTCTAACCTCACAGAGTTTTAAGTATTCTAGTATCTGAAGACTTCTACAGCATCTCTCTGTCCCCCAGTTTTGAAAATATAAATCAGAGAGAAAAATTCCATACTAAAGCTAAGGACGTTATTTCTCCAGTATTTCTATAGTAACTCTAGCAGAAGCCTTCACACGGGAATCAGTAAGACCAAATACCCACTAAAACCAATCATTTTTAATAAACTAAACATAGTATTTTACTATACAGGCAATCGGCCTCCAGTTTCATCAACCAGTAATTTTTATCTTCCTTTACCAATCACGACTGTATTAAAGCTACATGCAAAAAAACAGCATAAAACCATACTGAGGATCACTAAAACACCAATCTGTATATCCATGAACAATAAAATGCTGAGCAAATAAAACACCCCTATTTTCAAATACAAATATTGCAGATACGTTTTTAAAAGCTGTCAGAACAAAACACAAAAATCCTAAATTGAATAACTTGTTACTGAGGAGACTCAATATCAAGAGCAGTTGAATTTTTAAATCTCGCTCAGTGAAGTTCCACAGAACACAGTGAGACTCACAGGCAGCAGGGGGAAAAAAAAAAGACAAATCAGCTACAGATGGTAACAGTGATTCCACTGACACTAATTGGATGAGAATTAACAGAAAAACAAAGTAAAAAAAAGCTACAGAAGTTTCTATTTTGGGAGCTGGAATGAATTCTGGGGACTTGCCAACTATTCCTCCAAGCTCTATACATGAAATCTTCAGCTTCTAGAGATGCATCAGTTTTACATTTTAAAAATCTACCTAATAAATTCGCCCTGTACAGTCTCTTTTTCAGATTCTCTGAGGATCTAATAATACAGATTTTATTCACGGGTACACATTCTGAAGTCTCAAGGAGACTTCAGGTTACTATTTGCTATTTAAAATTTATCAGCACTTAATTTGATTTTGACTGAACATGTAGGAAATGCTTTTCCATGCTTCAAAAGACTATGAAACTGAGCATCTGCATCTCTGCTTGCACAAGTGGCTCAGAAAAGTTTCTCCAGACAAGAAATTAGAATGCTGAACTTAAGGGTTAAGAAAATGCTACATTAATTCTGGCCAATTCCTGATTAGTTATAACCAGCTACTTAGTTCCTACCATAACAATTAACTCTGTGACCTTCCGAACGTTTGGATAACAAAACGAACAAAATTAACTAAAACAAAACCCAGCTGTAATAGCAGCAACAAAATGCTGCCACACTGGAAAACTTCCTTACTCCTCTCAGTAAAATCACATGCATATACTTTCACCACTTTCTACACAAATAACTTACATAGTCATAACTTTTCAAGTGTTCAAAGTATTTTTCTCTTTTTTTTTTTTTTTTTTTTTTTTGTGTCTGTCACAACCACACTACCTATGATTGTGAACTGTTACACCAAAAGCTAAATTTGCATTGAAGTACTAACCAAGTAAAGAATCAAGTAAAAATACCTTTTCTCTGTAATAAGAAAAAAAATAATTTACTAATTCTTGTTCATTCTGTAACTTGGACTACTAAGTGAAAAAAAATTACAGGAAATCATTCTTCAGACAATTCATACTGAAATTCTTATTTTTGTACAGTACTTAAAAGATGCATCGCTTCTGTAACTGCCACAAAAACAAAGTTCACACAACGGGTGAAACACAAAAGAATTTAAGGGAAAAAAACAAAAACAACGCTTAAAATAGCTTTGGTGTTTTACTACTGTGAAATTCGGGTAATGAAATTTGAATCTTCCTAACTGTAAATCAAACACTTGGAGGATCATAGGATGCCAACCATGCAGTTGAGCAAAATATCTAACATATTTTAATTTCTATTTTAATCTTCGTTGTTCTGCATATGTGAACTAAAGAAAAAGATGGAAGGAAAAAAAAAAAAAAAAAAGTTACATCTTTAGTTTGTTCCTCTATCCCCCCTTGCAAAAGAAAGTGTTTAAATATGAGACATCCTTTCCACCTTAAGAATGAGGAGGGGGAGGGAGTGTTGACTCTCAGAAATCAGTCACATCTGACTTTTATTGTCAGACACACAAGTTACTTTTTTTTTTTTTTTAATGAAAACTTAATTTTACAACCTATTAAAAAGTCATATTTACTTATACACATGTACTAATTGTTACCTAACAAGACAACCAAAGTCAAAATTAACTGGCTTGAACACAAAGCTCCAAAGCCACTGTACCTTTCATTATCATTATTGTTGGTTTTAAATAGCACTGAGGAATAGCTAGTGATCCCTCTTGTACTCTTCTTCTGGTTTGGGTAAAATTATACTTTTAGTGAAGCAAAAATGAAGGCAGACTTCAACAGATGATTTCTACATGTATCAGAAAAGGTCCTGAAGTTAATCAGTCCTACAAAAATCATCAGCGAAGTGAATGACGACTGCTTATATTCCCTTCTGCTTTACACCTAGGTGGTTCCACCATCTAATTATTAGGTACAACCATAAGGCGACATCATGTTCTCCTATAATTAAAGTATTTCCACATCATCGTGTGAAAATATACATACACATATATTCAAATACAAATGGTTAACAGACATCTGGATTTATATGGCTTCAATTTTGTTGCAACACTGATTTTCCAAGTATTACTCAGTGCTTTTTCTAATGTTGAATTTTAAGTAGTATTTCTTACTCTTGTCCATGCTTAGAAGGTAGAGAAAACCAATGCACTAAAACCCAGAAGCTCTCAATGCTACATATATGATTAAGAAGCAACATCCATGAATACAAAGTGATAGTGTCTCAAACTCTTTCATAAACGTTCCCTTATGGTTACACTGTGTTTCACTACTCTCCCTTCAGTTATTTTTCTGGTCCATGTTTCATTTTAGAGGCCATTTAGATTCCTATGACTAGTATACCATGACAACATTACATTATTTGTTAAGAAGTCCTACTGGAAACAATAACAAAAAAACACTGTTTCTACACTGATATATAAAGCAATGGAAATCTATTTTTACTACCAGGAACAACATGTTCTTTAATCACAGCAGACAAACAGAAAATTCAGATAGTATGAAACATAAAAATGTTAACTTCTAAAAAGAGTTGAAAATATCTTTAGCATTTCAATAACCTTTCCTCTCAGTTATCTGCTTGCTACTCACCTAATTCCACAAAATTTTTAACAGTATGATGTAACACAGATGATACACATGAAAGTCTAATTCCTTGCTCCTGCTTATTACTGAAGCAGTGATTCTTGAGCTTACTTTCTGCACCCTGTGCAAGTACAGTATTTGAAATGCTTTCTTAATTTCAGGCACTACATATACACCACGCAGAAACAGAAACTAAGAATGAAAGCATCTATTTACTTCTGTCAGCTTCCACTTAATAAAATACCTGCATAAATGTTATTTTATTGATGAAAATTACATAGGGTCTCAGCGTGTGTTTCCAAATTACTGAAAATTAAGTATTTTATTTACCTTTCCCTCAAGTATATGCCCAAAAAATCCTAGTTATACAGCATTTTTTCAAGGACTCAAATACTAATACTGACTTTGTTTTGCATAAAACAATCACATCTTAGACGCCTCTCTAACAACACAAGATCAAGAGATTACACCAAAATTATGTTATTTGTACTACAGAATCAAGCACTAAAGAATAAGAGAAACACTGTAATGTTTGCTGTGAAAAAGGCAGCTATTATAAAGAACAATGATAGCCAGCAACAGGGGGTACAATTCACAAGAAAAGGAGTACAGAGCCAGTATAGGGTAACTCGAACAAACAAGAAGGAAGTCTTAGATTGTCAACTCAACTGTAAAAGTCAAATTTCCTACCTTAGAAGTTTTAGACCTGAAATTTAAAGGAAACACTTCTCATACTTTATTAGAAAAAAGAGTCATTTATCTAACTATGTGAAATTCAACCAGCACATATCATCAGTGAAGTATGAGCCCTGCACATATTCAGTGCAAAATCCATCTGCCACTGCTTCCAGACAGATCAGCTGGTGGCCGCAGGAGGCCTGCACTCCGACTACTGTGTCAATGTGTCAAGTACTGTCTGTACAGCATAATTCCATACTTCATATTTGAAGAATTGAGTAGAATCTCTGACTAAAGAAGGAGAACACTTACACAGCCAGGAAGGCCAGACGCAAATCATATCCATCCAGGAAATTTCCCAGTGGTCTACTCCAAGTGCTAAGCAACTTACTAAGAAGCAAGCAACGAATTCACCTCAGCGCTCTAACATGACACACTGCATCTCTGGAAGTGGACACTTCAGTACAGACATCCTGAAAAGCTGAGGTACAAGATGATAAATGGATGCCCAGAAATAAAAAAGTGAGTGGAAGCAAGCATTCATCTCCTGCTATTGCCATTTAAGACCTGATACTATGCTCATTAGTTCACAGATGAGAGTCTGAAAGGCCATATAATTAGATTACAAATAACCAAGGCATGATACTACCTATATAATTTGACAGTGAACAGTTTCAAGCATTACATTTGCTAAGAAACAATGGTAACTGGAAAGAATACAGGTCTCAAAGCCACTCACAGCAGAATCTAAGGAACAGAGAATTAGATACAGAAATTCACAAGTTACAAAAAACTGTGTAGAAATAATGATGCTTTTTTACATTATTTGTAACTTATCTTAAAACAAACACAGGCATTTCAGAGAACAGAATTACTAAAATGGTGTTAGTAAAATGTTGTTTTTGACATATATTCACTATACAGATAAGGAAACAAAATATATTTCTACTACCTTCAACTAAACATAAATGGCAAGAGGAGTTTCTCCAAGCAGGTGTGTTCAAATTAGCATTTATCTACTACTGCAGCTACTATCTCTAAAGAACCAGCCATGGACACGTGTAGTCTAGGTATTAATGATGAAGAAAGTAAACCAAACCAAACACCTCCCCAGGCGTTCCTCAGTCCTCACAGATGTAAAGAACAAGGTTCATTTCAATTTTTTTAGGAAAAGAAAAAAAAGCACCAGTGTTTAACGCTGGAGCATATGTGTTTCTTCTCTGGATGTGAATAGTTTAATTGCTCTTCTTAAAGTTTTCTGGAAAGGCAAATCACATTCCAACTCCAAGGAAAGAAAAAACAATCCACATACTTAAGAATAGATTAAAGGTACAATTTAAATGAAGACAGATGGACAACGTTCCACATAATTTGTTATTATTATATACGTGCGTAATTAACTCCACATCAAAAACACAGCTTTTCTAGACAACATCATAAAAAAAGAACAAAAAACTGGACAACTGAGAGTTGGGAACGGAAAATAAAATTTACCTTTTCATGTGCCCATTTCAGTTTCTCTTTTAATTCAGATATTAGTTTTCCAGGACTAAGTGCATTCTTATCAAAAAGAATATTTAAGAATCTTCTTGCGTGAAGACAATACATTTATAACAAAGTTAAAAACTTTTAAAACAGTTTTAAACTATGGGTGTTTTTTTTTTGTTTGTTTGTTTTACATTTCTGATATAAAGTATCATTAAAATGTGCTGTCTCAACAAATATCCCATGTATGCAGTAATACGAATCTGAGCATACATGGAATCTCTCAGCAGAAAGAAATCTTTATATATCTGCTCCTGGAAACTAAAAACACTGTTAAAAAAAATTCTGATGATGGCATCCCTTCACTGTCAGGGTCTGACATTAACAAAAGTTACCTGTGGGTAGAATTGCCAAAGCTACAACTAAGAACACACATTCCAATTCTCAACTCTCATTTAGTCCATGTTCTTTCTGTTAGCAAGAAGACAAAAAATAAAAATCAATCAGGATGATCTTCATTCAGTTAAAGGCAAATTGTTTTTATAAACTTTCTCCCACGGACAACAGTATTAGCTCATAGAACAATATCTGTTTCTAACTACTAACTTAAGCCCTTCGTTGGTGCATCACTTAACAAAAATAATACAATTTCACCAAGTAAGCCGTGACACAGAACAGTGCAATCATCTGATGATGTCTGTAAACATCACACAGGAGGCAAAAGGCTGACAAAGTTAGTCAGTAAGTACCTACATATATTGGTAGTTCTTATTACAGGAAAAGACTGTCATCTCAAAACACTGTTTAGATTAATTTAACTAGTTTTCAAATGTCCACTACCTGACACTTGGTAGCCAGCTTTCAAAAAGCATGGTTTATTTATAGCATATTAAGAGCCTTGTACACAATTAACCCATACAAGGAACCAGTGCCTCTACTGAGAAAGTTTTTAATGTACCATTATTAAATTCAGTAAGAATTTAATTCAAGGGGTAAACAAATATACTGCTGCAGTAGATGCTGGAAGCAAAACAAATAATGAAGACAAACTTGGTTTTAGTCCCAATAGTCCAATTTAATGCTTCTCAGCACAGTATATTATGTCTGAAATGCTCAGCAGAGCCAAAACCGTGTTTTTCTAACCCAGAGCTTTATTCCATTGCTCAAATCCCATAAACATGTATTTCCACTGCTAAAATGCATTATAACTCAGTTTAAGTGAAAGAAATCTGAAGTGAGATGACACTGCTCTTTCAAACTACAATGTAGCTAATTTAATCAAAATTCATTCCAAAAATCTTTAACTCCTGAAATAAAAAGCATTCAAAAACCATCATTCTGTTCCAATTCTGTTAATTACATATGAAAACAGACTTTAAAAACATTCCTGCTTTTTCATTCAAGCATCGCTTCACTAGCCTCACCAGATCTAGAGCCATCTGCCAGCCCCCTGATCATCACTGCTAAAATATAAAAATACGGCATGTTAGATGTAAAGGGCATCTTCAGTTCTGATGTTTACATTTTGCACTGAAGTAACAGCTTCTGTGAAAACTGCAATACACTAATAAAAGAATCAGCAGAAGTTCTTACAAAGGATAAATTCATAAGCAAACATGTGGTGTTAAGATTAAAACTCTTTTGTATGCACGTTAGTTTTTGTTCAAGAAGAAAAATTGTACTAAAGTTATGGGACCACAGATATGCTAGCATAATTGTGTGGGAGAGCACATTCGTGTTGGGTTACACAACGAAGACTGCATTAGCTAAAGTATGAGGGGTATGAAATTCACCCAAATCTTCATAAACACTACTGCATTTGCAAAACGTTAATGAAGACAAAGGAAAAACCTCCTTGATGAAAGTAATGAAATTACTTTGTACCTCAAGGAAAATACCTCTTGGAAGACCTTTTGTACCTGCATAGATCATACAGTACATGCTTATATTTAAGTTAGATAAGATAAAAACAGTATTAGTATCCTATACATGCAAATCTGATTTTCATTTTGGAATTCTTAAGTTAGGAAAAGAAGTTTGATTACACAGTTAACTTTGAGCTTGGCTTCTTAAAATAAAGGTCAAGTACATCAGTTATTTTGAATTCTGAGGCTGATTTTCAAAAGTACAGCAGACAACAACAGAGCACACAACGTGATGTGGTGTGACATAAAAACAACAAAAAAAAGGGGGGGGCGGGGGAGGCGGTGCTGAAAACAAGGTAGACCTCTTCCTAATTCCTCTAAAGAAGCTACGGCATTTTTAACACGCTGTCATTGAAGTGCAACACACATAATCTGTATTAATCTTCTGAGCATGATCTTTAAGAAAGACAGAAGAAACAGACAAAAACTTTTAAGCCTCCACCTAAAAGCATCGGCTTAAAATTAAACAGATTAAGTAAAGGTTTCTCTCACTTGGATGGTTTGCTTACCTCTGGGGGGGAATATAAGGAGCAGATACGGTTGGCATAACTGTACAGGGTTCAACAACCGTTTTCTTGGCTTTTTTTGTCTTTTTTCTGACTTTTGATGTAGACCTAGCAGTTCTGACTGATCCCTCCTTTCTACAAACACCGTTTTTGATTTCAGCTTCTCCATAAATATTTAGAGGTCTCCGTATGCAACCTGGTGGAGTATGTACATCACAATAGGCAGTCTTTTTTACAGAGAATGTTGTCCCACTGCCGGTCAGCTCTTTCACAGGTTCCATTTTCATATACAGACCAGCCTTTTGAGCACATGTCACATGGAATGCAGTATAGCAGTTTGCTTTGTGGCACTGGATGCAGGCACCAACACCTTTCTGTTTACAGAGGTAGCACGTTAACTTCCATCTGGCTGGGGGAATGTTCCTGACACCGTCAATTGGCTCAATAAAAACTGTATTGGCAAATCCAACCTCTGGAATCCACAAAGCACACACAACATGTCCCCAACGATCATCATCAGTCTTTTTAAAGGCACCTCCCTTGTTTGGGCACAGCACACAGTCTACAGGCCGAGAACGGGACTGCAGACAGTGTCTGCAGAGCCACTGGCCCTCAGGTATATATGGCACCCCATAGCATTCCTGATGTACTGCTAAATTACACATATCACAAAACAGGATTACATTGCTGTTCTGACATTCACCATCCATGCATATACAACACACCGCATCTTCATCTATTAAAGACTGATGATCACCCTGTTTTTGGTTCTCACAATAAGACTCTTTCTCAAACCTATCCATAAGGAATTCAAACATGTTTTGGGAAACAACTGACACTCCATCACTTTTCCGTTTTTCATTAATTATTTCTAACCACGCATAATCTTCCTCATCCATGTCATACTCGACTTCATTATCAAGTTCTTCTGCTGACTTCTCAATGAACTTATAATAAACCGGAGGTCTCCGAGGAGCTGAAGGGGGACTGTATTCAACAATCCGTACTTTTGGTTCTGGAAGAGGAGCTGTTGTAGCAGGTATGCCGTGTGAGCTCGGAAGAGCTTCATTTTTCTTTTTCACTTTGTTATTTTTGTGACGTTTGCTTCTTAGACAAACTGGTGGTCTTTCACTATTTTCCTTATTGCTGTTGCATTCACTCATTTCCTGGGCTGTAAGATCATCTTCTAATATAATCTCTAAAGGATCAAAGATACTGATCCTATGTAGACGACCTTCAATTTCTATTTCAACCATTCTTTGAGCTTGAGCGTAAGTCAGCGTTTCTCGTGTGGGGGAGTGCTTAATACTGCATGGGGAAGAGGAATGCCTTGTTGCCGATACTCGATGACATCTTCCTTTCCTCCTCATTTGGTAATGTTTCCCTAAAATGAGAGCAACAGTTAAAATTATGAACCCTGAAAATTTATATAAGAAGATTAGTTTTATTATAGTAAGAAGCAACTTCAGTTCTATGGCCCCAAATTACCTATCCAACCTTTTCCAAAAGAAAACAAATTTCTTTTTTTTAAAAAACAACCCTTACTCTTATCTAAGTAAGCACAGCTATATGCAGTCCATAATACAAAAATGCTTCAGAAGAGCTAACTGTAACAACTCATAATAAGAAAATAATAAGAAAGGCTCAGACAAAAATGATAACTGTTACACTGTAGAAAAATCTTTAATACAGTATTTCCATTTGCTGAGTACCTGCAGTTTTTTTCAACAGCCTGAATTTTTTTCCCCCAGATCTCACTTCTAGAAGAGCTGACTTAATCCTGGAAGAAAAGTAAGTTTTCCCCACAATTTTATCCCATGCAATTTTAAAATCACATTAACATACCCCCATACTTAAAGCTAGAAAAACATTCATACCTCCAAAGTTGACAAAGCTTTTTTAAAAAAATATCTTGAGCCTATAGTTCTTTGCCTAACTACATATCCACAATTTCTGTATTTAAGAATTACATCTCCATATCCAGAAAGTTATTATCAGTGTACGTTTTATTCTTTTATCTAACTCCCACGTTAGTAGGCTGAATCCCATTCAGTGTCAAAGCTTTCAAATATAGCAATATGCACAGAATGACAAGGACAGAATTCAACTCATAATGTAAATATGATTAAATATGGACCGCAGTTAGGAAATGCTCAACTTGTGAAATAGATTTGATTTATACTGAAAACATGCAAAATGTGCAGCTGAGTGTGCATGTACACAGATACACACCCTCATCCCTCAACCCGTTCTCATAGTTTTCCTCATAGCAAAAAGAGTAGGTAAATAACTTCCAGTCTTTCAATCCAAATCCAAGCTCTTTATAAAATGAAACATAACTTTCAAGTTTCAAGACACCTACTGGAATAAGGTCAGTTTCTGTTACACACACCACACAAAAAACACCTAGCTTTTTTCCTCCCTATGAAACACCGTAACTAGGATGGGAATTCAATTTGATTTCAAAAATCCTAACTGAGAGCTCCCATGCTTAAACCCCTTAAGACAGTTCTTTTTCTATCAAGATTGAAAAATATTATAGAATCATTCACGTCAAGCCTACAAGGCTCTTCTATCTTTCTCCTTTTCTCTCCCTGATATATCACTAATAAAACAAACTTGATCTTTAACAAACTGCTTGATATGTTATTACAGCCTCACCATTTTAATCCTCCTTAATCAGAAATTCTGCACTTCATGCCTTTTATCAGTTAAAATAATTCTACTCACATTAACATGTCAAAAGAGCAAGAGCTCAAAGCATGATTATTGTCAGAGCAGTATAATTACTTCATGAAGAAAACAGCAAAGACCAGAATGGTTGACACACAAAACACTGACTTTTTTTTTTGGGTCAGTCTATGATGTCGCTTTCAACAAGTCTACTCTCAAAGTCCTGAAGGAACTTCTTTTAATGGAGGGCGAAATAATGCAGGCAGCTGGCATTTAAAGTAGCCCTTTAGAAAGTCTTATCTATCTGCTCTCACAAACGGATCTTCTTTTCCCAAGAAGAAAATTAAAAAATGAATCTATGCTATCCCTGTTATTCATGTGTGAGTTAAGTATCTTACTCACAGATCTGATTTCTATATAGTACCTCTTAATTCTTATTACTTATTTTTACAGCACAAGCTCAAAAGCCAGTGCTTAATCATCACATTTTTCTGATCGTCTTTATAAACAAGAGATGAATAAAAAAAGATTCCACCACCTCTTCAAACAAGCGTGAAAGAAATACTCAGTAGTTTAATTCTGGTCAAAAACATACGCTTAAGTTAGACTGTTTTTTTTTAACTGCAGAAGTTTAATCCACTAATACTATTATAAAAGGTTCAAAAACCAGAAACAACGATAATTTATCTGAAATTAGAAGTTAGTTTCCACAGTTTCACAACAGATGTTGTAATGCAGAGGTAAAAGATTAACATAGTGATTCTCATTTGTTTATCAGCATAAATGAAGATTTTTCAGCCCAAACACACTGATGTGTAAATGTACAGCAACCCACTCATGTCAGTGTGGTTGCATTTTATGGTATATTTTGGTATTATCTTGCATTTAACCAACAAAAAACAAACAAACAAAAAAACCAGATCATTTAAATTACGTTTACCACACATTTAAGTTCAATTTTGTCCAGATCTAAAGGTCTGTGTTTTCTTTTAGAGTATCTCTCCCTACAACCATGAACAGACACACAACCAGCCAAGATGTCCACGAGGGCAGTTTTGAACTAATTACTGAGAGAGAGATGGAAAGCAGCCTTCAGAAATGAAAAACTGTGCTTATTTGCCCACATTTAATTATCAAGCCTAGCCCAGAATTAAGGGGGAGGGGGGAAGAGTGGAAAGCTAGATTTCCAAGCTTTCTCTGCCTTTCTTCATGAAATTCTTAAGCATGGCTGCAAGAAGGCAACAAGAACAGGAAGAAAATATTTTAAAGCACATTCTTGCTCAGGATTACTGTCATAAATGTCAAACTGTATGAATCAGAATGCTAAAAAAATGATTGAGCCATCATCTAACCATCTTTCTTGTAACGCTCATCTATAAATAAAGCTAAATCACAAAGCAAATGATAATTTGCTGGGAGAACGGATACCATACAAACTGTAACAGAGCAAACACAGAATTGGAATTGGTACTAATCTGGCTTGATTCTGTAAAAACTTAAGCATGAATAACTTCAATGTCCCAGAAGCCAAAGAAGTGGCAGCTTTTTACCTTTCATCTTTCCCAGAGAAAAGAACACTTGTAAGTGTCCTATGAATATTCTGGAGGAAGACTGCATTTCTGCATATGGAATTCATGATCAGCAATTGCTTTGCTTTTCCTTGTTAATTAACAGACACCTTTCCTCCCTCTCCAACATCCTGCAGGCCCGCAGGAATGAAGATCATGCATAGAAGTTTGAAGAACACTGGACTATGACATCAGCTCCATTCTACACTGACTATATCACACCTTCAGTAAAAGGAGGCAATTCCTGTTAGCACTTTTCAGCCTCTCAGAACAACAGAGATCAAACAGGAAAGTTTGCAGCTCCCCTCTCAGCACTCCATCATCTGCTTGCGCAGAGAGGCACCGCTGACACTTTCCCCTTACCAACAAGAGTGCACTCAGACAGCTGTTTGTGCAGAATGCATGGTAGGAGGCCAAAACATTTTTTATTAAGGAGCAGGAGAGCTAAAGCCAAAAGGAAAGGTACAACAGAGCACACTTCTGATCAAACTCCTTTCACAATTTTTGTCCCAGTTACCTTCCTCCT
Organism: Alectoris magna; assembly: GCA_030625065.1. Taxonomy (NCBI): domain Eukaryota; kingdom Metazoa; phylum Chordata; class Aves; order Galliformes; family Phasianidae; genus Alectoris; species Alectoris magna. The sequence goes on along the minus strand of CM060560.1, from coordinate 179,664,195 downwards.
CTTCAAACCAATTGCCTCGGGTCCCCGCACCCCCTGCTCAAAGGAAAAGGGCATGCCATTCTCAATGGACACTTTCATGCAGAGCATTATAAAGAGAAAGACACAGGAATGCTCTTTAGTCCCAGACAATGAGGCCGGATAGGCAGACACCGCTTACAGCATACGGGGAAGACAACACCCACGGCAGAGCGGCGGGGCAGGAGCACTGCCCTCAGGGGAACACAAAGAATTAGCGTCCGCGGCGCGGCGGCGGCTCGGCTCGGCTCTGCCCGGGGAAGGCAGCGCGGGCTGCGTGACTCCCGCATCCCGCCTGCCGTCCCGTCACAGCCGCTGCCCGGCCCTGCCAGCCCCACAGCCGCCCCGCGCGGGGCCGCCCACGCCCACGGCCCGCCCCCGCCGGCTCCTGCGCGAGCACTTCCTGCCCACGCCCAGAGCGCCCGCAGCGCACACACACCCCCCTCCGCGCCCGATGGTTCCTGCCCAGCCCCAGCGTTCCCCCCTCCCGGCCCCCGGGAGGATGGTTCCTGCCCGGGCCCATCATCTCAGCCCTTCCCAACAGTCGCCTCCCTCCCCTCCGCGAAAATACTCGGCCCACAATATGGCGGCTGACAAAACAGCTCCAGCGGCGCCTCCCCCAGAGCGCCGCGCTCCGCTTCCCCCCGCGCCGCCTCGCCCACGGCCGCTCGCCCTCCGCGCCGTCCCCCTGCGCCGGGCCCGGCCCCGCCGCCCTTCCTCCCCTTCCCCCCGGCCTCCGGACCGACCGGCCGGCTCGGCCGCCACGCCGCCCGCCCGGCTTCACTCACGTTGTGGGAGCCGCGGAGCGCGGCTGACAGACCTCCCGCTCCGCCTCTGCGCCCGACGCTGCGGCCGGTCTAATGGCGGCGGTCTCGCCGGCTCTGCTGCCGCCTGCTCCCGCGTCCAGCGGCCGCGGGCGGGCGAGCGGGCGCTGAAGGGGCCGGGGTGCCCGCGGCGGCGGGTACCCGGCGCTGGGTACGGGGCTGCTGCCGCCACCGGGCACAGCGCATTCGTGAGGCACGGCGCAGGTCGCGGTCCGGCTGCGGGCTCGGCGCTCGGCTCCCCGGGCTCGGCAGCTCCCCTCCCCCCTCGGCACAAACAATGCGGCTTCACCACAGCGCTGCGCCGACGGGGGGGGAGGGAGAGGGAAGGGACGTGAGGGCGCCAGGCACCGCCCAGCCCCGCCGCTGCCGCCGCCGCTGCTGCCGCCGGGCGGGGCCTGCGCCGCCGCTCCCCCCGTCCCCGCCCCTCCATGGCGGAGCGCGGCGCGAGGCCTTGCGGAGGCACCGGGCGGCACGGGGCGAGAAGCGGCAACGCTATGCCTCAGGGGACGGGTTGGCAAGGCGCGGCCCAGGGCTGCGGGCAGGACTCGCACTGGCGACACCGGAACGCCTCAGCGCGCATTTAAGTACCTCAGCGCATGGGCATTTACACAGCAGCAAACGGAGAAAGGAGGGCGGAGGTCAGGGCTGCAAAACCATGTCTCCAAACTACGAGTAATCGGTATTTATTATTTTTTTGGGCAAAGTTCAAGCTCGAGCTCAGAAAATTCGTTTCAGTTTGCTCTCACGGGGTCTCTGGGTCATACTTCTGCTTTTGGGTAACGATAACAACCTTACATTTTGGTCAAGCACAGTTGTGTCATCTGTAGCTGTCCCTGAAAAGGCTGTCCTTTGTTATTATGTATCATTTTTAGGTGAGTCATCATAGCCCTATTGGAGATGTGAAGGATTTTGCTGTGAGTGTCCACAGGACAGCTGCACCCACATGCCCAAAGAACCCCTTTTGAGCCAGCCAGGCCTGGGACCAGCACTTGCGTTTGCCCATCACACAAAACGTCCTGTGTGCAGTAGGAATGAAAGCAGCAAAGAGTGGGTATGGTCTTTGAAACAATCACTGAATGCCTCCTTCAGAATAACCTCCCAACTCTTTCTCACCCCGTTTCTACCACTGCTGTTTGCCTGCCCCCAGCAGCAGTCAGTCCAAGAGTAAATCTGTGCCTAGAATATCAGAAATAGATACACCTATCATTACTTACTTGTGGAAAGTCAATCAAGGTCCAGAGAGCTTAAGTTACTTATTTTAGGAAATTCTGTACAACAAGCAGCATCAGTAGCTTCCAACTCATTTTTCCCCTATCAAACACCATCCACTGGGCTGATCTTTAGCAAAGCAGGAGCTTACAACGGCCAACATTTGAAATCTTTAGGCTCAAACTGACCCAGTAACTTCAATTTCTCAATTAAAAAAAACAAACACAAACAAAAAACCACAAAGATTGGATAAGCTGTATAGGTCACCTGGTTGTTTGTGTAGTGCTGTTAAGGAATTGCTCTCTGGTTATATCGCTTACATGACCATGCATACCATCAGTCTCAGAAATTCTATAGTGCACCGGTTGAAATGAATGAAGTTGCACTGGAATTAGCTTGCAATAGTAAATAGGAAGCAGCACTCTAAATCGTATGTTAGCGCACAGTCTAGTTGTAAAAATGACTAGAAATGATAAATACTGTCAAGAAGCTAATAATAAGTATAATAAAACTCCATCTATGATAGAAAACATGTTTTTTTCATCTTTTAAGTGATAATCCATATGTGTATCTGTCCTGCAGCTGTACAAATGCTTTACAACTGGAGACAAGCTTTCCACAGAGCTTGATGGCATCCATACTCTTCCCATGTCTGATGTACAAGTCAGTCTGGCACTCTTCCAGTTTCTTTTTTCTGCTAGGTACATTACAGCATTCCATAGCTGCACATCCCTTCAATAAGACAGTGTTCCATATACGTGTTTGTTCCATTTAACTATCTTTCTGCTGTCTGATGTTATGCTTTATTCTCCAGTATTCTCTCTGTTTATGTGACTTTCTTGAGATTCGTCTTCCAGCTCTCCCTGCCCTCTACATAGGGTATGTTTGGTAACTATAAGGTGTCATGTCTGAAACTTCATGCTGATACAACCAGGAAGTGGTACTTCCAAAATCATTTCATTATAGAGGCGGCATCATTGATTCCCATGACCTATTGACCAAGGACTTATACCACAGCCTGAATCGATTAGAATGATGTGTTACAGTGCCAGGACCCAATCTCATAACAAATCTGAAATGAGAGGCTTCTAATCTACTTTAACATAATACAGAAAGGCCTCCAGGATCCTCAGAATCTCTGCGGAGTTTCAAAGGACTGCTGAGCTTCATTTCCTGGTGCCTGTGCTGAAGATGGTAACTCCACCTCAAATTAATAACTTACAGGCAGGGTTCATCACTGCTCTTGATAATCTCAATTACCCTCAGGAATGAGTGAGGTATGAGGACTTATATAGACCATCTAGGTTCTGACACAGAATGCACGTAATCTTGATACACTGCTTCACAGCAACAGCACAAAGATCCTAACAGGCTTGACAGGAACCACCTCTCACTGACATTATAGCCTACCAGATCAGGATCCTCAGTGTTAAATACAAGTAGGTTAGCTCATATTCTTTCAAAATGCAACAGTGCACAGTATTATCTGGTATATTTGACAAGTCCTGAGCACACACTTCTATAATCTCAAAGATTTGTTTCCTTGCCTGCTCCATCTCACTAGTGAGATGTAGCGCCTCAAAATAGTATTCATTCCATTTTTGGAAAAGGAGGAAACAACTCAAATGGGATGCCACATAATTTCAAGCAAAAAGATAAAGGTTCAGAGGGCAGCAAGACCCTCACAGCCTTTTTTTGGCACTAGCTCAGTGAGCGTGTAGTTTCAGTCCCACTCCATCACAATCTTCACATCCCTGCTTGGCAGCATCAGGTTTTGATTCAAGTTGCCACTGCTGACTCACTCTGCAAGAAAGATTTTCACAGATGGAATATCTCCTGCTTACCAGCTTTCACCTGTGCTAGTTAACAAATTCTCAAGAGAAATATTTCAAGATGAAAGAATCACAAACATAAAGGCTGTTCATCTGCCTTGGCATCCTCTTCTCTTGCAGAATCAAGTTTTGAGATGTTGCTACGCTGCTCAAGTATATCACCTGCAGAGTAATATCTTTGTTCCAGATTAAGAGAGACCAAATCAAGCTTGCTGCTGCACTTAAATTTTGGCAGTGGTACTACTCTTTACTGTATGGAACTTCACTCTATTACTCCTTTGTATGAATAGCAGGCTGCTAAAATAAAAAGAGCCAGATCCCACTCCACACGTTCTTTAGAACCTGTAAGAATCTTGAAATATACATTTTGGACTGCCATAACATACATGTGTGGGTTTTCATCCTATCACAATTCTGCCTAACCTTTCTAAGGCTTGCTAGAGCTCTGAATAATTCTGCAAACCAAACCATCCATATAAAGTTTCCAAAGCCTGGCTTCCCCACTGTATGGTTTACTTCTTCCCACTCACCAATACATAATTAATATTCTCCCTGTAATACTGTCTAGTAATATACAACGTTACTATGGTTCCTCATGTCCTGCAGGGACATCCTTTCCCATTTCACTTACCTCATCAGTTGTGGCACTGACAAATTACTCAAAGAGCATGACTGTGGAGATCCAGCTGTTGTCAAAAGAAAGGTTGTTCCCAGACCTCAGAAGCCTGGATAGCATACACCATGGATAGGATGCTCAACCCTATTACAAGACACGTTACAGCAACAAGCTGATAAACCTACATTTACTCTCAGTCTATGAAGTAATATAGTTTCCCTGCATCTCTGTTGGCTGATCTTTGGGAACTACTTAACTGAAAGACAAATCCACGTATCCTATGTATCACTGATCCATCCGCTAGGTATCATCAACATTTTGGCAGAAAGATGTATTTCTGTTTTGTACAAGATTGAGTGGGATTTATGGTCAAAAGCCCTAGATGACAATTCCAAAAAGGATGAACCTCTTAGTTTTAAACATGGAAGAAAAGTCTTGAGCCTTTTTCCACTAGAGGATTAGTGAATATCTTCTTTGTTCTTTGGCTAAGAAGAAGCATGCCTTTTCCTTTTAATTCCTCTGATCCCAAAGACTCCAGACATGTTTTGACGAAGGGTGAGTTAAGATGAAATAATATAGGTGTTCATCTACGTTCACTAACTTCTACAGAAACAAAGTCTTTTGTTTCTTTTGGCCTCATTAACTTACATTCTATATGCATCATCCTCCTCTTCCTTGGAAAGAAGGTTGTTCTCCATAAAACTGATAAGGAGACCCTTTATTTCTCCGGATCAGTTTGAGGTGATCCAAAAGAACAGCCTTCTCTGAAATGAGTTACAAAACAGACTGCACTCTGTCAGTGCCTCTTACAGTACTGATAAAGACTGAGCCCTTTTATCATCTGAGCTCCATCAGAACTCAAACTATATCACTGTTTGCTAATAGCTCTGTGACTTGCATCTGCTAAGCAGTCCTTTGGAATGTTATCTACAGATAATACTTAAAGACCATCTGACAGAGTAGTCTTTAGGCTGTACAGCTGCTATGCAAAGGCCCTTACCTTATTTCCATTTAAGCATTTGGATGAACTACAGCTTGGAATCACCAACAGAAGAGGTTTGTAGCTTGTCACATGCAATCAGAACAATACCTTAAACAGTTATTGGAGAGGCACAATTGACAGGGAAACCTACTTTCTTCCTTCTTTATCCTTCTGCTGTCTTGACTCCTTTAACACCACATACCTTTGGGATTTTGCAGTTATAAGGCTCTCTGCAAAATGTGCTCATAACCTTTGAATGATGGAAGGAATACAGGTCTTGAACTCGCTCCTGTAGACACTGCAAAGATGGGGAAATAAATAAATCAGTATTAAGATATATGTTAAAGCTTATGTATGTTACACTTCACAAAAAAATAAATCAGAGTAATTTCTGTTTTCACAAAACGTTGCACCAAAAGCACAGGACTTACCCATTTGCTTATTTGTAGGTTGTCTAAAGAGCGGAGCGGCAATGTGCTCAATGAAGAGGATACAACACTTGCTTCCTTTGTGAATCAGGACAGATAGCCATAGAATTCACATCAACCACACTGCTGAAGTTTCAGGATTGTTTTGAGGCATGACTGAGAAGCAGATCAGGGAGAAGAAATACTGAAAGCTATTTTGCTTTTTAAAGCTTGCTATAAAACAAACAAACAAACAACCAAAAAAAAAAACCACAAAGAAGTCCTAGTCTCTTCAGCAAAATTCTTTGCACTCATGTATAATGATACTCTTATTTACAAAAGAGTAGACTGAACCCTATACAAGGAAATATTATTACCTCATCTCTCCTGTCATTGCCTCTTCAGCATTAATTATACAACTCCTGATGTTTACTGTTTGGCACCTTCAGTATATTCTGTACAGTAATTTTACCTGCAAAAGTCTTTTTGGGAAGCTATCCTTGCCAAATGGTAACTGCCATCCTAATAACCCTTTATAAACAGATGAAAGATTTTCTTTTTAGCCCCCTGAACTACCTCACTTCACTACCAGATGAGCACAATTTAAGCAAACGTACATCAAAAAGCAGCAACGGGGAAAAAACAACAACAAAAGAAGACTGCTCTGCAAACACAGACTTGACACAATGTATTTCTCAAACCAATCACCAGTTTTGATGCTTGTTCTCATCAGGTTTGGGATTCAGAAGATTTTTCACTTAACATGAATTTGAAAAAATTTAAGCAAGCACAGACAATGTAAACAGTGTGACTATATACATGCTCTTATTTCTTTATTAAGAAAGGAATCTTGCTTACTGCCTTCATCAAGTTTGATGACCTGGAAACTTAATTTAATAAATCCCTTAGAGCTACTTTATTTCTAATTTCTTTCTGTCAGTATCAAAACTCTCAACATGTAATGAAGCACAAATTTTGAGCACTCTTCCAAGTTAGGTCACTCACAAAGGTATACCTCCAAGAAAGAATCCAATGTTTACACTGAGTTAATACCTCAGCTCTCATACAATTAAATTAAAACTCAATCAGCAATGAGACAAATCCAGTCTTAATTAGTTTACTACCTCTTCCACATTCATTCTGGAAGAGGAGCCTGAAGACAGTATGCAGTGGAAGAAGCCTTGCTGTGAGAATCCCTAGTCATTTACTGCCGAAGTAATCCCAAAATAGATGGGCTCATTCAGAATTAAAGCCCTGTCTCCTCACTTATATGGGGAAGGGCTACAAAGTAAGGCAACATCAAAATCCAGGGAAGAAAAAATGAAAAAGTTAATCATGACTCAATACACGACATACATGCAAACACTAACAAGAAAAAACAGATGTAGCTCATAGCTTCAGGAAAAAAAAAAAAAAAGGAATTCAAAGAAAGATATGCTGTGGTCAGAGAAATCTGATATTTGTATGTATCAGATAACAAACAAGGAGTAACGATCAGGTTTTCTTTGCCTTGTCTCAGACCTGGCTACCTTAGCCAGCACCTGATGCATCTCTCTATTATTTATAGAAATCTTCCAAAAATCACATATATACAATTTAGTTCTGATACTATATGGCTTCATATAAGAAATGATCTTAAGACACACAAAAAAAAAAAAAACCCACGCCACAAAAGCAGGATCTTCAACTGGAGTATTCCTGATAGATGCATTCCAGCATCATCCTCACCCCACACAAAGGCCAAGCATGAATAAGTCCTGTGAATATCCTGTCATACATACAACTCCTTGCCAAAATTACAGACTTATATGGCTGATGTGCCATTAATCCAAGATGATACAGAGATTAACCAGATGTTTACAACAAATTAGGTAATTAACAGGAAAGCACAATGGCATCATGGTTTTGGCGGTGAATACTGCTTAAAGTTGCCCACAACCACTATGTAATCATTCACTCTTTCTTTTCTGATCATCCAGCTTAACAGCTTGGATATGATAAGTATAGCCAAGTGCCTGCTGAAGTTAATGAAGTACGTATGCTAAATATATAAGCGCTCTCTTATGTTACGTGTTCTTAGAAACCATACCCTTGTGATACTAAATTGGACTTCTGAATTTAGTACTACTGATCTTTATCTGAAGGTTTTGATTTTGAGTCACCACACAGAGTCCTGGAAGAGGATGTAGCCTACACAAGCAAAAAAAAAAAAAAAAAAAAAAAAAAACAGAGAGAGATTGTCTTATTTAATATATTATCTCAGTGCATACAAGAGGCAGCAATTATTTGTGCTCAACTTAAGAATCATGATTTAATATGGTTTTTGTCTTAGCAATTTCATATGGAAAATGCATCACTGATAAATATGTTTATGATGAAATTAAAGGTTTGAGTGATTTAGATATTAAATAAGCTTATCAGAGCAATTTTAGAGATAAATTCTGCTAAAACAAGGTAACAGCAGCAAAATGGTTATGGCTCCCAACATTGGCATAACACTGTGCTGGCATATTGATGAAGCGTCTCCAGTAGTAAACAAATTCAGGAAGACAGAACTGCATCAATTTATGATTGCACTATCAGTGTTATCACTACTATCATGGTTGAAAAACTCAAGAATAGCTCAGTGGCTGGAGAGACTGGGATCATAGAACACAAGCTCTGTCAGCAGCAACTAAATCTCTACAATCGTCTCAACTTCTAACAGGATATTGACAGAGAAACAGATACATTTAAAGAATATTCACGTTCTGTCACAGTAGAAGTGGACGTGAAGCTGTCATGTAGTTGCCAAACAATTTTAGGCTTATTATTATGGCCTCCCTTGTATTGAGGATGACAAAGAGCTACTTACGGTTACTACAGTGACATTTCCTTGTTTTCTGAACCCGTAACACACATTCCCTGGAGAATCCACACAGCTTCTTTGGAAGCATGCTCTCTCTGATTTACAACATTCCACAAAACGCAATGGGGAGATAGGTATTCTGCAGTTTACTCCAGGGACTGAGAAATGAATTTCAGTTATTCATTTAATATCATATCACTTTTAATTCATGTCAGGTTAAGCTAAAAGTGCAAATAAAGGCATTTGTTCACAATACCTGAAACAGAAGAACTTATACAACAAATAAAGGTGGGAAAATACTCTGAGGTTAAAGAAGAATTTTAGCTACTTACTGTCAAGATGCCTTGCACAGACTTTTCTAATATCCACCTTGTCAATGCATTACTTTTTTTTTTTTTTTTTTTTTTTTTTTTTTTTGCATCTGACTGCATGCTTTATGGAGAATCTGCTGCCTTAGACTAGCACTACAGCACTGCTGCAACACCCACCACAAGCCGGCAGTCTGGAGCCCTCCCCAGGAACTGCAGTTGCTTTCTTTCCATGCGGTCATGTTACCAGATCACTATCACCTCTTTGTTTTATTCTTCACATTAATTTATAGCTTTTGAGGAGTTTTTCTGGTCCCAGTTTGCTCAGATTGTTGAGACTGACTTTTTTAAACTTCCAGTATATTTTTTGTAAAACAGAGAAAAATCGCATCCATTTCCCCCAGACAACATATATGTCTACATACTGACTGGTAACTTCGGATTTAAAGAAATTATGAGCTTTAGTCAATTTCAACTTTCATTAACCCTTACTGAAATTTTTATAGTAGGTTGTATGAAAAAATGAAGAGGTTCAGAAAAATGCTGATGGAAGCAGTAGAAAGAGCACAAGAGGGGTTTCCTGTCTTTCTAAGTTTACTGTACATTTTCATTCTTCAACTATAAACTGGAAACTCTTGAAAGTTACAGCCATTACAAAAATAAAATAAAGCTGTCACATATGCATATGCCTTCCATGGCACCCTGAGAGTAATTACAAAATTCCAAGTGAAATTCAAAGTTGCTACAGTTTTTATTTCATTAAGAGATGTCTTTTGAGAAAATATACTTCTATTTCTTAACGTTGCATGTTAAATAATCACCACATTATCAGTTAACAGACCAGTAATAAGAGTACTTTTAGCTAAGTTCCCATGTGTCTTTCATTGAGTCCATCTGATCAATCTGGCCAAGACAAAACTCTGTGTTTAGACAGCTGTTGACATATAGATGCATTGTTGTAACATGGAAAATGAGGCAAGCCAGAGTAACTTCGTAAATTACTTTGGCCTCGATATTCTATATTAGCAGTTATAGCAACTGTACTGGTAAAAACACACTGTCAGTTGCAAGTGGAATGAACACGGAATGAAAGGCTGTTACCACACACTCTTAATACTTACTTTGTTGCAAGTCTAAGAAGCATGAATGAAAAAGACTCCGCAAAAGATCTCCGAAGGAAGCTTCAACTGCAACAGCTCACTTACTTTGTTTACAAGAATCGCCCTTTAGATACACAAATACTATAGAAGTACAGCCATACAAACGGTATAAAAAAGATGTTCAAGACCTCCACCATTCCAAATCAAAAAGGGATCAGCTGACCTGCTGTTTCTTCTTTTCCCCCAATATATTGATATATGCCCAATAAAACATTTCTGACATTTGTTCAATTAAAAAAAAAACATTTCACTGATAAAGACAGCTCAGACCAAGAAACACGTACTTGCTTAAACACACTAGCTAGAGTGAAGAAGCTTCCTTCTCTAAACACCGTCTTAATTTAGTTTTAAAGAGCAGCATCTTACCATTACTGTTGCTACTGCTTTTCTCTTGCCTGTATTGCGATCGATGACATTGAAGTCAAAGCCGTAGCCATCTAGGACTGCCACCAGGTATTCGGCAACAAATGTTCAAGCCTTACCACATCACATCTTTATCCGTCTCTATAGAACAACAGGCATTAGAAAACAGCATATCACCACACATCGCTCCCACCCTACCAGAGAAGCATAGCTCACCCAATGCCCTGACGGCCTGAGCAGTTCTCCTCGGGCAGGAGGGCAGTAGCAGGGCGTCACCCAGGAGAACGCCCAGATGGCAGTCACGTAGAGAACCGCTGCTCAGCTGGAACCGCCACAGCGCACAGCCCCGACCCTGAGCAGCTCTCCCTGTGCTATGAAGGCGATCCCATCCAAGCGTCGCGAGACGCCCTGACGGAGTTAGCGGGCAGCAGGAAGAGAGTTACACACACAGCTACGCAGAGCCAAATGCGTAGTGGCTATCAGACACAAACACGCGGATCTTAAAAAACAAACATGCACAACAGCCATTAAATCCCCGAAACAGGAGAGAATGCCGCTCAGGGCGGCGGCGCCCACTCGCTCGGCGTGCGTGTTGCGAACCGGAGCTGCCTACCCAGCCGGGCCTGCAGCGGGTCCGAGTCCCACTGTGGCCGCCGCCGAGCGCGCTGCGAAGTACCGACTGACTTCAGCCGGGAGCTGGGACAAGCCGCAACCGCAACAACCCCCGACCGGCCCCGAGCCAGCCTTAAAGCCACAGCCGCCCCTCGGGACACAGAGAAGACGGCTGTCTCCAGCTACCCGGATCCGGATGGCGCCGCCACCCCACACAGCCCCGGGGGCGGCCATTTTACGGCCCGGCGGATGACATGTTGTGCGTCGTGCGTGCCGTCGCTCGACGGTGCGGAGCCGCCCCCCGCGCCCGGCGCCTGCGCAGCGCGCCCTGTGGCGGCCGAGCCGGGGCAGCCTGCTCAGCGCCGCGGCGGCGGCAGCGGCGGCTGGAGACAAAGCGCCCAGCTAATGAATGGGACGGGCCCGCCCGGCCCTTCCTTTTAACTCCTTCGGGCCCGGCCGGGCGGCGGCGGCAGTAGCGACCTCCGGCTTTCCCTGCGGCGGCCGCCCGGGGAGGTGAGTGGCACCGTTCCGGCACCGGGAAGGGGCCGGGCAGGGTAGGGCGCTCCGGCTCTCCACGCCCCGCTGCCCGCCGCCGCCCGCTCTCTGCCTCCGCGGCGCCGGTGCCTGCGGGCCGCGGCTCCGCGCCCCGGGCCCGGTAGCGCCCCGTCCCGCCCGGGAGCGTCCGCGGGACAGCGGCGGCAGGGCGGGCAGGGGGCGTGCGGCGGGCAGGAAGCGGGGAGTAGGCCGGCGATGTGGGCTCCATTGTCTGCGGGGCCCTGGGAGGGGGCTCCGGCGGGCCGGGCTGCGGAGGGGGGCGCCGCTCCCCGGAGACCCGCAGGACCGTGCCGCCCCCCCGCCCGAGCCGGGGTCCCCCCGCGGAGCCGTCGGCTTTGTGCGGGCCTGCCGGGTCGGCGGCACCCCTCCCACCTGGCCCGGCCCTGCGGGAGGCCGCGGGAGCCGGGCCCCGGCGGGGATGGGAGGCGCCGGGACCATGTGGCCGCCGTCGGCCCCGTCCCAGATGGCCCTGGGGCGGGGGCAGCCCCTGCGGGACCGCGGCGCGGGGCCTGGGCTGCACGGAGGGGCCGGGTGATCCTGAAAGGGTTTCTCCGGTACACGAGGGGACGGGGTAGGTGACCTCAGCTGCGGCGTAAGCAGCGCATCTCCTCCTGCGCCGTGCGGGGCTCCCAGCCCCGTCCTTCTTAGAAAGAGCCGCTGTTGGTACGCGTGGAGAAAGTGCGCTGCTCAACTTCAATGCTTGCGCCTCTCGCTTCGGACGCCGTGGTTTCGCTTAAAGATGTCTTCTGTAACTTCCAGGTCTGCTCTGAGGCAGTGCTGACAGCAGCCGCCGGCTGTATAGCAGCGCTCACGGAGTTTGGAGGGTGTCGTGTGCTCCTGGTGCTGCACATGCACTCTGCTGTAAGTGTAGAAGCATTTCTTAATGCTAGGAAAGTCACAGCATTCAGAAAGTCCTTTTTGCATTAGCGATGCTCCATACATTGCTGTGAAGTTCAGCAGTGTTTGGCTCTCCCTGTTCTTCCTTGGTGCTTCTGTGTCAGAGGCGCTTGTGCCGTGCTCCAGTGGTATCTCTGGGAGATGTCGGAAATTCAGTATGAGCTGTCACACTGCAACTGCCAACTCAAGCAGAGAAAGGCTTCTGAGCCCCCATAACACAAACATGCTTCTCAGACTGTCCTTAAGTGCTGCTTTCCATATGGCCTATTGTGCACTTGCGCGTTTTGCTTTTTAAGAGAGGGAACATGGTTATTTTCCTGTACAGGATTTTTTGAGAATTTGGTGTCTTCCTGAAAACAAGCCAGGTACCCTTAGGAGGGTGTTACTGAGGTGCATACTGGGTTGTTGCTGGGAAGCTCATGCAGTACTGAGTGGGGGCTTTCTGGTTATTATGTGCTATAAAGTTTGGTTTGAGGGAGAAAAAATATATATTGCTACTAAAAGCAGTGGGAGTTCTTTTGTGGACTTCTGGAAATGTGTGTGTTGTCTGCTGGGGACAGTATGGACTGGGACCTGAGGTATGGCACGCTCCTGTGTGTGATTGTTTCCGTCCTTTCAGACTTAAAGTGTTGTCTGTGTCTTCCTAATGAGGGTTGAAGGATTGATAATGTAGAAGTTCTCTGGAGTTAAAAATTGATAGAGAATAAGTAAAATGAAAGTAAATGAAATAGCTTGACTGAGCATCTCAGAGAAGAGTGTTCCATAAGCGTTTGTGCTTTTTAAGAACTGTAACTCGTTTGCTGGTACACTGTATGAGGCACAGTTGTTGCAGGTTCCACCGACAAGGTGAAAGTCAGGCTGTAGCAGTGGAGGGCTTGGCAGGTTCTGGCTGAGCTTAGGGGCAGTGCTGTGCTCCTGGTACCCGCTGTGTGCGGCCTCTGCTTCTGTATGGCTGTTTTGGCTCTTCTTAATTGGGCCTGTGCTGATTGCAAATGTTCTGAACATGCATTGTGTTTGCAGAAGGGCTCGTGGTGTGAGATTGTGGTGGAGTGCAGAAGGGGGTTTAAGTGCATGTGGTACATCACCAAGGCTTATCATTTGGAAATAAGAGAGCAACTGAACTCCACAGGCATTTATTTGAAATTGTCTCTGACTTAGGCTTTATGCATTACATGGAGTAAATGATACCATCCTATCTTATCAGTGATTCTTAAGAGCAGGGTGTTACTAGGGGAAGTTCTGACAAAATCCTTCATCATAAGGAATAGCTGGTGCTTTACGTGGCCTTTGAGCGTGCTGTATCTCTTGTTTTCTCATCCTTTTTCTTGGAAGCTATTTTATTCTTATTTTCCACAACCCTAACCGTGGTAAATTCTGTGATATTTCTTTGTGGCTCTGAGAAAGTTTAAATCAAGAATTAACGTAGATGTTTTGGGTCGTTATCTCCCAACGCTTTGCTGTGTTTTACCATTCTCTGCCATGGAGTCTTTATCAGAGCAGATTTTCTAAGTTCTGTCTCCTGAAACCTGCTTTTAATTTTGTACAAGTTCTCACCTTCCAAATAATCATGATGGACTTGCTGGTGTAATGTGCAATTAAAATAATACACTTTATGCAGATAGGTGTGATTACACTTGCACATTGGCTTACTTTCAGAAGGCACTCTTATTCGTAGTTTAGTTGGGGATTTTGCACATTGTGGGCCATAGTGTTCATAATGTGTCATTCATCATCAGGTTTGACCATTTATTTTTTTTCTTAAATATGGATAGTTTGGGAATTTTTATTAATATCCGCATAAATGAATGTAATTTGCACAGTGTTTTCTGTTCTAGCATACACTTTTCAAATGGGCTTCACAAAAAGGTGTTCTCTTGCATTTGGCAAGTAGACATTGCTTTCTGTTCAGTTTTGGCTACTTGCTCTGCATTTGCTGCTGGCATTATCAATAACTGCCAACAGTTCTGAACTGTGAGGTTGTTTAATTTCAACCAATTATTGAAAAAAACAGAGTTATTCCCGTGACCCGAAGATAGCTTTTGTGTGAAATGTGGAGTGTAAAGCATACACAAGAAGAACTAAAGCTTTTATCTTTTTTTTTTTTTTTTTTTTTTTTTTCAAAGCATAGAAACTGCTATCCAGGATTACATTGTGATAAATATTTTAAACGCGGTAGCAGAGTTTTGTTTGCTGTTTTTTGTGATGAGACAGAGCGTAATGTGATAGTCTGTTAAAATAACAGTGGGGAAAGACCTTGGTTCTTAAGGGCCTTGTTTGTGTTCAAGTGTAGTCATTCAGAGCAAATGACAGGTTTTTTTTATACTAGACATACGTTGGAGAGAGTGATATTAGCCTTCTCTATAAGTTGTGTAGTATTAATTTTCAGCAGATGTTGGTGTAGGAAATATTACAGTATTACCGTAATCTTTATTTAAACTCACAAGTGGTGGGCTTTGTTTGGCCTTGACTGCTCCCTGTCTCTGTCCTCTTCCCCCTCCCAGTTTGCTTTGTAATGATATGTAGGGTTGAATCGTCATTCACTGAAGAGTTACTACCTCATTTTTATGGCTGTCTGAAAACTGTCTGGATCTCTCATTTTTTCCATGTCCTGTATGCTAGTTTGTGGTCACTTCTGCCGCACAGGTGTATTCTTCCCTCCATGCGGTGGAGTCATTTCTGTTCAGTTTCTCTGATTTTCTGCTGTACGTGCTTGTGCTTTTCTGAATTTGTTTTTGCCTCTAAAGAAAAGAAGATTAGATGCAGTTAAAATGACTTTGTTATTTTCACTAAAAGAAACTATCAAGAGAACCCAAACATCAGCTTGATTTGAATGAAATGTTTGGCCCAGCCTGAAACTGTTTCATAGTCATCATTAATGAATGAAAGAATGAGAATGGCAGTTAGTTGTTTGTTTTTTTTCTTAGTCACCAGGAAGGGTGAAGATGGTGCATTTGTACCCTTTCTTGCCTGTAGACTGATGGCTCTGGAATTTTGAGGAATGTGGGAGAGCCAGGTTTGCTTCCCCTCCCTGCCCCAGGACCTGAGTCCGCATCTCCCAGAGCTCCCTGAGGAGCTGGGAGCCATGGGAATGGGGTGGGTCTGCTCACCTCACTGACACCTTCCGCTTTGCGCACAGAAATGTCACCTTGTAGAAGGGACAGCCAAAGGTCTCAGCAGTCAAGTTAGCCAGGCATGGAGCTCGGGAGGTGCTCTTATTTGCTGAACAGGGTGTATGAATCTATTTTTAAGTGAAAATATCAGTAAAAGACCTTTCATGTAATACATTTGCTCATGCATGGTAAGCAAGCAACCAGGGATTTCCTTCTGTGAGGGGTTTTCAGCTTCTCAAAAAATACTTATATTTATACATGTGTGTATTTCAGATTCACAATCTAACGTACAGTAAGCACTGATTGCTGGGAAAGATGTTTCCCTATTGGCGCTTGGTTTGTATCTTCACAAGAGGATGAAGCCTCATCCATTAAGCACTGCAGAATTCAGCTTTTTAAAATTCTTATTTAATAATTAATTGGCATTCGGATTTGGAGTAGACAGTGATGTACTGGATTTTTCTAAGACTGCAAAAGATACCTTGCTGGTGGTGTTTTGTTTTTTAATATATCAGGGCAGTGAAACAGCCAGGGACTCTGCACTGTGAAGCTTGTGTCTGCATGGTCATTGAGGCTAGAGAAATACGCCCCGTGGTGGACCATTTTGCTGTTTTTTGGTGCCTTGCCAAAATATCTGACTTAATATACTCTGCTTGTAATCATTCCTTTCTTGTACGTGGGGAACGATAATCTTGTGCTAACCAACATGTGGTAACATAGGATAAATACCCATGCTAGGTGCAGTGTGTAACCAGTGCATTTGGCTCAGGAAGGGAAGCACAAGCTTCCAGGTGAATCCTGTAGCGCATTAAAAGGTGTCGACAAGCTCCCTTGAGCTGTCATAATGTAGTGCAGACTACTTTGGTGAGAAGTGAGTATGTTGCATTGGCTTTGTTTTGGAGAGTAAAATCCAAACTAATATTGTCACTCCTAAGCGGAAAAAGAATCCATGGAACATAAAGACATGTATTAAAAAAAAAAAAAGACTTTTAATGTTTTTGCATATTCATTTTTGGTTTTGCTGTTATTTTTTGAAAAACATCTAATTTTTCCTGACGTTTGTGTGACTAAATATCCCTTCTCCCCCACTTTTTTGTTTGTTTGTTTCTTTTTTCCAAATCCCAAGTCTTCATGAGTACAGCTCCTGGAGCTGTGATCTAAAGAGAAATTTGAAATGTCCCATGACTCGCCACTGTAAGAGATGATGTGACTAAAAAATTCTATTTAAAAGGAATTACTTTCTTCTTTTCCTTAGATACAATCATCTTTAAGTTTGAGTAACAAGTATTTAACCTCAGATGAAGCCTCCTGCATGCAGCGGAACAGATATGTAAGTTTCTTTTGGTTTTTGATTTTTCCTTGTTTATTAATTAGTGGGCAGCTTGCTTGTTTGTTTAGGGTCTTATATTATTGGTATTAGTATTAATTTAGAGTAAGCCAATAGATAAAGGGTGTGAAAAATTATATACTTGAATTGGCTTGTATGGAGCTTAGTAATTTAGCAGGAGGTTTGTGTGAGTGTCTGAGATTTAAAAATTAACTTTGGAAGCCTGGATATCTTTACAGTGTTACATTAATAGTAACTGGCTTATGATTTATGGTGCACGTCCTACTCTGTGGTAACAGCTGATGTATATACATCCTCACTCTGCAGTTTACCTCCTGAAAAAGAGGGAAGGAACTTGCATGCTCTACATTTATCCCATGCCCCAAGTACAATTGCCTCATTCGAGGTTTTTGTTTTGTTTTGCATTCTCACTGATAAGAGTAAACTTAAGTATTTTCTTCTAAGGTTTTTGTCTGAGACAGTTTTTTTCTTTATACATTCAGTTTGATTTGTGGCTACAGATTTTTGGAAGCGTAAATTTAATTTCATGCCTAAAAAAATATATGTAGATCAACAATTATGTGTAGATTAACAATGTGTTATTTTTGTATAGTGTTTCAGATAATGCTATTTCTCCCCATCTCCCGTCCAATAAAAACAGTTCAACTTTGGCTGTGTGATTTGCTAACATGCATCTTAGCATGGACAAGTAGTTTAAGAGTTAAAATGCTGAGCTAGGAAGTCTTGGTGGGTTCATGTAAAACTGACCCCCATAGGAAGGTAGAATAAAAACATGATTCAGATTCATTTCTTGAAGGAAAGCTTTCCTAGGTTGCACATACAGAATATGTGGGGGATTTTGTTTTGTATTAAGACTACTTGTGGATCTTTCTTTGAGAAGAGTGTAAGCAGAACTAATTGTTAGTGCTTTCGAAGTCCATAGCATAGCCAAAGAACAGGAAAGAGTAGTCATCGTTTGCAGCAGCCTGTTGAGTCAATTCTTGGTCACTGTAAAGGAATCTTAGAAAAGGGATGATGTTGCGTTTTATAGAATATTTAGAAGTTCACTCATATTTGATGCTGAATTCTAATACACTCATCTGAGGATCACTTTGTACTTTGTGCTGTTTCATTGTATGATGTCAAGCACCGGAGCCTTTTATAGTTCTACCTAAAGTGGCTCTCAAGGCTAAAACCCTCCAAGGAAAATATCCATTCTAGTATTACCTTTCGACTAAAAATGAGTATCTTGTCTTAGTATCTTCAATACATGTTTTGTTTTGTTTTTTTTTTGTATTACAATCCAGATGATATAAGTGTTGACTGCAATTTGGATTGTTCTGGTAGACAGCAAAATCTATAAGTGGTTAGTGCCAACATGAGCTCCAAAAGAAAAATACATATATTACCGGTATACTGATGTCTGTGTGCTTCTTCAAAATTCATATTGTTTTTTTCTTTTTTTCTTTAACTATTTTGTTAATGTTTTATAAAACACAATTGTATTTACATGCTTATTTTGGGGAGTGTGAAATATGAGTAATATATCATATATAATCATAGAATATGCAGAGCTGGAAGGGACCTGTGAGTGATCATGAGAGTCCAATTCCTGGCAACAGTGTCTAATGCTACTTCTTGCTGGAGATTGCTTTTCTGCAAAGGGCTAGGCACTATCAAATTTAGCTTGCACTTAAACATTTCTCCTTCCTGTATGATAGTTGAAGACTAGCTTTGTTTTCCGTATGTGTTTCAGTGTATCAGTATGCAGAATGAAATATATTTGCCACTATGGATTGCACTGTACTGTGAATGAACAAATTATTGCATGGTGGTTCTTAGAGCTGAGTATCGTGGCCCGAAGAGCTAGCATTTTGCAAATGTTCCTTCTGTTGGTCATGCTTCCTTCATTAGTGATTCATTAGGCACTCTTTTGGTAATGGATATGTATGCAGAGCTGATAAGTTTGTTGAGAACAAAGATGGAAATACTATAGGTCAACATCGATTTTAAAGTTCAGCATGAGAATTAAAGCCTTTGAACATAGAATATATGCAGTTTAGATAATCGGGAACTAGATCTTCTGCAGTTATAGGGATCTGATAAATCTCTTGGTGTGTCATGAAAAGCTAGAAGGGGCAGCACTGAACTGCTACCTGTTCAGAGCTCCCAGAAACTGTTGGCTCTCAGCTTCTGGTGGCGTTTCTTATTTAAGATGTGGGACTACAAAGCCATGCTGAAATCCAGCACAGATGATGGCAGTTGTCTTCTACTTTCTTTTTTTGTGGTTCTTCTTCCTTCTTCTGTATTAAAGATGGAAACACGATATGCTGATAACAGTGATCCACAGATGGGAAAAATGGGACGATCCTCACTGCATGGGAGGTTTTCACTTGCTGAGATGTGTGTTAGTAACCACTTAAACAGCAGAGCAGGCCAGATTTCCAGGAGCCACACGGGGTGCAGACTGTACTGTTCACAACATGCTTGCGTTTGACACTGGGCAATTGGGGGAGTTACAGTTGTTTTCTTTACCCTTCATAATGGGGTGGAGTTGTCCTTTGTGGCTTACTGTGCTGTGGGGGAGGCTGTAAACTGTTTAGGCCAGGAAATACAGTGGTGCTCCTAAAGAGCAAGTCCTCATCCTTTCTCTTTTTCTAAGTGTTTCTATTAATTTCCCTTTTCTATACCTCACAAAATATTAGTTTTATAGAAACAGTTTTGGCTTCTGTATAATAATAAAAATCAAGCAAATGGGAACAGCAGGGGCTAATACTTTTCTTTATCTAATCTTGTACTAAAAATGTCTTAGATCATGCTCTGAAAAGACACCCATGCATCCTTATTCTGTAAAAACTTACTTAAATTTTTGTAACGCAACTTATAATTTAAGCTTTGATTTGGTTAGGATAGGTTCTTCAAAAAACTTGCTTTAAAATTAAAATTCTGTTTTTCATTAGCTCCTTGAGCAAAATCCTATTTGTTAAATTAAAACTCAAGCAACAGCATGGCTCTCCTATAAACCATTTATTTTGAGAGAAGAAGACTGAGTTGTTTGTTTGCCAGAGACAGGAGTGTCTTTTTTGGATTTCCTGCTAATGCTCGATGTGGTGCTAGTGGAAACAATGCTGGCTTTCCTGGCTGGGATGGCTATGTCAGCTGTGTCTTTGCTGCAAAGTCTCACCTTGTCTGGAAAAGGCAGAGAGAACATGTCCTGCAATGAGATAAATGGGGAAAAGACCCTTTGTCATGGAGACTAAGGGGCAGCTTGAGGTTATTGATTCTTAAAACAGGATATCAGCAACATGCTGGATGTTGCTGATGAACATGCAATTTACTTAAGAAATGCCAAAAAAAAACCCAACCCAAACCTTAAGAACGGTATTGAAAAGTTCACCCCCTATCATGGGCGTGGCTGACTGTACTTGAATATGCTATGGAACCTTGTTCCTGTTCTTGTGCTCCTTGACAATGTAAAAGAGTATTTCAAAGCTTCTTAGAAGTACCTTGTTTAGTAGATGATCTTTTCTTTGCTTCAAATGAAAAACAGGAGTAAGTTTTTCACACAGAGGGTGGTGACGCACTAGAACAGGTTGCCCAAGGAGGTTGTGGATGCCCCATCCCTGGAGGCATTCAAGGCCAGGCTGGATGTGGCTCTGGGCAGCTTGGGCTGGTGGTTGGTGACCCTGCACATAGCAGGGGGGTTGAAACGAGATTATCATTATGGTCCTTTTCAATCCAGGCCATTCTATGATTCTGTGATTCTTCAAATTTTCAGGGACTATGAATTGTGTTCTGTTTCTAACCTGCCTAGATGTGCACAGGATTGCAGTTCCAGGGTTCAACTGTATGCTATAAACGTACTGTATCTTATTTGTTACATGTATACGGGTAGGATGGAGAACCTCAGCTTAGCATAAGTGAAACTCTGAGGCAGTAGCAAAATGGCATTAATGTGAACACAAAGTTACATTTAGTGGGTGGCAATGAAGTGTTTTTAAAGCAGACCTCTTCATACCTGATCCTTGTTACTACCAAAAGAGATATTCATGATAATCTTTGCAGTGCAAAAGATAACCTTTCCTTTTTTTTCTTTAACATAAAAAGTTCAAGCATTTTAGTATTATGTGCTATATTCTATAGAAGATCCTACTTAGATTTTGTGAGGCCTTTTTCTTGCAGTACTTCTGTGGAAGTTTACAGCAAGAGTCCCAGGCAGCCTCAGTAGGAGTGGTGTGTGTCTCCTAGCACTCTTCTCATTCTCTGTCATCCTACCTGAGAAGAGCTGAGAATCCCATTTTCTCCTTTAGAAATTTCTCACTTTTAATTCTTTGGAATAGCCCTTAAAATTTTTAAGGTTTCATTCTTGCTGAGCTTAAAGATTAGCAATTATTTATTTATTTGTTTGTTTATTTTTGGTAATTTAAAGAAAGTTACTGAAGTATCTGTGCATTGCAAACTAAGAAGATGGACTCATCAAGAGAGAAAGCGAAAACTAACAAGTCATAACCCACTTGTTTTCTTAGCTGTACCCTGCACAGGAGGAAGAGAAGAGCCCATGGACTAAACAGAAATTGATCACTTGGGGAAAGGAAGTGTCAGAGGAGCTTTGCTTCGAGTTTTCTGACACTTTTCTGAAACCTGATTGCTGTTCTGTAGCAACATGGAGTAAATGTTGTGTCTTTCATCTTTAATTCTTTCAGAACTTATATCTTGTTCCTGTGTTTTTGGTTGTGTTTTGTTTCCTGTTCCATGATAATACTGATGTATGTTTCCATGCTTCTGCTCTTATTTTTAACTTTGAATTTTAGCCTCCTATTTTGTTTCTAGAACCTTTCTCTTCTCTTAACCCCAAATTATACAGCATGAGATATCAAAAGCAGTTTGGCTTATAGAATTAATTAGGGCAGGACATCAAAACAGTATATACATCAGTTGTATTAGTTTTTTTCCTTAATAAAACTCCTTTCTCTCTTCCAGCATTTCTGAGAATAGCCTGCATTTTATTAGCATGTAATACATGTTTGTCCAAAAATGCTAATGATAAAAATGTCCAAGGGTAACTAAAATCTTCCTAGTTTTTATTTTTTGCTTGGAGCAACATTTAACTGATGTGTACGATTTACAACAATCCCACTTAAAGTTTATTCAAGTAATTGCTTAAAGCATAAGCATTTTGACAAGTGATGGGCAGATCTTCTGCTTGGTAGGTGTAAACAGTAGCATAGAAACAGATCCTGAAAGTATTGCTTCGGTAGCATCACAGCAGATAATGAGGAAGAAGGTTCTTCAACTCTGAAGAGACGGTTTGGATCGTAGACAAATGTTGACATAGTTTACTTACCGCGACAAATCTGGTTTTTTTTTATGAGCAATCTCTTAGTAAAAGCTGTGACAGAAATGATTAGCATATGTACAGCCTGCTTTTTCTCCTCTTTTTTTTTTTTTTTTTTTTTTTTTTTTTATAGCTTGCAGCTATGGGAAGTTAGCAAAGGACACGTGAAGGAAGTTAGCCACTTTTGAGATGCGATATTTTTAGTGCACCAGGAAAGAAAAACTATCAACAATTAAAGGCTTATCAGGTGATTGTAGATGTAAGTAGTATTACTGTGTGTGGTGATGGATAATGTATGGTGTTACAACATAGTGGTATTTATTTGTTTACATATAGCGTCGAAATGCCATTGTTTAATCTGAGATGAAATGTGTATTTTTTGTTGTTGTTGTTAGTTTTGGCTCTTTGTTTGTTTTTAATTTATTATTTTTTTAATTTGTAAATTGTTACAAACATTGTTACAAACAATGTAAATTGTTTGAAATACTGTGGAGTATGGGCTTCTGATCTATGGGCTTTATAGTGTTAAACAGAGTTTTGCTTAAAGCTTCATAAGGGAAGCTGAGGATTCAATTAGATGCATGTTTAATAAATTAATAATATTGAATAAAATAATAAGTTGATGAAGACTGATGTCTTTTAGAAGTCAGTTTGAATTTTAGCTCTCTACCCTATATCAGATGTGAGTTTTATCCTAAAACGGGATGAGCAGTGAGCCTGCATCACTAAGGTCCAATGAAACTTTTGGGTACCGAACCTACTTGCATATCTGGGGGGGAAGTAGCAAGGATGCAAGAACTCAATGTTGGCTGGGTGTGAGTAATATGCATATAACACAAACATCATAATTTGTACTAAACTTTGAAAATAATTAATACCAAATGTGCAGTATTTGAACAGCAGTATCTCCACCCTTGTAAAAGTTGTGTGGCTGAGGAAATGCTGATATAAGAACTAAGTACCAGATCCATCCAAAAATGCTGTTTCTGAGAATGAAATCTTAATTCATTTCTGCTTTGCACATTTTTTGGAGTATTTTTTAAATGGGTGCTAACCTGAAAACTGTACTGTTTTAGTTTTGGATTTCATGAATTATTTTCGTGTCTCTATTTAACAGCTTAAGAGCTGGTGTCATTCTTAGCAGCAGGAGCTGGTCCTCATGCTTTCCTCCTTGTTCTCTTGGTTGGAGTCAGGCAAGGTTGTGCAAGGCTTGGACAGGGAGAGCCACGGCACAAGCAGGGTTCCGCTTCTTGAATTTTTTTCCCGAGGTTTCAGGGAATATCTGAAAATAATGGGTGAACAGAATTCCATGGACTTCTTGATGTTTCCAATAGAAAGAGGAGAAAACAGATGTACAACAACCTAAGCTGCTTTTGAAAGAGTAAGAAAGTTTGAAAGAGGGTAAATCAATCTGAGCTAATGAAATGTTTTTTGCTCTGCTTGCGCTGGTTAGATTTTTAACTTGATGCTGTCCCTTTAGCAAGAGCCTGGGACTACAACTGTCATTTCTGAGCTGTGCTGCTGCTTGTTATCTTCCTGTATTGTTTTTAATTGAGCAGCAGTAGGGAAAACTGAGGGGAGAGAGAGGAGTCCAGAGACTGATACACCAAAAAATATGACTTGACACTAGCTGGTGTATCATGTGACTAAATATAAAATAATCCATATTCACAGTGAAATTACTTCATGTTTTGGGAGGTGGGAGCCCAGAAGAGGGGGAGTACATGTAGCTGGTAGTCTCTGTAACTTTTCAGTCTCTACGTTGGCTTCATTCCTGCATTTGTAGTTAGGATTGCTCACCTTGGCTGTTACGATAGTTATGCTATAACATGTGTCTCTCTACACCTTGTTTTTTCTCTGGCTGCAATGAATGACTGCCTTAGGCCTCACCTTACACCAGGCACTGAGGTGTTTTTAGTAATGTGAAGGGGCATTAAAGATCTTTGTTTTGACAAATCAGAACAAGAGCACCAGTGAGCTCACGTGCATTTCTTGGAGGCTCTTGTTCCTTCTGTCTCATATCTCAGGTCTCTCAGCACATACCTTTTGTCCCATGACTTTCCTCAGAACATTTTCCTTTCCCTTCTTGTGCATCATTCTGGGTACATTTTCTGTATGTGAACTGTCCTTAGCTTCAGGAATGTGGGAGTTGAGGGCATCAGCTGCCTTGACAGAATGTTGCCCTGCTCCTTCCAGCCTGGTATAGTTTCTGTGCCTGGCATCCTGTTCAGCCACACACCTATGAAATCCTCAGCCTTTGAGGAAGGAATACCAGTTTTTTAATTTAATTTTATTCCCCTCCCTCCACTCCCACACTAGCTGTAGTCTCTTCTTGTATGTGCAGACGCACTAAACTGGATGTCCTCTAGGGCATTCTAGGATTTTTCTTTAGCAAAATGTTTGTATCAGTCCAAAATAGAATCTTAAAAATAATTACAAAAGCCTTCTTTTTGTAGGCTTTTTTTTTTCCTTTTTTTTTTTTTTTTTCCCCCCTCTCCTTCATTATAGAATCATATCAGGAGTATTTAGGGACTCAGTGGATGTAAGACATAGTAAGGACAACTCTGTGAAACTTATATTGGAATACATTAAAAAGGAAAAGGAAGACGAAAAAAAAGCTCCCTCTTATCTGGGAGGGGGTCATGTTGGGAGAAATTTAGCCTAGGAGCTTGTGGCTGAACAAGGGGAACCTAGAAACTACTTTTTCATAGATTCATAGAATGGGTTGGGTTGGAAGGGACCTTTAAGATCATCTAGTTCCAACCCCCCTGCTGTAGGCAGGCACACCTCCCTCTAGACCAGGTCGCTCACAGCCCCATCCAGCCTGGCCTTGAATGCTTCCGGCGAGAGGGCATCCACAACCTCTCTGGGCAACCTCTTGCAGCGTCTCACTATCTTCACAGTAAAGAATTTCCTCCTAATATCTAGTCTAAATCTACCCTCTGCCAGTTTAAAACCATTTCCCCTTGTCCTGTCACATGCCCTTCTGAAAAGTCCTTCCCTAGCTTTCCTGTATGCTCCTTCAGGTACTGGAAAGCCTCTATAAAGTCCCTCTGGAGCCTTCTCTTCTCCAGGCTGAAAAGCCCCAGCTCTCTCTGCCTGTCTCATAAGGGAGGTGCTCCAGTCCTCTGATCATCTTCATGGCCCTTCTCTGGACCTGCTCCAACAGCTCCATGTCCTTCTTGTGTTGGGGGCCCCAGAACTGGACACTACTCCAGGTGGGGTCCCACAAGAGCAGAGCAGAGGGGCAGAATCACCTCCCCTCAACCTGCTGGTCACGCTTTTCTTGACGCAACCCAGGATATGGTTAGCAGTTGTCCTAATTGTTATATTCTGTCCCAATATGAAGTTAGGGTGAAGAATATTCCTATCAACAAAGAGCAGTATGCAGCATAGGTGGTGCTGTTTCCATAATTCACTCTCTTTTGTCCAGATGGAGCATTTGGGGTTGCAGACATGAGGGTATTTTGCAAACTGGAGAGAGTACCTTTGTAAAACCACAGAAATTATGGGTTAATGTAATGTGGACTACAACTCATAGACATTCAGGATTAAAGGAAGTAGCTGTAGCTATGGCTTTCAGGTGTCTAGAAAGGTAATGGAATAGTAAAGATGGTTTTGCCCTTTTTTCTCTCCCAACAATCCTCCACAAATCATACTTTCCGTGAGGTCCAGAACAGCTTGTTTCTTTCATTAAGCCTAACGTTCTCTACTTTGATCCCAATTATATAGTTACATCCATTAGTTCATGCTTGTATGTCTGTGCAGGTTCCTGTGAACTTCAGTGAGATCTGAGCATAGGACCCACATCCTGGCAGAGTGTAACTAACATGCTAATGTCGATGTCTCTCCTAATACCTCATTTTAATCACTCAGTATCTTGCAAGCTTCTCTAGTTCTGTATGGGCAAGCTGTGACCAACACCTTGTCAGAGTAAGTCTCTATAGAAAAAAAATCTGTTACTGTTCTTAATTTTGCTTCTTTGAGAGGTTTTTAAAATGGAGTAAGGTTTCTCTAGGCTATACCTTCATCAGGATTTGTTATTTTTCACAGGTTTCTTTTGTATGCTGTTGTGTTTCAAGAAAACATTACTTAATTAGCATGGAACTTGCCACTGAAGTGGGAGCTAATAATAATTTCTTAAAATGTGTCTTCCTCATTGCTTGTATAATTGTAAGCATTTTCTTTTCGCTTGATGCTGTTAATGATGCCTGTAGAATTTCAAAAACAAACAAGATTAGCACTATTCATTCTGAACTGACATTCATATGTGCAAATTGTTTTTAATGTGTATTTATCTACTTCCTACTCAAAATCTGTCACTACTTTTTATTCTTGAAACTAGTAAATAATTTTGCTTTCACTTTGCATCCATACTGTGCTCTGTTTTACAAATAAATAATCTGCTCACGATTCAGTGTTCTTGCATGCTTTTCATACTTCTCTGTACAGTAATACACGTCAACACAACCCCAAAACACTGGTATTTCTCTTCTTCACCCTAGTCCTAGTGAGTTCTTCAGGTCACAGCAGTCTGCTGTGTCACTCGTTGGATCAGTGATGTTCTCCTGACATTTCTCGTCAACTACTGTACACTCTCAGTAATCCAATTTTGAATGGAAAATCCTATAAAATGTTTCTGCAGGCTTCTGACCACAGCAAGCCACTGATTGTCTACTGCCAATTAGGGACTAATAGTCTGAAAGTGGATTTGAGTAGATAATTGTTCTCTGGTTTATTTTCTTTTTCCTTGAAGGTTTTTTTTGGCTTTTTTTTTTTTTTTTTTTTTTTTGCAAGAAGTCTCAATTCATAGAACTGTAGCTACTTTAGGTGGTCATAAGCAAATTTCTAGGGTACCATAAAATTTTAAAATTGGATGGTGTATAGTATTTGTTTTTAAAACAGATTGATTCTTGCAAGGAGTTGGCCTTGGAGGCAAAGATTAAAAATCTCTCTAAACTTACACGTGTTGAGGACTATATTCTAATGAAAATTTCCTTTTCACCCTAAGGGGTGCGAGAGGGGAGAGAATTCAACTTAATTTTATAACCTGACGTAGTAAAACTCGAAGTAATAGAGGTCAGACTTGAATGTTTTAAAGAGAATTGAAAAAATGACATGGGAAGTCTTCCAAGGAGCATCCAACTTTTGGAATTTCTTGGGAACCACAGACACCTATCAAATAGACTGAACATGTTTTCTTGCCTTAAACTCAGATATAAATAAAATAGTGTAATTAATTACACTGCTGATAGCATGGCCCCCCTACTAATGCTAAGCATGAGTACAGAAGTAATATGTAGTTGCAAAGGGAGACGTATGTTAATTGCACAAATAGGGGACAGAAAAACATGTGAATCAACAATTAAAGAATGAAAATCTGCAAGTTAAAACAAAGGATACTGAATAAGCAGGAAGCATTTCTGGTGGAACCAGAACAGTTTCTGGTCCTAAAGAAAATGAGATAATCATGTCAAGAGTGGATGAGATTATTTCCCACGCCCTTTTTTTTGGTAGAGGAGTTGACAAGCATTAAAAGCAGCAAGCAACAGCAAGGAAAAATAGGGAGGAAGGTCTGCAACTGCTGTTCCTTCTTCAAGGCTAATTTTCATCTGTTCACCTCAACTTGATCTGAGACCATCAAGGAACACAGCCATCAGCTTTTAACTGCCTGGCTTCTGCTCAGTGGTATCTTGTATTGAGAGGTAATTTAGGATAAGATGATTAGGGCCTATTTGTATATGTGGTGGTAATGACTGGTAGTGATTAAGAACTAACCATTGCCAATGTGTATTGTTAATGAACATTGATCTAGTAAGGTCTTGTTAGGAAGTTCGAGGTTGGGCTCCTTTATCAGTCTTCCAAATCTTCCCATCACAGCAACCTTAAGTTCAGCTGCATTAAGAAGTGATTACTGGGGCAAGGACAAGTGCAGCACCTGCATGGATTTTTTTATTTTTTTTTTCCTATAAAAGCCTAGAAATGTCCTTTTTTTTTTTTTTTTTTTTTTTTTTTCCTTGATGTTTGTGTTTGGTTTTTGTTTATGTGTGTGTGTGGTTTTTATTTTCTTTTTTTTTTTTTGTTTTCTCCCTTATGCAAAAGAAGTTAAGAGTTACAGGCTAGAGCTGTGGTTACCTGTTTTGAGGTAAAGAAATTGTTTTCATCAGAAGCTGTTGCTGATGGGTATTTGCATTATGTGTGAATCCAAGTAAGAATTTGTAATGCGCTTACTGTAGCTTGGTACTTAGATGCATAATTTATATTCTCTAAACTGTGCGTGGAATATTTGTGAGACTTTCTATTCCATGATCCCATGTTACAACAATTCACTAAATATTCTCACTTTTGCATGTTTGCAGTACTAATTCCGGACTCAAAAATAAGATCAAAATTCACATGAAGAATTTAAAAATCCTATTTGATTGACTTCTATTCAAAATGTTGACTGTCTTTCACTGTCATCCTCATCCCAGATGTATGTGCTTCCATATCATCAATATGGGTGTGATTGCAACTTCCATTTCATTCAGTGTCATATTGAGGGTTGTAAATTTAGTCTCTGCTGCCAGACTTGTTTTCACAAACCTGTGGAAAGCACTGAGTGGTGTGTTAGTGAGTCAGCTCATGGAAATGTAAGGCTCTTTTTTTTTTCTTCTGGTGTCTTCCTTTCCTAGAATTGGAGTTCTCTTCTGGTGTCTGGAAGTTTGAAAACACAAATACTAAAACTTTCACAGAAAGAAAAAGCAGAGTGGCTGCCTTCCTCTTTGCAGAATTTTGATGGCTCTGTCTCCCTTGTCTTTAAATAGCTGTAATAAGCTGATTGACCTTCCTTTTATCTGCTTCTTCTGCTTCAGTGGAGAGAAAAAAAAAAAAAAAGAAGTTATCACTACAATACCTTTTAAAGAAGTCTGAACTCCAGGGAAAGCTAGTTCTTAGCTGTTCTTTTTGACCTCTCTTGCAAACCAACTGCAGAGAGATAACAGTTGGAACCACAAAGCTACTATCTTGTTGGTCTTGATACAAAATAAAATGTCTGTGTGTAAACCTCAACCTACGTATGTATCTTGTGACTGTGACTAATATCACCTTTTGTCTCCTGATATCATCATTTGAGCAACGTAAAAATTGTGTGATAAATTCAAATTTGTGTGTTTTATCTTCAGATAAAGTTCCAGAAAATCAATTTTGCACAAATTGCAGTAGATAGTGTAGCATGAGCTCTGTGGTTAAAAAATGTTTTTTGATAGTAATGAAGGTACTAATAACTACATTAATGATACAAAAGAAAAGAAAGGGTTTGGCAAAATTTAGAATTCAGGTAAAAATGTAGGAAAAATAAAAATTCAAAACAAAGAGTGGCTGACAAATGCAGACATCTTCAGGCTTGTGTGGGGCTGGTGGGGCTCCTTGTTTTTCTGCCAGAGGATAGCCTTACATTTGTATTTAAGCAAATGTTTCTGTGTTTACATGACTAAATGCCTGCTTGTCTTCATAAATATCTGTAGATATAGATAGTTGTATGGACGTGTGTGTCTGTATGACTATGCAGTGGTTGAATTAGGTTGCATGTTGAGGTGTGGATATGTAGAAACAAACACAAAAGCAGCGCATGGACTGTAGATTTTGACACTGCTTAATCAGAGCTGAGTGTGTAGGTATGTATTTGCCCAGTATTGCTCAATATAATAGATGCACTGAGTAAATTTATGGTCTTGTTTTTGTTTTGTTTAAGGGGGAGGAAGGGAATAGCATTTGACTGAATTCCTTTTACCTTCAAGAAAGTGGGGAAAAAATACAGAATGTTTATTGCATGTTCGCAATTCACATTGTTTATTAGTTATTTAGAATGTGTCAATTAACATTTGTCATCTTACTGTTTCATTTCTAGATGGTGCAAAAGAATCACAGTTGTCCAGTCAAGATGAACAGAATGGCTTCCTTGACCAAGAAAACAGAACATTCGTTTTTTAGGATGTTGTCTACAACATGAAGCATTCAACAGAAGCTGCCTTTGAGAACGTTCATCTATGACCTGAAATGTCCTGATCCTGGGGAAAAAGATGAGATTCCATTAATTAAGTCTATAATTTCTTAATGCATCCTTATGACTAATCATTTTTGCATCTGCACAACACAGATACAGAATTCATAAACCAGAGCTTATTTTAACACGTAGATTTGTGTTTGTGCATTCAGTATACAAGATACGTCATTTTAATCAAATTTTACATACTCTTTTAAATTATCTGTATTTATTAATAAATGAAGACTTGGCAAGAGGAATTTGTCAGCCATGGAAAACAGTAAATCAGGTTCCCCCATCATGGATGGTAATTTCATCTTGGGAAAAATCAATAACTTGAAAGTAGAGCAAGAGGAAGATGGCATTAACTGTACTCTAGAAAGAATGGATATAAAGACAGAACAAGATGAATTCAAACATGCAGACAGCAGTGATGAACAAGAAGACAAAGAGAAGAACTTCATTAGCAACAACCCTAGCAAATATTTATCTACAGAAAATGAAGATGATTATGGATCTCTTTTTTCTCAGTATAGTAGTACGCTGTATGATGTAGCAATGGAGGCTGTGACACAAAGCCTCCTTTCCAGCAGAAACATAAGCTCCAGAAAAAAGTCACCCGCTTGGAACCATTTTTTTATATCTCCTAGAGATAGCACTAAAGCAATATGTATGTACTGTATGAAAGAATTTAGCAGGGGTAAAAATGAAAAGGACCTAAGTACAAGTTGTCTCATGAGACATGTGAGGAGAGCCCATCCTACTGTACTAATTCAAGAAAATGGGACTATGCCAAATATATCTTCCTTTTCTTCACCTACGTTGTTACTGCCTCCTCAGTCTGCAGATATGGGAGATCTGAGTTCTATGTTATCCCCTATAAAACTAGTAAAGAAAATGGCTTCTAAAATACCATCTCCAGATCGAATAATTGAGGAATCTGTTTCTATTGTTTCTTCTGAAGAAATAGCAGATCTCTCAGTTTCTGAAAAGTGCAACAAGGAAGAAGTCATGGTTGGGTCATCTCCACAGCTGCCCAACAACCAGTATGATGAAACTGTGGAGAATGTAGCAGAAAAAACTGTTGTAATTCCAAAGAACACATCAGGTTCTAGAAGGAGATCTGCTGTCTGGAAACACTTTTATTTATCACCACTTGATAATTCTAAAGCTGTTTGCATCCACTGTATGAATGAATTCAGTAGAGGAAAAAATGGAAAAGACCTTGGAACGAGTTGTTTGATAAGACATATGTGGAGAGCACATCGTTCCATTGTCCTGCAAGAGAATGGGGGTGGTACCAGTATACCACCTCTCTACACCACACCTCCTACTCTGTTGCCTTCTTTACTACCGTCAGATAGTGATTTGAATTCCATGTCATCCTCTCCTGGAAAGCTAATGAAAGAATCAGCTTCTGTCTCCTCTTCTCCAGACAGAATCTCAGAGGAGATGCGTACTAATCTCCCTTCCGGAGATGTTCTAGTGGAAGACTCAATGCTGTCATCTTCTGATGACATAGGTGAAGTCTCCTTTGTGTCCTCCCCTGAGAAACAGTGTGAGGGATTAGGCCCACTCATATTTGAACCTACTGCTGTATTTCAGCAAAATAAAAGGATTATGAAAAGGCTTAAATCAGAAGTTTGGCATCACTTTTCATTGTCACCTGCTGACAGTTTGAAAGCAGTGTGTAGATACTGCAGTTGTATGATAAGTCGTGGTAAAAAAGGAGATGTGGGCACGAGCTGCTTGATGAGACATCTATATAGACGCCATCCTGATATAATTGGAAACCAAAAAAGCTGTCTTGATGTTAGTTTGGCAAATTCTCCTTATGCCACTTTGGCTTCTGCGGAATGTTCATCCTCAAAGTTGTCTGAATTACCTACAATGGTTACACATGATAATCAAATTATTTTTCCTGTCAATAGCAAGAAGACCTCAAAACTGTGGAATCACTTTTCAATTTGTTCTGCAGATTCAACGAAAGTAATATGTATGCACTGTGGACGTACAATAAGTAGGGGGAAAAAGCCAACAAATCTGGGCACAAGTTGCCTTCTAAGACATTTGCAGCGGTTTCATAACAATGTATTGAAAACTGATGTCTCAGAGACTGTATTATCCACATCTACGGATAATCACATGCCACTGAGCACAGAATTATTAGCATCTTCAACTTTTGATGAAACCAATGACAAGTTTTGTGACTCTCACCCAGTTGCCAAAAAAATCACAAGTCTTGTAGCTGAAATGATTGCACTTGACCTTCAGCCATATTCTTTTGTAGACAACATTGGCTTTAACAGGCTGCTTGAATACTTGCAACCTCAGTATTCTTTACCTTCTCCATCTTACTTTTCTAGGACAGCAATTCCAGATATGTACGATAATGTAAGACAAATAATTATTTCACATCTTAAGGAAGCTGAAAGTGGAGTGATCCATTTTACATCAGGAATATGGATGAGCAACCAAACACGAGAATATCTAACCCTTACAGCTCACTGGGTAACATTTGAGTCTTCATTTCGACCACAGTGTGAGGATTATCATTGTTCAGCACTATTAAATGTATCACAGATTGACTGCGACTACAATGGAATCAGTATTCAAAAGCAGTTAGAGTACTGGTGGGAAATGTGGATTACTTCCATTGGCCTTCAGATTGGGATTACTGTTACTGATAATCATAGTATAGAAAAAACTTTAAACGAGGGTGATCATTCAAGTGTACAGTGCTTTAGTCACACTGTTAATGTCATCGTAAACGAGGCCATTAAAAGCCAGAGAATGGTTCAGAATTTGCTAAGTATTGCAAGAAAGATCTGTGAACGCGTTCATCGGTCAGCAAAAGCAAAAGAGAAGTTAGCTGAGTTGCAAAAAGAGTATGAGTTGCCTCAGCATCAGCTTATACAAGATGTTCCATCCAAGTGGAACACGTCATTTCATATGCTTGAACGTCTTATTGAACAGAAAAGAGCAATTGATGAAATGTCAATAGAGTGCAGCTTTCGGGAGCTAATAAGTTGTGATCAGTGGGAAGTTATGCAGTCAGTGTGTCATGCTCTCAAGCCTTTCGAAGCTGCAAGTAGGGAAATGAGTACACACATGTCTACTTTAAGTCAAGTGATCCCAATGATCCATATACTTAACAGGAAAATAGAAATGCTATTTGAGGAAACAATGGGCATAGATACTATGCTGAAATCTTTGAAAGAAGCTATGGTGAGCAGATTGTCCTCCACACTTCATGATCCAAGGTACATTTTTGCGACGCTTCTGGATCCTCGCTATAAAACATCTTTATTTACTGAAGAGGAGGCTGAACAGTATAAACAAGACTTAATCAGGGAGCTGGAAATAATGAGTTCTACCTCAGAAGATGATAAACCTGTTTCCAATGGATGTGATATAGGTTCACCATCTACAAATTCATATGGAGAAGATAATCTTTGGTCGCTCATGGGTGACATGAAGAAAACAAAAGACCTGAAGGAGAGAGCAAAGTTACCAGAGGAAATGGTGCTTTCTTACTTGGAGGAAGAAGTACTCGAGCATAACTGTGATCCTCTAACTTACTGGAACTTTAAGAAGTCATCTTGGCCAGTACTGTCAAAATTGGCTGTCAGGTTCTTGGGTTGTCCACCAAGTATTGTTCCTTCAGAGAGATTGTTCAATACATCCAATGAAAGCAACAACTTTAGTCAGTCGAGATTAATGATTGAACACTTTGAAAAACTTATCTTTTTGAAAGTGAATCTTCCTTTAATATACTTCCAGTATTGAAACTAATGAACAAACTGCTAGACTAAAAATTTTGTTGCTCACTGGATAATAACTATCTGTAACTTGGATTGTTAAATTGCTCCAATAGGGGCCATGTATGACATCTAATCAGTGACTATAATTCCAAATTTTAGTTTCATTTTTTCAGCTTTCAATATGTCTACATGTGCCTTATTCATAGTCCTTCAGGCCAGATATTGTATATATGTTTTTTTAAAAAGTTCACACTAGAGATAGACTGTCTTGTCAAATTATACAGAATTACATAGGTTTTAATCCGTAACTGTAAATGAACTTTAAAAAAAAAACACAAAAAACTCAGTCATTTGTTTTATTAGGATGGGGAGAGAAAAAAAAGAAAAAAAAAGAAAAAAAAAAAAAAAAGATGTAAACAGTTCTATTCTGTAGTTTTTTATTCAATTATTATGTAAAAACCATAAACCAGGTACTGTATTTTAGTTAAACATTGCTTTAATTGCAAAAAAAAACAAAACAAACAAAAAAAAAACAACAAAAGAAAACCTGACAAACAGCAAAACAGCTCTTGCAGTTGACGAAAGCTGTATGTGAAAGATGGGATTCAAGCCTTCTTTTTTTCATATGATGTTTTTACCTGCAAGCCCTAAAGTACTTAAAAGGATAAATAAGAGTCATTGAGGAAGGTTTGTTTACAGGAGACTATTAATGTAGTATCTGAAAATAAATTTGAGATGATATGGAATATCAGCTATACAGCTATCTGTAGTAAAACTTCCCATCCCGGCTTCTCCTGTTCAGGTTATACGTTTAATGGAGCAATGGAAATATTCTGGGTATTTATAAAAGCTCTTTGGAAGTTTTATCAAAGTTTATGAATTAATGCTTGTTATTTAATGCCGTGTACAAAAAAAAAAAAAAAAAAAAAAAGGCAAAAAATTTACAATGAAGACTATGAAGTCATTCTAAAGCCTTTTCTTATCTTTAGTGCATCAAAACTGTAAGGTTTCCTATTGTATAAACTGAGCCCTTATTCCTAACATGATTTCAGTTCTGTAGAACAGCCTGTCTTAAAGCTCCTAGTACAAAAATAACCGATCTTCCGATTTTCAGTGATAGCCTTATGGATACGGTGCACTGCTTAGAATTTTATGTAGTAGGGTTGATTCTTAACCGTCAGAGTCCATCAGGCAAATGGGATATAGAGCCCTCAAGAAAGAAGAAAAAAACAGCCAGCATTTTCATTTGAAAGGAATGTTCTCCAATGTTTTTTTTTAACTCTAGAAAGATAAATCTTCTCATTTCAGTTTTCATTAAATACTTTTTGGGAAAAAAAAGTCGTCATTTGCCTATGACCTTTTAGAAAAGTTGTAGCTTTGTTAAAATACTGTACCTACGCCTAATCTAATTTTGCATTTACTATGTTTTAGTGTATTTATAAATGGTGAACTTCTGAAATTAAACATTTTATTTGCAATTTTCTAGTGGTAGTCAACACTGCCTCTTTTTTTTTTTTTTTCCTCCAGATGGATTAAAGACAACCTTTGAATAAAAATGAATTGTAATAACTGTAATCATAAAGACACAACAGAACACGCTATGTGAAAAGATCGGTGTTCCATTTCTCTCTTAGGACTTAAAAAAAAAAAAATCTGCTGCTTTTAATTGCATTTAAAGTATTCAGCCAGTTTGGTGAATTCTTTCCAGGTGGTTTTTGGTTTCCACATGATTTTTCATTTAACATCCTGTAGTTTCACATATTTTAATTGTTAGGCAGTTACATTTACATCTGTACTGTTATAGTAATATACCTGTATTATTAATATGGTACACTCAGGAAGAAATCACACTGCATTTTGTGCCCATTATTTTATATGCTAACTTTTAATACCATCAACAGTCAGCATTTTCCAATTCTTGTAGGCTTAAATGAGAATGGGTACTCACATTTTTCTGCAGCAGTAAAACAACTTGTTCTAGTTTATGTACAGTTTGAATGAGGTGATTTTGAAGAAGCTTATTGAGAAGCATGTTTAAAATGGTTACTGGTTAATTATTACCAGTTTTTTCCTGCACTTTAACTGTGAGTATTGCTTTGACCTTTGTGAGATGTTTAATATCTCCAAACCCAGAAAGAGGTATGTAGAGGGTGAAGAAACTTTTTTAATTTAACAAGGCATAACTTTCACTCAAGCCTTGAATATGATTATGAATACACCCTTACTCGTAAGGCACTGTCGAACTACATTACACCAGCAGGAACACTGAACAAGTTCACCTGAAATTCCCAGTTCTCTGAAAACAAGTATCCTGGCTCCTCTGCATTAAGGCAGTCTTTATTCCATGTAACTCTCACATAGGAAGTTGAAATGATGGCATTTTGAGGTAGCCTTCAATTTTTTCTTGTGAAAGATACTTACTTGCATGGCCACATTCTTTGTAAAAACATCTTCTGAGAGCGTGAGAACTACAGTGGCTATTTTAAGAAGCAAAACTTACTTAGTCTACTTCATTAGCAAGTGTAATTTCCTTTTTTGAAGAGCATTAATTCTTAAACAGCATTCTGTCAGTATCAGCTTGGTTAAGAATTAATAATATGCTTATTAGAGGATTTTTTTTTCACTTAATTAAAAAAAGGTCACTTAAACCAAGAGAAACTGAAAGCACAACGTTGCTGTTTTGGGAATGGAAGTCCTGATCCTTCTATTTGAGTTATGTGAGCATCTCCATCTCTAGCTGAGGCAGTAATGCTGAAAAAAGAGCGCCTTCAAAAGAACTACTGAAAGCTTTTGCTGAAGCATTGAGATAAATTGTTACGGGTGGGTTTTTTGTTGATTTTATTTTAGAAATATTATTTTTAATAGAAGCTCTTAGCAATTGCTAAAACTCTTCTTCCTTTTCATATTTGTAATGAAAATCCTTCATTAGGAACTCCCTTATTTTTACCTTATACTCTTCCAGACTTCAATAAGGCACAAGCTCTGTTAAAGTAGGAGTTTTCATCAAGCTGAGTTGTGCTGGACCTATCCCTGCAGCAGTACAGTTCTCTAATGTATAATCTACATGAATCTACAACAGCCATATGAACTTCATTTAAACAGTTAATTTCAGTACATTAGTAATTTCAGAAATAAATTTAGTGCAGATGGTACTAAAGATGTCATAAGGATGTAGGAGATTTTGTGTCTTTTAAGAGGAGGCATAGGTGTAACCACTAACCACACTGCAGCAAGAAATATTTTGCAGGTAGGAAGGGGAAAAAGTAGGTATTGTCAGTAACTTTTTCAAAAACATTTCAAGTCTTTCAGGGGTACATAATGTATTTATTGAGATATATATTACACTCTGCATATTACACAATAATGCTTCTCCCATATGGCCCTTTCCTATTTATTTGGCCTCTTTCCATACCCACCGAGTAAACCTGCCTGACTGTGGAATTCATCCAGTGACCATTTATTGGGAACGCACATAGCTTCTCCCCACTCTCCAAGAATAGCTTCTTACTTTACAAAGAACAGAACTCTCAGTCTAGAACAGTGTAATTGTAGTGTAAGGATGCAATTAATGAAATTCAGATACATACGACAAGCTCAAAATAGATGGGTAAAGTGGTTGATCTGTCCCCTAGAACAGCTTTTTCTTTTTTTCTTTTTTTCAATTGCTGTCCAGAATGGACAGCAACAAACTTTCATTCAGGGATTTCCAAAACTGGGAAAAATAAACCTGTAATTATCAAATATTACTTTCTAATTACAGATTAGATTTACTTTTTAAAAAACATTTAAACCAAATTTTAGTCTTCCCACAAGTACGTTCATCCTTTGCCTTATTCTTAGCAACAAGAGTGACTTTTTATCTTCCTGGTTTCCTTGCAAAGCTGACCCAAAACTGCCTTGTTTCATAAAATGAATGTGCCAGCCAGAAATGGCAACCGCAGTGATGTACCCAACTTGGGTACCAGCTTGGATTCCAGAGGCTAGATCTATGCTTAAGTCCCTTATGGCAGTTTTAAAGGAAAAGATGGCCACGATTTCAGAAAGTATTTTACCTTACACTTGACCTAACTGGACACCAGTCAAGCCTCGGTACAGAACCAACAGCAGCTTCAGCTGAAATAAAGCAGGATTTGTGTAAGACTGCGCATGACAGTAAGATGAGGAAGTTCAGAAAAAGCACTGAGTGTCCTTGTTATTCTAAAAAAAAGTTCTGAAATGAACAACTAAAAGTAGCTGTAATTGCTCATGGTCATCTAAGGAGCTGATATAAGCTGCATATAAAACGGCTTGTATACTTAAGTACGGGAACCATATATATTTAAATAAAAAACCAAAACCTTCACTGAGGTATTCTATGTATGTCATTTAACTGGGAATTTTTGCAAACATCACTGTAATCTTCTGTGTCACACGCTACGCACATAATGGCAAATTTCATTTAAGACATAGCTGTGACTAATTATGTAACTAGCTAACTGAGAAAGCTGTGGCTAAACAGACACTGGTGATAAACTCAGTCTGTGGTTTTGTTCTTCTCTTGCAAATAGAAAGTGAAGGGTAGAATTTAATAATGAACATAACGAGGCAAGGAAGGCAAGACTAGACTTCTGTGTAGCTTCTGTTATACTTGAAAAAGTGCTCAGATTCAAGGGAAACACACACAGATATACTTGCACTGAAGCTGGGATACAGCAAATCAGTGCTTAAAGTTTTATTAGCTGTCATCAGGCTCCTCAGCATTATGGACATAACAAGAGATTTAGGAAGAGTGGTATAGTCTTTAGACCAGTTAACTACAGCATGTCTCCACCTTGTCTGCCCGAAAGCATAATGTGTCTCACCAAGGGAACACATGACCCTGGAGTGAGATAAGGAGCGTGATCAAACTGCATCAAACACGTTACACAGTTATACTGTACTGAGGTTGTATTCTAATAGTTTGAATGAAACTGGATAGAGCCCGATACATGTTTTGACTTTTCTCAGTTAAGAGAGAAATGCATTTTGTCTGATCTATGACAACCATTCCCCAGCTGTCCTCTCCCCTCCCTTTTCTTGAAACCCCCAGCAGGTACACAGGACACGTACAAGGTAAACAACTGTATTCTTCCCGGGTCTGAATGCTTTAGCACATAGAGAATCTGTAAACCAGACACTGTTCCTTAATCTTTCCTTTTTAATTTCTTGAAGGGAGGGAGCTGTTACCGTTATGTTTTGAATTTGCTTCTACTTTCATTATTGAAAATACCATCAATCAGCAAGTCCTGCAACATACAACTGCTTTTAGTTTTACTACACGGGCTGTTCTAAATCTTGTGCTGTAAGATGGATTATATGCCAGCTCCGGGCCACTCCTGGTGATACACCTTGTTTGTAGGAAACCAATTCAAGCTTCAAACATGATACTGTGCAACATTTGATGACCCTTGGGAGTTTTTCCAGGACATACTAAATCCAGTCATTTACTACAGCAGAATTATAGACTTTAAATGTATTTTGATTACAATTTCATTCTGCTTGACCATCACAGACATAATTCACATATGGACTGTACTATCTGGTTTTGGTGGTTTTTTGGTTTTTTGTTTGTTTGTTTTTTGCTTTCTTTAGGTTTATCCAATCATTTAAATATGCTTTCCTTATTTCATCTTTTTTTGTTTGTTTAAGAAGTTATACTCTAAGCCACAGCTACTTGTGATCAGTGAAGACAAAAGGATTTTTTTTCTTCATCAACTTGAATAATAACATAAAATTTAATATTCCTTTGTAAATTCCTACTGAATTCTCAAAGTGTGTCTCTTTCCTGCACTGCTCATGTAGTAACCTGATGCTTCCTACAACCTTTCCCAAGCCCCTAAAGGCAGAAAAATTTGTAATGCTGCACTCCAAGATTGTAAGGAGGTGGGAGACTTCCTTAATGCCCTCATATACCTAGGGAGCTTAAACCCACTCTTTCTTCTATGCAAGTATTCATCCACATTAAAATAGAAAATGAGCTCTACATCTCTTGTGGAAGCTCTTCACTGATCCAAAGACCACAAAAGACATAGAGATAAGAGCATTAACTTAAAAGAAAGGTGAGTTTACTTTCTATTCCAAGTATGGTTTGTTCATTAAAATCAGCCTTTTGGGGAAAAAAACCCAATACTGTGCTACAGTTTGGCAGATACTCCTTCCTGTTCAGGATGGAGTATCCTAGATGGAGTATCCATCTAGAAGCAGGCTAGGAGGTTCGTGGAATGCATAGAGGATAACTTCCTAATGCAGCTGGTGAGAGAGCCCACGAGAGGAGCTGCCCCGCTAGACCTGCTGTTCACAAACAGGGAAGGTCTGGTGGGAGATGTGGAGGTTGGGGGCTGTCTTGGACAGAGTGACCACAAAATAGTAGAGTTCTCGATTCTAGGTGGAGCCTGGAGGGAGAATAGCAAAACTGCCACCTTAGACTTCCGGAGGGCAGACTTTGATTTGTTCAGAAGTCTAGTAGGGGCAGTCCCCTGGCGTTCAGTCTTAGCAAACAAAGGGGTCCAAGATGGCTGGTCGCTCTTGAAGAAGGAAGTCTTAAAGGCGCAGGAGCGGGCGGTCCCCCTGAGCCGCAAAATGAGCCGGCGGGGAAGAAGACCGGCGTGGGTGAACAGGGAGCTGTTCTTAAGGTTGCAGGAGAAAAAGAGAATTTATCGCCTGTGGAAGGAGGGAAGAACAACTCAGAATGTCTACAAAGAGGCTGTTAAGACGTGTAGAAGGAAAATCGGAGAGGCAAAAGCCCAGCTTGAATCTAAGCTGGCCGCTGAGGTAAAAACAAACAAGAAACTCTTTTACAAATACATCAACTGTAAGAGGAGGGCAAAGGGGTCTTTACTGGATGAGGCTGGGAATGTGATCACAGAGGATAAGGAAAAGGCAGAGGTTCTGAATGCCTTCTTTACGTCTGCCTTTAAAAGTCATCTCGGTTATTCCCAGGGCTCCCCACGCTCTGGCTTGGTAGTCTCGGCTGGGGAGCAGACTGAACCCCCTGTGATTCTTGAAGAAGCGGTCAGGGAATTACTACTCCAACTGGACTGCCACAAGCCCATGGGTCCGGATGAGATTCACCCGAGAGTGCTGAAGGAACTGGCAGAGGTGATCGCTGAGCCGCTTTCCGTTATCTTTCAGCGCTCCTTGTTAACGGGTGAGGTCCCAGAAGACTGGAGGCTTGCCAGTGTGACTCCCATTTACAAGAAAGGTTGTAAGGAGGATCCGGGGAACTACAGGCCTGTTAGCCTGACCTCGGTGCCAGGGAAGGTAATGGAACGGATTGTCTTGAGGGAAATCACGCGTCAGGTGTGGGATGACCAGGAGATCGGACCTAGCCAGCATGGGTTCGTGAAGGGCAGGTCCTGCTTGACCAATCTGATCTCCTTCTATGATCCTGTGACCCGTCTGATGGATGAAGGAAAGGCGGTTGATGTGGTCTACTTAGACTTCAGCAAAGCCTTTGACACTGTCTCCCATGCTATTCTCCTGCAAAAGCTGGCAGCCCGTGGCTTGGATGGGTACACTCTCGGCTGGGTAAGGAGCTGGCTGGAAGGCCGGGCCCAGAGAGTGGTGGTAAATGGAGTCAAATCCAGTTGGAGACCAGTCATGAGTGGTGTTCCCCAGGGGTCGGTGCTGGGGCCTGTCCTCTTCAACATCTTTATTGATGACTTGGATGAGGGCATTGAGTGCACCCTCAGTAAGTTTGCGGATGACACCAAATTGGCAGGGAGTGTCGATCTGCCTGAGGGTAGCGAGGCCCTGCAGAGGGATCTGGATAGACTGGTGAGCTGGGTCAAAGCCAATGGGATGAGGTTCAACAGAACCAAATGCCGGGTCCTGCACTTTGGCCACAACAACCCCAGGCAGCGCTATAGGCTTGGGGCAGAGTGGCTGGAGGACTGTGTTGAGGAAACAGACCTGGGGGTACTGATTGATGCTCAGCTGAACATGAGCCGACAGTGTGCCCGGGTAGCCAAGAAGGCCAACGGCATCCTGGCTTGCATCAAAAACAGTGTTACTAGCAGGAACAGGGAGGTAATTGTCCCCCTGTACTAGGCATTGGTGCGGCCGCACCTCGAGTACTGTGTTCAGTTTTGGGCCCCTCACTGCAAGAAAGACATTGAGGCTCTGGAACGTGTTCAGAGGAGGGCTACAAAGCTGGTGAGGGGTCTGGAGCACAGGCCTTATGAGGAGCGGCTGAGGGAGCTGGGATTGTTCAGCCTGGAGAAGAGGAGGCTCAGGGGAGACCTTATAGCTCTCTATAACTTCCTGAAGGGAGGTTGTGGTGAGCTGGGGGTTGGCCTCTTCTCTCGTGTAATCAGTGATAGAACTAGAGGGAATGGTTTCAAGCTGCACCAGGGGAGGTTCAGGCTGGACATTAGGAAGTATTACTACTCGGAAAGGGTAGTCAGGCATTGGAATGCACTGCCCAGGGAGGTGGTGGAGTCACCGACCATGGGAGTGTTCAAGAAACGTTTGGATGTTGCGTTGAGGGGTATGATTTCGCTGGGAAGTATTGGTAATGGTTGGACTGGATTATCTTCTAGGTCTTTTCCAACCTCGATAATTCTGTGATTCTGTGATGTGGGCTACAGTAACACTCTTGGCCTATGTTGTGGAGGTGTTGCATGTACTGACTGCCCCAGATTCACACAGCCTGCTGTGTGCCGCACTGCTCACAGAATGGCCCGGGTTGGAAGGGACCTCAAGGATCATGAATCTCAAACCACCCCTCTCCCCACTCCCCCCCCCACAGGCAGAGCCACCAACCTCCATGTTTAATACTAGACCAGGCTGCACAGGGCCCCATCCAACCTGGCCTTGAACACCTCCAGGGATGGGGCATCCACAACCTCTCTGGGCAGCCTGTTCCAGCACCTCACCACTCTC
Source organism: Alectoris magna (assembly GCA_030625065.1). Taxonomy (NCBI): domain Eukaryota; kingdom Metazoa; phylum Chordata; class Aves; order Galliformes; family Phasianidae; genus Alectoris; species Alectoris magna. The sequence continues at coordinate 179,621,107 of CM060560.1, read as the reverse complement.
ATAGAAAAGAGCTTCCCCCTGACATCCAACCTAAATCTTCCCTCCATCAACTTAAAACCATTTCCCTTTGTCCTGCTGTTATCTACCCTTTCAAAGAGTTGACTCAGTTGACTCCCCTCCCATTTATAGGCTCCCTTTAGGTACTGAAAGGCTGCAAATGAGGTCACCCCACAGCCTTCTTTTCTCCAGGCTGAACAAGCCCAGCTCCCTCATCCTGTCTTCATACAGGAGGTGCTCCAGCCCTCTGATCATCTTCGTTACTCTCCTTTGGACCCTTTCCAACAGCTCTCTTTCTTGCACTGGGGGCTCCAGACCTGGACACAGTACTCCACATTGGGCCTCACAAGGGCCATGCAGGGAGGGACAATCACCTCCCTGTCCCTGATGGCCACCCCTCTCCTGATGAGCCCAGGATACCATTTGCTTTCTGAGCTGCAAGAGCACACTGCTGGGTCATGTTAAGTTTCTCATCCATCCGGACCTCCAGGTCCTTCTCTGCAAGGCTACTCTCAAGGACTGCTCCTTCCAGCCTATAAATGCCTGGGGTTCCTCCAGCCCAAGAGCAAAACCTTGCACTTTGCTATGTTGAACCTCATTAGGTTCACCCGAGCCCACCTTTCAAGTCTGTTGAGGTCCCTCTGAATGGTATCCCTTCCTTCCACCTTGTCAATCACACCGCTCAGCTTGGTGTCATCAGCAAACTTGCTGAGGGTCCACTCAATTCCATTATCCATGTCACTGATAAAGGTGTTAAAGAGCAGTCGTCTCAAGACAGACCCCTGGGCGACACTGCTCATTACCAGCCTCCACCTGGACATGGAACCACAATCACCACCCTTTGTCTGAGGCCTTTCGACCAATTCCTTATCCATTGGGTGGTTCACCCATCAAATCCACATCCCTCCAATTTGGAGATAAAGATGTGGTGGGAGACCATATCAAAGGCCTTGCTCAAGTCCAGGTAGCTGACACTGGTCACCTTCCCTTTGTCCACCAATGCAATCATTCCATCATAGAAAGCAACCAGACTTGTTAAGCATAACCTCCTGGTGAAGCCGTGCTGGCTGTCTCTGATCACACGCTCATTCCTCATGTGATCAAACATGTCAACCAGGAAGATCTGTTCCATGATCTTCCCAGGTACAGAGGTGAGACTCACCAGCCTGTAGTTCCCCAGGTCCTCCTTGCTCCCTTTCTTGTAAACAGGAATGATGTGACCCTTCCTCTAGTGATTCAGGACCTCACCTGACAGCCACGACTTTTCAAATAGGATGGAGAGCAACTCAGCAGTCACCTCAGCCACTTCCTTCAGAACCCTGGGATGCACGCCATCCAGCCCCATAGATTTGTATGCATTCAGTCTCATGAGGTGATCTCAGACTTGCTCTGCCTTTACAGTACGAGGGGTTTTACTCCCCCGGTCCCCACCTAGAGGTTTAGGGATGCAGGGCTCAGGGACATGAGAAATATTAGAATCCTGGCTGCCCATGAAGATCAAGGCAAAGAACTCATTCAGTAGCTCAGCCATCTCTTTATCCAGTCGAAGCCAACTCTTTATTGTTGAAGCCAGTTCTCCTTTCACATTTACCGAAGGAGGTACACTCACTTCGGCCTGTCTCTTCTGGCCAGTGTACCTGCAGAGTGTCTTCATATTGTTTTTCACATCCCTCACCAAGTTCAGTTCTGCCTGCACCTTGGCTTTCCTGATCCCACACCTGCAAGTCCAGACAGCACCCCTGTATTCTTCCCAGGTAATAAGCCCTTGTTTCCAGAGCTTGCATGCACCTTTCTTTACTCTCAGTTTGCCCAGCAGGTCCTTGCTGAGCAATGCTGGCTTCCTGCCTCCTCTGCCCACCTTCCTATTCAGAGGAACAGAGAGTTCTTGTGCTCTCCAAAAAGGCAGCCTTGAAGAGTAGCCAGCTTTTCTCAACATCTTTAAAGGATAGCATCCCAGGAGATCTAGGACAACAATTCCTTGAACAGCTTAAAGTTTGCTCTTTCGAAGTTCAGAAGTTCACTCTTTGCCAGGCCCACATTCCTCGAGATCATGAACTTGATCAGGGCATGGTCAGCCACTGCAGCCCAAGCAGCCTCCAACCTTAACACCTTTAATGATCTCCCTCCGCATTGGTGAGCAGCAGGTCCAGCAATGCTTCACCTCTGGTCAGTCTGTCCAATACCTGAACCAGAAAGTTATCATCAATGGATTCCAGGAGCCTCCTGGATCTCTTGCAGCTCACTGTGTAGTCTTTCCAAGAGATACGCAGATGGTTGAAGTCCCCCACCAGGATAAGAGCCTGTGAGCACAATGCTTGCCGCAGCTGAAGCAAGAAGGCCTCATCAGTAGTCTCCCCTTGATCAGGTAGCCTATAGTAAACTCCTATCACCAGCTGGCCTTTATTAATCCTATCCCTAATTCTAACCCAGAGGCTCTCAACCTGTTCCTGACCTTTTCTCAGAGGGAGCTCCTCACAGTCTATCCACTCTTTGACATAGAGGGCAACTCCCCTACCCTTCCTACCTTGCCTATCCCTTCTAAAGAGCTGATACCCCTCAATGGTCATATCCCAGTTATAGGAGTCATCCCACCATGTTTCCGTGATAGCAACAAGGTCATAATTTTCCAAGTGCATCATGGTTTCCAACTTGTCTTGCTTATTTCCCAGGCTGCATGCATTGGTATAAAGGCACTTCAGCTGGGCTTTCTGTCTCACCACCTTTCTAGAGGATCTAGAGAACCTAGATGAGCAGCATCCCCCTGCTCTACTCCATCCTTCTGTACTCCACCCCCTTCACCCATCAAGTTCCATATGAGCCCTCAAACTAATCACTCAACCCCAGTTGCCCTCATTTTGTCCCCTTCCCCCTTCATACCTACTTTAAAAGCCTTTCAATGAGTCCCGCCACTTCCTCAGCCAGGATCCTCTTACCCCTTGGAGAAAAGCTACTTCCATCTGCAGCCATCATGCCAGGTGCTGAGTAAATTGCCCCATGGTTAAAAAAACAAAAACAAAAACAAACAAAAACACAAAACAGAACTCCTGTGTTTGCACCAACTTCTAAGCCATTTATTTATGAGGTGGGTTTTTTTGATCCTCTCAGTATCTTTCCTGCTACTGAAGGTACAGAAGAAAAAAAACAAACCACCTGCATGCCTGCTCCATCAACTACCCTCCCCAGTCCCCTGAAGTCTTTTTTAATAATCCTCAGGCTTTTCTCAGTGTCATGATCTACAACCCCAACTTGGTTTCAGATGGAAAAACTAAGCACTTCTTGAGAACCACAGATGTAGAGCAAGATAACAGATCTAAATAAACCCTAAAGTCTGTCTGAAACTGCAATTCTGTATTTCATTTCTTCCTCCGTATACGTGTATTTCCTTTCTCTACTCCTAAAAGGCATAATAAATAAGCCAATTCGAGCTGTTAGTATCTACTTTAATCAGCAACAAGGCTGAGAGAAGTAGTACACACTGCTACCATTGCCAGATGTTTGTCTATACTTTAGGCAGGATAAATTTCACTTCAGGCTCTTCAGTTACAGCTTATACTTTGAGAGAGTTACATGAAGTAGATCAGGCTTAACATACAAGGACTTACATCCTTACTCAAAAGTTTTCCTTCATCACATCCCAAGTTCTCAGCTATTTGCACATATACTTCCTTCTGTATCATGTGAATTATTTGATGTTCAAACAGGCTCTGGAGGAAGCTGAGTTTTCTTCCAAAGACAAGTCGAAAAGATAGCACTTCAGTGATTTCAATTTCAAGAGGAGCCAGGGACTGGACTAACGAGTTCTGCAGGTTGCCTCTGCCAGATCTCAGTGTGAGGAAGCCTGCACAACAGCCACCCACCATGGGACAGGCTCCACCCCACCAGATCAGTTCCTCTGATACATAATCTAGAGGATAAAAGGAAAACATGGTCTTAAAAACTGGAGCACATACAGGTAAACAGTTTCTGAATGAAACACTTTAAGAAAAAAAAAACAACACAATTTTTTTACTTGAGTTTTCAGTCAGCAAGGAACAGCTTTCTGCCCATGCTTATTTCACCAGTTCTGAATTTGTACACCACTGGAATCCTTGCCATATTACAACTGTCCCTACTGAAAATTTTCCCCTTTGTCTACCCCTAGATTTCTTCCATTCAGCAGTCCAAGCAGACATCCTTAACAAAAACATCTAATAAAGAAGAAATTACAGAGCATACTATTTTATTCTAACTTATACAATTTTAACACATGGTACTTTATTCTTTTCCAAGGGGACTACTTAATACAGAAATAAAACAGCACCTATCTTCTTCAAGTGCATTCAAGTAAATACTTTTGTAGGTAGACTTTTGCACTGCAAATTAAGATACAATTGCAGAAAAACAGGGAAAATGCTTTTTAACTACTATTTTCTGTGAAATCCAAGTCACACTGTTCATTCATGATCTACTGAAATAAAGATAACCAGTCTTTAATAATGTTTAATACTGTTACAAAACAGTGTCGCCAAGAGGTCCAAATGCTTTTTAAGTGAACCCTTCACTTTAATTAGTTCGGTAGCCCACAGGGCACAATTATATATTGTGATGAAACTACAATGAATATGGCTTTCCTATGCTGATAACACCATTCAAGTTTCACACAGGCAATCTGACAACTAAGCGGGTGACAGACCTGCAGATATATCGAGTAATACATCTCTGCACATACAGATTACATATAAAATTATTGCCATAGTAAGATCTTGTTCCATTATGCATCTTATATAGGACAATTAGGAAATACCTGTGCTGCAATATGAAACAGCTACCCAAACCAAGTAAACATTTCACTTAATAGCACTAAACTTGTAGGCAGCCTCTCTCAAACACATCTAATAATATCTAACTCAAATCTGAGTTTATACTGAGTAGGAATGCATTATAATATTCATGTAATAAACAGAATAGAGCTAAATACTGATCAATACAAAGATTTTCTGTACCTTTTCACAGAAGCTGACCTGCAGTGCTGGAATGAGAATTTGCTGTTGTCACAGATCATTCAGTCATCAGCAAAATTACATCAAAAGACTTACATAAAATTAACAGTCAAGATGATAGAGGAAGTTTTTCCAACAGTACTAATTTTGGTTTTAAGTTTAAAGTAAAAGGAGGTAGTGCAGTAAGGTTCAACCCAATTTTACTGATGCCAGGTATGTTTGCCAGCGGCCTGTGGGTTGTCTTGTAATGTGATATCTGAAGAGGGTTTGTTTCCATCAGTATGTGTGTATAAGAAAACATCAGTTGGTCTCCTGGCTTAACATCTTCTCTTTTGTCATACCTGTAGAGAACACAGAAGGCTTAGTTACATTCCTCTTCACGTATCACAAGGCAGGTACTTTCCAAGATGAAAACAAAACAAATATAGAACATTCTCAGTTATATGCCTGCTTTAAAATTTTTTGGAGAACAAAACACTATTTTTGAAGAGGATACAGAGCTAATCATTCCATGCAAGTCTTTCTGCTATTATTATCATCTAACTTAAAACTTGTAGAAAATTTCTCATCTAGTCCTCTCAGTTCTGTGGAAAAAGCAGCAAAGCTGATGACTATAGAAAATGATAGTCATTCTAAGTATTATCTACAAAAAAATGATGTTTGGATGACAGCCTTGCCTTCTTTTGAAATTAAGAAAATCTGTTATGAAGCACTTCATCAGAAACCTTTTTCGGGTAGCAAAATGTTGAAGTACGAGCCTCAGGAAGCAGCAGGGAAAATGCTGCTCTGAACACCACAGGAAAGAAAGAAAAGCCTGGAAACTGAAGTGTTAACCTGGCACTTGTTCAATTTCCTGATCTACTGCGTGTTTTGGCAGGTCATTTTAGGTCAGCTTTTATAAACTTGTTATAGAAAACCTAAATACACATTATTATCTCTATATAATTCATACATAAAAGGCAACTAGTTAGTTTCAAAAGTACTTAATGTGTCTACTTACAGTTATTTATTAAGAAGACTTATGTTCAATCTAGCTGCAGAGGGAATTTAAAAGATGAGAAACCAAATGGTTGAAGTATTTGATAGGGATATGGAAGATTTAGGTGTAAGTTCTCTGTCTGATCTGAGCCCAGAGCTGAACACTTGAGTTCAGTTCATCCCTCACAAGTCACAGAGATGCACAAACCTAATTTTCTAGACACTGAGGTATCTCTCTCACTGTCTCATGAAGATGTTGTACTATTTTTGCAATAGTTATTCTTCACTGAAGAGGGGAAGGTGGAATGTGTAGCCCAAGGGTTAGGATGCTCATATCGGACATGGCAGCCTAATTGAGTCCTCAATCCAACAACTTCCAAAGCAGAAGGATAAGTTAAGTCCAGCCCTCAATATTCCATAGACCACTGTTTCCTGTATTTCTGAAAGGGGGAGACTTGGCTTCAATTCTTTGCTTTGTATTCCAGAAAAATATCCCACGCTTACTAATGATGGCAAACAGTACAGCAGACAGAGGTTAAAAGCAAAGTTACTTACTTTTAGTTTGCTTAGGACAGAAGAGTCGTAAGTATCTAACCATAACAAGAGCATTAAAAAAAATTTTATCTGTAAGCCAACTGAAGAGCAGTGCAACTCTTCACTTTTTGTTGCCCTCTTCTGCAAGCTACTCTCCACCAGCTTTTGTAACTTAGGCACCTGATTCCTTCTACACATTTCACAATCAACTTACTCAAGTCTGTGGCTGTTGTTATAGAAGTGGACACTAGTACTGAAGTTGTGCAACCCCAACCCTGTAACTACTCTTGTACGTACCTATGAGCATATTTTACCATGTGTAGCTTTGCAGACCTGGCTTCTCATCTCCCTGAATTCTCTGTGAAAACCTGGAAGCAATAATCTCCATGCATACATTTACAGCCAAGTCATCAACATTTAAGATATCTGAAGCAATAGGTACTCTACAGCAAACTAAAGGATTTGTGTTCATGGTTAACCAAATGCAGAACTGGACCCTGCACAAGTGCTTTCCAAAAAGAAAAAGAGAAAAAGCACACTTTAATTTCATCTGCTATTTCCAGAAAGATCACTTAAGATGCCACATAGGATGGCAGATGTGTTAAAACTGGCAGAAAGATGATATACTTTGTAATAGCTTTACCCACTACTACTTTTGCATTTTCCTCATCAGCAAATAAAAGGCCTTTCATCTGGCTGCAAGCATTTCTGAATTTTATTATTTTTAAATACTTGAAACTTACACAGCATATTTCTTCCTGGTTCAAAGAGACTACGCTAATTGAAGACAAGACTGTTACACCTGTCTTGTGTAAGAATCTGCACCAAGCTTCTTTCAGTCAACCTCTGAAGAAAAATAATGGATCCCCTGCATTTTTCTTGAGGCACATAGATCTAATCTAAGCACACCACTGAAAGCTGTTAACTTCTAAGAGACTTTTATTTGTAGATTGTAGCTATCCTGAAGAATCATCAGCCCTCATAGCGGCTCCATCCATAAATCTGTCTGTGAAGATGGTAGGTTAGTTTTCACCCATCTGAAACTGTCACATTCTTAAATAAAGAGAAAATGGACAGCTGATGCCACTAAACTTTGCACTATTGTGCTGTCAGACAACATGGTAGTCCTTTGTATGCGAAACTTGATGAATCAGCCCTCCCTTGAGGTCTTTTTATGATGAGGAAAGATAAAAGTGATAGAGACAAACAACCCTATAGCTCCAACACCATGAACCATCTATCAGTGACACGGATATAATTCATTCACTTTCCAATCCCACTGCACCACAGCCTTGAAAGCAAAAACCTCAAACAACAAGAAATATCCAAATAAACTCCACCATCTAAAAAAGCCCAACGAACTTAAGCACTGTATTTGGAAAGTTTTGCTTATAGAGTGTATTTAAGAGTAGTTTAAATGTGTATTTATATACCTTCAAAAAACAAAGACTGGAGCATTTTAGCTATCACGTGTGTTCTATCACTTGTACTCTACTAGAGTAATGTCTCCCCCTAACTATTCATGTATTAAAACCCTCTCTAGGTTGAAGATGCAAAAAAAATAATTCTGAACAAACACTGGATTGGTAAGTATGACAGGAATTCTGCCTTTAACTGTCAGCACCATCATGATACTACAGAAGAGCACAGAAAAAAATAAGGCATAGCAATCTCAATGATTCCTGTAGCCCCCCGGAAGCATACTATTTCCTTCTTTCTCTCTACTCCAAAATACTATTTTTCCCCTCAAACAATAGCAATAAATTATGTTTCTTCATCTTATCCTGAACGCCTTAAGTTGGGAAAAACAACTCTACATTCAGACTAAAACCAAAATCTGTTTGTGCAAGGATAAAGTAAGGAATTACAATTTATATCAGAAATCCTGACTGTAGTTGACAAGGTAGGTCTGTGAATCATAAAGATGCCGTTTTTTTGCATGCATCCTGAAAAGCAAGCAATGGCATCCCGCAAATATCCTCTACTATTTGTTTAAACATTATGATTCTTAATAAACTGTGTATCGTTTCTGCTCATGGTAATAAAGCTCTCAACTGATACCTATCACAGAGAATGAATATAACCAATAGTCTATGTGACAGCAGCTTTAATATCATCTATCTGAAGAACGTTCCACATAAAAATAGACTTTAAATATTAATACGTAGATAAGCTTCGCTTTGCAACGCACCATTTAAAAACAGATAAAATGAGATTCCCCCCAATTACTATATTACTATTAATTTATTAATAACCGTAGTATGTTCTACCAAGAACAGAAAAATGTCCATCTACAACTACGTCTTACAAAACCTAGTGAAATGCAAATGCAGCTCTTTTAAAGATATCAATGGCTTAGCAAAATAACTTTTGCACTGTCCTTTTTTTCATCTCATGTATTTAAAAGATTATATAGTATTTCAGTAAAACAGAACTAACCAAAACATCACAGCATTCTGTCTCTAAATTGGCAGCACTGCATGTACCCAAATTCCCTGAAGATTCATACATACATATATAAAAACTAAATCAGGTGCTTATTTTATGAATGGTTTTTTATATATATATATATATATATATATATATATATATATATATATATATATACACTCCTTTTAAAAGCTGAACATACCTCCAATCTGAATTGATTTCTAGAAACCGAGAGACTCCTGTTTGTGCTGCAGCGACATCAATATGAACAGAGACCTCTACAGAAACAAAAAAAGTTACAAAATTATCATAAGATCGCTGATGGTAACTGAAAAGATTCACAGTGTGAAGAAGCAATATTCAACACATGTAAAAAAAAAAAAAAACCCATACTAACAGCAAAAAACTGCAACTGAGTTAGATGAACATACCTCAAAGCCAGCTTGACGTACCTGCTGTTGAAGGTACCAACTCATGTAACTTCTGAATTGCTACTCCTCCAGGATAATTGAAATGCGAAACATATAGAGAAGTTCCGGAATAAGCAGCATTAACTAGAAGATGCATTACAACAAATAAAGATCCAAGTTTGTACAGCCAAGATTTCCGGTAGCTATTCAGACTATTGAGAGGGGGAAAAAAAAAAAAAAAAAAAAGACTAAACTTATTTTTGTTTCATAATAGTTATTGATTATCGTGATCTTTCACAAAAAAATCCCAGCTAGATAATAAAAAACAGTGCAAACTTTATTACAATCACACAAGGAATGCATTTATTACTACTAGGAGACTAGATTCTAGCAACAAACATGTAAATTTGAATATCCTTATTAAGAAAACTGGCCAAGGTCTATCATTACAGCTAATTATTTCTGCGTTCACAACACTTCGGTATGGACATACTCTCCTTTAGATCAGTTCAGGATTCAACTTAAATTTGTTTACCCAAGATACTCAAGTGTAATCATTTAATACAAACTCCAAGTTCCACATGCTCCACCTGTATATTAAACAATTTCATGTGGAAAACTTATGTTAACAACACACTAGTAACTTTTTCTCTTGCGGATAAACTGAAATGCAATAGCATAATGCTACTGCAATTCAGAACTAAATCAGAACTCTATTTTTGTCTCTATCACAGACTTACCAAATCACTGTTTCAAATCCTATCACTTTCGTCTCCGTTTCTCTCACTAGTAGAATAGGCAGAATGATACATGCATTTTCTAGAGCTTCTCTTAATCTTTACATAATCACGATTCCAAGAGAGAAGTGTATAAGAACAGTAATAAGTTTTCCTTTTTACATTTCAAAAAGGAAAAAAAAAAAGGAAAAAAGCAATTTCAAACTTACATTCGTGAGCACACTTTAGCAGCTACTATGTTGAAGACGGGGAAAGTATATATGATAAAGCGCAACTCTTTGTGTGGAAGAAATGAATACAAGAAAATAAAGCCCAGTGCTGGCAAAAGTAATATCCGAGTTCTCTTCTCTGCTGCACCTAAAGGTACAAATATAATGCTGCATCCCAAAGCACGAGGCAGAGCTGAATAGAAATACCAAAAAAAGGGGGATGTCTTCAAGGTGAAAAGGAGAGTTAAGGACAGTTTTACTGCTAATGAGTACCTATTCTTAACAGTAGCATACAAAAATTGCAAAAATACACAGTAGAATTTTTGTATATCATGTTATTCCAGGGATTTGGTTTTCTGCCTTACTCTTTTTAAAAACAAGAGTAGTTGCCTAATCATTCAATAAAGGTACATCAAATGGTGTTAATGATGAGGAAAACCACAGGAAAGGAACTTGGATTTACACTGGGACATCACGAAGAAAGGAAAAAAAAAAAACAAAACAGCAGAGGAAACTTAAAACTTTAAGGAAAGATCTAAGGTACAGACATGGCCTTATAACTTCACATACGCTCTGCTTTTCATTAAGTGTTTCAGCAACACCAAAACTGAGTCTCAGGAACAGGTCTTCACTTCAGCTGACAATGTTACAGCTCTTTTTTCTGGGATGTTTCAAAGGATACTCCCCAGTTGGAACTTTTGTTTAAAATTGTATTATACCAGAGTACTTTTCCTTCAGGCCACACAAGTTGCCTCCAAAACAGAGAGTCCACAGCCACTGTTAGCCCTGAAAGAATTAAATACACATCTGGATGAATGAAAAACTAAGGTAAACCAAACAAGCATATCCATGCTGCACATTTACCAATGACAGCAATACGAACTTGAATATGCACTGTGAGCCTGACCTAAAGCTACAGAAAAGGCTGAATCTGTCTATAATGCAAAGGAAATGCAGGAGGAGGAGGCACTTCCTAATTTAAAGTGATATGCTTCTTAATTGAAGCATGTCACCTAGGAATTTGAGACTTGCTTAACTCCAACCCCAGGTGTGAAATACAATGGTTTAATTAAGCTTCATTTTAAAAAGAATAGTAGAGCGCCAAGCATAATGAATGGTCTGTTTTTAACTTCAAGCAGCACTGTATTTTTATTGTAAAGCTGGTAAGAAGTTTCTTACTATTTACTAGGCAGGAGGGGAAAAGGATGATAAAGGATCAAAGGCAAACAGAAAGAGCAGCAAATCCATCAGTCTTATCTCCTCCACTCAGCTCCCCAAGAACTCCTCTGGTATTCATGAAGTTTTCCAGGGAGGGAATGGGAGTACCAGTGAAATTCCTGTTGGACCTCTGGACTCTCGGTACGAGGTGCTTCCAAATGCACGTGCAATGATTGTTCATTGTTTCTGCAGTCCACACTGCAGAAAATTAAGCACACTACCAGAGCTCATCACTGGTCATCTGATGATGTCATTTTTATCAGTCAGACTGGCAGAAAAGCAGAGTGTTTACATGCATGCACATGAGTCGTCCATGAATACGTAGAAACAAAATTTTGCAGCCTAATGTGGAAAATCATAGCTGTTCAAATTAATGTAATAAAGAGACACAAAGGAGAATTTTCTTAAACCTCATGCATCTACAACACAGAACTGTGACCCTCCTCAATCCTCTTATTCAGTATTCCTGTCTGTCACACTTTTATTTCATCCTCTGTTTCAGCTTGTCATCATGGCAATAGATAATACAGCTGATAACATACCTGGAACTACAGACTGGTACTACTTATATTACAGTTAACTTGTACTTCTAAGATTTTTCAAGACCAGGACATCATACAGGACATCTAAAAGCAGAGGTCATAGCATCTTCCTGTGGCTCTGTGCATACTTCCTTGCACACAAACATTCAGGGAAATAAGTATTTATTTACCAGTAATACCACAAGCATGAGACAAAACAAAACCCTAAGGGCCAAGACACCAGAAAGAAAAACAGGCAGATCTCCATGTTTCTGCTGAATTTAATGTGGCATCTCCCTTCCAGCAAATACTTACCCAACCAAAAAAATCCAGCAGGAACAGCATGGGAAAGTATCTTTAAAATGGAGATCCTTTTGGTTAAAAACGTCACTAGAAGCATGAGGCCTAAGAATATGGCGAGCTCTGATCTGAAGACTATAATTGCCAAAGCTGAGAACCAAATGAATGGCTTCTGCTTTTGCTGTATCCAAAATGTCAATGCCAACAGCACTGTAAAGATAAAATACATTGTCTCATCTATTTGTTTTCTACAGGGCAATGCTTTTATTAAGACAAGTACCCTGTTACACAAACTTCCCAACCCATCTCATCTCAGTCTTCCTAGCAGTTTTGGTCCAGAAATCCTCCTTCTGTCACAGAAACACAATTTGTAAAATCATGCAGCATAATATCACTGATGCTTAAGTAACGAGGAAAAACATATGTATGGGAAACTGTTAATCACAGCCTGAACCTCTGATTAACCATCTGAGGCAAGTGACAGGTCAGCTGCGGGAGCACAGGTGAAGGTAATTCAGCTGTGCCCCCAGAAGGGGTGGAGCTTGACTCCACCTCTCCTAGATCCCATTTAAGGGCTGACCACCACTAAGGCAGTGTCTCTTTTGGAGATTGCTCCTGTGTGAGCATCCATCCTAGCCGTGAGCCTCAGAGTGGGTGAGTTGTTCCCCTATAACCTCTGGTTATTCATCTGTTACAATTTTGTATAATAACAACTATGCAGCATATTGCAGAAGGAACATGTGGCAGCTCTTCCATACAGTGCATTTGATAGCTTTTTGAACCCCACCCCCTTCAAACTTAAGTACTAACTGCCTTTCAAACTAAGACTTGTTGTTTCCCACCATCTCCTGAAAAGATTTGTTTTTTTTCCTTGGATGAGTATATCTTGCATTAATGACAACAGCACCCCATTTCAAATATGAAAAAGAGACTACAGGTGAGGGAGAAGGAACAATGAATCCATCTGTAATGTTACCTGGAGATAAACTGTATCTCCACGAAGTTACCCCTACTATTACAGAGTTCAAATCACAATACTGACTGCATTGTAAAGTGCTCTTGACCCTAAGCAAAATGCAGAAGAACAATACCAATTGATTGCATGTGAAATACTAGGAGTATGAACACTTAAAACAATTTGTATTTTTAATACCCACAGAAATTATCTGGAAAGTTGACCACTACGCAGTGTTTCATGACTCAGTTCTCTCTGTTTTGTTTTTCAGTTCCGATCTATGCAGGTTCTTACACCAACCTCATGACTTCGTTAACCGAACAAATTCCACTGAAGCATTAAGTGACTATGCTAATATCTACCCTATGTGGTTAACTTTTCCTCTCATCATCTCTGGGGAAAAACCACGTATGTAGGGTATGATTCTGACATTGATTGTTTTTCCCCCCAGTTCTTTAAGTGTACAAACTGCTGCATTTATAGATGATTCTAGAAAAGTAAGGTGGAGAGGTTGCTGTGGGAGTTAGTTCCACAGCCTCATAAGAAAACTGTTTCCTGTGTAGAATAAGCCCTACAGATTTGTGGGTTGTTTTTGTTTTGTGGTTTTTTTTTTTTTTTGAACTGAAAGTATGCCTACTCCCTTTTCAATACCTCTATGTTTTATGCACTAGCTAAGTGTACTCAAATCTGACAAACTCCAACTCATTGTATATTCAGATGTTGTATTAGATTTAACAGTCACTGCAAGCATTTCTGGGGAAAAAAGACACCTCAAAACTGCTTAAATTTTCTCATCTTGTTATCACACAGCATAACCAAATTTAAGTATTAATTTGGGCTGACTATATTTTTTCTATAGTTTAATTATCCAAATTTGAGAAGAATTTTCACATTTTGGAATTATCCATATGCAAATACTTACCAAAAGGAAGTGCAAATACATTGGGAAGCGTTCGCGTACAGTAAAACATCAAGTGAAACTGAGTAACAGTTATGAGACAGAAGACTGTTGATGTAGTTGCCCCAAACTGCTTTCTAACTTCTTTTTGCAACTTCCATAGTGTGTAAATGACACTGAGCCCCAAGCTTCCTCGGACTATTAGAAGAATAAAAGCACAAAATAAGAACAGTATCAGACTGATCACCGATAAACGTGTAATTATGCAAAGGGAAGAAGTTACTAAGAACAACACTGAAGAGCTTATAATACACGCTACTTTAAAGAAAGGAACCAAACCCTTTCCACATTAGTTTGTTTTAACTCGCCTTTAGCTTGCTTGATACTTTTGCACAGAGATCAGTGATTCTGTGCCCAAGTCAAACAATATTTTCCAAAGTGTAAATGAAAGCATACACTGGAATATATTCCCCGAATATGCTTTCTCTATGTTTTTGCTAAGAAATACTTCCTCTGTGTTGTTAGTTAAAAACTTCCCCCCCCCAGCCCCTCCCCCCCCCCAAAAAAAGCAGAATTGCCATGTTGGTTCCAAGTAACTACAGTTTGTAAAATCCTTCATTAGCAAAAAGAATATCACATTTTAACCTCTGATTCAAAGACTGAATATTACAACACTACATTAAATCACGTTTGAATTTAAAGTTCACATACCAATCAGCTGGGAATAAAACTTGGACATTTTTAACAGGGAGAGTATGTATATAGCTGGGCTGGAAAGAGCAGCAATAAAGATTGGTCCAAGAAACGTTCTTGGGACAACTCCAGGAAATTCATGGTGGTCATACTGCAAAAAGGAAAGTTTAAGATAGGCAAATCAGAAACAAAAGAAAATCAGGATAAATTACATTCATGTTGTATTTATCCTACTCATACAGAAAGGAATAGCAAGCTTGAACAGTCTGCAAAAACAGAACACCTATTTTCAATTTACCTTATCCAAGTCCAGTTGATGGTACACAACATCATGGATAGCCTGTAGGTTAAAGCTTTCTTCCACTTTTGTAAATGGGCAGACAGTTAAATGAACGAAGGCCACAACAATAATCAACAACAATAATGGGAATGAACGCCCACTTGAGCTCCTCTTCTGAGCCATCTTGTGTTCAAAATTCGTGTATATTCACCTATCAAGACCAGAAGTTAAAAGAACATACATCAATAACATGGCACGAGGTATAGAAACAGAAAAAGAGAGAAATTGGACAGGCTGATCCATACAGAAAGAAAAGGTACTATAATACAAAACTGACTAATCTACAGCTATAGAGAAGATGGACAAAATCATATTCAGACTATATTTCAAGATTTGTGCCATCTCCTGAAAGTGCAAAGGCTTTCATTTTCAATCTATAAAATCTCAGTTAACACAAACCCTACTTCAGATGTTTCCGTTTGTGCCCCATACCACCACCACTGCCAAGAGCACCATCTCAGTTACGCCTGTGTTTTATGGAAGAGAGCTCTGTAATTTATTTTCACTTTAATCTCACACTGGATTTACACATGATCTTTAGAACATACTATCTCTTTTGTCTGGGACTCTGAAGCTCATGGGAGAGTAAGCTAGAAGATGATTAATTGCTCAGAACAGAGTACTTTGAACTTCTGAGTTTGCTAGCTTGCCAGTGGCTAGGTATGGTCTTGGCAAGCAACAAAGGAATCTCCCTTGGCAGCCACACCACACATGATTACTGGGTGAGCACTGTCAAAACCCAAACCTTCACACTCCTGCATAGAAGGGAAGACTATCTGTCCATAGTGCTTTGTTTCACAACACTGTGCTGACCCATGGCATTACCTGCAAAGTATTTCAGCTGATACTCGAGGGCATAAAAAACAAAGGTATACTAATGCTAATCTTTAGTAGTTTAAAACCATAAACTAGTTTAAAAAAAGTTAACTTCCATTATAATTTCCAGCAGAAAACATGGTGGTCTCATTCTATTAATCTAATTTAAGCTTCCCACTTTTCTAGGTTAAATTTCATAAAAGTCAAGGTATTCTGCTTATTGTTATTCTTGCCGTTCTCAAGACGCAACACTTTAAAAATGGCACTTCTTAGGTACAATTGGGTTTTCGGTTGGAAATGTTTTCTCCAGTGTCTTGGTCTAGATCTGTCCATCAAACATGTCAGACAACTGGCAGATTTATTAGCATCACTCAGCAACTGCCTCCTAGAGTCACCTTTTCCTCAAATGATCTGTTCTTCTGAACAATAAACAGATATAATGACATAAACATCCTTTATTGAAAAACTAACATCAATTAATCCAGAAAATTATACAATTCCTGTAAATAGTACGCATCTATATACTGCACTATATACACAGATTGATCTGAAAGTAAAGCTTATTTCCATGAAAACTACAACAGACAAGGAACACAGTAACACTAATTGACAGAGCAAATTCTAAGCTCCACAACTATCTTTTTCAACATTAACTATACATTTTTGACAGCAACAAACAAGAGCCTACATGCCTATGGTTGTGAAACTCTGCACTAGCAGAGGCGATCCACTGCCACTGTCATCACTGCTGAAACTCACCAACCACTGCCTCAGTGTGCTCATATCCACTACCTGGTCTCCATAAACATTCAGCAAGTCTCAATGAATGTCAATGGGCGCCATTTTTTCCACAATGAGGAATTCAATGACACACTTTTGTTCCATATGCACTTCCATGTCAGATGCCACTTTGTCAGACTGCCTCTCTGCTGCCATCTGTCACATGGCAACAGGTTGTAACAGAATGTTGGTGCAAAGGTTCAACGTCTACTGCAATACCACCAACATCCACCCCAATGTCATGGGCCAACATAATAAACAGGAGGCAGTATGCTCAGAGCAGCCCTCATATATACTCACACATCCATATATACACATCTACATATATATTCCTACATATAACAGTAGAAATTATTAGAAAATAGTACTAGAAATGTAATTCCTACTATTACAGACTCTAACACAAGCTCTGACCTGGGGCTCAGAGGAAGAGTTCTGCAGTAGGTCTTTACAATTTTTTGCCTTGTTTTGCAATGTAAAGAGCCTAAGTAAACACATTTCATAAAGTGGGAAGTGTTTTTAACCCATGCCTAGTACTACTTCGTTACACAGATGGAGAAAAACGAGCTCTGTCACAGCATAATCCTTTTTTCACAGCACCAGTAAATAAGGTATTGGACTACCACTTCAAGAAGTGCTGGATAGGAATTAAGTATCTGTATGGCACAGTCTATCTTGTACAAACCCTTGCCGTCAGAAAGTTTCCTGGCTGAATTCTTCCATTAAATACAGAGATATCTCACATTTCTTACAAATTTACCTAAAGAAAAATGGACACTGAAGGATCAAGCTACATAACAGCATAGATGTTTGAACAACTTGTATTTGACATAGAGCAACGTGTACTACAGCAGCAAGCTGAGTTTCCCTCACTCACAAACTTCAGCTATTTCAGGACTCAATGAATCCTTGTAAAAAGACTTACATGTCAAGCAGCTTTATCAACCTCCAACTTCATAATCTGAGTGACACTGAAGCTACACATCCCATACACTGTCTATAACAAAGCTTTCTTTTTTTGTTCTTTTCTAAGATCTTGAAGACTCCAATCCTAGCACATGCCTGAAGAAAGGAAGCTTTTATCAGGGCACTCAGAGCTTGAAGATAATTGTATGCATTACAAATCCTGAAATTTCCTGAATGGAAACAAGCTAGGAGATTAAAAACTAAGCATGAAGACAACACCTAGCCTTCTAAGATCAAGTTTAATAAATTTAGTGATCTTGTCAAGTTTCCAGATAACCTGCTCTACTGAAAACTGATGTTGACAAGCCTCAAAATTCAAGTGTCATTTATCATGACAGGTAGGCAGGTAGACACTGAATTTGATGTTTAAAATGAATTTGCTATATAAATGCAAGAATACACACAGTTTACAGTTTTTATTTTTAAGTGCCAAAAACAAGTTTCAATTAAAAAAAAAAACAACACTAAAAACATTACCTCTTAATAATGGAGGTTAGAGGAATACAGTAACCAAATACAGTCTTATTCACCACCAACATTCTAGCAACTTCTGAATAATCTTTAATCAGAGTCACATAACATAACATAACAATGTTTACTCCCTCACAGAAA
This sequence comes from Alectoris magna, assembly GCA_030625065.1. NCBI lineage: Eukaryota > Metazoa > Chordata > Aves > Galliformes > Phasianidae > Alectoris > Alectoris magna. Next base: position 179,602,734 of record CM060560.1, on the reverse strand, counting down.
TTGAACCACAGACAGAATTTCAACGACAGGAGTTCATCCCTTCCTGGAATTTAACAGGGTGAAAATAAAATGCTTTTTTAAACAATATAGAAGCTTATTCTTTTATTAATACTTCTTTGGAAGCATCAAAAGTTTCAAGAACTTTTTAGTCTTCCCTAGTTGGCTCAGTTGTGCTTTACAGACACACTTCAGGATTAATACATGAAGAGCTTCGTAGCCAATCTGCATGTTGAATCACAGAATCATTGAGGTTAGAAAGGATCACTAAGATCAACTAGTCCAACTATCAACCCACTATCACCATGCTCTCTAAACCGTATCCTCAAATATCACATCCACATGTTTCTTGAACCAGAAACAGTGACTCCACCACTTCCCTGGGCAGCCTCCTCCAATGCTTCACTGCTCTAAGCATCTTTTCCTAATATTCAACCTCCCCTCGTACAACTTAAGGCCAATGACTCTCATTCTATCACTATGCAGAAGAGGCCAACCCCCACCTTGCTAGGATCTCCTTTCAAGCAGGATGGAAGAGCAATAAGGTCTCTCCTAAGCCTCCTCTTGGCCAACCTGAACAATCCCAGTTCCCTCTGCTGCTCCCTGTAAGACTCACACTCCAGATCCTTCACAGCTTTGTTGCCCTTCTTTGGGCACATTCCAGGGCCTCAGCATCTTTCTCAGCGAGGGACCTGAACTGAACACAGCACTCAAGGTGCAACCTCACCAGCACTGAGTACAGAAGGACAACCACCTCCCTGCTGCTGACCGCACTATTTCTGAGGCAAGACAGAACACCACCGGCCTTCTTAGCCACCTGGGCACACTGCTGGCAGACATTCAGCCAGCTGTCAACAACACCCCTAGATCCATTTATTCCCCACAGCTTGCCAGCCACTCTGCCCCAAGCCTTCAGCAATGCATGGGGTTGTGCCTGAATCCCTCCAGAGATGCCATTTCACCCCCCTCCACAGGCTGCATGCAAGCAAAGCGATCAAGAACATGCCAACATAGCGTACTCCCTTGTTGGCTTGATCTAGCTTGTATATAAAACATTTGATGTATTATCTTCCATTTTTGTGTTATTCTATGCTTTAATAGCTTGCCCAACTCTGTTCTAGAGATAACCTCTGAGGTCAGATTTAATCACTGTAGGCATTGAGATTTTTTTTCCCCCCCATCTTCATTCATAAGAATGAACACAATAGTTGCAACTTTAAGATAGATTTCCTCATTACTTTGGGAACTTAAGAAAAAAGCAATAAAGCAATAGGGAATAGAAATCGGAGCCAGAAAACAATGTCTGGAACAGTACCAGCTACAAAGGGACTGTATAGCTACATAAAATATGCCTACTGGGGAGTGAAAAAGCACTTTCTCCCCTTCCTACAACACAATGAGAAAGGAGACACACGGGACGCTCCCGACCAACCAATCCTCCCCTTACACACACACCGCCACCCTGGGCTGGTCAACCGGCCCTAAATGATTAATGCACTCCGCTCCACGCGGGCACAGCGCCCTCTGGCGGTCACTCCACGCGGGGCCGCCACCTACCTGGGCAGCGCCGCCAGCCGGACACGGGTCGGGGACCCGCAGCCGCTACGCTCCTTCGGGCACTCCTCCGTGCTCCCAACGCCAGCTATAAGCCCAACAGTGCCGAAGTGACCTAATTCAACATCTGAAAAACACTTCTAGGGTCACTGCCAAATGAATCAAGTACGTGATCGCATCTTACGTGCTGTACCCACCCCCACGAGGTATCGTAGGAGCTAAGGTGACATTTCATCTCCACAGGTGAGGAACTGAGGTACTACAACGGCTTAACACCAGGTTACAGAACTAGTTTTTAGGAGCGCAGTGACCTGTGTACTGACGTACAGACACTTCCCTGATTGCTACAAAGGTATTCCGGGATAAAGAGCCATCGCCGCAGAGGCGAGCGGCTTCCTGACGCGGTGCCGAGACTGACGGGGCGGGTAGAGCGGGGTGACCCCGACCCGCGGGGTGGCCATGACCTCAGGGTGCGTACCCCCAAGGCCGCTCCTCCCCGTCCCCCGCTCCCACACCCCACCAGGCCACAGCAGCACTTCGCAACGGGAACCAGAAAGCTCCGAAAGGAAACAGAACTCGGGCATAGCGGCTGCGCGAGCAACAACGCACACACAGAACAGCCATCCCTTTCAGCCGTACATCGCCAGTTCCTGCCCGGCCGCCACTCCCCACCGAAGGGCCGATGGCCGTAGGGGCGGGATCTCTCGAGGACGCCGGGCGGCAGCAGCTCCCCGCCCGCAGCCTCTCTGCCCCTGCTGCCTCCCGCCTCTTCCCTCAAGGAGCCGCCATCGCGCTCCTCTGTCTCACCTCTACCGTCGGCGCCGCACCCCGTCGCGCTTTGTCCTGTCCTGTGTTCACCCCCCACGGGTCTCCACGTGGCCGCCCCGCAGAGGGCGCCGGCGGGAGGAGGAGAAGGGGAAAGAAGCACTGAGGTCACGTGACCGCCTCCCCGCCGGCCATGTTAGATGAGGGCAGAGCGCACCGCCAACCACCCTGAGCTCCGAGACAGCCGCCAAACAGAAATGGCGGCCAGCTCTGAGGCGGGCACAGCTGCCCGCACTCACGATGGCGGCGGAGCCTGAAGTTACTCTTCACCTCAACCCTCGGTCCCACCCCGCCCGGCTCTCCGTGCACGCGGGGGGCTCCGATTGGCCCGGAGCGTGGCGGCCGCTGATTGGACCACGTTCCTCCTCTCCCTCCGGCTCTACCAATGGCCGCTGGCAGCCGGAGCGTGCGTGGGGCTGACGCGGAAATCTGAATGGGGCTCGCGGGCCGGTGTCTCTCTGGTTGCTACGGGGGCCGGGGCGGGGCGAGGCGGTGTTGCGGGGCCGCGCTGCGGCGGGCTGGGAGCGCGGCCGGGCCGCCTCGCGCGTTGTCCTTTCGCGCTGCGCTCGCCATGGGGCCCGGCCTCGCGCCTCGCTCGCCGTTGCCCGCATTGTACGCCGCACTGCTCCTCCTCCTCCTGCTGCTGCTGCCGCCTCCCCCTGTTACGGGCGCCGGCGAGCGGCGGCGCCTGGCGTGCTCCACCTGCCGGGGCATCGTGGACAGGTTCAACCAGGTGGGCGGCGGGGACGCGGGCGGTGATGCGGGGTGTAGGGTGCGGGCGGGACCGCCCACGGAGCCCCGGGGCCTTCGTGCGCTGTGTGCCTCCGGCTGCGCGCCCCTCGTCAGCCCTCGCGGCGATCGGATTGATGCGACGTAGCGGCTCTTTCCGCGCTCGGGAGCCGCTGGGGGCGCCAGGTCAGGGCCCGGCCAGGCTCGGGCTCCGCTGCCGGAGCTCCGCCGGTGCTGTAATGTCGGTGGGTGTCCGCAGGTTCTGACAGGTGGGTGGGAAGCATCGCCCCCCGCAGCTCCGTGCTGTCACCTGCGGCCTCGCGTGGTGCCGTCACCTCTGTTCCTTCACTTGTTGCTTGTCATTTTTGCACTTACCGATTTGATCAGCAGCTTCAGAGCTTTGCTGAGGTGTCTGACATCATATAAGCAGTTACTGCTGCCCTAAACTTTTGTTGGAAATGAGAACTGCTGCTTAGATTTCGTTGATGCTGTTAATTTGCCAGGGCTTAGCAGATACAGCGAAGAAGAATTTTGGTGGTGGAAACACTGCTTGGGAGGAAAAGACTCTGTCGAAGTACGAGTCCAGGTGAGCTCCTTTGGTTGGGTTTTGTATTCCTGTGCTAATCTGGCACTTAAATACCAGAGCTAAAGCCTCATGTGTCCAAATTATGAATCCATATTGACTGAAATACTGCAGGTTATGTTGTGTCTGCACTTAATCGTAAAGACTGACATCCCTTATTTGTAAGGGACTGATGATGCATACTGATTGTCCTAAACTCCTAAACAGCGTGGACTTCATCCTGGTGTAGTGCCAGTCTTGTTTTATAGTTAAAGCAGCAACTGCTCCCTGGAATTCACCATTTGCTATTTCAGTACCACATGGCAAACTGGAAGAGTAGCAGGTTACTGCACTGCTTTGTGTACGTGTTTGATTATGGAGCAAAGCGATCTGGCATCTTTCTTCCAAATGTCAAACTGAGTTCTTAATTGGAACACTGATGTGCAAGGGTAGATTTTCTGAACTTTGTAAGCTTGTGTCACATATTAGCAATATCTGAAAATTACTGTTGAATTTGGTAGAAAAGTCTGGTAAACCTGCGGTCTGCAAACATAGTAAATGCAGTCTTCATAGTTACAGTGAAGTGTGTTAGGTCTTTATTCTAATAAAGCAAACTCTGTCTTCGAGCTAGTTCAGAATACACTTTCAGCTGATAAAATATACTAGGCTGCAGTCTTGCTTCGGCGTTTTGAGTGGTGCCGAATTAAACTGAAATTAAACAGCAAATTAAACTTACAACTTTCCTTCTCTTCTTGTAGTGAAATTCGTCTTGTAGAGATCACAGAGAATCTCTGTGACAGCAGTAACTTTGAGTGTAACAACATGGTAGAAGAGCATGAGGAACATATAGAGAAATGGTGGTTCAAGCTGTAAGTATCTTTCTTTGAGTATAGATCTTTATGCTGATAAGTATCTAAAAGGGCAAAATACTAATGCTATATTCTGTGCCTGACCAGTAGAAGTATGTTAGTTGTAGCACAGAGGTGAGAAGTGTGTAAGTCCACTTAATTCTCCTGGCAGTTGGGAAATGTAGTTAGCTATGGAGATTCCAAGAGCTATTAAGAGGTGACCCTGAACTATATGTTCCAAGTTAAATTTATTCAGGGCTGCCAATTGCAGCCACCTCTGAATGGAAGTAGGGTCTTGCTGTACAACGGCAAGAAGTGGATAAAGCATCTAAATACAATTTGGATGAAAAGAAAACTTCATAGGTTTTTGGTGTTTTTTGTTTTTTTTAACTCAACAATTAATATTAATTTCGCTATTCAGTGATTATGAATCCATTAAGTTAGTGTTGTTTGTGTTGTGTTAGTGTTGTAGCTTGAGTTTGCAAGATGCTGGACCAAGATTTTTTCAGTCCCCAGGTTATTCTCATCCTTCCATTTAGTATAGGAATACATGTCTGTCAGGAAGTGATACTGCATGAATTGTGCTGGGGATCACCCTGTGTGGATTAAGGAGCTGGGCATTCATATTAGAGGGTAGCTCATCTACTACTTCTGTGTCCCATGTACAGGCAAACTGGGTCAGATCAATTGAAATTCAGTAGGGTGAACTGCTGTTGCACCACTTTATCACTGGATAAGGATTTTTGATAGTCCATTTTGCTCTTAATGATTTTTTTATTGCTTCGTACTTTCATTGTGCAGGGCTGAGTAGACTTTAAAATGGAGGAAAGCTTTTCAGGGTCTGCTTCTTGGAGTAGATATGATCAGATGTAATAGTTCATAAGAAGTTGTATGTGCCTCAGGAGTTGCTGAAGGCACATCTCATGGCAGACTACAGAATTTCTAGGCATTTTATAGGGCTTTCCTTTATTAAAGTTTTTGAAACTTCAATATCTATATGATACTGAGATCTTTGAATGGTTATTTGAGGTGGATTGAGAACTGGCTGACTAGCAGAGCTCAGATGGTTGTGATCAGCAGCGTAGAGTCTTGTTGGAGGACTGTAAATAGTGGTGTTACCCAGGGGTTGGTACTGTGTCCAGTCTCTTTCAACATCTTCATCAGTGAGCTGGATGAAGGGATGGAGTGCACCCTCAGCAAATTCGTTGATGATCCAAAGCTGGAGGAATGACTGACACGCCAGAAGGATGTGCTGCCATACAGTGAGAACTGGACAGGCTAGACAGTTGGGTAGAGAGGAACCTGATCAGTTTCAACAAGGGCAAGTGTAGAGTCCTCCACATAGGAAGAATAACCACATGCATCTGTACAGGTTAGGGGCTGATCTGCTGGAAAGGAGCTCTAAACAGAAGGACTCAGGTGCCCTGGTGGACATCAGGTTGACCATGAGCCTGCACTGTGCCCTTGTGGCCAAGAAGGCCAATGATAATCCTGGGGTGCATTAAAAAGAGCGTGGCCAGCAGGTCAATGGAAGTGATCCTCCCCCTCTACTCTGCCCTGGTGAGGCCACATCTGGAGGACTGTGTCCAGTTCTGGGCTCTACAGTTCAGGAAAGATGGGGAACTACTGGAGAGAGGAGGGCCACGAAAATGATGAGAGGCCTGGAGAAGAGAAGACTGAGAGGGGACCTTATCGATGGCCAGAATTATCTAAGGCCAGGTGTCAGTGTGTGGGGCCGAGTTCTTTTTGGTGATGCTCAGTGACAGGACAAAGGACAATGGGCATGGGAAATTGAAGATGAGAAAAAGCTTCTTTAATGTGAACGTGACAGAACTACCCAGAGAGGTTGTGGAGTCTTCTTCTGTGGGGATATTCAAGACCAGTCTAGATACTTTCCTTTGCAACCTACTGTAGGGTTCCTACTTAAGCAGAGGAGTTGGTCTAGGTGGTCTCCAGAGGTCACTTTTAATCCCTACAGTGTTGTGAGTCGGAAGTGTAAGTGTAGCAGCTATTGTGCCTGCTTGTAAAGTAATACTTAGTGTTTATATTGTTTATTGAGGGTATATTCTAGTGCTGAAGTAAAGCATAACTATTACTTCTTAATATAAAATATATATGTATTCTTCTGAAATATTCCTTGATTCATGTTAAAAAGGAAAAGGAATTTTAATGTGCATCTTATCAGGAAGTCAGGTTCACAGTAATTTGAGCAAATGTTAATATCTGCTTGGGGTTCTTTTCTTTCTGAGGTAAGAGAAATATGTAAATGTGACTGAATTTTATATAAACTTTCCCTTTAAAAAAAAAAAAAAAAAAGTAGAAGGAGATATCAAGACTACACTGAAGTCATTTTGTTGATTACTCTTACTCCACTTTTCTTGTAAATAAAAACATTGTGTGGAATCAGGTAATAGTATTGCAGTTTAGAAGGTTATTTTTTTTAACAGTGCCTCAAGTTGGAAGACTTCTAGGAGTTGGTTCCTGAAATAAGGTAGTTGTCATTTCAGAAGAGAAGTTCCTAATGTTGTGTCACGTGCAATAGATTTTGGTTGACAGTGTGGATGTTCAGTTGTGTGAGTTAACAGTTAAAAATCTTTGTTCTTTTTATTGATAAATGACTGTCTTTCATATACAGAAAGAAGAAATATCCCGATTTGTTTAAGTGGTTTTGCATAGAAACATTAGAAGTTTGTTGCCCACCTGGAACTTATGGACCAGATTGCCTTGGTAATTTTTCTTTCGAAGCATATAGTCACAGATGTTTTCTTTTCCACTTGCTTGTTGCGTTACTTAGTAATATGGACATATGAAGTATGATATTTGGCTTGAGACAGCAGCTACTGAGTAGTAAGTCTGTTGTTTAGATATCATTTCAGAAAGTATGCAGAGAGCAGTCCTCGACCGAGTTCAAGAAAGACAAATCAGCCAAAACACTACTGGGGATTAAACAAAAAAATTCATAAATAAAGATGAGTTAAAAAGGGAGTGGCAGAAATAGGTGGGAACATGATTGGTTAAAAGTGAGGTCTGTGATACAAGAGAAGGAAAGTGTTTTGGCCACTGAAATTTGTATGGTTTATAAATCTATAAAACTTTGTATGTTGTTGGAGGTTAGCTTTGGCCTCTTATTTGGCAATTTGGCTAAAAATGTAGTGCTAATTTCTGATGTTGATCTAAGAGATAATTGGTAGGTTCTTCCAACCGCAGTATGAGCATTCTTAGATATGTGGAATAAATAAAGACACCAACTTTGTCCTGCAAGCTAGAAAAATAAATAACATTCTAAGACATGAAATTTCTAGCTGAATTTCCCTGGTGACTGTTCTGAGTTCCTCTGTATACTTAGATATCTTAGTGTTTTGGTTGCTCTCGAGGGAAAAAGGTATGGAAATTGCATACTGTTATAGGTATATATTTTTATGTTGTACTGTCTTGTTGTATGCAGAGGAAGGCACTTGGGGAGATTGTGTCTAAGAATAGGAAGTTATTTCCTTTTACACCTGTTTTCAAAAATATTTTGATCTTTTTGAGCTTGTCGTGGGGGATCAGAAAGACCTTGTCATGGAAACGGCCGCTGTGATGGTGATGGTACCCGAGGTGGAGATGGCACATGTAGCTGCAACAAGGAGTACACAGGAGAATTTTGTTTGGACTGTTCTAATGGTTACTACAGTAGCTTGAGAAATGACACACATTCAGTTTGTACAGGTAACAAATTATTTGGCAGCTGCTAAGATCTTTGTCTTCCGTCTTCTCTTTTGTTTGTTTTTTGCAAACAGGGTAGAAACAATTTAAACAGGTAAGTGTAATAACTTAAAGTAGTTATGGGAAAGTAGTCTTTGATTACTCAGCTTTAACCATGGAGGACTTATCGGTCATTTTTATGGAATTCTGAGAATTTTGTGTCACTTTCCTAGACTGATTTGGATTTCTCCCCTGCATGCTATTCCTCCTTCCTCTCTTTCCTTTTTCTTTTTGTTTTTTTTTTCCTTAAGAAGCAGAATTCATTTCTGTTGTGAGAGAAGAGAGAGCCAAGAATCAATTTCGTGCTTTTTCTTTAATCCCTTAAGGTATTGTACAAAAATCTTGAACTGAAGTGGCTGTACTGTGAACTATTTTAAAGGCTGGCTTCACCTCATGTCTCAGATACATGTAGCTGGAGTAAACAGGCATGGAAACAGCACATCTGTACTATAGACTATGTAGATTCCAATTAAATACATTTAAACTCAATTATGAAGTAGTCCATCAGGCTGTACAAATAATGTTACCTTTTTTCAGCTATTTTTATGTTTTAAATAAGATTCTGTAGCAACTAAATCCTGATGGTGAGATTTATTTTTTTATATTATTTCTTCATCTATCTAGTAATTCTTCCATTTAATTTGTTTTATATTATGATATAACATGCAGTCAGTCAGCTGGATTTATGGTGTATTTCCTTGTTTTCTGAAGAGTAGAACTGCTTCACACATTGCCTTAATAGGCAGCTGCAAATGAAAATATCTGGGGATTCACTGTGAATGAGTGCTGGCTTGTTCTTGATCTTTTCTTCCCATATATTGCATGACACTCCATTTTAAGTGATGCAGGAATCTGTAGTAGCCAGGTTTGGCTTCATGTATTTTTGGTAGGACAGAGCTGCCCTTTTGTAAATTATATCTCCATAAAGTCAAGTTTTAATCTTGTGAATCCAAGGCTCAGACTACTAAAATAGGATGGCTTCTAGTAAATCCTGAATAAGTTTTTCTTTGAGAATGCATAAGCATTAACTCATTGGAATCTCTCCACATAGCTCACATTGTGGTTTTTTATCATCTCAGCCTGCCACACTGCTTGTAAAACTTGTACCGGTTCAAGTAACAAGGACTGTCAAGACTGTAAAGAAGGCTGGATCAAAAATGAAGAAGCAGCTTGTGTGGGTGAGTAATGCTTACTACACTTAAAGCAGGTTTTGCAGCAACATTGGCTGATAAAATTAGATTGCATTAAGTTTTATAGTATTTTTATGAGCATGTTCTATGAAATCAATTGGCTTAGGTTTCTACAGTTGTAGTTTCTCATTTCCAAACTCGTTTCACATGGGAGCAAAGTGGTGTTTCTTCCCCACTGATCACCAGTTTCTAGCTCAGTATTTCTATCTTGGGAGATATATATGGAACATTTAAGGAAGAATTGCAGGACTTCAGTAATGTGAGAGTAACACATTCCACTCAAATTAAGTAAAAGTCATGAGTATATGAAATATGCCACATCAAACTGATCAAATCAAACTAGCAGAAGACATTTACAATAGTGTCTGGAAGCAGTACGTTAGAAGTTACAGAAATATGACTTCTTTTGAAATGTGTTAATGTGAATTAAGATTTGAATTACTGCTACTGCAACACCTGCCTATACAATGGTAGAACACAGTAAGAGGTTTTTAAGGTACTCTAGTATTGTCTTTTTTTTTTTTCCAAATTGCAGCTGATAAAGTACAAACTAATTAGTGAGTTAGTAGGAATGATGTTGGCAGCAACTAAGACTTAAATAGCCTTTTTTAATCCAGATCTTTTTCAGTAATGAATACCATTGTGCTCTTTCCTTGAATTTACAAGACCAGAATATTTTCACTTTCTGGGTAAAACTGTTTCAGCTTGGCTGGTGCAAGCCAGAACTTTGTTTCTTTTTTCAGCTTGCTTTTTGTGGGAAACTATGGGCTTTAGTTGTGTGAATTTGTTGATGTTTTTTTTCTTTTCTTCTTTTTAGTAAATACTTCTAAAAGTTCCATAATTTGGTAAAACAGGATAGAGTAATCAAAGTATTTCAGAAGAGTAGTCTGTCTGTTTTGCCTGCATTTATGCTTTTTATGCAAATAGCATAACACTGACTTGAAAATGACAAGGATGGCAGGTATCCTGAATGCTTTGTTTAACTCCATCTCTTGAATTTCTAATACATCTGTTGTCCTCATCACGGAACAGCTTCTGTGGTGATCACCAGATCACAGTTTTCATTTGTTAATGTAACTTTATGGTGAAGAAAACAGTAACTAAATTATCATGTTACTTTATTTGCAACTTGCATTACCTAAATATAAGCTCATTGTAATGATTGTTCTCAATTCTGTTCAGGTTTATAGCTTTTGTGGGCCAGTTATTACCTGATCTCTTAAGTACAGCATTTGAATATTAATCTGTCTATTTAATCGTGACTACTATTTCAGGTAACTTTTTGCTTTTTATGTTACAGATTTAGATGAATGTGCCTCTTCTCCTTGCAAAGATGAGCAGTATTGTTTGAACACAGATGGATCTTTCTCATGCAAAGGTTTCATTTTAATCTGCTTGTGTAGTAAACTGTCTAGAATCTTAATGGGATGCTAGAGAAGGCATTTAGTACCATGTGATCTGATTCTGTCTGGGCTTAGGGAGGACGAGGCTTTAGACCTGTCATGTGAGTAAGGTGAGACATTTCTGGCTCTTTCTTGTCTGGGTAATCTGACTGATTTCAAGGGTGTTATTTTAAGACTGAGATAATTGAATTTTTATATTTAAGTATTCTATCATAAGTGTGGGTAAACTGGCTGACTTTAAGGAGGGGTTATTTTAAAACTAAAGTATAAAAGCTTTTATGCTTAAAATGTTTTCTCCAGCATGTGATGCTAGCTGTGTAGGTTGCACAGGAGAAGGTTCTGACAAGTGTAAGACCTGCGCATCTGGATACATGAAGGAAGATGAGAAGTGTACAGGTTGGTGGATTTAATAGGATATGGCTAGGTGTCAGTCAACTCACTGTTAAGTCAGATTGAGGAGCTGTTAAAGCACTTTCACTTCAGTCTGATTCAGTTTTCAAACCTATCAGAATAATTCTAGTTGTTGTGATATTAGCAGTAAAGATTCTATAATTTTTTTTTTAATTTTGTTAAGCTATTATGCATGATAAAGTTTAAAGCTGAAACTTTCCAACAAAAAAAATGAAATTATTTTTGTTTCTGAAATCAGCTACAATACACAAATACTGTCAGTTATTACGTACTTCACTAGAAGCGTGTGTTTGTAGTCATTTATTTTACATAAAAAAAAAAGCATGTAGTACAGTCCGTCTTTTTGGATCCATTAATGTCCAAATTCCAATGATAATAATTTGCAGTGAATTGTAATACAGGAAGTAAGAGCGCAATCAGAGCTGCTCAGTGTGGGGGAGAGTAGGGTACACAATCTTAAATAGCTTTTAACTCTGACAGTGAAGTGTTTACAAGATCCCTTCCCTTTTGTTGCACCTTGGTAGCATGGACAGAAAGTGACAATGAGAAATCTGCAGTAGGTTAAGATGAATGCTGTAGTTTAATTGATTTCCTGGGATATGACCTGCAGAACATAAAATGCTTCTGTCTGAATAAGTTTGAAACAGTCTAAAATATGGCAAACTGTAACAGCTTATTTCAGCAGAAATCAAATCTGTTGCAGCAGCATTCTGCTCTTCATTGCCTTCAGTAAGCAATTAACTGTTATGTTGGAAGTGGCCTGAGATGGAATTTTGTTTGAGAGTGACTGACTTATATAACAAAACCATAGCAACGGACTTTTTTTTTTTTAATAATTTCTTCTCTCTATGCTGTCTCTAGATATAGATGAGTGTAACCTTTCAGAAAAGGTATGCACAAAGGAGAATGAAGACTGTGTTAATACTCCGGGTAGTTACAAGTGTGTATGTTCAGAAGGGTTTGAAGATAAGGGTGGAACATGTGTTCAAACTGTAAAAACAGGCAAGTGACTTTCTAATGACGGATTTTTAAATATATATATATGTATATGGAGATATGTTTCTTACTAAGGATCTTGCCACTTGTAAATTGTTCTGTGTAACTTATTATCTTTCTAAAGCTCTAGTCTGTCTCAGGTTGTTGCAGTTGGCCCTGTATTCTGGCATGCGTGTTTTCTTGCTCAAAAATGAGTGCTTTTTAAACATCATGTTCCCATGTTGTATTTTGTGTTTAAACCAAGGTTATGTTTGTAAGTCACTAGGTTTCATTACTGTGAACTAACTGATCACTGCTACCACAAAAAGGAAGATTGTCTTCCTCGTTGGTTTTTTCTTCATTATTAATTATGACTTAGAGGTTTATCTGATCATACACAGAACACACAAGAATCAGAACTGGTGAATCTTGCATTAATGAGGTTGCAAAGATCTGTGCAGTACTATGTAGCATTGCTCATTAAGGTCTTTCAGTTAACTACACCCAGTACTTACTGTTCTTATTAGTCCTTTTTCAGAAACAAACAAAATGCATGGTAACTGATCTCCTGAACATTTGCACACATGAAAGCTGCATAACTATGATTTTAATGTGGCCTGACACTTTATGAAAGTAAAAACAAAATGAACAGTTTACAGTGTGACCTAACGTTTTCTTATAGTGATGCTGTAAACAACACGATAAAGCTGCTCTGCTTTTTTGAGGGCTGTTTTAACATCTGAACTGGGCAGTCTGCAATATAAAATATATATAAATTCTGAGTAATTCTTGCTTTTTACATTCAAATATATTAAAGTTTTATGGAGGTCCTGTGGAAAAGAGAAAATTCCTTGTGAATAGCTGAAAACAAAAGTTAGAAATGGAAACAGCTGTGCTGCGTTTATCTTTCGCTACCACTGTGAAACCAGTACATTTGAATCTTTTGTTTGCATCTGGTACAGATTTCATGAGCTTGGACTTGCTGGTGCAAATAACCCTTCTATATGACTTTATGCTATGTTTGGCCTTGTAAAATATGTTGATTTTTTTTTTTTAATTCCTTATTTAAAAAGCTGTGATGTAGTTAATAATACATACTCATTTTTGCGTTCTAACGATACTTAATTTCACAGGAGAGGAAATGGAGACTGAAACAACTGAGCCTTCACATACGGGACATGAGGACTTATGATCTGCATTCAGAACCAAAAGACATTCCAATTCTCAAGTTCTAAATTATTGGACTAAGCCTGTGCTAGCTGACACACTGTGGGTATGGTATTAAACATGCAGGCTACCATTAAGATTTTTTTTAAATGGTGATAAGCTGCTCTTTAAGCTGCATTTCTTTATTCTTAAATGCCACTTTTTATATAGTTGTCTAAGAACAACAGTCTAGGTGGGTAAGTATAAAATTTGAATTAACATGAATTGCACCCAACAGTAGTAAACAAATTGAAGATTTCTCATTCTAGTGCCTACTGGTAATTATCATCATCTTTTGGAAGGATTTAGTTGCACTTCATAATTCAATGAAAAAAATCTAAACTGAATCTTCTTTTTGACATGAGAAATATTTCTGTAACTGAAATACAGCATTTAGAAATTGTGAAAGGGGAGATCTCTTAAAGGGGAGGAAAAACAATGTTCCCTTTAAATAGAATGCCTACTACTGCATTCAATAAAAGTTTATTTTGTTGGAATGTGCCTTAAAATTTTTTAAAATGTCAGTACCTTGCTGTGTGCTCATGTCTACTTTTTGTTTGGACAGTGAAAGAGGTTAAAAAAAAATACAGAACCTAATAAGCACTGTATTTCTGTTCAGCACTGGACGCCTTTTTAAAGTTGTGCTGGAATGTAGATTTTTGGGGGGGAAATGTAATTCTTAGAGGAAAGTGATGTCAAACAGCTTTCCAACGGCAGATAGGCATATCTTTCTTCCCGATATTTGCATTAAGAGTATAAAATTATAAAGAGATGAGAAGTAAACTTGGCTAATACTGGCACTCAGTATCTCAGAGCTGTTGTATGAGTGATCTCTGGAAGTGATGAAATCTTAAGTTTCCACTATTATCTACTGCTGCAGGTAATAGTTTCTTGTCTTATCTTGTCTCATTTGCCATTTTGGAAATAAGGCTGATAAGTATAGCATAAAATGCATTTCCACATTGTCCCTAGGCTTAAAGGCAAGTATTAGAGCTAAAATTGTTACACTGTTCTGCAGGACCATCAAAGCTGTAAATAAAGCAAGGACCAGCCTGCTGCAGCATTTAAAGTTTAGATCGAAGTGAGTAAAGTCTGGAGGTGGTAGATACTGGGAGCATGAAGAGGTAGTATAGAATACTGATAAAAAGAACATAGTATAAGCTTGACAGTGAAGACAGTTTTGTCCAGAAACCATCAACAGTACCCTCAGGTAAGTGAAAGTACAAAGGTCCTGCCATACAGCAAGACCTGAACAGGCCGGAGGTTTGGGCAGGGAGGAACCTGATGAGGTTTAACAAAAGTAAGTGTAGAGTCTTGCACCTGGGGAGGAATAACTGCATGCATCAATACAGGTTAGGGGATGACCTGCTGGAGAGGAGCTCTGAGGAGAAGGACCTGAGGGTCCTGGTGGACAACAGGTTGGCCATGAACCAGCAGTGTGCCCTTGTGGCCATGTTTGCTGAGCTACATATTAGATAGGCATCTTAAAGTAAGTATGCTGCTGCCTCATACCATACTCACTGCTGAATTTCAGTCAGTCTTGTTTTGTTCTTGCTTTACTGCTTCAGACCATAATTACACTTCATTTTAAAAGTCAGAACTAAAAATTGTTCTGACTGAATATTGTTTTTTTTTTGGCCCTCTGATGTGAATATAATGAAAAATAAGCTCTTAATTTTTTTTTTTTTTTTTCCCATCGTCCTCAAAATAAGCATTGAATATGGGAGGTAGGGCAGAATTTAAACTGGCTTTAGCAGGAACTGGCAATGAAAGTCAAGTTCTTTGTGTTAAACAAGCTAGTCCTACCAGCTAGGCAGTCTAGCTTCCTATTCTGTATTTTTAGGAAAAACTGTTAAAATGGAACAGGAACAACTCGCTTTTTTCCTTACGTTGCAAGGAGATGGGGTTAGATAGTACAAAGCTTTAGTCTTATGGTTGCCTGGAATTTAAGGTCTCATGCCTAACTACGTGAACATGTTGGTAAATACTACAGTCTAAAATTACTGGTGAACCCCCAGTTTAAAGAATCAGAGAATGTCTTGGGTTGGAAGAGACATTAAAAATCATCTTGTTCCAACCCCCTACCTTGGACAGGGTTAGCATCCACCTAATCAGGCTGCCCAGGGCCCCATCCAACCTGGACTTGAATGCCTCCAGTGATGGGGCATACAGTTTCCCTGGGCAACCTGTTATAGTGCCTTATTTCCCCTTAGCGTCTAATCTAATTCTCCCCTCTTAGTTTAAAACTGTTTCCACTTGTCCTGTCACTATCAGACTGTGTAAAAAGTCAGTTTCTCTCCTGATGATAAGCCCCTTTTAAGAATTAGAAGGCTGCAATGAGGTCTCATCAGAACCTAAGCTTCCAGATTCTTGCTTATTATCTTGTAAATGTCATGCTGTGGTATCAAACTAAAAACTGTATTCTTTTTGCTAGTTTGTCTTGCTACTTCTCTGGGGTTTCTTGACCTAAAACTAAGCACTTTTAGCAATGGGAAGTACACTACTCATTAGTATCCAAGCACTGTACAGAAAGGTTCTCTGTTAGATTATAATTGAACCCTACAGAAGATTCATCTTGGACTCAGATGGAAGCATTTTCCAGGAACAAGAAATTTGTCGAGATGCAGGACATGGTAAAATATGAGGGCTGCTCTGAAAGTAGTGCCTCCTATTTTATTATGTTGGCCCACAACATCAGAGGTGGGTGTTGGTGGTATGGCAGTAGAGGTTGAACCTTTGCACCAACATCCTGTTACGTTTTGTTGTCATGTGACAGATGGCAGCAGAGGGACAGTTTGACAGAGTGGTATGTAACATAGAAGTGCATATGAAGCAAAGGTGCATCATTGAATTCTTCCATGCAGAAACTGCATTGTGCCACAAAAATACTACGTGTTACTCAAATTTTTGGTTTTTAAACCTATGTCCAAATACAAAGTAATTTTGTGTCAAACTGTCTGTCACTCTTAAGCATTTAACTGGCCGTGAAGTAATGTCATGATTATGAAAGTAATGAAGGTCAAACTGCAAGTCATGGCACAGAGCAGTGTACCCAACTCTTGTACCTATTTATGTTTTTTAATGAACTGGTAGTCTTAATGCTTGAAAAATCTTCGCCCTTTTTCTGTCAGTTTAACTATAATAATGGTAGTGAAACAGATTCTCTTATTTTTCTTAGTATAGTGTCCAAAATTGATGTTTTAGCTTAGTTATGAGATCTGGAAATTCAGAGAGACAATTATTAGTATGTTGAGAAATCCACGTACTGAAAACCTTAACATTGTTCGCAGAGTCATGGAATGGGTGCATTGAACTACCAAAAGAAAAAAGAGCTGTGAGAAAACCACCATCAACAACATGCAGTTGACAATACTCTGTTATTATCCTAGCTGGCCTACTGATATCCTTCCTGTTTATTCTTGCCTTCCATCAGTCTGCCATGGATTATTTTTTGCAATTACATTATATGTATTCTGAAAGAAAACTCCTAGACTTAATCAGCAGAGCCACCTATCCTTTGTACCTTCTTCAGATCAAAATGGAATTCTCCCTGTCTTTCAGCTATGCCATGACTAGCTTTCTGGTTTCAGTTATAATGCTAAACCATAATATGCCTGCAGAGATACTGTTTTTTGTTGTTGTTTTGTTTCGTTCTTTCTGATTTTTAGTAGCTAGATTTTAATAGATGCTAGTGTAGTAGCACTGGTGTGTTAGATTTTCTTTCTCATTAGAAAGTACCTTTGTAGTTGTATTCACATTATGTCAGATCTCTTTTTTTCTTAGGGTTTTTTTGTTTTGTTTTTGTTTTTGTCTTGACTTTTTACTCTTCCACACCTATCCTAGCTACAGCCAGAATTAGTTCTGTCACTTGAACAGAATTGAACAACTTTTCCACTGCCAAGAGTGGAAGCCAAATGAATTTCTGAGATGACAAAATCATGGAATGGTTGAGGGTAGAATATACCTGTGTAGGATGCTTGTAGAGGATGTCTAGTCCAACAGCCGTGCTCAAAACAAGATCGGTCTACAGCAGGTTCATCAGGGCCCTTCTGGTTCATAGTCAACTTAGTATCCATTGGGACCCTCAGTTTGTTGGAAAAACCGTTCTCCAGCCTCAAGTCTGTTCTGTGTTATTCCTCTTCAGGTGCAGGACTTGACACTTCCTTTTGTGGTACATCAGGATGTTCATGTTGGCCTGTTTCTTTGTTTTGTCAAGGTCCCTCTGAAAGGCAGCACAACCATCTGGTCAATATGCTAATACTCCTAGTTTTATGTTGTGTGCAAACTTGCCAGGAGTGGGTCCTGTTCCATCCTCCAGGTCATTAATGAAGGTATTAAAATGGGCCTCAGGATCAACCCCTGGGAAATGCCACCTTTACAGACCCATAACAAAGTGTTGCATCTTTGATCACAACCCTCTGAGCCAGGCAGTTCAGCCAGTCTTCAGACCTCATCGTTGTCTGTTTATCTAGCTTATATTTGAGTTTATCAGTGAAAATGTCAAGGGACAGTGTGAAAGGCCTTGCTTCAAGTAATGGTAAACAACATCCAGTGCTCTACTCACATCCATCAAGCTTGTTTTGTTACAGAATACTGTCAGCTTTCTCAGTCATGATGTAAATGTGTGCTGACCCAAGCTCGGACAACTTCATGTTGCTGACATGTCTGGAGTATTTTCTCCGTCATTTTCTTACAGACTGAGGTGAGGCTGACTGCATAATCATTCCTCAGACAATTCTTCTCAAAGATAGTATGACATTTGCTTTCTGCAAGTCTTTAGGAACCATTTCCAATTACGACTTCTCACAGATGATCAAGAATGGCTTTGCAATAGCATTGGCTAGCCTCATGTATGCATCCCATCAGACCCAATGGACTAGTGTATGACCTGTTTGTTTAAATGTTTCCTAGCAGATCCTCTTTCAGATGTCTTCCTTATTCCAGATATTGACATGGGCTTGCAAATATTGCCACTAAAGACCAAAGCGAAGAAGTCACTGATTACCTTGGTCTTTTCTGTGTTCTGTCACCCAATACCCAATTGTTCAGCAGCAGGCCATTTTCTGTCACTTTTCACTTTCTGCATACGTATTTGCTGCAGATAGGCCTGTAGTAGCCCTTGTTCTTCAAATTCCTTACCTGGTTCTACTTCTAGATAGTCTTCGGCTTTCTTGACCCCATCTCTTCATGCTTAGACAGTATCTCTGTATTCCTCTATGGTCATCTGGTCACCTGCCCTATTTCTACACCTCATTCACTCCTTTGTGTGTATGTATCACGTTTGCTTGAAGAGGGGAAAAAAAAAGGGGGGGGGGAGGGGGGGAAGGGGGGAACATTAAACTAAATAGTTTCACATTAATTTTTAGGTATCTTCTAAGACTCCAGTTTGGGTCCTGTTATTCTTGCCTTTTGTGTATGGCTGTAAGAAAAGTTATTTCAAGTTCCATTTTTTTTTTTTTAATGTTGTTTCTCTTCAACATTTTGAAGTTTAAAAAAAAATAATGAAAATTTGTGGTGAGATCAGGAGGAGGAACATATACCCAACCAAATAAATAAGATGGCCTGTATGTATTTTTTTCTGGAGTAAGAAAGACTGCTCAAAAGAGGATATCTGAATAGACAATTCGATCTTCTAACAGGAGAGACCTTGTGGGTCATCTTATTTTTACCCGACAGAAAGCCAAGAGGGATTGTTCTGTGCGACATTTGAAAACATATCGAATTAAAGTTGATGATGCCATATCTTTTCAATCATTCCCTACAGTTTTATGTATCAAAACATATTGTCAGGTTCTTACTTTATAATAGTTATTTTTAATGACTGGCAAAATAAAAACCATCCTGCATGCAGCTGTGATTATAGCCTCATTTGTTTAAGGTAACATGCAAACATAGAAGATGGTCCTCTGCAAGATCTTTGCCTTGCAAAAGGTGGAGGAGGAAGTGTTTCAAAGAACTGAGACTGATCTGTAGTATCTAACATAAATAATAAGGGGCTTTTTTTAGCTTGCTTTTTTTTATTTTTTTATTTTTATTTTTTTAGTTTTAGGTTCTGGTCTGGGTAATACCACATTCTCATGGTTTCAAGCAGTGAAGCGAAGAAGGCTAAAATCTATCATTTAGAAAAGAATAACTGAAATTTTAACATAAAATATTTCCCAAAGGAAATGGCCAACCATAAACCATGACAGTAGAAGCGTATAGTTTTAGTTCGCTTCAGCTTGGGCTTGGGAAATTCATTCAGAGTTCTTTCTGCACAAGTGTGCCTCCCAGGGTCTTCATGATAGAAAGCTTAGCTTTGGCTGCCCAGCTTTGGTAAATTGATCTCACATCACTGGGGAAGGTGAGAAGTCATCAAGTATACAAAGCCACTCTGAGGCTAGTGTGGCTTAGTATCCACATCAATGGCAATATCTTGGTACATTTTAATGCTTTAGTCCAGGAGTATTAAGCCTCAATTTCCCTTATGTATCTATTTTTGTGGCTATAAATCTAAATGGTTATGTATTTAAAAAGGTACTGTCATAGTTAGCTATATACAGATGTACTTCTCGAGCCATATAAATTAATAATCACCTTTCTGTTGCAGTACTTCATAGCTTTCTTTTGTTATCTTTATACATTGTGATATATATAGTTCTCGATTTTTCTTCAGCAGTTAACATAAATTCTCCCTACCTGATGTCAAAGTTGCAGCAAGAAATTAGATTGCTGTGTGAACTGGAAAAGTAGGAAAAACTTCCTGTTGGCTCACAAGAGAGACAGATGAGTCATTAGGACACAAGCTGTTCTGTCTTTTAGGACATAATTCTCTTATCAATTCATTACACATTGTTCATGCAAAACAAACAGTGTCCCCAGAATAAGTCTTATTTTATGTTAAAGCTCTTCACGCAGATGGTGTTTGACAGGCTGTTTGACAAGACAGCCATCCTAATGCGATGACAGCTCTGGAATTCCCGTTGCTTGGGAAAGAGAACTCTGTAACAATCACAGTTCGATGTTGCTCCAGGCATTCTCTTTGTAGGTGATAAATGTTGCTACACAGCTGTTTGCCCCATGCAGAGATGCACAGCTGTGCTGCACCAGGAAAAGAACCTATCTCTGCAGTGCTATTTCAGTGGCTTGTGCTGCGCACTTTTGCAACTTCCATGTAAAGCCAGCAGAGGGTACTCTTAAGCTTCTAAGAAGATGCTACATTGTTTCACGAGGCCTTCATTGCAAACTGAGTTATCATACGGAGTGTAGGGGATAGAAGTGTCCTTTCTTTAATGACGATATAGGGGCCTGATTGCAGATAAGTAAAACTGATGAATACTTCATATACTTAATATATTTTCTACACCGTGTTCTTTCCAAAACCACAATCAACTGAGCTCTTCTCAAACATGTTAAAATAACATGAACTTAAAAATGGAAAATTTCAGCTTGGAAGGGACCTCAGGACCTCCTGTCCGACCAGCCATGAGGTGTGACCAGCTGTCTCATCTGCTCTTGAAAAAATCTCTAAGGATGGAGGTTGCACAATCTTTTTGACAATTGTCTTCATGATCAAAATGTTTTTCTATATACTTAGTCTCAGCCAGCGTTGTTCTAGTTTATGTCTGTTGTCTCTTGCATTGATGCCATACACTGTAGTAAATCCTTGATCTCCTGCCTCTGTTCCTGTTAATTCAGCCCAGGAGATTGGTGGCTTTCTCTGCTGTCAAGACACTGCTGGCTTATGGTCATCTTGCTGCCCGCTAGCACCCTCAGGCCCTTTTCCACAGAGCTTCTTCCCAGCCTGCACTCCCCAGCCTAATTGCAAGGAGTTCTTTCTTACTAAGTGCTGGAATATACAATAGAGATTTATACATAAATTTACTGTAAACAAAACTGCAAAATTAGATTATGGTGTTTTATCTTTTCTTTGAAATATGATACTTGAAGAAAAAATGTCTTTATCTTACATAGCTTACATATGTCTAGCATGATTTGATAGTCAAAAAGACATAACATGAGCGCACTGTTTGCTATACCGGGCAAAATTATACAGACTGCATAATAAGTACAATCTTAATTTTTAAAGGCTCATAATCTTTCTCTGTAAAACGTGTCATTACTCACTTGTACAAACTCAGTTTATTCAAACAAGAAAACAATTTGCTCTCACTGCTTTTCAGTCTTTCCTTCTGTCAGTCAGTTCTGTCAACAGTTGTGCCAGTTGTCTCTAGCTGGATGTTTCCTGCAGACTAGAGGCAGAGCAGTGAGATAGCTGGAAACAACTGGAAATGCTTCAGGATTTTTTATTGCCACATCTGGAGCTCCTGGAATCATCAGAGCACTAACAGTATTGGAACCACTTTTTTGATCAATTTGCAACCTGGTACCACCTGAAACAGATGTGCTTTAATGGAAGCTGGTTACTTATTAACAACAGAGTAGCATCATTTTGTAGACTCTTGACTTGACATTACAGCCAATTAAATCCTACCTCTTTCTTCTAAAAAAGCTTGTGGAAATATACTGGGACAGCAAAAGCCTGGGTGAATGTTGTTGTCTAGTACACCACCCCTTGCATTTAATTTTTTATGAGCGGATCATTAGGGGAAAGAAAAAGATAACAAGGACGGAATTAGGCACTGGAATGTGTATAGACCAGACAGTTAACATTCTTGTTCCTGAAGGAAGGTGAGATCAATCTTTTGCACCTTAAAGTTAGTTTAGTTTTCCAGCCATCACCGCTTTAAATAAGCAACATTAAAGCTTTAACTCTTATTTGTCACTGCTGTGATGACCAAAGAGTATGATAAAAATGCTAAAGATAACAATTACCAACATGATTTCCGGTTGGCATGAGGGATATGCATTGCTTCAAACATAAATTCCTTTATATGTATTTATATATGTATACATGCTTATGTCTTCTTATCTCATCTGGTTTAGGTACTCTTCAGAAAAAAAGTAAATCCATACAAACGTATACATCATCTATTTTTATACAGGAATGTGTATGGCACAATTAGGAAGTATTAAATGCCATACTTATATACAACCCTTCCCATAAAACCTGTAGTATTTAAGCATGAGTGTAACCAATTTGCTGAATCATGGATTTATGCGTGAGGCTCTACTAGCAATAAAACATCATTTTAAGGCTGTGGATAACCTCCAGTGTGACTAATGCAATTAGAATTTAATAAATGTTTAAGAGGATTAGGCACTGGCACGTGGAATTTAAGTGGCACATTGCAATATTGGAGAGAGAGAGAGATACATGATGGTTGAAATGCTTCAATCTGTAAGATCAACAACGTGGCATAAGTGCCAAAGGTGGAAAAGAGATCACTTGATATAGACAATATATATAGTCACAGTTATATAGAGTTGGAGCCACTGAGCCCTGCCAATGCACTTAACTTGGTGGCTCCCCTGACTTTCTGACTTCAGAGCTTGGAGGTTTCACACAGAGGTGAAAATGATTGGTTCATCATTCTTTTCACAGCCATATTACCTAGCTCCCATTGAGCTTCTTCCAGTGCATTATCTTCTTGCTAGTGAAAAGAGTATTCTAGCAGTCTGCACTTGAAAAGGTGCTGAACCCTGGTCTACATCTCACACTTTCATGGGAAACATCCATGGCTGCTGAATTTAGAAATATCAGAGCATGTGTTCCAAATCCTGTGAACTTATGTGTCAACAGCAATTTTAAAAACTGCCAGTTTTCAGAGTATTTAATAAACAAGAAAATGTAGTATTTCTGAACAGTTATCTATACAAAAATAGTATAATATTTACCAGGAAAGCCATCACCAGTTGCAGTACAAATCCCCATTGGCTTGCATTCTTTATTGTAATAATGTTTGAACTTCCCATAACATGTAGTAAGAACACAGTGTTTTCATAAGTAAAAATTAAAGAACTGGAAAGAAACAACATGAGTTAATGTTCTGTGAATAGCAGGCAAATAAACTTTCAAGGGGAATTTGTTTATTTCAGAACTTTAAAATGGTTCCAAGAAATATTCATGCTGTGACAAAATTTTACTATTCTCTGGAATAGAAGGTGGATTTTATCATGGGATCATGGCATTCTGAGTTTGTCAGTAAAGGAGTAGAAATGCTGTGCTTTTTATCCAAAGTTCATTTGTTTGCAAATACCAAGAAAAAGGAAAAAAAAAAAAAAAAATTAGTTATGCAAACTAAACTTGGCAGTTGTACTTAAAGCCTCTGGAAAGTCTTAAAAACCATACAATTCCTAGTAGCAGGTTGAAAGAGGAGGTGATTGGGATTCATAAAAATGAGCAGTTTTGTAAAGTGCTGAGCCTTGCAATCTTCTAATGCTATTCTCCTCTAAATACACAGTAAATGTAAGATTTTTACCAAAGCATCCAAACTTCAGGTAGATTACACCCCAACATTATTATTTTTAAATGAGTGGGAGGACAAAAAGAAAAAATAGATGTGATAACATGTAGTGCTCAACATAGAATCTTACGAAAACTAGAAAAACTCTGAATTTACAAGGAAGACAAAGTCAGTGAAATGGAGTGAGAAGACCCTAGCCACAGAAATTGTTTCGCTATTTTGGTTCTTCTCACTTTGGTTCTTCTGCGGGAGGAGCTCTGGAACATATCTCCAAAGCTTTTTGGTTTGTGCCTGTTTAACAGTCATCAAGGACACGTGACTAATGAATTAAAGTGCAGTGGCAGCACACCAAGGCATAAATCAACTGCATCCTGCAAGAAAACAAAGATGGCTGTGAGTTTTTCCAGGCAATCCCTTGAGGTGCCTTCTTGGAATTGCAGGATGTTCAGATAGTATGCCCATAGGCAAATCATTGTAAAATCATAGAATGGCTTGGGTTGGAAAGGATCTTATTGCCCCTCTAGTTCCAAACCTCTGCCATGGGCAGGTTGCCACCCGCCAGATCAGGCTTCCCAGGGCCACATCCAACCTGGCCTTGACTACCTCCAGAAATGGGGTCTCTAAGTAAAAAAATCCCTGGACTAGGACAGTCTTGCAGAGTGCTGTCAGGGTGGAGATTTCTATATCTAGTACTGCTGTAAACTACACCTGTGATTCTGGGATCATTTACTTCATTATTTTGTGCTTTATTCTTGGGGCAGTCTTATACTTGATAGGCTCCATAGCCTGGAAGGCTTGGGGAGTGTTATCCTCACATAAGGAAGGAAGGTATCTCTGTTAACATACGTGTAATATACAGTGCCTTCCATTGAATTTGGAAGCCAGACTCAGAAATTGAAAGCCTTAACCTTTATTACAAATGATGACAAACTAAGATGGCATAATGGCTACGCATAGCTGGTAATGTTCGGCATCCTCATGGTTTCCTGACTTGCTGTGGAGAAACTGTCAGGCCAGTGGAAACCTGGGCCTGAGACAAACACAGGGGCATCTGGTGCAAACCAAACACCTCTAGTCAAGGCAGGGATCAGTAAGTGTGCCTTGTAGTGGTTCTGTGGAATTCATGTCACCATCAAAGTGGGAGAAATACTCAAATGCTTCAAGATGATGAAATAACTACAGGCTTTGAACTGTATCTCATAGCAATTCAAACAAAACTGAGGATTAATGTAGACTTTTGTGCAGACAAGCTGTTGCAATTTTTGGCAAAAACTCAATTTAACGTAGAAATGCAGAAAAGAAGTTGCTTTTGATTAGGTGAGGTTCAGTTGTGTGTTCAGAACTGGAATTGTCTCATTTAGGGAATCTGCATTTTGCTGTGTTCTCACAGCAGCAATGAAGATGTACAGCAAAAATGACAAAACGTGACATGACAATTGCATACTGTCCCCAGTTCTTATCTTTTCAAAATGGAGATTTCTGATTCTGCCCCCCTCCCCGCGCCGCCACACCACCCTTTTAATGTTTTCCTTAAAGAGGACCAGCTCTAATGAAAAAATCTTGTTAGAAGATGGTATTAGCAGCAGGGCAAAGTGTTCCTTCTTCTTATCAAAACCAACTTTCCCTTAAGAGGAAACATGTCAAGAAATGCTAAACTTCATGAAAATTCTTTAGCCTCTCATACTTTCATAGCAAGTGATGGATGTCTTGGTGACAAATGATGAATGATTTTGTTGAACACTTGTTTCTGCTAGCAGGAGTCTGAACATACCAGAATAAGGTTCTTAGATTCAATTACTCAAGATTAAAGTGAAAAATGATTGAGAGTCTGCTGTAGTGGAAGTTACTGAAACTGGACAAAAGCAGATATTTTCCAGCTGCAAATGTATGTTGAGTTATTTTACTTGAATGGCCCTCTCCAGCTTCAAAGCTAGGCACAAACGGTTAACTAATTAGTAAAGTCAAACATGCAGACAGGCAGGAGAAAGCTCAAGAATGCTTTACAACTCCAAACTGACTTTCAAAATGACTGCTGATAGTGATTAAGCAATGCTAGAGCTCATTTTTCTGACTAACTCTTCGGCTTTCCCTACCCCTCCTGTCCCCACCTGCTGCATTCCTCCCCACTCCATCCTTGCTTTTATCTCAGCCTCTCTCCTTCCTCTCAGACCACAGCTGTCGTCTTCTTGCTGCTTACATTTTTTCCATTCCTGATCTCATCTTACCTCACTTCTGTCGACATCCAAGGAGATATATCAGCTGCTTTTCTCCAGTAAAACCCTTGATGATTCCCAGAGATTCGATACTGCAGCAGGGATGGGACTAATCAGCACATAACCAGCCTGAATTGTGCAGCCACCCCTGTCATGTTAAGATAGAACTGTGAGTGAGGTCTGACCATCCTTTGATCAGAGGGAGTTTTGCCAAGAGCTTCTAACATGTCTGAGACGGCAGAACGTTGAAAATGAATGTGAAATAAAACTGTAGTGTGTCTGCCAGTGTTTTGAAGAGAATACCCAGTCACTGGGGATTCCTCTGTATTGGAGTGGCTTTCAGGAGTGGGGAAAAATAAATAAATAAATAAATAAATAAATAAGGGAGAAGAAAAGTAGATTTTATCTGAATACTCTAGTTAAGAGTGTTACAAAATGATTGTGACTGTTTATTTAGTCTGATCCCCACACAAGAAATCTCAAGCTCCAAAGAAATGCAAGAAACAAAGGAACAGACATTAGCTATGAAATAATAAAGAATGGCTTTGTTTGCTTGCATGTAAGAAAAATCATAATATCTTCATACACCAAACGTTCACAGGAGAGTTCTTGCAAACAACAGGGACCAAATGTGAACGATGCCAGGAATTTGGATAATGCTGGTGAATGCATCTCAGGGCCTGCAGGTGCAAAATTCCTGAGAAGTGCTGTTCACCAAAGGGCAGGGCTGGGGGAGCCGAGATCCATTGGTGCGGAGGCAGACCGCAGTCAGTGCCTCACAGAGGTATGACAAGCTGTTTATTATGACTGCAGACTCTCTATGAGTTCAGTGGCAATGAGGAGGGTTGGCAGTGTGTTTTTATGTCTTAACCAAAGTCTGATAGTCTGTTGCGTAAAATTGCAAATAAAAATATTTATGAAACTCTTCTCCAAGTAAAACATAGATAATCACTTTGAACACAAACACTATTACCCATCAGTGAATGAAATGATGCTGTCTTGATGATGAATTGCTTATTTTGGATATAGTGGTGGCTTAATATGAAACCCAACTGTTATATCCTGATGAAGCTGAGAAAACAGAGTAAGTAGTGCTTAGCAAACAAAATTAGTCTCTCCCTTTTTAGAAATGTATTGTCTTTTGCCTTGCAGGGAAGCTTAATTTGGCCTGAATTAGCAGAAATATCACTGTAATGGGTATACAGTGATGGAAATCAAGTCCGGCTGTGCAGTACTGAACTTTTTGAGTACACCCTATTACACACTAAAGGTACAAATGAGGCTAAGATGCAAAAGCACTAGACTCCGGAATCAGAATTATTTTTCCAGGTAGATCTGCATTGCAGTCTCATCAAGCAAAAGAACAGAAAAATATGTCTTTTTTATTGGCAGACAGAACACCCACAGTCAACAGTCATATATTTTATAAACTGTATTTTTTCAAATTGGTAAGAAGTTATGCCTGCAGAAGTGTCATGGGACAGAACGATGATACTAAATCCTAAATCCCATCAGTTGTATATTAGCTTAAGTTACCATTAAATAGAATGCTGTTTTTCTGAGGGTGAGGCTTACCATGCAAGGAGTATATTTGCAATGTAAGATTCTACTATTATGTTGTTTAAGTATGTTTGTCAATTCAGTAAATTATATTTCCTGCCTAATTATCCATTATCATTCATAAAAAAAAATTGCTATTCAGTTGTGTAATTCAGTTGATAATGTCTGCTTAAAAGAGTCAACAGATGCTGAGCATAAAGTGCTTGGGGATCCTCAGTGTCGATGTGTTGGCTCCAAGGCCATGCTTGTGCCCAGCACTGAGCTATGCATTTTGTCCGTGTGCTCTCTTAGGAGCAGGAGCACAGGGACACCAAGTCAGCTTTGTCTGTGGGTAGCAGCTGAGTTTGAGAAATTTTCATCCAGATGTTCAAGAAAAAACAAATTCAGAATCTGTAGGCAGAGAACTTTGTGCACTCAGCTCTGGTCTCCTCTCGCATGCTCTCATGTTGCACAATGTATGATGATCTGCCCAGTGGCCAGCCAATGATTCTCTTAGCACAGGGCTGCCAAAACGGATTTAAAACAAAGTAGCTGCAGGAGAAATTTGTTCCTTAATTAGAAACATAGCTCTCAGTAGCAGATATTAGTCTGCTAAATTTGAAGTAACCTACGTGGTATTATAAATCCATGTAGAATTGTCTTTGGCCTTTAGTTGAAGCTTATCAGATCAGAAAAACATATTCCTATTTCCGAGGAATTGGGCTCAGTGATGCTTATGGGTCCCTTCCAACCCAGGTTATTTTATGATTCTATGTGTTCCTTCCCCACTGCTGGGAGTTTGGCCTGCTCATTAACTCATGGCAAGCTTGACTTTTCATTGTGAGGCCTTTGATGATAAATATGTCAAAGTCCATAAATGGCCAGTACACACAACTTGCATGAGCATCTTTAATCAGAAATAGATCTATATTATAGAATTGTTTTATTGGTTATGGTTAAGAATACTTAAAGTAATGAAAACCACCTGTGAAATACTACACACTCAATGCTTACACGCAATCAGAACAGGAAATTACTTTCTTCTTAGGATATATTCTTCCCTTGAACTTACAACTAAGCAAAGCTATGATCTAAACATCAGGCAGCACTTCTGTGCTATGCAGGTGACGAAGCAGTGGCACAGGCTGCCCAGAGGCTGTGGAGTCTCCTCCATGAAGATCTTCGGAAGCTGCCTGGGTGTGGTCTTGGGCACCCTATTCTGGGTGTCCCTGCTTGGACAAGGGGTTGGGCCAGGCAGTCCCTGCCAAACTTAGCCATTCTGTGATTCTCTGATACTAAGTGCCCTCTCAGCAAGACAAGAACTTGGTGAAACCTGGAGACAGAAAAAAAAAGATACTCAATTATCTCAGACTTTAGAGTTATTAAGCTATTCTGGGAAAGAGCTGTCCATATTCATATAACTCAGTACCTGACAAACGTTCATTAAACATAAAAATTAAAATGAATAAATAAAGACAATTTCTTACAGAATGTATCCGTCAAACATAGCCCACAAAACTGAAGCCACCTGCTTCCGTTTCCTCCCTAGAAAAAAATTACCACAGCACGTGAAGCATAAAGCAGTGAATGTAACAGATCTTGTTTAACAATGAAATGGTATATCCCCTTCTTTTCCACTTTAGATTCAAGCATTTGTATTTGGTGTCTTTTGTATGGCTTCTGCTTACTAGAACATACCTCGCCTACCAGAAATAGGCTCTCCTACTATCTGTGCTGTTTAAGTTGTATAGATTTAGGGTACTTTCCAGGCTTTATATTAATGGAGTTGCATTTTGTTTGGAATCTAATGATGAAAAACATGACACTTTCTCACTGCAGTGCACAAAATACACTTTTTTCTCACTCCTGCTGAGGAGTGATGAAAGCTACCATGGCAATAGCTTCCATTTCTCACAGTCTCCAGCTTAGGTACAAATGTAACACTGATATTAAGTGTTGCCTTACCCTCTGGGTGCCCTTCCAGTTCATGTTGACTTCTATACTTGCTGAGTAATCAGTATCTCTGGCCCGCAGATGTTGCATCCTTCTGTGTGGCCTCTTCTGTTGCTAACACTGAGGAAATGTTTTCGAACTCTACTCTCCTAGCATCCTTCAAAACACTATAAGGAACATTTTTTGTTATGAAATAGGCAGTTCTCGCTGACACTATGGCCTCTATCAAGATAGCCCAAACACCTCTTTGCAGAAATGCCAGGTGCTGTTTCACATTGTATACATCCCTTGCTTTATATACTTTTTAATAGTGTACTCCTAACTGCAACTACTTGTTGCACTAATATTTGAAGCCTCTGTATCTCTAAATATCAAGACCTCATTGCTTAGACTCGCTGTCTTTTATTTTTGTTATTTTAATTTAACGAAATAAGTAAAAGAGAAAGAGAAAACTGTCACTGTAATTGACCACCATATTCAGCTGGCAAAACTGCAAAATTGCATCAGTTTATAAGATGAGGCATTCAGACTCTTGAGAAATGACCTCTGAAATTGTGCTGTTCTGTATGTGTTGTATAAAATCACTTGTACAATAGCTACTAACTGATCAATAAAACCAGCGCTGATAGCAATTATAACGTTAAGTACATTACACATTTGCGCTTCTTTCCCTTAGCAGCACCTACGAGGGCTGTTCTGCTTCCTATTTTATGATGACATCAGAGGAAGATGTTGGTAGTATGGCAGTAGAGACTGAACCTTCCCACCAATATTCTGTCACATTTTATTGCTCTGTGACAGATGGCAGCAGAGGAGCAGCCTGACAGAATGGCATCTGACATGGAAGTGTGTATGAAGCCATGGTGTGTCACTGAATTCCTCCATTTGGAAAAAAACAACCCACACCAACTGACATTTATTGAGACTTGCTGAACATTTAGCCACTGAAGGAACTGTGGCTGTTTAGTCTGGCAAAAAGGAGGCGGTTGAGGGGAGACCTTATTGCTCTCTTCTGATGTCTGAAAGGTGCTTACAGTGGGAGCAGGGCTGGTCTCTTCTCACTGGTGACAGGTGACAGGACAAGGGGAAATGGCCTCAAGTTGCACCACGGTAAGTTTAGGTTGGCTATCAGGAAAAACTTCTTTACAGAAAGGGTTGTTAAGCACTGGAATAGGCTCCCCAGGGGAGGTGGTTGAGTCACCATCCCTGAATGTGTTTAAAAACCATTTGGATGTGGTGCTCAGGGACACGATTTAGCAGAGAGTTGTTAGGGTAGTATGGGTAGGTTGTGGTTGGACTCGATGATCTTTAAGGTCTTTTCCAACCCGAGTGATACTATGATTCTATGATTTATGGAGACCAGAGAGTGTATGTGACCACAGTGAGGCAGTGGATGGGGAGACACTGTGAAGCAGTGGGTCACTTCTGCTGGTGCAGATTTCTACCAGTGTGACATTCAGGCTCTTGTTCAACACTAGCAAAATTTCATAGCTAATGTTGAAAAAGTGTAGCTGAGATTTTTCTCTATCAAATATTGTTATTGTATTCTTTGTAACTCTTGTAGTTTCCATCAAAACAAACAAGAGGCATTGCTTTCAGAGCAACGTTCATATGACATTCCTGTGATTAACATTTATATTGCCAATACTCACTCTGCAGGTTAAACGAGTATAAGTGTTGCATATTCTAGTTTTGATATCTGGATGAAAGCCACAATTATCCAGCGTGCCTCTCTGCTGCAGCGCTGGCCAGGAGTGAAGACGCAGGAGCTTGTTGTGCTAGATGGTGGAATCACTGCAGGATTTGATTCCATAGAGCTGATTTCCCTTCACTTCTTTAGTAATATAAAGGTGGCACGTTGGTGCAGACAGTCAGTGCAGCTATGAAAATCAAACTCTTCAGAGTTCTGTTCAGGTTTCTCAGGTTTCTGAGCAAAATAGTTCAGGAACAATAGTGGCCTGAATTAAGAGCACATGGCATCTGTATAACTTCTATGCTTAATGTCTTGGCAGTGGATCATTTGGGAATTAGGGATGAAAGAACAGATGTTATGCATTCAGGCACCTGGATAAAGATATGAAACCCCCAAAATACATATATTATTTTGACAAGGCAAAACGGTGAAACTTGTATTTGTCTGTGATATCCCAACCAATGCAGATAAGGGGCTGTTTGTTTTTAAATGGAAATATGGCTTGGCATAACTTGACAAAACCATAAAGGCCCTTGTGGCCACATTACATCTGGGTCAGATGTATTTGATGTTCTTACTTTGATCTCCAGTGTAATCAGTGTGTTTTCAGCTTAGATCTTGAATCTACATCTCTTGTAAACAAGAACAATTCCCAGACCTTTTGATCTGCAAAATGACTCATCCTTCCACAACTCTACTCCAGGACATTGCAGAGGGTGATTTCTGTTCCGAGGGCTTTCTTTGGCATGCTCCTCCGAGACATATAAATCTCACTCCTAAAACTTTAAAGGGACAAAACAAGGTCCCTACTGGATCTCTTTGAGCTTTTTCTTCGACTTTCCTCACATAACTTTTCTTGGGACCTTAAATGCTTGGGTAAAGTTCTCTATGACATCTGAATTTCTTGACAGCACTGCTTGAGGTTTCTTAGGTAAGGAAACTAGGACTGTAAAGTAAGAAAGGAAATAGTGGATGATATAAAAACTGATGCATTGTGAAGGAAGAAAAGAAACTGGAGAAAGGGTCTGGAAAAGTGCAAGATAAGACTGGAAACAGGGAGAGACTGGAGATGGCAGAGCCAGCAAGGAGCTTGTAGATATTCAAATACCATCTGGACATGGTCTTTTGTACCCTGCTCTGCGTGTACCTGCTTGAGCAGCAGTTGGTCCAGATAGACACAGAGTCCCTGCCAGCCTCAGACATCCTGGTATTCTGTGGTGAGAGATGGAGTTTTGAGGAAAAAGAACTGAGATGTCCAGGATAAGAGCATTGTACTGGCTGAGGAGCTTGAAGGATAAATTAAAAATCTGAACACCTGCAACCAAGATCTCAAGGTAGAGATGGGTGAGATGGGATCCAGGCTGCATGAGTGGTCCAGGGCATGGGGAAAAGGTCCAGCACAGGGAGGAAAATAACAACAGGCTTGAAATGTGTGGAAAAGTTTGAAGCCAGTCTGAAGGGAGAGGGAATCTTGGAGAATGGGTGAGAAGTAATGTTGTATACAAAAATACTCTTCACCATATGACCATACTCCTGACCTTTCCTGTTCATCTATGCTTATTACCTTTTATGGAACAAACTGACAATTGAGATAATGGAAATCTCTCTCTGTCTTCTATAAATTTAAGTGATTAGGGTGTTTTGTTTTTGTTTTTGTTTTTAAAACAAACAAACAAACAAACAAACAAATAAACCAACATGAAAACAATCAACCTTAAAAATATTTTAGGATTCACTTCAGTCCAGAAACAGACAATGCCAAAACTTTTACAGAAGTCTTAATGAAAGTAACCCTTTACGCTGTTGCATTATGACTTTTCAAATCACCCCTAATTGTACTCTTTTAAAACGCACTTTCCCATGACTAAATAGAAATATTTCTACTTAATATCCTAAGACATTACCTATGATTTCTATTTCTGTCTTCCTCCTCTATTGTTCCACTTTTGTATGATTAACTCAGAATGTGGGTAGTAGCTGTAAGCTGTATTTTTGGTGTGCAATGCAATAGAGATGAGCAATGGATCCTATTATAGAGATAGAGAAGAATTCTGCAGAACACATCTCATTTGGTAGTATTGTAAGTATATATTTCATAAATGTGAAAGGGAGCAGCTTCCTAGGTTTTACACAACAAGGCATGAAGGCCATTTAAAGTGTAAGGAAACACAAACACAAAACACTGGCACATTTTTCAACTTGATGGAGACATCCACCTCCTAAACCTGTTATTTTGGTGTAAATTCACCACACAGGCACAAATCATATTTTCAACTTCTCAGTTTCCCGGTTTAATTTCCTACTGCTTCTTTTCTTTACTCAGCTATGAGGACAGCGAGCATCTGTATGCCCATTCCTCATTCCTTTAAATTGATGTGGTTTTGACCTGAAAACCACTTACTGAGAGCAGTGTTGGAAAACCTGCAGTGACGCACTGTCCTTGAGCATTTCGGCAGCTGCATATCGAGAACAGACGGCGTCCAGGAAAGGTGCAGATTCCAGGCCAATGAGTTCCCCTGGCATTTTACCATGCACAAACACATGCTTAAAATACTTTCTGTGGGCCACCCCAGTGCCCTTTTCCTTGCTAAATGTACCACTGGCTCAGCAGGTCATTTTCAGTTTTTGGCTGGAAAACTGCTCAGCTTTACTGAGAGAAGCTGGGAGTTTCCCTGGTATTTCCCGTTGGAAGAAAACCATATCCTGTTATTGGAGTGCTTTTCCTTTCCTGTCGCAAAAAAAAATAAAATGTTAGGGAATATGATGATTATCTTTTCTAAACTCTTTCTGGCTCCTGCTTGTCTATGAGCAGCAAGTGCCTAAATTAAAAGGGAAAACCTGTCTAGCACTGTGTTAAAGTAAAACACAAAGCAAACAACAATAGGATTGATCATATACGTATGCCTAAGTACACGCCTATGTATAAAGGTATAAAACATGGTGGGTTTTGTCTTAAAAGGCCTGAACCTAAAATGCCTAAAATGCCTGAACCTAATTAGCCTGGCCTAAAATGCTTATATTCATAGCTGAATATTTCTTGTGCATATATATTTTAATCTATTTCTGTACAATGTATACTTGTGTGTTGCATATCTGTTGATTTTCTGAGTTGCATATACGTTCGAGGATCTTCCCCTTGGTCCCGTTGAAATGCTGGAGTGGTTTCCATGATATCATACAGCCACTAGAGGGGACTACAACCCTGTGCTGGAGAAGCTGGGTTTAGGGGCTTTTGAGCATGGACTTTCTGTTCCTAATACTCATTTGTTTAGTGCTTTGTTGCCAGGT
Source organism: Alectoris magna (assembly GCA_030625065.1). Classification (NCBI taxonomy): domain Eukaryota; kingdom Metazoa; phylum Chordata; class Aves; order Galliformes; family Phasianidae; genus Alectoris; species Alectoris magna. The sequence continues at coordinate 179,568,258 of CM060560.1, read as the reverse complement.
CTGGCCTGTGTCTGAAGATGCCTAACACAGCAGACTGTGCCTGTGCTTTCTCTTTCACCCAGTTAGAGGCTGTAGGAGTGAGGAGGGACGGTGTTGCTGGAGGCCTCAGTGTGTGTGAGAGGCTGACTGAAGGAAAGCTGCCAAGGTCACGCCGACGCCTGACCAAACCTTCAGCAGGGTAACAGTAGCCCCAAGACTCCCACCAGCCCTTGTGAATCTTATTCTAGATATTCACAATTGCTTGGGTGATGTGCTTGGAAGGAGACAACTGGTTTCACCAGGAATCCTGATAGGAATTCACATAAGAAAATGAAATCTAGTCAGAGAATTTAATCTATACATATCTCCAACCCTCAATTCAGTAAAATCAAAAGAGATGCATATACATGTTTGGCTGCGCAAGAAGCCCATTTGGTGATACTTCTTTAGATCATAAAAAAAGTTATTATTTTTATTATTTTGGTTTTTAATGAAAAAAAGCTTAAAATGTGTATATTATCTAGGTATTTTTAGGATATAGCAATCCCTTGTACAATGATAAGCAACTTCTGATATTTATTCACGAACAATTGTTGATAAAGTGTGAACAATAGGTATTCCAATAGATTTGAGACACACCTGGTTGAAGCTACCCAAAGCTCTAAAATGCCTTGAAAATTTCTTTAGTAGTCCAGTTTGTAGAATTTGTACAGTCACTTAGGAATGTTTCACTGACGAGTTAATTTGAATAAAACTCCCTCTTGCTCTGAAAATTGTAATCATTTTGTGTGTGTGTGTTTCAAATATAAATGATACAGAGAAACATGCATATTAGCTTGGAATATGCTTCCAGCTCTGTGAACCATCATGTGTCTTTACTGGAATGTCTTTAATTTATATAACTGCCAGAGCTTGTGGCAGTTGACTCTCTAACTCCCAGTTAGCAAAGCATTAGACTTCTAAAGCATCTTCCATGTTCCCAGAGCACACTGGAGATTTGTTTTTGCATAAAAGTTAACTTGAAGTCTTCTTTATCTGAGCTTCTTTTGAGTTTGATCGACAGTGTCAGACCCTGAAGGTTCCAAAGGGTCTGATACAACCATGGGAACATGGAGTATAATGCAGTACTGAGTCAGAAGTTGGCCTGGAGCTGGCCTGGAGAAATCATCAAGCTGATTTAGTGGTTTCTCAGAAACCAGATGATATAAGAAAATGAGCTGGAAATCCCTTTATGCAAAAGAAAAAAAAAAAAAAGTCACAGAAAAAAAAGCAAAACATCATAGTGTCATTACAGATAGCCCCAAGTCCAGGAAGGGGAAAATGAGGACAGCCTGGAAACAGTTCTCTTAAAAGAAATGGGAGAGGGAATCCCTTGAGCTCCAATTTCTAAGGATTTGTCAGGAGAAAGGAAGCAAGTGCTGTAGTTCAATCACAGTAAGAATCAGACAGGGCTTTTGTGGCTTCCTGTGCTAACCCTGCATTTCTGAGAGGTGGCTTGACACCTTAAATACTGGTTGTGATTTAAGTCAATCACCCCAGGTAGGAGGAGAGTAAAAACTCTGCTTGTGTAGACCATGCCTGGGGCTCTTGAAGCCAGCTGGAAATGCATTACTCATTTTGGTTTTAGAGAGTCCCAGATAGTGCCCTTTTCTCTAACAGTGAAAGGCATCAAGTGTGGTGGTTGCTTTAAGCTTGTGACAACCTACACAGCATAAAGGCTTCTGAGTAACCAGGATATGGTAAAAATAGTTTCAGCCATAGGCCTTGAACAAGTGATTAAGTGCTTTATGGCCTGTTCTATACACATCCCATCCGACTCATATCAACACGAAGCAACATGTACCACTTCTCATTTTTCACTTCTTTATATTTTTAAGATTTTATTGATGTATTTTTTCTGCTGTTTGGTTACTGATTTGTTCTGGGCTGTGAATATTGTTTTGGATGGCTTCTTGCTTCTTGGGCCTGACTGATCTCAGTGATTTAAAATAGAAATAAAAAATAAAATAAACAAATATATCTACTAAAGAACAAAAGTGAATGCAGGGCAGGTTGATTTCAATGTCCTCATTTTCACTGTTGGACTTCAGTCTGCCACTAAAGGCCAGCCAGTGTTTGTATCTGCACAGACACACATCTGCACGCATGCATGTAGAACATTTTTCATGGTCAGATTCTACTAATTAATGGAGATTGATGCCGAGTGCCTGCTGCTGTCCTGCTCATAGGATTTGTTTGGATTTGGCTGTGCTTGTTTTTGGTTGCCACCTGTAAGGTGCTTTGTGACCTTGTGTCTCACACAAAACTCCTCCCCCATGTGTCAGTGAAGTACCAAGCTGCTAAAAAAACGTCTGGATGAAGTGGATTTCAGAGACACTGGAAAGGACATTTTTTGTTCAAGCATTCTTCATAAGTATGCTCCAGTCAGTGTTCCCTTTGGTTTAGGCAAAGGTATGAAAGACTTCACAGCCTTAGTGAGGCCTCGGCAAAAGGAAAAGTGTAGGAACCTAGGAATTTATTTACAATTGGGCTTTTCACAGGTTGAAAATCAAATGTATGAAGAATATCAGAGTATATAAATTCTCCTGCATGCACTTTTTATAGTGCAATAGTTCAATAAAGATCAACACAAATTTTCTCTTTAGGTATAAATGTCATTTTGTGAGCAATATTGCAGTGTTGCAGTCAGATCAGATCACTGTTGAAAGACAAGAGATCACTTGGTTCCCATGCCTCTCTAAATTATCTGTGATGAGTTGTGCGGATACAGATAGACAAACCGCATATTAGTAATTTACTGGGTACACTTCAAAGACCAATTACTGCAGCTGGTAATTATGATGGGCTAGGCAGGGGGGGTCAGCTCTGAACCAAATACAGAGTCAGGTGAGAACATAAATGTCAGACACAAAATCATGCTAGCAGAATGTGTGTATGGAATAGAATGAATTGATTTTGCATATCTGGCACTGCCTAAAACATCAAGTATAGCTATATCAGCCAAATCTGATAAAACCGGCATTCTGTAAAGCATGTATTTTAAATCCTAGCAGCAGTCTCCCTTCTGCTCCATAAATACAATGCCAGCTGCCACTGGTCGGCTTGGTCCTACACACTCATGGAGTGGTCAGTGAGTAGGAGGAAGGCCGTAATGCTGGAGAGCAGCTGGGATGAGTCCAGAGCCAATATAGCCTTACTGTCCATTTTTCAAAGCACAGTGGCTGATCTGAATAAAGCTATCTGGGACCTTGGATGTGCACCTCCTAGTAATGCTGAAGGCACAAATGGGGTGTGTATGTTTAATAGCTGTGAATCTAATGGCTGTGATCTTGTACTCCGCCGGAACATTTGGGAAAAGGAGATCACCGATGATAGTTAAAAACAGATACATGGTTGCTCCAAAAATAATGCCTCTTATTTATTTCTATGGAAACTACAACAGATACAAAGAGCACAAAAGCATGATTTGATAGAGCAAATTTTAAGCTACAAAATACTCTTTTTCAACACAGTCACCACCACTGACTACACCTGAAACACACCACCAATTGCCTCAGTGTGCTCATATCCACTGTTTGGTCTGTTCAGCAAGCATAAGTGAATGTCAATGGATGCAATTTTTTCCACACACAGGAATTCAGTGACACACTTTTGCTTCATATGCACTTCCATATCAGACACCATTTTATCAGACTGTTTCTCTGCTGCCATTTGTCACATGACAACAAAATGTAGCAGAATATTGATGGGATGATTCAGCCTCTACTGCCCTACCTCTAACATCTACCTCTGATGTCATGGGCCAGCATTATAAAATAGGAGGCATTACTTTCAGAGCAGCCCTTCTATGTGCAGTGACTGCAAAATGTGGAAGAAACCTTCAAAAGTGGAAGAAATGAAGTTCATCTTACAGAAATTATTCAAAAAGTTAATTAATTTAAAAGTTTAATTTTGCACTGTCCTCCATTAGAATCACATGGATTCTGCTATTTAAAAGTAGATATCTAAGTGTCATTTTATAGGCTGTGGGACACTACACCTGGTCTCTAACTGCTGTTCCAAAAGCATTCCAAGTCTTTTGCAAATTCAACATCAAATGCTTGGCCTGTGAGAATACCTCAGTGGTTTAGAATACCTAAATGTCTAAAGTAGCACAAGACACCTATGAGTATTTGCTGAATACTTCAATCACTTTCACAATAAAACCTAGTTGTCTCAATCTCATGTTAAATCCCACTTCTAAAATTCATCAACGTCAATTTCAACTCAGAATGTAAGCTTTGCAAAAGCAACTAGATAATCAGTATCAAAGAGATCTAGTAATGATGAAGGCTTCAGTGAGAATTAACAAGCTTAAACTAAGACAAGAGACAGCAGATCTAATTATTATTCCTTGAAAATGTGGAGGAATCAGACCTGTCCTTCCTTGAATGGCTTGGAGAGAAAAGAACATCACAAGTCTTCAAATGCGGAAAGTAAAAAATATTGCTTTATGAATAATGACATTTGGAACAGCACTCAGTATTCTCACATCTAATACACTGATGTCAGTCACTGAATCCAGTTCAGAACCGTGGATCTTTCTAGAACCTCTTTTATTTATGTAATACAACATTTCATGCTTCTGTGCTGTAAGGTCTCCTCGAGCCTTTTGTTCTGAAAAATGGCAATTCGTGATTGCTAGTGAAATTAAGTTTGAGATTCCCCCAGGGAATGAGATCATCTGCTGTTAAGATCTTGTGGATAATGACCTCTTCGCAAGATGGAATAAAGCCTTGACCATCTCTTGTAGGAGACGTTCTCTCCTACACTGGCACATCAGTGAAGCATGTTAGCATAGATCTATATTCAGAAGGTATGGTTTACCATCCCCTTAAATGACATAAAGTAATTTGATAGAGGATCTCTTCTCCTGTCACAACTGCATTCATATTAGTGATTTCACCAGCACTTCTTGGGTGTGAAAATGGCATAGTGTTTTTAATTCTAATAAGTGGAAGCTGTTGTGTACATTCAGACTTTCTAATGCCTTGTGATCCTGGTGCAAATAAGGAGTTCCTTTCCTCTTGTTTGTGGACATGGGGCAAACTTTTGGCCAGAAATTTTAAACCCTACCTTTAAAAATCTACTGGGTACTGTGATCTGATTTGCCGTAATGGGAAGCTCTTATTCAAGACATTCAGCATGGAAATCTCTGGGAGACCATACGGAAGAAGGAAACCACAACATCACAGACAGACTGAGGTTGAAAAGGACCTCCGGAAATCATCTAACTCACCTCCCTTGCTCTAAACAGAGTTCCCTAAAGAAAAGTGCTTGGGATCATGTTCAAGTGGATTTTGAATATCTCCAGGAAGTACCACAATTTCTCTGGGCAACACGTTCCAGCATTTGAAAACTCTCACCACAAATAAGTTTTTCATTGTATTCAGATGGAAATTCCAGTTTGTTGCCTTGGCTCTTGCATTATTGAGCACCACCCAAAAGCACCTGGCTCCATTTACTTTACTTCTTCCTTTTCAGCATTTCTACACAGTGACAAGATCATCACTGAGCCTTTTCTTCTCTGGAAAAAAATCCCAGCTTTCTCTGCCTCTTCACACCTGTCAGGATGGATCCTAATCTCTCAGTTATCTCAGCTGCCCTTTGCTAGGCTTATTTCTAATATTCTCATGTCTTTGTTGTACTGGGAAGTCCAGTTAAATTCTCAGTAAATGCTGTGCTCCTTCTCATCTCTGTATCACCACTAACAGTCATAGTGTCTGTTTTGGGCAATGTTCACGAAATATGCTTCCTAGTATCAATTAAGCCATAACTTTTTTCTTCTACTGCATCATTTGGACATTGGAAACTCAAAGCCTTTTACATGAGAACAGTTTTCTATCTCTGTCACTCATCCCTTCTGCTGTCACTGGTTTCATCTGGATAGTGTGAGGTAACTAATTACAGTTTTGGTACAGAGATTGTATTCTGGGGATGGGCGTCACTTGTATACAAGATATATGGAATTAAATACTTTAACTTGAAGGCTCTGTTCACATGTGCAAAATAGACGCAGCTATGAAGAATAGGGTATGTGTTTCAATTTTGTTTTGTGGCTTTTGTAAGGGACATTCTGATTCATTGTTACAGACATATTACACCTATAATTTTAAAAAATGGAGAAATAAAATATTTTTTGACCTTGACAGAACTTAGGGGTAAATCAAGCAATTTACTGAAGGTTCTTCAAAAATAATTCACCTTGGCACAGAAAGTAGAAAGAAAAGATCTGGCCTACTGCAACATGAAAGAGTTTTAACTCCTGTATAATTTTATAGGTGTGTAGACATAGCAATCAGAAAACAGTTGTTCCTAATAAATCACAAGTGCGTGATATAATTTCTAATAATTCATCAAGGATAGGTGCATGGTCCAATTATCCAAATGTTTGTGAACTTCGCAACATTCAGTATTTTCTCTCATAATAACCCTTCTCAGGAGAGAATACTTCTGTCCTCATTTTGCAGAGGGAAAACTGGGAAGGAGTTCAAAGCATTGCTTTACAAAGGCCACTTGACAATCTGACACGAGCGGCTGTGGCTCAGACCTATGTGCTATGCTCCTTAGGCACCCCTGAAGAGGGGGCAGAAAATGTCCAGGAGATAGTACATTTGAATAACATTGTTAAGACGTAGCTATGTAGCAGGTATCAGTCCTGGATAATGAGGAGCAATGTGAGTTGGTCCAGACTAACTGCATGGACTGCTGAGCCTGAGACAAGTTGTTTGGAATGTGCTTGGATACCTCCAGATGACACTGCTGTGTTTGACACCACCTTGCATATGCGTATGTAGTCAAGGATCTGTGGCTTGTGCCTTAGACACTGGAGTCATAAATAGCAGAGCTTTCTGATACACTGTCTGGATCTGTCTTCAGTCTAGGTCAACACAGGTGCAAATTAGGCCTGACTAATACAGATTGTGGGTGTTGTGTTCACTACATGGCAAAGTAGCCATTTCCAAACTACAACTAGTGAATAAAGTGGTACATACTGCACAACATTTTCTATTAAGATTAGAAATGTTAATAAAAAAGGAAGAGATTCAGGGTTTTTTTCCCCAAGAGACTGCACTCTTTGGCACCCTACAGACAAACGTGTGGTGATGGCCATCTACTCTACAGGCAATATGCAAGACTGATGGGAGCACAGCAAGCATAAAAGAGTTTTATTCTGTGGGCTACTATCTGCTCCTTGGCAAGGAGAAAACCTTGATTCTGTTTTCTGCTTCTATGCATTTGATCCAGTGACCATATATAAGCTAAATTCAGTATAACATGGCAAAGGTTTTGCATTATGTAATGTAGTTATGGTGAAGTGTAGAGCAGAGCAGTGTTAATCAATAGTCACCATGACTGATAAATTTTATCTCACAATCAGTAAAGGAGATTGCTGCTGAAATATAGCCACTAGTCCCTTTTCACAGGGAAAGTGACAAGAATGGTAATTTGAAGGTGTATGAATAGGATGAGGGCAATAGGTTGGCAAATTGTTTGGCATGAAAGCAGGTGCTGAGAGTGTGGGAAAACAGATGTATTGTGGCTAGAGATGGCACAGGACAAATAGGAGATGAAAGCCAAGAAGGAGCTGTGTCATGAAGGGTGTTTGCAGTGAGAGTAAAATGCCAACATGAGAAATAGGTGTTATCTTTCCTTGTTTCTTTGCAGACGTCTGAACATACTCTCTCCTTTGGTCAGTATATGTGAAATTTTAAATACGACCTTTGCTGCCTCCCATCCTGGGGCATATAACATCAGGACTTCTGCTCTCATCTCCTAAAGTTGAGTCATGAGAAAAGGGAAAGATCTGGCCATGATGTTGCTTCCCCAGCTTTGGAATCTTAGAGTGGTTTCTTAGCCCTCACTACTAAGGCTGCTGCCACAGCTTCTGTTTGGCTCTGGGGCCCCATGGATAGCCACTTGAATTTCCAGTGTAAGAGATGATTTGTACTGGTTCCAAGGACTTGTAGGTGGAACAACCCTATAGCATGGGTGAGCACATAGATGAGCACCACTTGAGTAAATAAAGCCTAATACCTTGTAGGGGTGCATGAACTCAAAGAAGGTTTCATTTTCAGACAGGAGGATTTTCCTTGGACCTGTCTACATCCTAGCATATATAAATGTTCTCTGAACAGTTATTAACCTTCAAAGGATTTGAAGATCAACTAAAGCAATGTTTTAAGTCTTTTAAAAAAAATCATTCATAGTCATGGTGCTAATCACTTTCTACTCCAGTTGAGGAAGAGAGTGGTACACTGTAAACTCATTGAGTTTTCCATTCTTTCTTCTTCAGGTTTATTTCTTTTTCCCTGTGATAGGAGAGGTATTCTTGAGCTTTAAAAATTATTTATTTTAAGTTAGATTTCAAAACTGTAGAAGTCCAGATCATGTTTTACAGCTCCAAGCTAGCAGAGAACAGAATATTTGAGATACAAAACCAAGCAAACCAGTCAATCGGTCAATCAAATAGTTCAGGTCCTTCTCTTCTGATAGTAAAATAACCCGTAAAACATTATGCCAGATATTATAAAGAAACAGTCTGCCATTACTTTAGTGAAAAGTGCAGAGTGCACTGGTATTTCTGTTTGTACAGGAAAATATTTCTTGCTAGAATAGGAGACTTTAATGAAGAATTTTGGCAGTGCCTTGAGTCAACTGTCATTTATTATCTAATATCATAGTGGCATGACACAATTTCTTAGCATTCTAAACATTTTCAGAGGACTTTAAAAAGACGTTTAAGTTGAATGAGAGATACTATAGCAAATGGGGGCAGGATTTTGAAACCTAGGGACTAAGGGAAGGGATGTGTATGATAACTATATTGCTCCTATCTCCAATCTGCAACTAATTGGGCAAATATAAGCCATTTTCTTCCTGGTTAGTGACCACTGAAGCCTTTCTTTTGGTGTCTGCCAAAGCCTGATTCAGCAAAACACTCATGAGTCTGTCTACCAGTCATTCAAAACTCTGTTAAGTAACAAATGTAACTCTGAAATGTAATGAAGCATTGGGACTTGTCATTGTACAGCATTTGTATAAAGTGTAAAGGAAGTTCTTGTTGAACAAGACTTCCTTACCAACATATTCAAAACTAGTTACTATACCTCTGTTAAAATGTGAGATCAGTCATCCTGAATTGATGACTTACAGAATGGGCTTGATTGGCATTCATTGTCCCAGGTAGCATACTTTGATTGTTTCTTTATACATGCTTTCTTAAGTAGGTAATTGTGAAAAATAATTACAGTTCACAATTTGCAAATGCCTCAGTGCAAAGAGGCATTAAATTTCTTTCTAGTGTGTTACCTTGGTTTTCAAAGCTTACAAGGAGGTTGGGCTTCAGTATCTACTTTTATTTCTCTCTATAGAAAAAAAAATTGTCTAAGCACAGAAATAATAATGTAGAACTTAAAAAAAAAAAAAGCTATGATAATAGCAAAGCAAGTATGTGTACGGTAGATCTGGTATGGAACAGCAAGTATATGAAGCAGTAAGTTAAACATCAATAGCCAGCATTTCATTTCTGATTCTTGGGTTTTAGTCTACCACCACTGAAGCATGGGCACATTTTGCAATGGTATTTGTTCAAGAGAGCCCTAAGGTGTCTTGGTGTGAAAGCTGTGTATGCAAAACAAAATGCAGTACTAATCACAGATGTTGACTTGGTGATACAGACAGTATACTTCTGTGAGCACTGCTCTTATTCCAAAGGAATGCTGATTCTAGCTTGGGTCCAGAGCTATTCAACCACCACTGCATAGCTTGGGCACTCCTGGCTACTTGGGTCAGCTACATGGCTGCTCTGCCTCTGAGTGCCTCAATGAACTGCCAGGGTATCCTGGGTGCTCTGTTGCACTCAGGTCTTGCTGCTGCAGGCCAGCACACCTCCTCTTAGTTCCTGGTTACCTGCCACAGAATGGACAAGAAGAAATTTGTTGTCCTGACAATGCTATTTGATGGTTTTATAGACAATTCAGTCTCAGCTTATAGTGAGCAGTGGTGAAGGACATCTTCACGTCTCACAGGATGTATATTGGTACGCTCCTATATAATTATGCAGTGGTCACTCATTAGCTGTTCTTCCTTGCTTTGCAATTTGACTAATCAGAAATTTTTAGAAATAGATCATCTTCATAACCACCATGCATCAGAGGAGAGTAGCTGCCTTCCTTATTTCACCTTTGAATGAAGCATGGAGGTATACATGGACACTTAAAAAGCTGTATTTCCAAATATCAGGCAGCTATTTAAAACCTGTGATCAGCTGTCATTTTGTCCTGATGGAGGTTGGATAGCTCTGAAATGTTGACAAATGCACTATTTGAAAATAAAAGCAAGTTATAACACACCAGACTGCAAGCATCTGTACTGTGAAGGCTGGAGTGGAACTGCATACTGACAGTTCTCAGGCATTTTTATTCAAATGTTTCATTTAGGATGATTTAAGACCTCTATGAGCAATGTTAACATAATAAATAAATAAATACAGACAGGCTACACCATGCAGTTTTCATGGGAGTATGACAAATGCCCACAAATCATGCCTTATTGGTTCCCAACTTGTCATAGCCTTGGTGCGACAGGCTGTATGTGTTTGTGAAGGGTTGTCAAAGCAGCACACTGACTCCTGATGGTGTGCAGATGTTACATCCCTAAACACAAGCATGCACCTGTGTTCTCACATGCAAATGTGTACATTCCCATGACTGATTCTGTTTGTGAGGACAACGCACTGCAAGGAGAATGAACAACATGGGAAACTACCTGGAGCGCTGAGGTGTCAGAGAAGAGTAAAGGTAAAGCAGAAGATGCAGACATTGCAGGATGCTTTCTGTCCTGTCTCCTGCCTCAGAAACCCGTCTTTGATACAGCCTTCTGTGTCCAGTTCCCTTCCTGTGAGGTCACATTTAGCTTTGCAGCAGCTAAGAGAGCTTTGGAGGCTCTCATCCCTCCCTCCATCTGGGAGCAGCATAGCTCAAATTCCTGAATGATGTTCAGCTGGTGATCTGAAGATGGTACCAGATCTCTTTGACACAGACTGTTGGGGGATCCCACCGAGCATTAAGCTGATTGCCAGTCCCACTGATCCTGCTGTTATAAGACTTGAAGGTCTTCATTTCACCTTAACAGCATTCCTTCATCCCAGCAGTGTCACAGAAATGTCTGAGGAAAAGCATAGGAACAAGACAGATATTCAGTAATAAATTTCAGTATGTTCTACCAGTCAGCCAGAGGCATCTAGAGGTGAACATATTGTTTTTGTAATAACTTTTTATGGATTATTGTTCCATAAATTTGTTTAAATAATTTTGATCCTATGACAGCATATGGGAACCATTGTAACCTGAATCAAAGCAAAAAACAACAACAAAAAAACACCCTCAAAACAACACAAGCAACAAAGGTGGTTTAATTTTGTGCTGGCTGGAGGCATAGCTTCTTTTATATGTTTTAGGCTGCGTTTGCTAACACTGTTCTCTACAACCATGGATCACCATCATTACAGCCTTTCTTCCTGAGAGCATGATCAGCATTCTTTGTTCCTAATGGTGTAGTTTTGTGTACATCTCTGTTAATAACTGTTTTCTGATAGAGGACACTGTTCTATAGCATCTAACAGTGGTATTACTGCAGCTTTGAAGGTTCCTAAACCAAGGCTGTGGTCAGTACTGTACATGTACATACACGTGTGTATACATGTACATGTATACATAAATACATATACAGAACTTTGGTACAGAGGCCCTTTGGGAAGGACTCTTCTCAAGTACAGGCAAACACAAGAGGTTCTGAAGCTAAGAGGACTTTATATTTCTGTATAAATATTTCTTTGTATTTACATGTTGAAATATGACTGAGATCTTTGGAAAGGGTGGAGAAAAAAAACACTGATGAGTGCATGAATTTCCTGGAATTGTCCAGGAAATTTCTGTGCTTATCCTGATCTGTGTCTCTTGATAAGATGAATGCTTGTTGGAGCACTTTCAGTCTGAATAGGTGTGTCAGAACACCTGAGGACAGAGGAGGATGGGCAGTCATCACAAGGAGTGAGGGTCTGCTGTCCTTGTCTGGCCCAGCAGGGCTCACCTGTCAGCACACAACATGAGGGAGATGATAGCTTTCAGGTCTACGCAGAGATAGAGACAATGGATAAAACCTGACAAAATCAAGGGAGGGTGAGCAGATGAGTGTATCAGTGGAAGATACTTTAAGAGGGTCATGACACCTCCCTTTTTTTTCATAGAAGTGTAGGGCCACCAAGGTTGGAAAAGGCCTGTAAGATCAGCCAGTCCCACCAACCCATCACCACCATGCCCACTATACCCTGCCCTTAAGAACCACATTTACACTTTTCTTGAACACTTCCAAGGTCTGTGATGCCACCACTTCCCTGGGCAGCCTCTTCCAAGGCCCTCTCCCATATTAAGCCAAATTTCTGATCCCATAACTATGAAGAATTACCAGATTTCCTTTCTCTGAGAAGTTCGTAAATATGCTATAACACGAAGGTGATTAAAAGAGGCCTGAGCCTTTATACTTAAGGAAAAACCTCCTGGATTTTGGAGACTTGAATGCCAAGAACAGATTTGAATCTGTCCTGTCCTGTGGATGTCCCATTTGAATACAGCCTTTTAACTTAACCAAACCCACAATCATCTTCATATTCCTCTCTTCTTTTTTTTTTTTTTTTTTTTTTTTTTTCCAGTATGAAAGTAATAAGTAATTCAACACAATCTGTAATCGGGTGAGCTACAGTCATAGGATGCCATGCAGTACAAGTGTGAAGAGAACAACACCAGCCAATTCACAGTCACAAAGGACAGGCCATCAAGATTAGTATTGCTTTAAGTTTTCTCCCTTACCACTATAATATCCATTTAATTGGTAGTAATGTGCACAATATATGCCCTTTTGAAATAAAACATAGGAAAGCAGAAAAGTAAGAGCTTTGACTAAGCTTATTAACCCATATGATCCTACAGATGAATTAAAAACTCCAACATTTTACATTGTTAGTTCTAATCTTTGATTTTTTGTTGTTTTTGTTCTTGTTGTAGTTAAGCTGAAATTGGAGCGTGTCTGTACGACATGTTCCTCTAGAATTTTACCCTCTCTATTTTGGCTTCTTATTGTGTGTTCTCACTGGTCTAAAATCTAAAATCATACTGAAATTTGCTGGGACAGGAGAACATCTTCATTTTGGTGTGCAGAGTGGTGACACACCTATGGGACAAAGTACAATTGTAATAACAGTTGAAATGCCAGAAAGAAGTCAACCATAGTTATTTTCCATACATTTTCCTCTTCTCCCTGTTTTTGCCTTTTGAAGTGTTTGAGACAACCCCTGACATGATGCATAAACAATATTCTTACTTGATAAGGAAAACAGATTCTTGATTCGTGAGAAAGTTGTGCAGTAATTTGTAGGGAAATTTTTAGCGAAGTCCTCACCATAGTACTTCTCCTTGGCACTGTGTGAACATAGAACCTGTTTGATTTATCTACAGTAACCAGGGCTATGTGACTGTAGCCATTTCAGTCAATACAGCTATGCAAGAAAAAAAGGCAACATTTGTCATTCTCAGTTCCAGTGTGAAAATAGGAAGATTTTCAATCAACTTGTAGATAGATTGATTTATATCAAGTGGGACTTGCTCCCATTTGTAAGAACTCATCAATCTGTCCCAAAATTAATACACATCCAATTGAATACTTTTATTTCTTAAAGAAGCACAAGGAATTATGTTGATTTTAATTGAATCAGTTCAAAAAAGTTTTGGTTAAGTTGGTATTATCTCTGCACATAGCCTAGCCTGTCTTTGGACACAGAGTTAATCTAGATGATTTTTATGGGAACTGTGTTTCATTTTTTGTCTTTCTACCGAGACAGTAGAAATTAATGGTTGCATTGGGATATGCAACTCAACAAAAATAGATCAGTGGGCCTTCTTCACTTCCATAACCGTAAACATGTTTCCTGTAATAGTAACACAAAGCTAGCTTGTTGCTCCCACATCAACAGGTTGGAGACCCAGACTTCTCACCAGTGTGACAGTCTTCCCAGTGACTTTCTGTAACTCCTCATCTCAGCAGAGCTTTCTTCAAGAAACCTGCATAGGAAGGCAAAGAGAAGAAGGCATTAGCGTCTAGCTGTAAGCAAACTCACAAGTATCTGTGTCCCTGATTCAAGCATGGTAGACCAGTACTTTATTAGATGGTGATTGTCATGTTACCTTGAGTACTGTAGCTGTACAGATGAGTACTAAGTAGGGCACCTCATGGCATTACACAGATACTCTCTGGTGTACTGGAGAGTGGTAGCAGGCCTCTTGATTTTGGGATGTCTGATCCCAGTGTTTAGTTACAGCAGGATTTTTTGATGGGTATTTGTGGAAGAAAAATTTCCACGGGAAATGAGAAAAAACAGAGATTTACCCTGAAATGTTACCTCCCATTTGACACAATATAGATCCTAATTTCCAGAATATCACCTTCTGAAAGCCAAACGACTGAAGGAGGACAGGGCTAAAGTAGTCGCAGGAAGGAATGTAAAACTGGAGGAGGTTACATAGCCAGTCAGCAGCCCCTTATGGACCTTTCTTCTGAAAATGATTTAGTGCCCTACCCTAAAGAAGGGTAGACATATTTTAGATGACAGGGACAATAGGAAGACCAAATAAAATCCTTGGTGGATTTTCTTCTGTTGTCTTTGGTGGGGTTCTGTTAGAATGCCGATTCTTGGGACAAAAGGGTCTTCTATTTACACTTGATTTTGCATTTGAAGTCACCGTTATATGCACAGAAAGTGTAGAAAATAGCAGCAAGATTAGCAACAGAGGCCATTTATGCATTATCATCATAAAGGGCCTTGCACACTAGTGAGACTTTGATCTGCCTTGTAAACAAAATGAATGACAGAGGTTGAGAATATTTCAGCCTAAATACTTCAGAGATGATCTCAGGCTGAGCTCAGGCTTGGATTCAGCTACCATATTTGAAGGTGGTATTACATCCAGCTGGGGTTTCCAATCTCCTTCCTTGTCTAAAGGTGAAGTACCAGAGTGCAGGTTGTGATAATTATCCTATTGCCTGGCTACAGGAGCAGCAACTTTTGAGGGAAGGAAGGAAGCAGTGGAAATCTTCTCACGGTAAACAGCCTAATTCAACTCAGGACATTCAAACACTTATTTCAGAGTTCTAAAATTAAATATTTATGCTTTGAAGAAGGTATATGGAAAAGTGCAATGATCTGTAATGTATGAGAGTACAGATTTAGACTTTTCTATGGAATTACTGAAATTAAAAATTCTGCATATTCAGTAACCATTACTGTTATTATTTTGAGTGAATGGTTTAGATTTGTTCCACTCACTGCTTCTAATTCCCAAAGATGCATATATCCTTGGTAGGAGAGTGGTGTGGTAGAGTTTAGGTTGTGTGCAGCTGGAAAGTAGATCCTATGCTTATAATGTACAGATGGGATGAAGATTTTTCATATATTTCATACAAGAGTTGACCAGATAAAAATAAAAAAATCAGCTGGAATAAAATGTCATTTTTTTTTCTTCCCCCCAAGAATCTGTTAGAACTAACATTTGTTTTCCTAAACACTAAGATTTCATGCATTTTAAAATTTTATTTGTAAAATATCATTTGTTATAAATGTATATGGCTTCCTAGCTATCGTTCTTCTGCCACCTGAAGCCAATTCTGGGCAGAGCTCCTCTTGTACGAGACTCAATCCAGTGCCAGATTGTGCTGGTGTGGTTGACATGGCGGACTGTGCATCCCATAGGCACTGCTCAACTGCCGTGTTTTCTGACTTAACAATGAGAAGACAAAATTGACATGGTGAGCTGTATTACTCAAAGCCATTGATGAAAGGCTTACCCAGCCCCTGTTGAGGATGGTGTGCAACTATGTATTGAGACTGATGCTTAACTGAATGAAATTTTAGCACTAGCTGAACGCTAAGCATATGCTTTCCTTAGGTGACCCTACAGTGGAAGAAATATTATGGCTTCATACACATTAATTCTATAACATCTTTGCCCCATTCCTGGAGGTGTTCAAAGCCAGGTTGATGGGGCCCTGGGTAGCCTGGTCTAGCATTAGATATGGAGGTTGGTGGCGCTGCCTGCAGCAGGGGGGTTGGAGATTTGTGATCCTTGAGGTCCCTTCCAACCCAAGCCATTCTATGATTCTATGATCTGAGATGTGGAATATCTTGAAAAGTGGTGAATTAAGTCAAATAGATTAGGAAAAAAAAAAAACTTCCCATAATTAGAGACAAAATGCAATAATAATAATAATAATAATAATAATAATGATAATAATGATAATAAAAATCCATCTCACAAATGAAACAAATGCTGAATAGAAAAATTTTGTCAGGTTTAACAATTTATTATCTATTATTTTATATATAACCTATAAAATTGAGGCTAATGCACATATTCAAAAATGATGGAAGAAAATGCTTACAAAAGTATTGGTGAATAAATTGCATAAGTGCAGTGGTACCAAATCAGGTAGATTCCTTTCTGATAGTTTGCCTCTTTGGATATAATCACTATCTGTTTGTTTTTGCAGGTATCCTTGTATTTCAGATCCAGCCTCACAAATGGCAGACCTGAATGTAGCTGCAAACACAGAGGAGTGATTTACATGGGTTGCTTTGTTTAACAAGATTTAGATAACGTTTCAGGTCAATGTAATCCTTTTGAATCTCAATCTTGATTTACTGTCTTTTATTCTTTTCAACATTTAAATAAACCTTTGTTTTATTTATCCCTATTACACAGACTTTCCCTTGATGAAAATAATTTTTTCTATGTGCAAGCTGCTAGGCACAAAATCATAGCTTTTCTGAAATCAATTTTAATTCAAAATATAAATGAAAAATATTATTTCTGAAACTCTTGGGTGGTGATCTTGTCTTGCAAGGAACTGAGACCACTTAACTTCTGACAGTGAATGCTGCCTCCATGCTGCCTCCAAAGCAGTTTAATGCTCTACTGATATTAATGTTTACTATTAAAAATATAAATTCTATCACTTCTTCCAGTGTGAAGTCACAATGGACTTTTTTTTTTTTTTTTTTTTTTTTTAAACTTTTGGCTTGCTATGCCAAAATAAAAATACATGGTTTTCTTTTAAACACAAAGTTTAATGTGATCTTTGATCTTTGCACTTCAAAAACTTTGTGCCTGGAACAGACTTCCAGAGACAAGTTATAAATCCCTGAAAACAGATATTTAAAATGGAAAAGCTGTCACTACATTAATTATGGCAGCACAAATGTGGTGCTGCTTCTATACTTAGTCACGACTTGAAGATAAAAAAAAAAGTAGGTGTGCTCATATGAAGTCAGTCTTGACAATGCACAGTGTCAAATGGTCAATATTCAGAATATTCAGTCAATTGTGAAATTGTGTTTTAAAAAGATGTTAGCTTGTGTGCATTCCTTCAGAAGTTTTTTCCAGATCTTTTTTTTTTTTTTTGGTGTGGGGAATTTGATTACATTTCTACTGACAGACTTACGTTACAGTAAAGTAAGATTAAATATATAAAGAGGCTCATTGCGTGATAAAAAATAGCTTGGATGTTTACTTAGAAAAGCCATTAGCTGGTTTTTAAGATTTTTTACTGCAGTCTTTGTCAGCAGTTTAGGTTCAAAGTCTTGAAATTTGAATTTTTCTGTCGATCCTCTGTAGGCTTTGGCTTCCTTCAGATTGCTTCTGGACTTGGGCTGCCTCTTTCAGCTTCAAAGGCATTTGGATGAGAGGAGTCAATTAAACATAACGTAAATGATCTAATATGGTAAGCTTTGGAGGCATTTAATAGATTGTGTGTTTGTGTTTGGTTTTAAACACTATACTGAAAGCATATGCTGAGGTATATTACTATGTATCTATTCAGTAAAGAGAAAAAGCATAAATCATTGAACAGCAGAAATTTTATGATGATAATCTTCCAAAGAAAATTTGAAGGGAAAAATTGTCTGGAGATACACCATGCTGTGCTGAATGGTTTTCTGGACTTCAAAAGACATGTAAAATGCATGACAAATAAAAAATGCTTATGAAATGAAAATAGATGATACTTTTTGTGCTACAAAGTACTATCGCAAAGCTGACTCTGCAATCAAAAGATTACGGCTTTAGTTGCAATGTTTGTGATCCAGTGAATTTTAACCGTTCGCTGCGTATATATTTAACCCATTCATCGTGTCGGTATGTGACAGAAGTAACTCATGTGACTGAAGCTCAACAATAGTAGAACGGCTAGATCGAGCAGGTCCATTGGGATATCTACTGAGATGCCATATAGAACGCCATTTCCATCTGTCTTTCTGTCTGTCTTTCTGTCTTTCTTTCTTTCTGTCTGTCTTTCTGTCTTTCTTTCTTTCTGTCTGTCTATCTATCTATCTATCTATCTATCTATCTATCTATCTATCTATCTATCTATCTATCCATCCACTTGTTTTGAGTTCTCCCAGACTCCTCTCAGTGAAGCTTTCTGTGCTACTCCTTAAACTAGAGTTCTTTTCCTGCATAATGGCATCATGATCATTTTTTCTACTTCCAACTCCATTTTAAAACACGTTTCTTCCTCAAAGGCTACCAAATGTTAAACCTTCAGTGGAAGGATTTAATTGTAAGGATCTTTGGTGAGAACAGTCCTTTTCAGTCCTGGTCCTGGGCAGTGTTATGTGCTCTGGCAGAATTGCAAAACATGTTCGTCTTGTTCCAAGCATTTCTGGGCTCAGAAAAACTGTTAAGAGCATGTTGAAATTAAAGTGTTTTTTTCATTATCATCTCATTAATGCTAAATTTTGTCTGGTCTTCATTTTCCCTTACTTATGTCATAATACACAGACCAGCCAAAAATAATAGTGTGAAAAAATGTTCTTACTACTGGCCCTGGCTGCAAATCAGCATAGACAAAATGAAGTGCTTTCCCTTCAGGCATGCCGAAGGGCCAAATACAGAATCTTCTGCAGAACTCCTTCCAAAGGGCCAAATACAGAATCTTCTGCAGAACTCCTTCCTTCTCCTCCAGGCACAGGAGGTCCGAGTGATATCAGTCACCCTGTTGTCCTGCCTCTGACAGCGTGCCGTGTGTTGGCAGCTAAACCACATGATAAGTGGAACGCACCATTAACTCAGAGCTATTAATGCATAATAATATTCCACTGAAGACAGGGCAATTTATAGGTTTCAAATAAATTAAACATTGAGCTGAAGACCTCAAGGAAGCCAAATTATAATGATGGGTTCCTTTGCCTTTGCTAGGCTTTTACCTTGTTAACTAAGTAAGAACACCTTTATTTTATTTATTTATTTATTTATTTATTTATTTCTCCCTTTCTTTTGTGAAGGCAAGACCTTACATCTGACATATTAAAGCAAAAGAACATTTAATTCAGGATCCAGATTTTACAGTTTGGGTCCATCTGTGATAAGAACAGAGTGTGAACTCATGGAAATGCTCATGTGCATTTTTAATAAATGATTACCAGCCCATTATTATATAAACTAGAAAACTGCACATAAATGCAGTATGAAAGCACTGTGCAGAACGCCAGTGCTTCCCTCACACAGAGGATCTGGCTGTCTCCAGCATGATGAGTGTGGTGCTGGAGTGCTGTGTGCTCCTTGGAAACAACTCCCTGAAGCAGCACTGACTCCATCTCCCAGAGCTGCATCAGGGTTGGTAATGAGGCTATGGGTGGAAGTGCCAAGTTCCTTAAGGGTGGGACACATAACAACGAACACTACTAGAAGCTCTTTTGTTTTATCTGGTAACATTATTTAAACTAGTTGTCTTATTTTAGCACATTAACAAATGCAAGTATTTGCAGTAGGCTAAATGTTAAAAAATCCATAACGTCTAAAAAAATGCTATTTCTTTGGTTTTTGTTCCTCACATTTTTTTACACTGCTGATTTTCCAAGAAAATTAAAAAAGTTCATTTTGGGTCAAAATATTCCTTAAACTTTATTACTTGACCATTTTTGGCAGACAAACCATAGAAACAGATCTTCACGTAGCTTCAGTTTGTAGTTCTGGCAATGGCAGTTTTCCAAGATGTGTTTGGGAGTCAGGCTCCCACAAGTCCACTTGTTAGGGAGGAAAGTACGTTTGGGATTTTGTAATTCTTTGTTACGTTACATTTGTGTTCGGTTTCCAGAATTACAAGGAGGGGAAAAAAAATGAATCTCTTTAAATTGAAGCACATGAATGTGAAATTCATACGCAATGTGAGAAATGAAAATTTGTTTTCTGGGAAGATTTTGGACACTCAAGTAAATTCTGTGGAAGTACGGTAATAATCTGAAATATGTTAAGATATGCAAATAGTTCTCTATGGAAACTAGAAAAAGCTGCAAACTTTGAATCCCAGATGGAGTTCTTATTAAGGAAACTTTGAATTTTTGAAAACCCTATTTCTCCATCTGCTTATAGTATCTTTAAAGTGCAACTCTGTGTAATTGTCATGATGGTTTCTTCAGATCATACGCTTCATTGTTTATTACATAATTCTACATCTTCCTCCAGAATGCAAATACTCACCTTAGTAGTTGGCAAGGATTAATTTCACTTCCATGCTGATCCAGACAGGGAGAGCAGCATCTCTATGATGTCTCAGTAAGGTGTCCACAAAGGAGTAGGTGGTGTATAACTCTTGTCCACTTCAAACCCTACTCAGAGAGAAGCTTCATGTTCCTCTCCTGTCCTTGTGCTCTGACTCATTCTGACTCACTGGGACAAAAGTGCAAAGAAGGAGCAATCCTTCTCCAAATAAATGCAAATAAGTAACTCATAAGAATCTAGGAGAAAGCAGTTAGAGAAATGAGAAATGATTTGCTGTCATCCAGCATTCAATTGCGATGCAGTTTTGGATGTTGTCTTATTTTTCTCACATGACTGAGGGAATTAATTTCTTAGGTTGTAAATCCAAGCTCAGTACGTGCTTCAGGCAAATGTTAGTAAATATTTGGTTAAATTTCTATTTCAAACTGTTGTTCAGAATTACGTATTCAGACACTTCAGTTTAGGAAAGCAAGCAACTTCATTGACTTCAGCTCATTGCTCAAGTGCATTAGCTTAAGACTATGTTGATTTACTTGAAGAAATGTTGCGGTATCTTCAAAGAGCATTCTTGCCACTGACATTACTTGTTTTCAGGTTCCTGCAAAGATAATGCAAATGGTAATGGTTCCCCGTAGAGACATAGAAATGCAAACTGATATTTGCAAGAAATGGATTATTCTATATGACTTCTAGTTGTTAGTATTTCAGTGCTGTTCTAATAAAATAAGATCTCCTGCCCTGGGAGCAGCTGTGTTAAGGAGACTTTGGCTCCTCCAGTTGCAACAGGGTGCATCCCCAACTGCTCATCAATACCCCAAACTGGAACCAGAGCCTGAAATGCTCCATTTGTCCAGTGATAAAAGTGGTATTTCATACAAACCTCGTAAAACCTGCAAATTCTGTAGTAGCCAGATGGTGTCAGTCTTGTATTGAGGCTTTATAATTATTCTTCCCCCTGGAGCTCCAACAGAACATAATAAATTCTGCTGTTCACATTATTTTTTTCACCTGTACTAGTCTAATAAAAAAAGAAAAAGGAGTGACTTGCCAAAATCTACTGTGAGCAGGTCACATTCACTGTCCTTGAATTGCAGTGGGCATTTGCAGACCAGAGTGTAAAATCTGCATTTCCTTAAATCTGAGATGTCTTCTCTGAAAAAAATTCCTGACACATCTTCCTTGATTTTATTGTCATGATGACCAACTTTTCCAGAAATTCTTGTTATATAGAGGGACACAGGAAATAAATAGTTCTTGAAAGAATTTAAATGGTCTAAAACTTCTCAGACTTGGGAAAAACACAACTAAAAACAAATGCCAAAGAAACAGTGACTGGCAGTCTATTTTAAAAGTGGATACCATTAACAATAAAAAACCTCATATTATGCAGAGATGCAATACATCTCTAAAAAGGTAATTATTATATAATCCATTAGTTAATGCAAAAATTATCGGCTTTTGGGTGAGCTGTAAAATGGAGTCCTTGCCCACTCTCAGCCTTCAGAAGTACCTTGGTGCTTTGGCCAAGAGCTGGAGTGTTAACACAAGGGATCTGTCTAAATTTCATTTGGGTAATGCTATTTTGCCTAACTGACATTCACATATAATTTAGTTAGAAACATTATTATTCCCCACTTGTCTCATACTGCACAAAGCTGCTGCATTAAGAGCTGCTGTTGCCTTGGCAGAGGTTTAACAACCCAGGGACCAGCAAAGGGATTCCCGTCAGTACCCAAACAGTGTTTGTAGTCAGTGTTTTGGGAGTTTGGAATGAAAGTTCTCTATAAATAAATGTCCACAACCAAAGCCCTGTTTCAAATATGGCAGACACCTTGGAAGCGGTGGTATTTGCTAATGATGCTGCATCCCTGAGACTGCTGGCAATACTGTGGGAATTGGTTAACATCCCTGCCAGGCCCTGAATGAATAAAAAGGAAAACTTGTAAGAAGTCTCAAGACATACATAGAGTGTCTTTTCCTAAAGTGAATTTAAACTATTTCTTTAAAAAGCAGAAAAACAAAAACCAAACAATTTAGCTGTCCTCCGAAGTCTTTATGCTGCTTCAAATCTGAGTAGCTTCTGTCCCTCAAAACAAACTTCACAGGGTCACGTCTGTTCTTTAGGGACTGGGTAGAGGTTTGTATTGTGACTGTATTGTTTTTTAGACAGGATGTTTTGGAAGATGAATTTAGGAAAATTTCCCCATCTCCTCTGGAAGTTTACTCCCTTAGCTACATTCTCTGGAACTGGAGCGTTTTGTTTTCTATTCTTCATGTACATCATCATAAATATTGTGACTGCTGCTGCTTCGGGGAAAAGCCATCAGCTGCTCAGAGCACTGCTGTGAAGGACTCCTGTTGTGGCTGTCTAGTCTACAGTGCAGTGCTGAGATGGAAGAGGTGCTGGCCCACAGCAGCTAGCAGATAGTGATCCCAAGTAATGCACAGTCCCTACTGGCTTCTTGGTCTTCTGAAGGACCATGTATCCATAATATCATGGCCACGGCCACAGGATGAACCACCAACCCGTGCATGCTCCTGAGTGTACTGGGAGCTTTGCATTGTTCTCCTTATCAGGAAGGATGGAACTACTCTGCTCTGGTGGGGCAGAAAGTTAAGGTGCATAGGCAGAATTTGTTCAGAACTGGTTATGTTATTCTCCCTGCTGCTCTGGAGGGGCAGAAAGAAAATTGGTGATAAATAGAGTCTGTAAATATCAAAGCCTTGTGGTTGAATCCCATGGCTCAGTGTTGTACATGGTTCAATTCACAATAAGCTAATTCAGACCTGGAAAACCAAGACAAGCTCTCCAGTTCTCCCTCATGTATCTTGTCTCATTGAAATAAGTTTCTCTCTTCCAACAACGACTTCCATTCCACTCCTCCCTGCCACCCTTAAAATCATTATACCAGGCTTAGCATTCAGTTAGTCTTCTGCCTCATAAACATATCATGAAAAATCAGTGAATGCTGGTGCTATATGGCATACAGAGAAAAAGTGGCATTTTGTAAATAAGAGTATACAAAGCTTCACTTCCAGTGAGTAGCTCCCAGTTCATCATGCATGTTGCTATATAGAACCAGAGAAAATCCTGACTCACAGGCTATTGAGTTTATGATGCATTTTACATGCTATAAACTAAAAAGTACAACTTGTTTCCAAGTGAAAATAAATACAAAGAAAATCCATTATGCAGAATGGCAACTAGATGACTCTGACTTTCCCTTTTGCTGTGTTGGAGCTTGATTTCTTCTCCCAGGGGTGCTACTCTCAGAGTTATAATTGAGTAGTATTCTGTTTATGGTTTTGGTGGCTACATAGAAGTCTTAAGAAACCTTCATCTTTCTGTGTCATTTTTTCCATTCAGTTCATAAGCCTAAAAAGGGTTCTTCTGAACTCATTTGCACACTTGAAACTACGAGGAATTTAAACAAAGGGGTACATGATTTTTCTCACTTGCTGTGACACAATTCCACAATAAATATCTTCATTTCCATGCAATTTATCCGGATCTATGTGAGTATAAATTGAAGAAGAATTTGTCCAATAAAGATGCAGCTGATTTAGATGTTGGTTTAGCGTGGCTGGCATTAATAACCCCACTATGCTCAGAGATCCAGCCAGATATCTTCCAATTTAATTCCCCTTTTTAAAATGCTTATTTTTATATCCCTTGGTGGTAATACAGGTTGAAATGATGGGTTACCTTAGCTAGTAATGAGGGATGTATGATGACAGAAACCTCTGAAAGTGGAAGAGTGCTGGCTAGCACCGAGAATAGGAATACCATCCACACCCTGCGAGCTCCTGAATCAATGAAGACATAAGACATTTTCCAAAAGCACAGAACAAATTAGAAAAAGGCCTTTTATGCCCTTGTTTTTGCCAGTGCTGTAGAAAAAGGAAATTAGTAAATTGAAACAGCAGGCCCTTCCCAGAACAGGCTTTTCCTTATCACTAGAACATGCCGCACTCAGACATTGTTACATCTCAATTCACTTCTGGCTGTTGTGAGTCAGAATTAGCTTATCTGTGAAATTTTCATGTTTACTCAAGCTTTCAGCTTGATAGTGATGCACAGCTAATACTTGGATGGTGTTGCATTCCAGGAGATTTGTAAAGCAAATGAGAGAGAGAGAGAGAGAGAGACTTCTAATTATGTAAAGTTAGTTTTGGAACTTTACTTTCCACAACTATTACTATAAAACCTGAAAGCAGCAACTTCAGCTCCTCTCAGAGCCCTTTGTGCTCTGCTGGCAAAGCAGAGGGCCCCAGAGGCTTCCATAAGCAGCTAAGTGGGAATTTTGTTCTGTCTGCATGTTGCTTTCTATCTAGATCCTTTGGTGGACTGAGGAAGGAGACAGCAGATTTCCTGCATATTGTAGGATAGTTTCAATGGGGAAATCAGTGCGGCAGCCCTAAGACTCACCCAGATGACACAGGGGATGGGGTTGGTAGTAAACAGCCCCTTCAACAAGAATGTTGTAGAAAGTTTTTCCTCCTTTGCTACCACCTGGCTCCTTTCTATGCCTGTCTGAAAAAGTTAGGCGAGGAAACTCACATCTTCTATTAGAGAATTCTAAAGTCCTTCCAAGGAAATGTAGCATGATTTTCCTACCTAATGACCTTGGATAACCACATGTTTTAGTTTATTTGTTAGTATTTAAAGAAAGAAATCTTGCAGGAATTAATGGCTTCTCTAGAAAGACACAACTCTAGTGTCTTTTGTTTTTATAAATTCTCTTTTTATAGTATAATTCTGACAGCCTTGGAATTTCCAGGTGAACCTCGGGTTCCAAGTTGACTGGGTGCATATAAAGATACAGGGGAGAGATTTTTACTTTGAAATGATGGTGAGGCATTTACAACAAATTGCTTTGTGGCCTTGTTTATGTTATTTTATTTTATTTTATTTTATTTTAGCAAAGTATAATGGGCATGAATTTTGCTTGGTACATACAGAAAAAGCAAAAATAAGAGTGCCCTTTATTAAATGTTTCCTTGTGGTAATGGTGCAAACCATTTTGGGGATATTTTTCATTGTTTCTTCATATGTCCCGTAACGGATTTGTTTTCCCACCTTCAAGGCGTGGCTGAGCAATGAAAGCACAAAAGAATAGGCTCACTATTTTATTTTTCATGAGATCTGAAAAGGATAAAATAAATCAAAGAGGCCTCCTGTATAGGAAACTGTTAATCACAGCCTGAACCTCTGATTAACCATCTGAGGCAAGTGACAGATCAGCTGTGGGAGCACAGGTGAAGGTAATTCAGCTGTGCTCCCGGAAGGGGTGGAGCTTGACTCCACCTCTCCTAGATCCCATTTAAGGACTAACCAGCACTAAGGCAGCATCTCTTTTGGAGATTGCTCCTGTGTGGAGTTCCTTGTGGTGAGCATCCATCCTAGCTGTGAGCCTCAGTGTGGGTGAGTTATTCCTCAATAACCATTGGCTATCCATCTATTACAACCTTGTATAATTATGACTGTACAACAACTATACACCTCCTTTCCCATTCACAAGATGGGACATGCACGCGGAGTAAATTCAGATGGTAATCCTGGGGTTGTTTACTTGCTGACTATGGAATCTTTATTTGGCTTGTTCTATCTCAGTATTTCCAGTGGCATACCAGGCACAAATTCATTAATACATTAACTCTACAAATGGTAGTGTCTGGAGTTTCCTCTGGGTGACTTGGTACATACTGTTCTGTGTAGCTTACACTTGTATGTATGATGTTGTTCTCCAAATGCTCTGTTGTAGGAACACATGACTATTTCATTTTTTACGTAGCACCTTCATGACAGACCTTTAAGTATCAGCTACTGTTGGGGTGAAAGGGAAAGACAAACATGCAGCCAGTCCCATAGATTGCTGTCCATAAGTGCACTTGAACAATACATGCTTGTAAATCCAGGGTGCGTTTCCTCCTTCCCATACATCATAGGGGCACATTGATGAACTTACATGAGCATCAATAGTGTAGGACTTAATTGGTAAATACTATTATAAAAGGCAAGTTGCTGGATTGTATGATGTTGATGCCAGAGCATTCTGAAGGATCTCATGGAACGGTGGTTTGTTGGTGTTGTTTTGCTTTTGTTGTTGTTATTTTTGCTATTTGTTTGTTTGTTTTCCATAGAGTACTCCGTTCAGTATGCCATGCAGTACCTAAGAGACGTGGAGTGTGGAATAATGCAAAATATGTTGAAGAGCATGAGAGTATTCCTGTTTTGAATAAGTGAATAGTAAGTCTACATTGGCGAGGAGGTCTTTCCTTCGATTACTGGTCTGGCCCATGGGAACAATGAGTTCCCCATGTTCCCTGTCAATATCCTACCTCTCAGTCTTCCTAAAGAATACTTGCAAATTCACTAGGTAAATAAAGAGAACTAAATCAACTAGGAGTTATGCATGTACCCTCCTGCCTGCTACCCTAACTCTCTCTTAAGAACTTCATTGCTGTGGAGCTGGGAAACTTCTGATATTTAGCACTAGTCATTAATGTATGCTGAGGATGACAGCATGTCTAAATCTTGATGCTTATTCTCCTTTTCTAGAAATGCACAATTACCAGTTTGCTTTGAAGATTCATGCTGTTCTTTCTATACATACATGAAAGAGGAGGGTACAGAAAAACTTCTGCAGCACTGCTAATTACAGTATAAGTCTAGGGAGACGAGTCTGTGAGGGTTTGAACTTTCACTACCCTAGATGAGCTATTCTATAAAATATCACAGTATCAGAAAATGCTTTATCTTAAGCCCAGTGCTGCATACCAGTGATATGTTTGGTCTAAGAAAGCATAATGCTAGAGAGGCTGGGTGAGATTCAGGTTTCTCTCTCCCCTTTGAAAATGGATATTAATGAGTTTGAGACAAATGCCGCCTAAGGCAAAATGGTAGACAATCAGAAGAACCTCTGAGTCATATTATGTAGTAGCTGTTTCCTAGTTCACAGCCTCAGAGGCAACCAGGTCTTTCTTCTGTACCATGTGAGGACCACTATTTAGAAAACATCCACTTAGGAGGAAAAAAAAAAAAAAGAAAAAGGGGAAAAAAAGTACAGTAATGAGAGATTTATACAAGTAATAGATTATCACCTCAGAGTTTGAGAATGGGTGGCCAGTTTTTCATAGAATCATTGAATTGTTGAATCACTCAGGTTGGAAGGGACCTCAAAGATCATCAAGTCCAACCACAGCCTAACCATAGTACCCTAACTCTAACAACCTTCTGCTAAATCATATCTCCGAGCACCACATCCAAATGGCTCTTAAACACATCCAGGGACAGTGACTCAACCACCTCCCTGGGGAGCCTATTCCAATCTTTAACTACCCTTTCTGTAAAGAAATGTTTCCTAACCTCCAACCTAAATTTACCTTGGTGCAAATTGAGACCATTTCCCCTCGTTCTGTCACCGGTGAGAAGAGACCTGCCACACTCTCACTGTAAGCACCTTTCAGATACTGGAAGAGAGTAATAAGGTCTCCCCCCTCAGCCTCCTTTTCCCCAGACTAAACAGCTACAGCTCCCTCAGCCTCTCCTCATAGGGCTGATTTTCCATGCCCTTCACAAGCCTCATTGCCCTTCTCTGGACCTGCTCCAGTGCCTCCATATCCTTTTTGTACTGAGCTGCCTAAAACTGAACACAGTACTTGAGGTGAGGCCTCACCAATGCCGAGTACAGGGGCAGGATGACTTTCCTGGTCCTGCTCACCACTCCGTTCTGATACAAGCCAGGATGCCATTGGCCTTCTTGGCCACCTGGGCACACTGCTGGCTCACATTCAGCTGACTGTCCATCAGTACACCAAGGTCCCTTTCCATCAGGCAGCTTTCCAGCCACACCTTCCCCAAGCCTGTAGGGTTGCCTGGGGTTATTGTGACCAAAATGCAGGACCCGACACTTGGCCCTGTTGAAACTCATGCCATTAACCTTGGCCCATCAATCCAGTCTATCCAGGTCCTTCTGCAGTGCCCTTCTCCCCTCTGGCAGATCAACACTCCCTCCCAACTTGGTGTCATCTGCAAATTTACTGATGGTGCACTCAATCCCCTCATCAAGATCATCAGTGAAGATGTTAAATAGAAGTGGCCCCAGCACTGAGCCCTGGGGAACACCGCTCGTGACCGGCCACCAACTGGATTCAACTCCATTGACCACAACTCTTTGGGCTTGGCCATCCAGCCAGTGCTTCACGCAGGGAAGCGTATGCCCATCCAGACCATGGGCAGCCAGCTTCTTCATGAGAATGTTATGGGGGACAGTGTCAAAGGCCTTACTGAAGCCCAGGTAGACCACATCGACAGCCTGACCCTCATCCACTAAGTGGGTCACCTTGTCATAGAATGAAATCAGGTTTGTCAGACAGGATCTACTGTTCATAAACCCATGCTGACTAGGCCTGATCCCCTGGTTGACCTTTAATTGGTCCACGATGGTTCCTAAGATTATTTGTTCCATAACCTTCCCAGGCACCAAGGTGAGACTGATAGGTCTGTAGCTACCAGGATCTTTCCAGCCCTTTTTGAAGATGGGAGTCACATTTGTCAGTTTCCAATCCACGGGGACATCCCCTGTTAGCCAGGACTGCTGAAAAATGATGGAGAGTGGCTTGGCAACCACATCCGCCAATTCCTTCAGCCCTCTAGGGTGCAATCCATCTGCCCCCCCCCCCCCCCCCCCCAAAAAAAAAAGGAAAAGGAAAGATTTGTGCTGTTTAAATAAATATTTGGTGAATTTATCTTATTTTTCACATTCATCGATAAAGTTTTATAATATCATGCTGCAGCAGAGTGTATAGAAAATCTCACAACTTTTTTTTACCAAAATAAGCTTTCTAAACTACAGAATATTTAAGATGACATTTTTTTAAAACTCTTTCCATCAATACAAAATAGATAGTGAAGTGATATCATTTTGAATTGGAAGTTTGGTTGACAGGTAAAATTGGATACTTTTAAATCCAAAAATATTTAATTGGAAATTACCAGAGGAAATTTAAATAAAATAAACAAGGGAGTCATATCTGAGATTATCTACAATAGGGTTTTTTTTGTTTGTTTTGTTTTCTTTTCTTGTCAGCTTGATTCAGAAGATTCTGTGGAACAGTGTGCACAACACTTTCCAAGTTGTTGCTGAGTTTGCAGTTTCAATAGCAATTGAGATTTCTGATTATGATCCAAACCTGGTGAGGCAGAATCAACTTTGTCATAAATTCTAATATACCAAGGTAAAAAATGGTTTTAATGCTAAATCCAATATTTAAGTATGAGTAAAACTCCTAATGTCTTGTTATCTCACGGTGTTGCCAATGGGGAGGGACTTCATAGAATGTGCTAATATAAAAGGTAAACTGAATATGCTAATGTAAAATCAATTAAATGTCAAGAGAATTGGGTGGTTTTCTCCACGAAGGTTTAAATAATTCATTTTCTTTCTCCCATTTTTTGACATCTCTGTCCAACTCATGCAAATGTGTAGGCTGAGAAGACATTAGGTAGGCAGCCAATTAAAACAAGCCTTCATAAAAGAGCAGGATGATTTTTCAGGACAAGCAGCAATATTTTGTGAACACCAATATAACTTCCTAAATGTCTCACAGATGCAGCCTGAAAGAAATTGCATCCCCCTCCCTCCAAAAAATATCTTAGCCACATCAAAGAAGAGACCATCTGGAGCCTTATTCACTTTGGGGGATGCTGAGTTAATTGAGTGAAAGTCCAAATATCTCTTTAGGAAAGAAATGCTAAAGGATAGCATTAGACTCAATAGTGATTTAAACTAATTTGTCTCCAAACGAATTTGATTCAGTACTGCTGTTACTAATTAGCTGTATTATCACCATACCAGGAATCCTAGTCATAGATCAGAGCTCATTTTGCAAGAAATTTGCTAGGTACTATTATGTGGATTTACACTAAAAAGTCAGTCAAAATCCAGTAATATTTCAATAATAAAATCAATGTAATTATTTACAAACATTTTCTGTTAGATAAATTTCCCCTGGCAACTTCATTTTCATACTTGAGCAGATAAGGTTGTTCACAAAAATAATATGCACAAAGGCTCTGAAATTATTTCAGAATTAAGACATACAACTATCATTAAAATAATAAAAATAATGTTTCCAGTCAGATGTCTACATGATGCTTTGAAAATTGAAGGCCAGTGGCTGAAGCATCAGAATATCAGGGACTTTTATCCAAGTAATTTTCATTAGATTTTGCATAAGATAGAAAAATCAACAAAGTGTTACAAAGAGGGGGCTGGGGATGAAACACATATCAGGTCATTAGTCAACACATTGCCCAATACTTTTCAGTCTCCTCATTCAGGATCAGGGCAATTGGGCAGGATACAATTTCAGCAAGTTTGGAGATTGTATGAGACTGGGAAGAGTGCTCGATGGACCAAGTGGGTGTTCTGCCATCCAGAGAGATTTCAGCAGGCTGACCAAACAGGCCAAGAGGAACCTAATGAATTTTAGGAAAAGGGAAACTTCAAGTCCATACCTATGAAATACTGCATACTAGTGTAGTCTTGGGGTTGACTGACTGGAAAGCAGCTTGGCAGAAAAGGATTTGGTATTCCTCATAAACACCAAGCTGATCAAGATTCACCAGTGAGTCCCCCTCTACTCTGCCCTCATGAAGCACCACTTGAAGCACTCTAAAGGATCTGGAATTGCTAAGCATTGGGTAGACTGTACTCTTTCCAATTCATGCGAAGTTCATACAAAAATAAATAGGATTTAGAAACCTAAATATATTTGAGAATCTATGTCTTATTTCTTCTGAGTGATATCCAGTAACTGGCTTAGGAAAGCAGTCTAAGAATTATATTGCATTGACAAATTTTAATTCAGAAAATTCAGTTTCATCCTGCAGATTGTAAAAGCAGATTGTTAGCAGCAGAACAGGAATTAAGAGAGCTAAATTCAGTTCTCTTCGCTGCCTGAGTATGTTTTAACTAATAATACTCATCAGCTCCTAAAGGCTGCTGTGTGTGGGATTCTGCTCTTTCTTATGCTAAAGATGTTCTTAGAAAATCAAGAATATTTTCTCCAGGGAAAGAATACTGACTCTGTAAAATGAATAGAGCAGTTAGAGCTTTCAGTCAGAGAAAGAGAACATCTCTAGTAGCCAAAGAACCTCCTACTACAGTGTTTCCTACAGTAGTCTGAATGCAAAGTAAATTCAGTTTTGCCATTCAGTTCTTGCAGACTTCCAGACTTTCCAGAACTGAAAGAGTCACTTCTTAACTTGTTTGGGGAAAGGGAAGCTACTCATTGGAGGCACTTATGTCATCTTTCTCCTGCCACTTCATAGAGTAATAGAATAGAATCACAGCATCATTAAGGTTGGAAAAGATTGTTAAGATCATCTAGTCCAACTGTTGACCCATCACCAACATGTTCACTAAAACATATCCCCCAATGTAACATATACCCTATTCTTGAAAACTTCCAGGGATGTTGACTTCACCGCTTCCCTGGCCTTATTCTTCAGATAATGAATTTGTCTTTTTTATCACTTGAATATTTTCAGGCAAGAACTGTGATCTCTTCTGTGTTTTGCACATTGCCTAGTATACAGCCAGTATAGTGAGAAATATGAGGACTTAACAATACAACTAATACAAAGAAAATCAAGAAGGTACCTACCTGAGGTCCACTGGTGAAACCTTCTTTCTCCCAGCTCAGCTTTCCTCAAGATCTGGAAAGCATTGCTGTGCCCATATGTTCTGTTGAATAGCTGCAGTCCTAGTCTGCTTGTAAGACTGAAGGACCATTTGGACTGCAATAAGTACGCCTGTGAAATAACACTTGGGCACGTGAGTGGGAGGTTAAGTAGATAGGTTTAATCCTGACCAGAGATCAGAGAAAAGGTAATGTCATCTTTCCACTTAAACTCAAAATTCTATTTTAATAATAACCTAGAAAAGGCAAAGAGCTGTGACACTTACAGAAAGGTTTGTTCAGGAACTTTGGGTGTTAAAGGACAAGCATTTTAATCTTTGGGCTCACATAGACTGTGTAAATACCATCTAACTACATATCTTTTATAGAACAGGGAGGATAGAAGATGAAAGAAAGACATTAAAAAAAAAAAAAGAAGAAGAAGAAAAACGAAAGGATTGTATATAAAGAAGGATTGTAAATGAGGTGCGACATAAAGAGAGAAGAGGAAAATGGAGGAGAAAGGTGAACCAAGAGAAAGAAAGATTAAATGTATGTCAGAGCAGCAATGAGCAGAACTGATGTAGGAAAGGAGTCAATCATAGAAAAATTAGGAATATAAAATTAGAAAATAAGTAATAGAAATTTGAAGAGGAGATGAATATAGATATCATGAATATAGTTATCATGAATCAGAGCCTGTACTTCAACTGATGTAATTTTAGATGCCAGAATTAAAGGAGATTATATTCACTTTAGTATGTGAAAAAGCATATATTTTTTGGAGGGCAGGGGACTTTAGGGATCATATTAGAAATATAAGTATTTGTAGGAAATATAATTTTCACAAAAGTTGGGCTGTGCTATATAGTACGATATATTGCTTTATAAAAAAAAAATGCCAAATTGGAATAAATTACATTGAACTACCATGTAGAAATTAGAAAAAGAAAACACAAAATTGATACTTTATGACACAGGCAGAAAGGAAAAATTTTATGTATGATACAACTCTCAAATCTGTGGAAATTATTGTGACTGGTGTCCAGTCCTTATTTTATACATTATTCCCTGTAAAGGATGATGTCACAGATGGATTAGTTCTAATCCTGGGTGAGAAAGCCTTGTGATGGCTCAACAAAGAGAAGAAAAGAAGGAGATAAATCAGCTTAAAGTCAGGCTTTATAGAATCAGCATTTTGCATATGTGGTCATACTCCAACAACACACATAGTTTCTGATGAATCCCAGTCTATGACTTTCCTGTTACCGACTCCCATTTTATTGTGCTGCTGCCCCAGCTTTTGGCTGCCACTAACACAAAATAGGAGACCACGCTCCACAATCAATAAGTGGAAAATTTTAATTAACAGCAGAGCTCTCTGCAACACGTAAGTCTCATAGTGGATCGATCAGTTCAAATGGATAAACTGCTTAACCAGGACAGGCCTTCAGTTGTAGGCCTTCAGTTATTATGTATTATAAAATGTGTCTGCTAGACGAAACAGTTTTAATTATCAGGTTCCTTTGGTAGCCTTCAAACCTTCCAGATAGCAGAAGGACTTGCATAGTATTAAATCACCATATTTGTAGAGTCTCCTTCTCTGGAGATATACAAGACCTGTCTGGATGCCTACCTGGGAGCTTTGTTGTAGGGAACCTGCTTTAGCAGGGGGTTGGACTTCATGATCCCCAGAGGTCCCTTCCAACCCCTACAGTTTTGTGATTCTTTGATTTATAGAACATTTAAATTAACCTTTATTGGAAAAACACCAGAATTGTGTTTGGGTAGGAAGCAAATGGAAAATTACTTTGCAGCTCCTCATAGCTCTGACAGATATTTCCTCATTTATTTATTTTTGAAAGTATTACAGCAACGAGTGATAGATGTTGCATAATTGGTTAGTTTATTTTTCAGGAAGGTACCATTTAAAATTCTTCTTAAGGTTTGAAGCAGACTAAAAAATGATGACTTCAGAGATATATCTCAGTGCGATGATTCTTTATTTACACTTTCGTTTTTAGCCTCAGAAAAGACTGCCTCACTGAAAAGAGTTGTTTAGGTAAAGCAGATTTTTCAAGGACTTGCAGATTTACTTCCAAAGCTTTCTAAATGGCAAGGGGGCTGTTATAACAAACATCTCTGTTTTGAAAATTCCAAATTAAAACTTTAAATAGGAGGGCTAAATCTGTCCCAGACACAAGTCCTCTAACATAGATGCAATAGTAGGTAAGAATTTGATTCATTCTTTTCAGTGCAATTACTCAACTTTGTAATGACTGTTACAAGACATGAAGGTGTAAGAAAAGAGTACAGAAAGGATAATCTGACAAAAAATATGAATGAGAAAAATAACATTTTCCCCACTTACAAAGTGTAAAATTATAGAATATTTCACAACTATACAAGATTTACCAACAGAAATATTGTATAAACTGTAAGAAATGTATGTATAGAAATAAAAAATAGTTTTTATCTGACAACCCTTTGTCAGCCTTTACTCAACAGCTTTGACATCCTAGTCACTTCCCGGTGGACAGTTGTCAGTCCAACTGTCAAAGCCACCTCCCAACAGGAATGGTTTTTAATAGAGCTGTTTCGGGTCTCAGCCTGAAGACATGAGGGAATCCCTGCACCCTGGGCATTTGGAGAGGAAGTCAAACTGTCCTTGAATGCTCTCCTGACAGAAATAATAGTCAGTCAGTCTGGTAACTGCTGATACTTTCTTCACTACAGAAAATTCTTCTGGATCTTCCCTTCCCTTCCCTTCCCTTCCCTTCCCTTCCCTTCCCTTCCCTTCCCTTCCCTTCCCTTCCCTTCCCTTCCCTTCCCTTCCCTTCCCTTCCCTTCCCTTCCCTTCCCTTCCCTTCCCTTCCCTTCCCTTCCCTTCCCTTCCCTTCCCTTCCCTTCCCTTCCCTTCCCTTCCCTTCCCTTCCCTTCCCTTCCCTTCCCTTCCCTCTTATAAAACCTTAGATTGTTGAAACTTTCACCCGATGAAGGAAGATAAAAGAAGAAAAACACTTTAAAATAAGTAGTATCACAGAATGATCTGGAAGAGATTTTGGAGCACTGATTCTTAAAAAATAAATCAAAACAAGGGCTGATCTGCCAAAAGAGTTGCAGTTGATTTAATACAAATCTGAGGAAGTTCTGGAGAAACTTGGGTGCAGTTAAGCATACTGATCATCCACAAATCCAATGCTCAGCAGCAGATAAGACAATATAGTTACCTAAACTCACCAGAGGCCTTTTTGTTTTATGTTAAATACTACTATTATGCGAATCAGTTCTGTGCAGCCCATCTCAGATTGCCCCCATGTGAGAAACTCAGCAGCTGGTTCAACACTTGATCAGGTTTCAAAAATAGGATTTTTTCCAATCAGTCTCTTTTTAAGTTCTAAAATACCCTCAGAATATTCTGAGCAGTAGCTGAGAATGGTGTACTGCTTGTAAAATGCAGTTAGGCATATTTTTTGAAGGAACCAGAAGGTAACTTGTGAATTGCCTCATAATATGGCAAGGGTAGCATTTCTAATACTTGCAAAAACTGTGAAATTTGGTCACTAGGCTTTGTAGGAAATTGTTCTAAATCCCTCTGTCAGATCCCATATCCTTCAATTGATGCCCAGGCAATCCTACCCTCCATATGCTATGAGCCCTGAATTTGTTTAAGTTCTTTTCAGCACATTGCTAGCTTTAGTCTGCTTTTCTTTTTTGGATAGACCAACATTGAGCTAACTATAGTTATCCAGTCCATAATTCATGGTTATTTACAAACCACTTGATACAGAAGTCACAGCACATATTTGTGTTGGCTGATAATCCCTTGTCAATGATGGATGAAGATCAGGTGTCATGTCTGATTGTTTTGGATGTGTCAGTTGCCTCCAGTAATGTTGACCATGAACTGACCTGCACTCTTGCACTCTGGAAGCAAGGATGAACTGGATGAGTAGTAAAGCTCAGAGTTTGTTATGTGCAAAGTTGGGCCCTGAAGCATGTCAGCAGTGGGTTGAGGCAGGGATCTCTTGTATGGTAAAAAAAAAAAAAAAAAAAAAAAAAAAATTAAAAAAAATAAAGGTGATTCTTCACAGCATTTTTTGTTAATATGTTTATCTATTAACACTTTGATAATGCAGCTTTAGCACTTATCTATGTCTCTGCTTGCCTGTCTTAAAAAGATGTTGCAAGTTTAGGCAAAACATGTTTTACAAGTATTTTCTCCCACAGCATTTTGTCTTTAACTCATAGTTTGCCTTTAGCCTACACTGCAGGGGTCTCTTTCATACTTCTTATTCCTATTCAAATAAAAGAGAAGGAGAGAAAGGAAGCCCTCTACTTTTCTACCTCCGCTTCTCTATTCTGCGTGGGACAGCAGAGATGTTATTATGAGTTGCCTCTGGGTTACAGAAGCAAAACTATCTTCAGTCCACATGAAAACAACTGCCGCTGAGATGTGGGTTTAAGCAACATCTCTGTGTAAAGTTCTTCTCAGAAAGTCTATGTGAACCACCAGGCTGCACCACAAGATCATGTCAGGGTCTAGGGATGTATAGAAGACATTGCATTCCAAGGTGAGCAAGGCATGTCTGGCAGCGATGGCACAGTCTGGAAGAAGCCGAATGCTTGATCCAGTTCCCATGGTAAAATGTGTTACGCTCTGTCAGCTCAACCATGGAATGAGTCCATGTTTATACAACTAGCCCGGTGCAAATATGAGATAAATAAACTTCTCTACCTTATATTCACTAGCCTTCAGTAGTCAGAGAGGGAGGTAATTAGGTGAAGAGACAGTTTAATAATTAATAGCAAATGCTGATCTGTGCAACATAGGAATCTGAGGTAAGCACAGTGTGGATAGGAATTTTTGCCTTTTACAAAGGGGTACAGTAGAATAATTTTCTGTTTCTTGTAAACATCCACTTACGTTTCAGCAAAGACAGAAGGCCTTTAATCTTTACTCTATACATGGCATACGAAAACATGCATTAGTAAGACAGAGTTAAATCGATGTCCTCTACCAAGAGAAACAAGGCATTCCCTCCCGACTTGCATACATCATACTAATATCTCTAGCTCCTTGCTGGAGAGGAAAAAAGAACAAATAATAACGTGGTTGATTACACAATCCTGACATTTGTCCATTTGTTTTTGCTTTTTTTGGATCCTCCTTAGCCAAAGAAAGTCATGAGTGTCAGGAAGCAGTTGGGTTTCCCTGAGGGACCTGAACTACAGCCGTGCCACAGCCAAAAGCTTCAGCCACTTGGACAAAGTGTTGTCTTGGCCCTCCATAAACTGTTCCCAGGGCTTCAAAATATTTAATGATTAGACCAGGATTGTTTATAGTAGGGTGGCAGCTACACTCACGAATTTCTTTCTTTAGTATGCACTGTTTCAAATCTGTGCAACGCTTTACACGTGGTGATAAAGCCAATAGAACATTGGTCATGGTGTCCTGCTGTTTATAAACTATAACAGTTTCTGTTTTGAAATTTCTAGTGTACTGAAGATAGATGCATTTCATCTGGCTTGCTGTTAGAAAAAGAAAAGATTACTATGGGCAATTAATTACAGTAAGACTAGCCTATTATCTGGCCTCAAATTTGTCCTGTAGTCCTAGAGTGCTCCACCCCAGCCTTTGTTCAGCTCCATCCCTGAACTTCTCTACCAGCCGTTGGTGAGCACCTCTGTGTTTTTTTTTCTTTGAGACTTCTACACAAAGCACCAGAGGCAGGTGCAGGAGACAGACACAGCTGCCTACTTTTGTTTTAACATCAGTGTCATTTTTCCCCTTTGTAGAGTATTTCCAAAATTTGTTTTCCTTGGTAAAATGAGAACAGAGCGATGTCCCAACTATCTGTAAAGCTAAATTTTTCTTACATTTTTCACCATAAGGCTGTGTTCTTTCTCCAAATCATTCTACAATTCTATGATCTCCCTCTCTATTCCAGAGTGGTGATACACTGGAACAGACTGTCCAGAGAAGCTGTGAGTGCCCCATCCCTGGAGGTGCTCAAGGCCAGGTTGGATGGGGTCCTGGCCAGCCTGAGCTGGTGAGTGGCAGCCTGCCCATGGCAGGGGGGTGGAACAGGATGGTCTTTGAGATTCCTTTCAATCTAAGCCATTCTATGACTCTATGATTCTTTTTGGTTCAGTTTTGTTTTCCATTATTCTACAAACCTCTGTGGCTTGAGACATCAACGATTGAGTTTCATTTACACAGGTAAGCTATGGGAGGAATATTACCACAGCATCTAAAATCCCAATTTATAAGACAGAACACAGCTCCTCCCTCTATTCAGACAGGATTTACAGGTATTTTGCTATTCAAGCATATATGTCCCTTTGATTTGCAAATGAAGGGCTGTCTATATTATTAATAGTGCTGTCACTTTGACTGGTACAAATTCAACCTATTTTTTTTTGTCAGATTAAGAGTTGGCTTTTCAATTTCAGAGTTTCCTGTTCTCCTCTTCCATTGCACTGAGCCAAAGAACTGCCCTAGAAGGAACCTCATTACATCTACTGTTTACTTAAAACCCCTTGACATGGTGGGATCAGAATATCTATCTCTCTTATTTTCTTCTCTAGATAATAGCCAGGTAGTACTATTACCCTGAGAAAAGATTTTACCAACTAGTGTATAAGGCTGTTGTTCTGGGATGAGTTTTTAATCATCATTTATGTCATTTTTTTTTTATGTCTGGTACACAGTATTCCCAATTACTACTCAGCCAAGAGAGAAGTTCTCTCCTGAAGAAGCACAGGTGTAGGAAAACAGACTGAATCCCTGCTCAGCTTCAGATTTGCTGTCATGCAGATTCATTCATACAGTCTTTATTTTAGCTCC
Organism: Alectoris magna; assembly: GCA_030625065.1. Lineage (NCBI taxonomy): Eukaryota > Metazoa > Chordata > Aves > Galliformes > Phasianidae > Alectoris > Alectoris magna. The sequence continues at coordinate 179,529,096 of CM060560.1, read as the reverse complement.
CGAGCTGCAAAACAGTGATAATACTCTCCCCCTTTGTAGCCCATGTTCAGGCACTGAAACATGCGAATAACCTTCCCTGGAGTACCTGTGGCAAGGATAGAAGTGACAACCATACTCATGCTGGAAGCTTGCATGGATATCTCTATCACAGCAGGAAAGCTAGGCTGCACTGTATTTTGATTAAGCTGTATGCAAATACAGGAAGTTTTAGATAGATAGTTCAGGCAGTTGTTTCTATATCCTCCAGGGAATAGGTGGTGAACAGTCTGGTGTAGCAACAGTAATATGTCCTAGAGCTTGAAAATTGCTGAGGGACTTAAAAAATTATATAGTCTCAGAAGTGCCAAACAAAATCTTGAATAAAGAATATATTCTGGCCTCACTCATATGCAGAAAACCTATCTCTAGCCCTCAAAGACAGTGCAGTGCAGTTAATAAGTCAATTAACAGCTCAACTCCAAAACTTCCTTCTGGTTTGGGGCACTTCCCATTGAAAGAGTTGGAAGAAAGATTACGAAAGGAAACTCTACATGTAATGTTTGAAAAAATGCCCTTGCTGCAAATGAATTATAGATGCTGCATTTGTAATATGAGCAGGTCTCATCCTCTATCAAAAATACGATTTGCCATACCATGCAGGATTGCTTGGAGCATTCTGGAAGGGCAAAGGGGTAGAGGGTACCCGTTCTTGAACTCACACGGTACTGCATTTTCTACATTTAAAGGATAAAGAGATCGTGCCACCCATTATCTCCCTTTACAGGCCTAAAAGCACCTGGTCCAGATTGACTAATCAAAGGCTCTACTTCATGAGTATTCCATGTAAGGATAGGCTTCAATTTCATCAAGTCCAGACTGACCTCACATGCAGGATGGTGACCACAGGCTTACAAACAAGAAGTAAGAGCCAAGTGTTTACAGACTGCAGTGTACACTGGTCTGGGTGCCGTATCAGCCCGACTTCAGTCACATTGCCCCTCTGCTATTGTGCTGATGCCATGTAATGATGGAGAATGGACTCCTTTAACAAGAGTCTTGATTTCTGTAGCATATGGACAGTGAACTTTTCTGGTCCTCGTGTAAGACTGCCCATCTATAGTCTAATCCACGTGTATTTCATAGACCCACAGGTTAGAGAGGGAACAGAGTAGCTGGTGGCCAAGTACTCAAAGTGGCTTTCTGATATGATAATTATTAAGTCAGACTGATAAAACATGGGTGAACATTTACTATGGATGTATTTTCTAAGTACATTCAAAAACAGTGGCAAGACCTATCTTCAAAACACATGAATATGCAGAACTTTTTTTTTTTTTGTAAGTGAAATATCTAAAATGTAAGTAATAAATATCTAAAATGCACAAGTAATCTTTTTTTTATTGTTTGTTTAAATTTGTGTTGCTCTTTGAGTATTTAACATTTCTTCTGAGTCTTCCCGTTCAACAGAAATGTTAAAACTGAAACAATGAAGCAAAACCACGGATCCTAATAAATTCAAAGATTGGCTATGGTTTCATTAGTACAAACAGTAACTGTAGGAAAAGAAAGGACTAAGGTTATAAGGAATAAGAAATGCTAAGATTATAATTATAAACTAGAAAAAGTATTTGGTCATTTTTTGTTAACTAGCACACATCTGCTACTCTGCTTGATGATAATTTAGACCACAGTCATGTGAATTCACTTTAAAAAAACTTGCTTGTTTGCTAAAGAACCTCCTAATGACCAACAGCATGATATTTCCAAGAACAGATCAGCTGAATGTCTATATTAATTTACTATCCTCAGTCCACCTGGAATAGGCCAGTAGCTGATTAAACACACACCGAGGACTAATCAATAAAGAGCCAAAACTTTGATCTAGTTGGTGCTGTTTCTGATTACATAAAGTAATGCTCTTAATGAAACTTGGTTCTCCTGCTTTCAACTGTAAAATCCTGTCTTTCAAATGGTTGCTTATTAAAAACATTACAAAACAGCAGTGAAAAGTTGTTCTTGTTTACTTGCTTCAAACAATGCAATAGCAATTTTCTATTTTAACTGGTTTAAGCTTTTGTTTAGAGGTTCTTACATGTGACATAGAAGTCATGCTTTGATTCTTCTGTCAATAACAAAAGGTATTATTTCTTAAAGATACAGCTGACTTCTATTTTGTAATGTCAAATAGGGCGAATTTGTGTCCCAGTGTCACAACATCTGATTGCTGAATACTCTGAGGACTGAATTCTGGCTTCATCTGATAAAGGAAGCAGCTGTCCAAAAGCTTCAGCTGCCAGAGGACAAAGCAAGGCTAACACTGGGCACTGCATGCTCTTAGTCTGCACTGATCCTACCTCATGTATGTGTATTTTATTTTCTTCATTGCAATCAAACACACCAGTTCACAACCTCTGAACACACGCTGATTTCAGCTGTCTAAATTGATTTTAATTGACTGCCACTCCAAACTTCACTGTAGCTGTAAGTGCCTTCTCACAGACCAGTATTTCAGTTACCTCTTTATAGTCCTTTGTAAATACCAGTTGAAACAAATGAATCCTTTACTGGTTTTAAGCTATCTGCTGTAAAGGATGGCAGGGTGTTCCGGAGTCTCCGGGACTGTGTCTGCTGTAGAGAGCTGAAACGTCACTGGGGAACAGATTGCCCAGAGAGGTGATGGCTGCCTCATCCCTGCAGACACTCAAGGTCAGACTGAACCGGGCTCTGAGTGCCCTGTTATAGCTGTAGGTGTCCCTGTTCACTGTAGGGGAGCTGGGCTAGATGACCTTTAGATGTCTCTTCCAACTCAAATGATTCTAGGATTCTGATTTGAGGATGGAAGTGGAAATTCACCCTTCCTCACCAGCATTAAGTTTAGTTTGTTCTGACTGGACTTTGGACTCTTGCTAGTTCTTTCCTTCTGGTGTCCCCACAGTTTGGGACAGACCAAACTGTTCTCCATTAAAAATAATAACAAAAAAAGCCACTTTCAAAAACTTTCCATACTTTACTTCTCATCACTCTCCTCTTTCATTCCAGACATACAGTAGACAAAAATACAGATAGATTTAGTTATAGAAGGGATACTTTCTTTGCACCCTCCACATCTAGTTTCTGGCTCACCTAGGTTAGAGTCCTGGCTGGAACACCCCAGAACTCCTTGTTGATTTGTTTCTTCAAGAAGCATTAGCCATGGGCAGGGACAGGAGTGAGAAAGGCAGATGGATTCTGCTTCTTGCCAGAATTACCAGCCTTTTTTCCCCAGTGACTCTCATCTGCAAGGTGATGCAAGAGTTCTCAGGAGACATGAGTGAATGTGTTTTCCCTTCCTGTCTTTCAGCTAACAGTTACCTAGATGTAGTAAGGAGGATATGCAACAGTTTAGTAAAGAAATAACCAAACTATGTTTACTGTTCCTGCAGGCATACTTTGCTATCTGTGCTCCTGGAAGGTGTAGTAGTTAGCAAGCCTCTAAATGCAGACAGGGACAATGTAGGCTATAGGGAGATCAGAGATGCAGAAAAAAGATCCTTAGGATTGTCAATCAGCTGGAAGAGAAGCTGACATTCCACAAGCTGAGTTTCTAGCAGCTAAGGAAGCTGATTAAAATGCTGATGTATTGTTTAAAACACACTTGAATATATGACATGGGTAATGAACTGAGATTTTGGTTGGTACCTCACTTTACAGTACAAGATTTGTACTGCCATGCTCTGGTGGCTCTTTCAGTCCTGAGTGGGCCACCATTCTAGAAATGTTCATCAGTTCATAAAAGCCTGCATATATAATAGAAAATTTTTAGTGCACATTTTCTTGGTGCCTATTTCTGATTTGTTGTATTTTCATCCTAGTCGTCATCACCATCATTTATCTTCTCATCAATGCCAATTAATTTAATCACAGATGAAGAACAGAAAAGTGGGATCATGGCAACTGTTAGAAGAACAAAGATGTTTGTTAGTAAACATTAAATGCTTTACAACAAAACTCCCAAGTGACAGGTAGAGTAGCAACAGAATCACAATAACTGTGTTTTACACTATAATAACAGGGTTATATATTATAACTGTGTTACAATAGAACTTGGGCAACCCTTGTCTCCAGATCAAAACACTTCTGGGCATCCACAGTAAAAATTTCTAAGCATAGGTCCATGGGAACTTTGTGTTCTGATTTCAGTGCCATATTTTATTATTAGGTTTTTGTTGCTGGTTTATTGTTGTTGTTGTTTGTTTGTTTGTTTGTTTTCTTTCCCTGGGATTCTTTTCTGGTACTTCTGAGTAAGACTTACACAGCTCAGTAATACGCAATCAGTCAAAATGGAATTAGGGTATTAGGCCTTCCTCAGCAGGGGGAACCTTACATCTTCCCTTCAGTAAGTAGTAAGCCAACAATCTTCTGGGATACCACTTTTCTTCTTATATTTACACTGACAAAATCCGGTTCACTTCATAAACAACAATGTTGGTTTAATGAGGCCCTGAAAACTACTAGGAACTTAAATATGAACTTATGTTACCCTCCTCCTACACCCCACCCCCCAAAAACAACAAGAACAACAAAAACAACAAAAACAACAACAAAACCCCCCAAAACCCAACCAAACAGACAAAACAACCTAAGAAACAAACAAAAAAATTAAGGACATTTTATTTTCTAAACATAGTCTAAAATATAGAAAAGTACAGGTATATCCTACCCATGTAAAATTAATATACAGTATTTTCATAGAGGTTTTTGTAAATGAAATTGACAGGCACATTTGCATAGAACTGGTCATGTTGTATTAAAATGCTTTACAAAGGCAGGTGTAATAAAAATGGTCAAAGTTATAATGAATTTATACTGGAAAAAAAAAATTACACTGAATTCAGATTAAAAAATCTCAGAATCACTGGGATGAGTCCAGCAATATAAAAAAATGCATCCTTCAGTTTGAACTCTTTGAAAGGAAGTCAATACATTGGGCCCAATGTACCTGTAGTACTCATATTCCTCACAAAAATTTACATACTTTTCTATATAATTTGTGTGTCACTCACTGTTTCTGTTACTGAGTCTTATTTATCCCAAAAATAACCTGACAGGTGTCTGCATATGAAAAAAGGGGACATTTTAATTATGATTAAAGAATGTATTTATTTGAATAATCTTTCCTAAACTGAGTGCCTTTGTGATAATAAATGACATCACAATTAGTTCCTTGCAGCTGAAGATATTCTCCAATATCTTTGTTTATAGTCACACCTTGAAGCATCATTGGGCTTGGAAAAAAATAAAAATAAAAATAAAAAAGGAGAAGATAATGAAAGGGAATGGATTAATGACTTTTATTGACTGTTTCAAACAGTTGAGCTATCTTGATGTTGTATTTCCTTCAATTCACTAGTCCACAGTGGATTTTGATTATGTTTTACTGACCTGTCACATACTTTTCTGGTTCATCACTTCAGGCATGATAAAAGAACTCTCTGAGTCTTTCAAAATACTTTTAAGTACATGGTGGATAGGTATATTGTGGCTACATTCAGATGTTTTCTTCCAGCCAGCCAATATTCTTTGTATTTAATTTGTCCTATCATTTGCTTATGAGCAATCCTTCAATTATAAAAGGAAAGAGTCATCTCAAAATTACCTTCATTTATGCCCTTATAGGGGAATCAGACTATGAGTGCATATGAGATGAATGGACTGTTTCCCAGGTGCTAGATGTTTCTTATTGGTAGAAAATGAACCTTTCAAAAAGTGATTTTGAAGGCATTTATTCTTGTTAGGATCCGTAGCAAATTCAGTGCAGTTTCAATTAAAGGTATACGAAAGATGTCGGTAGGTCTCAGGGATCAATACTGAATCTTGCATGAAGTTCTAGTCTATAGAAAAATCCCACTGACCTCAGGGAAACCCAAGATTTCACTTTTTTTTTTCTGATCATTATTAAGAACAGTGAATTTCAGGTGGTCTTGGAAAAATAGTTAGTTGTTGTGTTGTATGGAATAGTTCTCTTCCCACATGTTATAAATAAGGGAAATGGAAAGGCAAAAGAAATGGTAGATGTAATATGAAAGTGAAATGGAATAGGAGGTGAGACTGCAAACATTAAGAATTTGGTTGTTGTTTTTTGTTGTTTGTTTGTTGTTGTTGATGTTGTTTGTTTGTTTTAACAGGAGTTTAATACTGGTACTTAAATTAGTCCTTTCCACCATCAGAGATATTAATGTTCTTCATCTGCAAAACTCAAAGAACCCATTTTTTATCCTTGCTTTCTCTTCCGCAGGTTTAAATTTTCATGTGAAATATAAATGGAATGAAGATAAATTTATACAATTTATAAGACCTTCAGTCACGAGTAGCATTTCCCTATTTTGCTCTTAGATACTCACACAACATCTGAATGCTTTGCAAATGTTAATGAATTAATTCTATAACCTCATGGATAAACAGAGGAGAAAAATTATCTTTCTCTTACAGATGGAGAATGGAGAAAGAAAGACTTTGTGATATGCTTGAGGTTTCTCACTGAATTTTTTAAAGTCAGTGTTTAACCACAAGACTTTCTTAGCTTCTGTTTATCTTTGCTTTTGGGATCGAAGCTTATTTAAATTCTGTTTTCTTCAACACTTTTCTGCAGGCCAGATTTGTGTAAAAATGATTCTTAACCTCAGCAAATATCTGGAAAACCACTTGCCTGGAGGGAAAATTGAGTTTTTATTTCAAGTTCACTGGCTGCTGTAGCTCATAAGACAATAGAAAAGTACAGAAAATATATCCCGAAAGATCTCAAATATTTTTGAAAATACATTAAATGCAGAGAGATTCAGATTTTTTTCCACTCTAATTTTGCCAGGGATAGATTTTCTAGAACCTCTTCCAACAGTTTATTTTTCTGTTATTTGTACTGCTAATTTTTTAAAAACTTTTGCCACCATTATATCAAGCCTTCCCTTGCAGAATTAATGCTGAGTTTTATATGGATTCATTTTATATGTAGCTTTCATTTTACATGTAGATTAAGTTGTGCAGTACTTGTACCAGCTCCCAGCTGCCTTGCTTAAGGTTAACCACATGTGCTCAGGCATAGCTACCATTTAGTAACTGTTTTATTTACAGTGTATACGGTTATGACTTTTTCTCACTGGTATGTAATTGTTCCATGAATAAACCTAGCACAATGCAATTCTACCAATTCATAGGTGTGTATATAGCTTATTCCACTTAGACCAAATACACTTACAAAGAAATCTAGGTATTGAGATAGCTATAACATTCCAATCTGCATCTTGACAGAACTACAATACCTTGTCACTACAGTGGTGATTAGAGTCCTGGAGCATCTCCCTTACGAGGAAAGAGACTCTTCAGCCCGGGGAAGAGAAGACTGGAGGGGGATCTTTTCATTGCTTATAAATATATAAAAGGCGGATGCCAAGTGAACCAGGCTGTTTTCAGCAGTGTACAGGAACAAAACAAGGAGGAAAGAGCACAAACTGTGACGTATGAAATTCCATACAAACAAGGAAAAACTTCTCTATTGCAAAGGTTACGGAGGACTGGAACAGGCTGCCCAGAGAAGTGGTGGAGTTTCCTTCTCTGAAGATATTCAAAACCCACTTGGATTCTTTACTGTGTAATCCACTGTAGGAACCTGCTTTAGCAGGGGGTTGAACTAGATGATGGAGAACCCTTCAATCCCTATGATTCTGTCAATAAACTGAAAACTAGTGTAATCAAGAAGAGTTCTCTAGACTTTGCAAGGTGAAGGATGGAGTAAATTGAAACAAGAACAATGAATTTTTTGAGAGTTTCTGGATTCAGAAAGGACATCAATATGTACTGCTACTCAACCCTTCCCACCAGTCTTGGTCAGAACAACCACATGATGTGAGAACTTTTGGTAAAGCCCCTGGGAAGAATAAGAAATTAGTAATAATTAAAAAAAAACAACGGGGGGGGGGGGGGGGGGGGAAGGGGGGGAAGAAAAACAAAAAACCATGAGGTAGAACTCTCACTCATTTTCTTCCATAAGGACTATCCAACTTTGATTTTCTATTTTTCATACCAATTATGGAACTAATCAGTGGACTTATTATTGACATTCTCAGCAGAAAGAATTCTTGCTATGAAGCAATAGCCAATGATAAGGCTGAAGAAACGCAATTCAGGATTTATAGAATTCATCATGTTTTCAATTTAAAGAAGCATGGGCATCCAGAAAGGGGAAAGTCCCAGACTACACTTGTTCGGATGTTGACCAGAGCTATACAGTATTCTGATTGTGCAACTTGATCACAGTTGACTTCATTTTGAGCATAGATTTGGATCAAACGGCTTTCAGAGGTCCCTTCCAAAGTGATTTTGTGATCCTATTCACTGCTTACTGTAAAGGTGTATCTGTATGCAGCTATACCTATGGTGTTTCACATTTCTAAGTTTTCCAGTAGTTTGAATTCCAGGAGTGTATGCAAAACCAATTCCCAAGTAGTTCCATGCACTCGTCTTGCTCTACATGTGAGTTAATTTACATTGAGCAACATGCCATGTACACTACCTGTCACATTCGTTTTCTTCCACCAGCTGTTAGAACTGTTCCAGCCTTACTTTAGCACCAAATCCATGAGGGTTTGTACACAGTATAAATTAGTAAACCAAATAGCAGCTGTAGTTCCTCAGTTTGGAGGCAGTTTTCTGCCTGTATGTTATTCTCTTATGGTGTCCTAGTACTGGGTAAGTATTCCAAGGCTATTTGTCCTTCGCTAGGCTGCGTAAGGTCCTGTGCAGTTTATTTGTTCAGTCATGAAGAAGTTAAAATGTTAGTGCCAGAACCATGATAACCCCGAAAGCAGTACAACTGTTTTCATGGTGCTGAGCCAGCCAATACCCACTGTACAGTCAGTCTGCATGAGAAGGTGACTGCATCACAAAGAAGTGGAGTTTCATGCTCATACTGCTCATTGACATTTGAAGTGTCAGTCACTAGATGAAAATGAAGCAATTTGGTTTAAAAATGCAGATGTCAAAATAGCAAAACATTCAGGACAATTATATTAAGAAACTGTCACCATCAATTTTATTTATTATTCTTATTGTGGCATTGTTTGAATACTATATTTCCCATTGTTAAGAAAGATGATAAACAGAGTAATTGAGCTGAAGATAAATCACTCATAAATCCATCTTTCAGCGTGGTGATTTGCTATTAATTCAGGCACTGAAACAAGTAACATCATTACATACTGGGTCATGCTTCATCCAATTCCTCTACAAAATAATTTTCTTAATACCTTGTTTCTAAATGAAATTGCTATCAATCAATCAAACAAAAATATACATCATTCTACTTATGTACTGACCCAATATTATAAAAACAGTATGTTTATTGCCTTATCAAGTACGTAGATGAAATTCAGCAAAAATATTTCATCATGGTCTTCATGAGGCCTATTTCCTTCACAGATTAGTCAGAGGATGCATTACCCTAAAAGAGATTCAGAAGTCTGAATAGAACGGTTTGGTGAAGAGATAAGCCAAAGGAAACAGAATAAGCCTTCCTACAAAGTGGGTCCAGCCACATCTTGTGTTTCCCATCAGGCAGTGAGATTTCATGTCTCTGCAGCATGGCTTAGGAACTGACATACCTGAAATGATTTTCATCTGATGCTGATAAAGATGCCATGGTGGTTTGACACTGATGAACAGTTCAGCATCACCATACTAATCCTCCACTCTCCCTTCTCAAAAAGACAGGAGAGAATATGCCATGAAAAAAAAAAAAAGCCTGTTGCCTGGGATAAGGACAGGGAGATTGGTCATAAGTTGCCATTGTGGGCAAAAACAGACTCAGCATAAGGGAAAACAACATAATTTATTGCCTGTTGGTAATGCACTAGAGTGGTGAGAACCAAGAGCAAACTAAAAACATTTCTCCCCACCCAAATTCTTCTACATCCTCACTGAAGCAGCACAGGGGAACAAGAGGAGCTCAGCTCTGACCAGCAGTGGGTCCCTTTTCCAATCTGTCATGTGGCAACTTCTGGACTTTTCACAAGGGCCATCTCTGCAGCCCCCCTATTAACAAATATAGAGAAAAGCTACAACTCAACTATCATTTCTTTGGGCACAAACACTGTTCTTTCAGGTTCTCAGACTTAGCAGAGATTAGAATTAGGAAGTAGATAACAGGCAATACAAGAGGAGACAAAAATCTGCAGAATTCTCTGTAGTAACGGTAGGGTCAGTTTCTAGAAATAATTTTACTATCATACCTTTATGACTTAGATCAATGTTTTAAGTGTTGATAAGTACTAATGATACTATTACTAAGGCTGAAGAGAGGAGCTATTTTTCTTTGAAATATAGACCGCTTAGCGGTTTCTAATGAGCACTGTGCTTTCTTACATTATTTATTATCTGAAAAGCATGTGAATATATCATCTTTTCATTCATTTATCTACTGGTTGCTCTACATAATTTCCCCTTGCTGTTTGAGATATTGTGGGAATGGTCCTAAGCTGAATAAACTTTCTCACTAAGTAATCTTTCGTATGTTCTCGTGAGAATTTATGAGTTCTCTCCTTGGTAAAAATGAGCTTTTTCTATTATCACCGGAGAAAATAGGCTATGACTTACTAATAAACATGTCAGGACACAAACCTAATCTGGCTTACAATTATCCCTTTCATTTAGCTGTGAATATTATCACAGAATCATTTCAGTCGGAAGGGCCCCTACGAGGTATCTAGACCAAATCCCCTGCAATGATGAGGGACGCCTACAGCTAGATCAAATTTCTCCCCTTTCTTTCTTATAGCCTCCCTTTAAATACTGAAAGGTTGCTATCAGGTGTCTCTGGAGTCATCTTCTCTCCAGGCTGAACAGCCTGGGTCTATCAGCCTGACCTCACAGGGGAGGTGTTCTATTTCTTGGAGCATTTTTGTGGCCCTCCTCTTGATGTGCTCCAACAGGTCCTGTACTGAGGATTCCATATCTGGATGCAGTACTCCAGATGAGGCCTCACCAGCGCAGAGTAGAGGAGCAGGATCACCTCCCTTGACCTCCTGGCCATGCTCTCAGAACTCCCATCGCACGTTCAGGTGATGCACTGACACAGCCATGCTGGTGAAGCAGAAGGTTAGGTGATAGGAGGGTGAGCTGGACAGAAGAAGACTGCAATAAAGAAGACTAAATGTGCTCGATTACTGTCAATATCTCAGCTGTTTCTAAATCTGTTGGGCACTCTCCTATGCTCAGGAACTGCAATATCTACGGTGGGCATGTGATGAGAATGCATGATCAAGTGTTAATATAGTCTTCATCTGTAGGAGCTGATAGCCCTTGAAAGAGCTGTTAACTCTTGATGGTACTGCTCTGGCTGGGATTTCCAAGATAATGGCTCTCTGACACCTCCCTTTTATTCCCGGGAGAAGCAGCCATCTAGCACTGACCTGACTCCTCTCAGGAGTAACAACAGTCTTGAATTCTCCCTTGTATTCATCCTTCCTGAAACACAGCTTTTAAGTTAAGTTGAACTCCCTTTTGCTAACACATGTAAACCTAAAAAGAGTCCAAAAGTATCAGTTTTTCATATAAATATGTGGTCTGCCTTAGCAAAAGAAAAGAAAAGCAAGTATGTCCACTCACTGGCAGCCTTGATCACTCTGTAAAACTTAAGGACCAGTATAATTCTCACCTTACCCACTGAGGACAGAAATCTCTCTCTAACCCACACACCCCCTCTGACAGTCCTTTCTCTTTTTCTGGTTCTCTCAAAAGACTTCTGCCTTTAATCAGTCATCCTTGCTTTAAGTATCTTTAAATTGTAATTATCTAACCTTCTAGATTCTGATGGACCTCTTTGTCAGATGGGTTCATGGAAATATGACTTCTATTTGATGGAGCTGAGAATTGCTACATTAAGAAAGTGCTGACTAAGGATATGATACTTTGTTAGTTGTAGAAGTCCTGTTTTACCAGCAGATGAAATGAACCTAGTAACAAAATATGCATGCTTGTATGCTCATGTTCCTGTATTTTACTTTCTGTCAAATAAAACTCCATATTTAAGAATGCCATAGTCTATGCATGTGTGTCACATGGGGAATTTAGACCTTACCCTGCTCACTTTCTACCTTCATCCTTCAGGATCTCAAATGTGTAGACACCATTTCAGCTAATTTCCCCAAATCAGTGTGGTTTTTTTTTTTTGGCATTCTCTGTGTACGTGCCTCTCAGTCACATGCAGAAGCTCTGCATAGAACAGCCTCAAAGGACAGGTCAAGGCCTGTTTTATTTACAAGCGGAGATGGCCTCAGTCAATCAGTTTCTGCAGGCAGCTTGCATGGTCTGTTGTATGTCAGTCAGCTGGCTAGCACTCAGAAGACCTTTAACTTATGAGCAAGTATAAAGATGGGAAGACAAGCTTGAGGACATTAAGTGATGGGACCTATCATCTGTTCTGGGGTAGATATGGGCTGCCTAGTAGGACCAGAAACAGTCTTCTGGATAGTAGTGATACTATATCTAAAGTGTTTGCATTTGATTCTGTAATCTACTCCCCAAATTAAGTCAAAGCAGGAAGAAGATTCTGGGAACATGCTGAAAGTGATGGGAGAAGAGTCAGTTACCCTAGAGTGATCATAGCAAAATTCAACGTCAGTGGCAGGGCAGTGAGATTTGCACCTGTAGATAGTGGTAGGCTTCATTCAACACACTACACATCTTTGTCACACATTAGAAAAGTGTAGTTTTGAGCCTTCCTCCTCTTCTGGGGTAGTGTGGTCACTAGGTAATGTCTGATCTCTGCAGTATCATGACCTCCCATCTCAGGACATATTTTGTCCTCCAGGTTAGCAAATCATCACTGTTTTTTGAACTCTGTTTTATTACAGTACAGTTACATCAGCTCACCTACACTGGCTTCTTGCATTATTCTAGGAAAATGTTCAGCAAGAGCTGAAATGCTCCTGGCCTAGGTTTGAACCTTATTTTAAATACACATATCTCTGCTTTTCAACTTGGTCAGGAAAGATAGGATCATCTCTATACCTGATATCTCAAGCAAAGCATTGGGTAAATATCAAAGACGTTAAGGCATGGCAAACATATCCCTTTTATGTTTGTGCACAGCACTAATGACACAGGGTGAAATTTATCCTCTTATCAAAGGTCAACACAAACCTAGGCACTACTTCAAAGGTGCTTTGATCCTATAACTAGTGCCTGGCACTGAATTGGATTTTACCAAAGCGCAAAACTTTCAAGATGTGATAGATTTAATGTATCTATGTAGAAATTAATAGTCTGCTTAGATACACACACACGACAATACATACTAGCTGTCCCAGTTTTGCTGGGAAAGCATATTTCTTTTTTATTTTTTGTTAACATATTTTGGACAGTTCTTCCTAGTCAGCTGTCCCTCCCTCCCACTTGATCAGCCAAAATGTCCACATGTTCTCTGCAAGTGCACAGTATTTACTCAAACTCTGTGTTTACCAGGAAGGAGGTGACAGCCCAGTAACCGAATATTTAGTACTGCAGATGCTGCTTGGTTTAAAGTTGAAAGTAAGAGTAAAGGCATTGAAAAAGCTGTTATTTCAGGTTTTAGTGAATAATAATGACAGCTGCTTATTATATCCTACTACATTCAGTCAAGGTTCTATGATATCAAAAAGGTCTTGCAGAAAACAAAAATATGAAAGGAGTAGGAGAAGGAAGCAAAGCCAACATTAGACTAATTTAAAATTGGTATCTTTTTGTTAGAGGTCACAAGCATAAATGAGTCACTGCAGAGATAGCAGGGGATTTTTATACTGCAAGTACAGTCATGCTAGGTGTGAAGATATGCACTGTAATGTAGGAGAAGGTATGGCATCTGCAGTTTGTGTTTTTCTTTCGTATTTTTTCTCTGTGGTTGTATTTGAGTAGAGTATGCCAATATTTGCAGTCTGAGGAATAGCTTCAGGATGTCTGATATTCCTGTCTACTTGTAAAAATAATGAAAACACTTCAGCTGCTTGCTCTGTATCTTTATGTGAATTAGTCACCGGTCCCTGCACTCTCTAATTATAGACTGCCTTGATGTTACAACTACAGTGCATGAGGGAAAGACTCCACAAAAGGTGTTTTTTTGTTTGTTTGTTTGTTTGTTTTTGTTTTTGTTTTTTTTATCTCTTTTTTTCTTGTCAGACAAATGGACAAAAGTGCTTTAAACACAGATCTCTGCTTGAAGCTGTCCTCTTCTTGGAAAGGGACTGGGAAAGTTAATATGATTACAGTGGTGTCAGCAAAGATGGATTAAGAGGTAATTTGCTAAGAAGACATAAACCTACCTGATAACACACTCATCCTTTAGACCTTAGAAAACTGGGTGGGTTTTTTTACCCGTAAAGAATCTTTACATATCTTATCTGAATATTTTTATCATGACTCTACCTACATATGGAAACCAAAGGCAGCTAAATCCCATGTGCTATGACTCACTGTACAATTTATAATTTATTAAACTGTTATTTTCACAGAATTAAGTCAGAATTCCTTTGTTCAGTCATGTACGTGATTGCTTTGGGGGCTCCAATATGTCAAACTCTGACAGCATCAAGCATAATTTTCTCCTGAATATATTCACACCCCCTGTAAAAGCCAATGTTTGTTTTGTTTTGCCTTATTCAAGGGTGTATTCACTAGTTTATAACATTTTGTGAGGCTTTCTAAGATTTAACCTAAGAATGACTAGAATCTGAAAGAATCACAGATTCCCTGAAGATGCTATTATGACATAAAACTCACTGAAGGAAAAATTCATATTTCCATAGAAGATTCAAGACATAGCATTTATTTTTGTGCACTGAAGCAGCTATTTGTATGTATTGCAGCCCACAGTGGTAAAGACACAATAATGAACATTAACTTGTTTTTCTAAGTTAGCAGACTTAGTAGGATATGATAAATTTATAATCCTCCATTTTATAATGCATTTGGAGTTTATAAAATGTGGCAGTAACATCCTCTAACACTGAGCTGGAATGGCTGGTTCTGATATTGATGGTAGTATCCAGGTGGAAGGGTTTGATTTGTACGAATGTGAAACATGAAGAATTAGTACAATGAGTACACTGAATTAATATGTTGAAGCCCAGGGCACCGAGCTGAACACAGAGGAACAATTTATCAGCTATTCATAGGGTTAATATAACCAACCTTTGGTCTGTCCCAGCTCTGAGGAAGTGCATGTTATGGTAAAGCTATTTGACTGACTTAGAATCATAGAATGGCTTGGGTAGGAAGGGACCGCAAGGATCATCAGGTTCCAATCCCCCTGCCAAAGGACAGCTACTAGATCAAGTACTAGATCAGACTTCCCAGGGCCCCATACAATCTGGCCTTAAATATCTCCAGTAAACGGGGCATCTGCAACCTCAATGGGCAACCTGTTCCAGCACCTCACCACTCTCTCAGTAAAAAATTCCTCCTGACATCTAACCTAAATCTCCATTCCTTTAGTTTAAAACCATTCCCCCTTGTTTTGGCACTATCTTCCAGTATGAAAAGTTGATTTCCCTCAGGTTTATAAACAATCTTTAAATATCGGATGGCTGCAATGAGCTCTTCCTGCAGTCTTCTCTTTTCCAGGTTGAACAAGCCCAGTTCGTTCAGCCTATCTTCATAACAGAGTTGCTGAAGCCCTCTGATCATCTTCTTGGCCCTCCTCTGGACCCCTTCTAAAAGCTCCACATCTTTCAAGACTTCTTGCCTAGCAATTGAAGATATAGCATTTCTATTCCAAATTTTATTAAATTTCTGCAATCACAGTGAGCATGTATTAATAACTAAGTAAATAACATATTTGTGCTAAAATAATTGAAAGTTGATAACTGCATAGTAGCCTGATTCTGGCAGCTTGCAATCTTTGTTCTTTTCATTGACAAGAAATCACAGCTGCTTTTGATCTCATGCTTCAGTTGGTATTACACAGAAAGATATTTGTGAAAAAAAACATAGCAACATCCTCTTCTTCATTTCAAGCCTAACCTGGAACAAATAATCTCGGAACCATCGTGGACCAATTAAAGGTCAACCAGGGGATCAGGCCTAGTCAGCATGGGTTTATGAATGGTAGATCCTGTCTGACAAACCTGATTTCATTCTATGACAAGGTGACCCACTTAGTGGATGAGGGTCAGGCTGTTGATGTGGTCTACCTGGACTTCAGTAAGGCCTTCAACACTGCCCCCCATAACATTCTCGTGAAGAAGCTGGCTGCCCACGGTCTGGATGGGCGTACGCTCCCCTGCGTGAAGCACTGGCTGGATGGCCAAGCCCAAAGAGTTGTGGTCAATGGAGTTGAATCCAGTTGGTGGCCGGTCACGAGCGGTGTCCCCCAGGGCTCAGTGCTGCGGCCGCTTCTATTTAACACTTTCATTGATGATCTTGATGAGGGGATTGAGTGCACCGTCAGTAAGTTTGCAGATGACACCAAGTTGGGAGGGAGTGTTGATCTGCCGGAGGGGAGAAGGGCACTGCAGAGGGACCTGGATAGACTGGATTGATGGGCCAAGGTTAATGGCATGAGTTTCAACAGGGCCAAGTGTTGGGTCCTGCATTTTGGTCACAACAACCCCAGGCAACCCTTGGGGAGGTGTGGGACCCAGGCTTGGGGAGGTGTGGCTGGAAAGCTGCCTGATGGAAAGGGACCTTGGTGTACTGATGGACAGTCAGCTGAATATGAGCCAGCAGTGTGCCCAGGTGGCCAAGAAGGCCAATGGCATCCTGGCTTGTATCAGAACGGAGTGGTGAGCAGGACCAGGAAAGTCATCCTGCCCCTGTACTCGGCATTGGTGAGGCCTCACCTCAAGTACTGTGTTCAGTTTTGGGCACCTCAGTACAAAAAGGATATGGAGGCACTGGAGCAGGTCCAGAGAAGGGCAATGAGGCTTGTGAAGGGCTTGGAAAATCAGCCCTATGAGGAGAGGCTGAGGGAGCTGCAGCTGTTTAGTCCGGGGAAAAGGAGGCTGAGGGGGGAGACCTTATTACTCTCTTCCAGCATCTGAAAGGTGCTTACAGTGAGAGCAGGGCAGGTCTCTTCTCACTGGTGACAGGTGACAGAACAAGGGGAAATGGCCTCAAGTTTCGCCAAGGTAAGTTTAGGTTGGATGTTAGGAAACACTTCTTTACGGAAAGGGTAGTTAAAGATTGGTATAGGCTCCCCAGGGAGGTGGTTGAGTCACCATCCCTGTGTTTAAGAGCTGTTTGGATGTGGTTCTTGGAGATAGATATGATTTAGCAGAGGGTTGTTAGAGCTAGGGTACTATGGTTAGGCTGCGGTTGGACTTCTTGTTGATCTTTAAGGTCTTTTCCAACCTGAGAAATTCTATGATTCTATGATTCTGTTGCACCAGCTCTGCTCAATATTCACCTCACTGTTAATTCTTTTGTAAAAAAGATTATCTTTTCAAACAGGATATCTGTCAAAATAAAAAATCTTCCAGCTAGAGACCAGACAAGAAACTGCTTGCATATACAGTATAAAATATACACATACGAATTACATAAATAGAATAAAAATTTAACACTATATGAAATACTGAAATACTGTCTGTATGTGAAGAAAAGTAAATTACAAAAGACAAATAAATGTTTATTTCAGAATGCCGCTAAACCACGGACTCATTTCTGAACTTCCACCTAACTACTGACTTTCACTGAGAAAACAAAAAGAGTGAATAAGAACCCATTCCTTATCAGTAAAGGGCATATTTGAAATGCCTGTGAAATATTAGTAGGATTAGGAAACTTGGGAATGGGGCTAAGGCCACTATTAGGCAGGATGAGGACCATCTTGGTGTAGAGCAGGGTGGGCTGAGCAGGGAGAATGGAAAGAAGCCTCCTGTGTGGGTAGGGCATGACTTCTGGGAACATGAAGGAATAAAGCTAATTTTACTGAACCATGCAAACCTTCCTCTAGTAAAATTCCATATAAACATATGATGTATGTTTGCACCTGGTCAGAAATCTAAGTAATCCTAGATAGATCTGCTTGGAAAATATAAATTCACTGGGCTTAAAAAAGAGTTTGGAAAATATTTTCCTTCTGAGTTTGGTGTAAAAAGTAAAATGAACAATACTTCCTCGCAGCTGTAAACGTGACATTTAGTTATTCACTTCAACAGAAAGAGCCTTCTGAAAAATCTGTTCACAGAAAGTTTTGGCTTACTAGTTGTCTCCCTTCCCAGAAAGTAAAGCTTAGTTTTCTTTTCCTTTCCATAAATGAAATCATTAGTCTTCATCTGGGGTTACTAGCAGCTAAATGAGCAGTCTTTCATCCTGCTTTTTTTTTGTTGATTCACAATTAGGATGTTTTGTCATATTTGAGTCTTTCCCCAAAGACTGAAATACTGCGAGATATAACATTTATTTGTACCTCTCGATAAAACAAAACAAAACAAAACAAACAAACAAACAAAAACGCAAAACTGAAAATAACCACTGGAAAATTCAGTTTTATGGAATAGACACTCTCTGTTTAAATGAAAATAACCCTGATGAAAAATTGTTGGCTAGCTCGCCCTTCAAGTCTTCACCAAACGTCAGCTACTCTTTAGATATTTACCACTGACATCACATGCCACAGAAGGATAAAAGCTGACCTCTCTGTGAAGTTCTCATTTTACATAAAACTATATGTTGAAATGCTGCTATGCCCCTTGGCTCACTGGCATGGTGATGATTCAAGAGTAGTAACTTATCATAACGATAACGTGGTAGCAACTTTCTGTGGCATTTGCCAGTTTATCTTTGAATACATCCAAGAGGGACAAGATGCCTGTAATATTCTTAGTAATTGTTTTTGAATTGCATTTGATGCTTCACTCATTAGGATCTGAGAATCCTGAGATCACAGATCAAAAGGTTTCAAAGTTTTATTTGGAATTTAAAAATATCAAGTATTTTCACAGAATCACAGGATCACAAAATCACCAAGGTTGGAAAAGACCTACAAGATCACCCAGTCCAACCATCCACCTATCCCCAATAGTTCTCACTAAATCGTGTCCCTCAACACAACGTCCAAACGTTCCTTGAACACCCCCAGGGTCAGTGACTCCACCACCTCCCTGGGCAGCCCATTCCACTGCCTGACCACTCTTTCAGAGAAGTAGTATTTCCTAACGTCCAGCCTGAACCTCCCTGGGAGCAGCTTGAAGCCATTCCCTCTAGTCCCATCACCAGTTACATGAGAGAAGAGGCCGGCCCCCAGCTCACAACAACCTCCCTTCAGGTAGTTATAGAGAGCAATAAGGTCTCCCCTGAGCCTCCTCTTCTCCAGACTGGACAATCCCAGCTCCTTCAGCTGCTCTTCATAAGGCCTGTGCTCCAGACCCCTCACCAGCTTTGTTGCCCTTTGAACACGCTCCAGGGCCTGGAGGTCTTTCTTGCAGTGAGGGGCCCAAAACAGGACACAGTACTTGAGATGTGGCCTCACCAGAGCTGAGTAAAGGGGGAAAATCACTTCTCTGTTCCGGCTGGCAACATTGTTTCTGATGCAAGCCAGAATGCCCTTGGCCTTCTAGGCCACCTGGGCACACTGCTGGCTCATGTTCAGCTGAGCATCAATCAATACCCCCAGGTCCATCTGCTCTACGCAGTCTTCCAGCCACTCTGCCCCAAGCCTGTAGCGTTGCCTGGGGTTGTTGTGGCCAAAGTGCAGGACCTGTCATTTGGTCTTGTTGAACCTCATCCCACTGGCTTCAGCCCAGCTCTCCAGCCTGTCCAGATCCCTCTGTAGGGCCTCACTACCCCCAGGCAGATCGACACTTCCAGCCAACTTGGTGTCATCTGCAAACTTACTGAGGGTGCACTCAATGCCCTCATCCAGGTCATCAATGAAGATACTGGAGAGGGCAGGCCCCAGCACCAACCCCTGGGAAACACACTCGTGACTGGTCACCAGCTGGATTTAGCTCCATTCACCACCACTCTCTGGGCCTGGTCCTCCAGCCAGTTCCTTCCCAGCCAAGAGTGTACCTGCCCAAGCCATGGGCTGCCAGCTTCTGCAGGAGAATACAGTGGGAGACAGTGTCAAAGGCTTTGCTGAAGTCTGGGTAGACCACATCAACAGCCTTTCCCTCATCCACCAGATGGGTAACTAGATCATAAGAGGAGATCAGGTTGGTTAAGCAGGACCTGCCTTTTGTGAACCCGTGATGGCTAGGCCTGATCCCCTGGTTGTCCCGCACATGCCGCATGATCTCCCTCACGACAATCTGCTCCATAACCTTCCCTGGCACCGAGGTCAGGCTAACAGGCCTGTAGTTCCCCGGTCCTCCTTACAACCCTTCTTGTAGATGGGAGTCACATTGGCAAGCCTTCAGTCTTCTGGGACCTCAGCACTCAACAAGGAGCACTGATAGATGACAGAAAGCGGCTCGGCTATCACCTCCACCAGTTCCCTCAGCACTCTCAGGTGAATCTCATCGGGCCCCATGGACTTGCGGCAGTCCAGTTGGAGTAGTAGGTCTCTGACTGTTTCCTCCTGAATTGTGGGGGATTTAGTCTGCTTCCCAGCCGAGACTACCGATGACCTTCTTTCATTTCTCAACATATTCTTTCTCCATACACTACAGTTAAGGTTTCAGAATATTTTCCTTTCAAACCCTACTTTCATATCTTCATACTTTAATTGTCATTCAAAATAGTATGTATTATTACCATTCTATCCATAGGTGCACCAAAATTTTTCCTGAAAAATATAGGAGAAGGCCATAAAGGCTCATCTGAACAGAGCTTTATGAGTTAGACTTCAGTTTAAGTATGAAATAACCAGTTAATTATTAATATCAGCCTTTTAATGTCAATATTGGAGATGGCCATCACATACATAACATAACTAATCTCTTTGCTAGAGCACTGAATGAAAAAAACTATCATCATCTTATCCCCCCTTCATAACATCTATAAAGTTTCTACAAAAGACACTGTTTGAATGAGCATAAAAAATTTCCCATTTAAAATGTCAAAGAGCATATATGATATTTTTCTCTCCTCCCTGTATCTTTTCTATCTCTTACTGAGTTTAGCAAATAAGTTAAAAAAAAAAAAAAAAAAAAAAAAGTGAATTTTTGTAGGGTAAATGTTCAGTCCAAAAGCAATCTGTTCTCTTTTTCCTAGAGATAATGAAGGACAGAACTCAGAGTCAGACAATGCACAAATGTTAAACTGGACCAACTAAAAGAGGCCACTACATGAAAAAGTAGTAGAGGTTCACTCTTTTGTGAGAATGGAGATTTAGAAGAGTGAAACGTGAAGAGAAACAGGCACATAGGAATCAATAATATGATTTGTGGTTAAAAGAGGCTACTCCTCAAGGGCTGAAATCAGTAATTGTGCAGAGGCATGACTGTGAGCATAATACCAGTGATGAACTACATCAAGGAGAGTAACAGAGCCTCAGAAGTGCAGGAGAAGAGTTTTGCTTTGTATTAATTTTTTAAAATTATTTTTAATTTTTATTTTTTTTTTAATTTTTGTCCTGGAATGATGGAGCTTTCCTTGCTTTGAGCAAAATAATTGTTACCATGAATGATCAGCATATCCCTAATCAACCATTCAAGAGAAAGATGGAAAACTGAGACAGAAGACCCAATACTGAAATGATAAACAGTCTTTAACTCCACACTAAACTTTCACTGTAGTAGTCTCTCCATTCTTCGTAGTTGACTGTCTTCCTTAGTTTTGTACTTGCGAGGAATTGGTAATGATATTTTAGCCTTCAGTGTCACTTTGTGAGTATAGCATAACTTTGGGGAACAACAGATCTATATTTTCAATGTCTTGTCTCCCTCATTAGGAAATTAGGAAATGTTCTTGTCAATGTCTCAGGAAGGTGCTAATGCAATAAAAGGAATGTATTTATTAATCATAGGCACAAACATCTTAGAAAAATGGAGAAGGTTTTTTTTTTTTTTTCCTTACAAAATTAGCACCTGTTCACACTGTGTGTCTGGAAAAATGCATTTGTCATCCTATGTTTCTGAAGATAGCAATATAAATTTATGATCTAATTCTGTAAATCTACGGTATACTGCAATAAATTTAGAAAAAAAAATTCTTTTATAACTAACTGCAAAATTAGTATCATGCCCAACAGGAAAGAGCATGTTTATACCTGAAACACGCTGTGACAAAATGCCCTAAGAACTAAACATCATGGAAGAAAATTTAATTCTTAAAAAAATTAGTAATTGAAAGAATGCTAATTCTCTTTTTTCTACGAATGATTATATACCTTAACTAAATGTACTACAAATGCACTGAGGAGTCTGACAGTATTTTTACAGGAGAGTTTATGAATGTATTTTTCTTTTTTCTGCAAGTGTAATAGTAAACATTGGCAAATAAAGGTAAATAAGGATAATTGACTTACCTTGCGAAAAAAATGGCCCTGAAACATTTTAAAGAGCTATTATGAATGAAAGACTAAAAATAGCTGATAGTGCTTAGAAATGTGACGTTAATTTTTACAGGAAAAGAGGATATCCCAGAATTCTGTCATATACAATACTAATGTGTTCTATGAGTCTACGATTGCATAAACTTCTAGCCATTTGAATATGATGCAAATTCATAGTATCATAGTATCACAGAATGGTTTAAGTTGAAAGGGACCTTTAAGATCATTTAGTTCCAGCTCCCCTGCTATAGGCAGGGATGCCTCCCTCTAGACCAGGTTGCTCAAAGCCCCATCCAGCCTGGCCTTGTACCCCTCCAGGGAGGGGGGCATCCACAACCTCACTAAGCAACCTGTTCCAGTGTCTCACCACCCTCACAGTAAAGAATTTCTTCCTAATATCTAGTCTAAATCTACCCTCTTCCAGTTTAAAGCTGTTTCCCCTTGTCCTGTTGCAACACGTCCTTCTAAAAAGTCCTTTCCCAGATTTCCTGTATGCCCCCTAAATTCTTCCAAATTTGTAAATAACATTTTATACCTAATTTAAATTGTTCTCTGGGCCATTACAGGAACATCAATCTTCATGAAAGTTTTGTTGTCTGTATTTTGAAATCCATTTTCTGAATTCATTTTCCTGGCAAACCAGAGAAGAGATGTCCCTTGTCACTCCACGCAAAATCAAGGCATTAGCCACATTGCTCAGTTAGGGGCTCTTTGATGTGCCTGTCCATCCCGAAGAACTCACAGAGGCATTTTGAACTCACACAGCCCATGGGCTGTGATATCTCTGAAGAGGACAACATATTCCACATGTTAAGGTGATCACAATGGGTCAGGATGGAGCTGAGGCAGTGAAGACTTCATTTTTTATGTGAGCATTGCCCTTCTTAATCTTGGAGTAGTGATCAGGGAGTGTGAAAGGGAAAAGTGTGCTGAAAACAGCCCCTGTATTTTCTCCAGTGTAAGCCTCTAAATATGCTTTTTGTACGGTTGAGTGTAAGAGGGGAGATATCTAACATTGTGAGATTGTTGGAAGGGAAGTGGATAAGTAATTGATCACGCAGAATAGTACTGCCTAACCAGCCTGTGATTTCCTGTCCTCTGGGACCAACAAAAGAATATGTGAGAATGAACTGGAGTCAGCTCTTGACACTGGGGAGGAGTAGTTTGTGTAACAGAAAAGTACTAATTTTAGCAAAATAACCTAATCTCTTAGTCTAGTCAGTAAAGTCAAAAGACTGTCCCTCTTGGCTGAAGGCAATCAGGCACCTTATGTGCAGAGGTCCCAGTGTATTCAAGAGCAGATTGAGCCCTGCTGTATGAAACATTTAATGATGTGTGCTAATGAAACTGGAGTTTATGTTGTGCTGGGGCACAGGGGCCCTTTGCAGGCTCCAGGTACACTCTGTGCTCTCTTTTTTTTTTTTTCTAATGGAGCTCAGTGAATGAAAAGAAATAAAAGAGCTGTTACTTTTCTTGAAGGGAAAATCACTGCAGCCAGGGTGCCAAATGTCGATGTATATATTAATCAACTCCAAATGTATCTACAGGAAGATAATTGTTTAAAGGGACTGTAATCTACATACCCACTCAGTTCTCCATAGGATTTTTTCTTCCATCATTTTTTTGTTTTAAAGGAATACATTATTTTATCCCAAAGTGTCCAACCATCATAGCTACAGATGATCTGTCTTGCAACAAGAAGTCTCTGTGAAGCCTTTGTCAGGTCAGCTTCCTAAATGCCTCTTTTGCAGATATCCAGATATGGAGTGGGACATGGGTGACTATCTTTTGTCAGTGCTTTAAATTAAAAAGAAAAAAAAAAAAAAAAAGAAATATGTAATTCAGAAAGTAACACTCTAGCTCTTCTGTGCAGCAATATCTGAAGAGCCCACAAAACTGACCTTCTTTTTGAAGAATTCTTCAAGCCTACTGGAAGAAACAACCTGGGACAAGAATGTAAGCCATCATCCCTAAGCTATCATCCTTTGCAATATCTCAATTGTGCAACAAAAGGACAGATAATACAGGAAAGCACTATGACATGTCATGGAGGCAGGTTTCGTTTACATGCAAGAGGACTGAAATATGATGAATTAGATGGTCTTAATGTTGAACTTTTGAAGGAAAGAAGGAGGAAAGGAGGGAAGGAGGGAAGGAGGGAAGGAAGGAAGGAGGGAAGGAAAGAAGGAAGCAAGGAAGCAAGGAAGCAAGGAAAAGAGAGAGAAAGATCTGAGATTGGACTAATGTTTTAAATCTATCAAAAATAGCAAAAAAAAAAGGAAAAAAAAAAAAAAAGAGCATGGGCTATTTCTTTAATTTCTTGACCAGTGCTACTTTTTCAACATAAATTTCTGGTCAAGTGTTAAATTAAACCTTTCCCCTCAAGACTTTTTCTTCAGCAACTTTGCATTGTAATTTTAAAAATAGTCATTGTAAGACACAGTATTAACAGGAAAAAGAAAAAAACTAGTTAAATCATGCTGGATCCAATGAGGAATACTTAATTAATGAAAACAAAATGTGATTTGCTAGCTTCAGAAGTTCAGCAGGCAGGAATGATGTCATTTTTCCTGTTCAGTTGTGATCTGTAGGCCTGAGAGCTCCGAGGGTGCTGGCCTTCTCTATGTATCAGAGCAGGAACAACTGGAAATGGGATGACAACTATGAAATAACAGTTTACAGCAAGGGTAGTGATCTCCTGTGTGCTAGTGGGATGTTATTTGAGGCAAGAACAACACAGTGAAAGAAGTAAACAGCCAGTTCTTCATTATATGAGAAAGTAGAGTTGAGCTGTTAGGAGTATTGGAAACAAATTGTTTATGCAAGGAGGATCCAGCTTGGCCCACCAGCTGAATGCCCATGGCACCCAGGGTGCACCTGCTCCCACCAACTCTTTTTGGGAGTGTTACTCCAAGCTCCCCTTTGCCTTGAAAGCACTTACTGGAGCATCTCCTTCCAGCTTGCTGCTACTGATGCTGGTACACAAACCAAAGGCAGGTTCTGGAACTCAGGATCATAATGTTTTTCCCTTCCCTCTTGTCCATGACTAAAAATACTTTTCAATAACTAATAGCTTGCTTGCTCTGAGCTGCTCTATGGAAGGTGGGGAGAACTTAATGAGGGAGAAATTTTCTTCCATTATTTTACATTCAGGATCAAGCTTTATCAGCAAAGACAACAATTTCTGTTACTTACAGATACAAGAGGTGACAACCCTCGAGCTTACCAGTGTGCTCAGGAGCCCTGGGCTCTCATGCCTGTTGTTCCTCTTCTGTTTCTTTCAGGGGTGATGAAGCTGCCCTGAGCACTGACCCAAATGGAAGGTAAAACCTGTACATTGTAGACTTTTCCTCTGAAAAAGGGGGATAATGATATAGAGCATACAGTTCTGGATTTACTAGATCGTGTCAGTAATGTGGGAGCTGTGAAGTTACACTGTTTGCAGAAAATACCTGGCTCAGGTTTTATGTCCATCAGTATGTTCATACAGAGTGTACCACAAGAAGATACAGGACTAGCTGGAGTCACTGGGTGATACTGCAGTAAAGAATTTAATTACAAACCCATTGAAAATTTGATTTTGAAAAGTCTGCTGTAGGAAGCAACACTGACAACAGGAAAATAATATAGGAGCCTGAAACCCCTGATCAGTGGAAGGAGCAGATAGTTAATATTTTGCAAATTTCTAAAGGGCTTTCTCAGTAACAGGGAGGAATTGGTTTAACACAGTGAAAGACAGCAGAAGCATGAATAAGTAGAGGTTAATGTTAGATATCTGGATAACTTCTGTGACAGCATTCTACAAGTCTGTAGAGAATTTTCCCAAAGGAAGTGATGCAAGTCTCTCATTGATGTGTAGAATCAGTTGGACAAAATATTTTCTGTAAAATAGTAAAAAATTCATGCATTTAGGCAGAGAGATAATATTTGAAAACTAATTAGTTTTGAAAACAATTAGTTTCTCCAGCTGTGATTTACAGTACATAAAAATATCTAAAAGTAGATAATTTTTCTTCTCGTAATTTACTATTTTCTGGTTTATTTAATTTTTATTACTCCTTTGGAAAATCAACAACAACAACAAAAAAATAGTGAAACAAAATCAAATATATAAGCCAAAATTTTAATTGAAGTAATACTGGAAAGAATATAAAATTGTCTGGTTGTTCCACCTTCTCTTGAACTTCTGCTGCATTCTGAATAATAATATTCAGAGAACTTAACTAGGATTTTTTTTTCTTAACTGGTGATAGACAAGGTTAAGACCTTGAACAGATCAGAGATCAAATTCATATTCAATTCAGTCATTTGAAAGTCAGTATTAAGATTTTTATCAGTGAATATTTTGGTTACCTCAAGCTTCAAGCTATTTTCCACAAAAATACTGTGCACTAGGCATTCCTTGCCAGCAAAACATTTTGTAATGTTGTGCAGTGGTTCATTATTTTTTCAAAGAAAGTGACCTCCATAATGTGAAATTGCAGGATGTAGGTATAATTTGCTTCTATTTAAACAGACAACTGAGGTCTCAGGTGGGATATTTTCAGAAGCCAGGGCAGGAGAAAGGTTAATTAAAATGAAAAAATGTTTTGTCAGTTTTAAAGTCTGTAATTATGTAGAACTCTTTTTCTATTTTTAAGCTACTTTCAGACATACTGATTTTTGTTTATAGTCTTACTAACAAGATGACCTGACATTTTCTGTACTTGCAGACTTTCTAGAGCTCACAGAATGGTGTCATTCTTCAGTAAAAGTTGGAGAACCTGATTTAGACATACTTTTTACATCAGTATCCCAGAAGATGAGAAACATGGAGGCAGAAACCAAAAATCTTCATCTCTGTGACGGGATTATTCACATTAGTGTTGGTTTCACCTCTAGTAAAGGTAAAAAGCATACTTGTATTCATCACTGTAAGAGAAGGAAAAGAAATATTATTCTCCCTACCCTGTGCACTATTTTTAATACGACTCTTTCCCTTCTTTAATTCCACTCTGATGCACAGATCTTCTTGTTATTCAGGCATATGCCTCAAGGAAGAAGTGAGTTCACTTTCAATAATGGCAAGAGTTCTATAAAAATCAGGACAACTAAGCTGAAGCTGCTGCTTTCTCATAGTAATGGTCTGGAAGTAAGATAAAATCAAACAAACAAACCTGGACACAGCCATTTCTTAAGGTAAAGTCTACTTGTAGTTGTCTACTTCTGAGCTTTTATTTTGTGAAGCCAGTCACACAATTTATTTATTTATACATATATGTTCTAATTTTATTGGGAATAGCTAGTATGGAATTACAAAGGAGAAACTATTTCACCAACCTGACAGCCTTGGCAGGTTAGGGATAGTAATGAATGTTAGTTATCTTGATTTTAGCAAGGTTTTTGGTGCTGTTTCCCAAAGTATTCTCTAAGACAAAATGATGAAATATGGATTAGAAGAGTGGGCAATGAGATAGATTGAAAACTGTCTGAACTGATGAATTCAAAAGACTGTGATAAGCACCGTGATAGCTACCTGAAAGCAAGTCACTAACAATGTGAGTAAATAACAGAGAAAATAACGTGTAGCGCAGTATTTCACATTTGCATTATGGACCTGGACCTTATGGATGATATAGGTACAAGGTGCACCCTCAACAAGTTTGCAGATGACTGAAATTGCAAAACTGAAGGGATTAGTTGACTCACCAGTTGGTTGTGTTGCCATTCAGAGGAAAGCCATTGCAGTTACAAATAGGGAAATGTGCTAGGCTGCACTGTTTAAGACAGTATTTCACAGAATTGTAGACAGATGGAGATTGGAAAAGACCTCCGAAGGTCATCTTGCCCAAATCCAACTTGAGCAGGGCAACATAGAACCAGTTGCCATGAATCATGGAATCATAGAATTACTCAGGTTGGAAAAGACCTCAAAGA
Source organism: Alectoris magna (assembly GCA_030625065.1). Taxonomy (NCBI): domain Eukaryota; kingdom Metazoa; phylum Chordata; class Aves; order Galliformes; family Phasianidae; genus Alectoris; species Alectoris magna. Next base: position 179,500,760 of record CM060560.1, on the reverse strand, counting down.
TCATCAAGTCCAACCGCAGACTAACCATAGTACCCTAACTCTAACAACCCTCTGCTAAATCATATCTCCAAGCACCGCATCCAAACGGGTCTTAAACACATCCAGGGACGGTGACTCAACCACCTCCCTGGGGAGCCTATTCCAGTGCTTAACTACCCTTTCTGTAAATAAGTGTTTCCTATCATGTCCAGACAGCTTTTGAATATCTCCGAGGGAGACTACACAACTCCTTAGTGCAACCTGTTCCAGTGCTCTGTCACCTGTGCAGTAAAGAAGTGCTTCCAGTTGTTCAAATGTATCCTCCTGAGTTTCAGTTTTTATCCATTACCTCCCCTCCTGCTTCTACTGAAAAGAGCTTGGTACTTTCTCCTTTTTAGCTTCTTTTAATATATATTGATATACTGCTCTGCACTCATTTCATCATAGAACATTATTATGTTGGTCAAGCATGACTTCAGCTTGGTGAACATATGCTGACTAATCCCAATCACTTTCTTGTCCTTCATGTGACTGAAACTGTTTTTCAGAACTGTTTGTTCCATCATCTTCCCAGGAAGGATTGAAGTAAGGTTGACCACCATGCAGATCTCTGGGAGCTTCAGCCAGAAAAAGTGTTTTGAACTCAGTATTTTAAGAAGAAATCTGGAAGAGCCAAAAGGTATCACAGTAATGTAACTAAGGTTTAATAAGCAATTGGTAAGACAAGATTCCAATTCTCAGAAGGAAAGATGCATAATGTAGAAAAAAAATGAGGCAAATGAATTGGTTCTGGAAAAGTCAGTCAGTGTATATGAAGACAGTCTGAGACAAACAGGAGAACAAATGAAATCACAGTGTTCAGGTGGATAGAGAGACGACAGAAATAGGAAGCAATGTTCTGATTGCTGCTGCTGCTGTTGATAAACCAGGTGAGTGCATTCACTCATTAGATGTTGCTGATTGTGCTGTGTAGCACCCATGGTCTGCAGTGACAGAAAATTCTTGTCAGAAAATAGGCAAATTTGGGAATGAAAGAATGTTACAATAAAACTAAAGCCTATGTAGTTGGTTTTCTGAATGTATGTATGTGAAATTTGTGCAGTATGCTTTTAAATTCTGTCAGAAAATGTATGCTGTGATGTCCTCTGTAATGTTGGTTTAATCACAGTTTAGGATGCTGATACTTCATTAATTTAAGGTCAAGCCATTTGATTGTCAGAAGTGATGCACTGCCTGGATGAGCTGTCATGCTGTTATGCTGATGTCACTAAAAATCACATAAAAATGACACAGAAGTGCAATGTGATTATGTAAAACCCAAAATGATTATAATCTGTTTCTTAACTGGCTTTGCCAGCTGAAATATGAATTAATGTACACTTTATATATCTTTTACAAGACTAAATCAAATCTTAAACTATTATGTGTATAATGTGATTTTTTATCTTCATAAATATATTATGGTTAATTGCATAAATGTTAGGATAAACATTCTGCATTTTAATTTTGTTCAATAAAAACACTGGTTTCCAATTCTGTCAGGCACAAAAGCTGCATGCAGTCATAGCACGTGAAAAATTAACTTTGTGCAATGTGGTGAATAAAAGATCTTAGAGAAAGCTGACCTCAAAGCACCCTTAGGCATGGTTATGAAGAATAGTTAACTGAGCATTTCTAGTAAAAATCACAAGCAGCAGATTTAGGACAAAAACTGGCATGTGATAAACACATAATTCTCAATGCTCAATGCACAAACTGGACAATAACTTTTTTTTTTTTTTTTTTGGTGGTCCTTTGTACAAATCAGATGAACTTCTAGATTTAAACTGTCTTGTTTTGAAATTAAATATGAATTCAACACAGCAATGTACACAAAAACCTCAGAAAAGAAGTTAACTACAAGCAGATGTTGAGCAAGAAGCCACACATGGAGAAATCCACTTAAAACAACCACCTTACTGTAGCTACTTGAGTCAGCTCAGTTTATGGCAAACAGAAAGGAGCTTTTCTTAGTTGCTATAAACTGGTGCACACACTTTAGCATGTGAAACCAACACCCCCTTAAAATACACAGTGATTGGTTGCAGGATTTAGAGTTTTATAATTTTGTATCCCTGGTGACCAACTCCGGATGATACCAAAGCAAAAGCCTGGACAATCTGCCGGCTTCACACAACAATGACCGTGTTTTTCTTTCTGTTCAATCTGAGTGATTATACCTTTGTTGTGTACCTTACAAATTAAAGTCTCTGATACTGCTAGGGAAAAAATACTGAATTGGGAGAAATGCTGCCAACTTCAAAGCCATGCTTCTGCCTGAATTTTTTTATCCACTATTACTACACACAAATAAATTATCTGAAGGAGATTTCAGTAGGAAAATATTTTTTTCAGTTCCTTTCCTCTCTTCTTTTACAATGTACAGAGGTTTCTGAACACAAGCTGAATCTAATCCTTTTTCTTCCTTATTTTTGGTGGGATATTGTTTGAGCAATCAATCAGCCATGGTCTTACACAGGAGTTAAAGACCTAAAGTAACTCTGAAACCCCAAATGGGTGGAGCAGGCAGTGGAATAGTTTAGCAGAATTAGAGGTTGGAAAGAACAGTTGCAATTGTTTGTCTAATGGCCACTATACACCCACCGGGGGAACGTCCTGTGAAGCATGCTAGCTTCCCTCAGACCCAAGGCTCTTAGTCTGCAGACTGGGTCAAGATCCCAGCACTGCTTTAGGCTTCTTCCAGAAACTACAACTAACTGTGTTGGATGCATCTTGATGATATGTGTTATATCTTAAATAGAAAAGCCAGTTTTGCTATTCCCACATACCTTTGCATTTAGAAATATGGACATCGATTCCTGACCTGAATTTTGGTGTTTAGTTGGTTCTGTGACAGTATGGATCCTGACATCATCTAAGAGTGAACTTAATCCAGGCTCTGTTGCATATCCTTTCTCCAGCTCCTTCTCTGCAGTCCATATGGCCAACTATTGATCATTCACGAGACAATAAAATTAGAATATATCAGGGTCTTATAGGGTCACACAAGATACGGGCTTTTTCATGACACAAAACTTCAGGAAATATGGCAGCATGAAAAGCAATACAGAAGTTTTTACCTTTTCTTCAGCACCCAAAATAGGGTGATTCAGAGTTTCCCACAATCAGGTATTTCCAAACCAGAAGAGGCTGCCATGATAATCGAGCCAAAATATTTGTATTCACAGGCTTGAAGGATTTTCTGCAGAAATGGAACGGAATCCATAAAAACAGATATAGTAAACACTTCAAGACATTATGAGACCATTAGTTTCCATAATAAAATTACTAAAATTAAAGCACGTTTTTTTTTTGTTTGTGCATTTTTTTATTTTTATTTTTTTTTAGGCATAGGGTTCAGATTATTCTTTTACAGTGATTTTTCTGTCTAATTAATTATTACCCTATCAAATATTGCATCTTCTATGGAGACCACAGGAGATAATTTATCCTTCTTTATGTCACTGACAAAAAAAGGAACAGGATCAAAAAATAATCTCTGACAAATTCTGTAGGAAGCAGACCTACTTATCATATTAACTGTTTTTTGAGACTTCTTAGCCAGTTTTTAGTCTCTGAAACATATGCTCTGCTAGTGCCATTTCATGCAAATATTTTTTTAAACTTAATGTTCAGGTAATAATTCAAATGAGTCAGAAAAGAATCCTAGAATACAATGTCAACATAGTTACTTTTCCTATCTAGATTTATGACATTTCAAGAAAAAAATAAAATAAAATACAAGATTAGTTGATCAAACAGACCTTCTACAAACATTCATACTAACTGTCCTCACTTATAACCTTTAACTTTTTGTTAAAGCTCAACTTACCATTTTATAATTCCATGCAGAATCAACCTGCAGCTAATAAATGTCTATCATGCTATTTAAAAAAAAAAAACAAAACTGGAAGAACATCAGCGATTTCAGACACTGCTGAAGTTTTCTTGAATTTGTTTAAAGATGATAAGTAGTTTATAGCGTTTCTCACACTCTTTGTTTAAGACTTTTTGTTGAAGAACATTCTGTTCCATAACAGTTTAAACTTAGCAGATGATTCTTTCTTCACCCTCATCTTCTTGCTTTCCTTCTTTCCTTCTTTCCTTCTTTCCTTCTTTCCTTCTTTCTTTCTTTCCTTCTTTCTTTCTTTCTTTCTTTCTTTCTTTCTTTCTTTCTTTCTTTCTTCTTCCTTCCTTCCTTCCTTCCTTCCTTCCTTCCTTCCTTCCTTCCTTCCTTCCTTCCTTCCTTCCTTCCTTCCTTCCTTCCTTCTTCCTTCTTTCTTTCTTCTTTCTTTTCTTTCTTTCTTTCTTTCTTTCTTTCTTTCTTTCTTTCTTTCTTTCTTTCTTTCTCTCTCGCTCTTCTCTCTTCTTTCTCTCTTTCTCTTCTATTCTCTCTTGTCTCTTCTCTCAACTTCTTCTCCTCTCTTTCTCTTCTCTCTCTTTCTCTCCTCTTTCTTTCTTTCTTTTCTCTCTCTTTCTCTTCTTCCTTCCTTCCTTCCTTTCCTTCCCTTCCTTCTCCTTCCTTCCTTCCTTCCTTCCTTCATTCCTTCTTTCCTTTCTTTCCTTTCTTTTCTTTCTTTCTTTCTTTCTTTCTTTCTCTCTCTCTCTCTCTCTTTCTCTCTTCTTTCTCTCTCTCTCTCTTTCTCTCTCTCCTTTCTCTCTCTCTCTTTCTCTCCCTTCTCTTTTCTTTCTTTCTTCTCTCTCTTTCTCTTCCTTTCTTCCTTCCTTCCTTCCTTCCTTCCTTCCTTCCTTCCTTCCTTCCTTCCTTCCTCCTTCCCTCCCTCCCTCCCTCCCTTCCTTTTCCTTCAAAATATAAGCTTGCTATTCCACTGAGATGGTATTTTTTTTGTCTTAGACTTAGTTAATTGCAAAAACATTTTTTTAATTATTTAATTTAGTTTCACTATGTATACTTAATGATGTGCTTAAGATGTTGCCTACAGGCTTCGTTTTGTCATAATTTTTAAATAAAATTCCTTCTTATTTAATTAACTTCCTAATGTTTCCAAAACGATAAATAGAAAAGTCCCTCCTATTTACTCTTTCCTTTTTTTTTTTTTTTTTTTTTCTTTCCTATTCTTTATATGTGTTTTGGGGTGTTTTTTTTTTTAGCCAGTTGAGAGAGGAAATGTGGTGGTTTTTTTTTGTTTTTTTTTTTTTTTTCTCCTGATATTTAAATATTACTTTTATGTTTCTGTGTAAGATGCCTAAGTTACATTTGTTCCTACAGGAGAATCAAGAATTTTGAATGGCTAACTGCCCCTGAACAAGTCAGTTTTTGATACAAATTGGTCTAAATTTGTAGTTCTTTTGGAAATTCCAACAATATTTGAAGCTTTGGGAATTGATACTGATAAAGCCCCCATACATAATGCTGGCTAGCATTATATTTTATTTGGTACAGAAATTATACCACTATATCATATTTACTTGTGCTTGAGCATCCACTGATTCATAGGTTGATGACTGACTCCTCATCCATTAAAATGAATTCCAGAGTATTCATAGTAGATGCTGAAGAACTTCAAAGCCTTTGAGAGTTTATACTCTCTTTTTTTTAGGAAGCAGTAAGTATGTTTTTTTTTACTGACCATATGAACTTGCAGGAAGTATCCATCACATTACAGTCATTCACAATAATTTTATCTTCTTACCTTTTTATTGCCTGTGTGTTTTTGGTAGAAAGTTGATCAGACATTCATTCTACTTTTGCCTGAGATTTAGGTGACCTGTTCCACACCACAGTACAATGAACTGCCACTCCACAGAACTCCAGTGTTCATGGATTTATACTATGCTTCTGCAATGCCTTCTCTGTTAGGTGTCACTTTAAAGCAGGGATTTAGAGCAGAAGCAAGTAATGACAGATATTCACTCAAGGGAAACCAGGGACACAGAGAACAATTTCTGCAAAGAGTAAAGAAAAAGCTTTCATGGCCTAGAAGTTAGTTAACATTGCTCCAAAGAAAGATCTCTTAGTTTTGAAGTGCAATTGTTTCTAATCTCATTCGTGGAAGGAAAGTTTCATGTTAGTGCTACATACGTATCTGGTGACCTATACTACTGTCTGAGATTTTTAATAATTTATGCAAATGTATTTATTCTGCATTTTAATTGAAAAATCCTTGTCATTCCTGATTTTGAGAATTATTGGCAGCATTGCTCTAAGAGACATGAAAAAGCTACCTCTTTTCTTGTAGATCAACTCTGACATACTTGTCCCTGTGTACAATTCTCACAGTCATTTTAAATCTATAAACTGTGCTCTTCTGAATGTCTGATTTAGAAACTGTATGTAACCCATTATTTTCAAAGGACATATCAAATAGAAAAAAAATTGTTTACATGTCAAATCTTAAAATCATGTAATCATTAATGTTGAATAAGACCTCTAAGATCATCAAGTCCATCCATCAATCCATCACCACCATGCCCACTAAATCACTAAACTCAGAGTAACATCTACCCTTTTCTTAAAAAGCCCCAGCAATGGCACTGTCACTGCTTCCCTGGGCAGCCTGTTCCAATGCCTCACCACATTTTCTGAGAAGAAATTTTTTCTAATGGTAGCAGCCAGAATAGAAAAAGTCTGCTTAATAAGGCAGAAGTTTCTTTTACATGACTTTATTTTCTGAAGTCAACACTCATCATCTACCATTTCTGCTTGCTTTCTCCACGGGTCTTCTTGTTTTGATTGATGTACTTCCCAATGGCAGAAATTTCAGTGTGTGCTTACCTGCACAAGAGTATCAATTTAAGCATCTCTTGTTTAAAAATTAGCTATAGAGACCAGTAGATAAGATTATTATCTGATGTTATAATTGAGCCAAAAGCTCTTCATGAATATTAAAACTTTCTCAGATTCTCATAGAATTATATTTATTTAGAAGTTAAAATATAACCATAAAGTTCATTATGTGTTTCTGACAGAAAAATACCCCAGTGCAGTAAATGCTAGGTAACTGTAAAGGATGATGTGCTACTGATACTTATCAAATTTCAATATTTTAATCACATAAACTTACATTTGTAACAAAACCTACTATTTATCTAAGCTTTTAACTGATCAGTTGGAAGGAAACTTCTAAGAAGGATGCTTCTAAGTGTGTTCCAAGGCAAAAGAACTGTGATGTTTCTCAGTTTAGACAGAAGATTTGAAATACAGCCTCAATTCTGTTATGAGAAGATGAGAATGACAATATACCTGAAGCAAAATAAATTGCTGATCATACTCTTTGCTCCACATCCTGTCACATAATTCAATATTTTTGAACATTAGGCTATGTCCGTGGTAAATGGTTTGCCCTCCATATGTTTCCATAATTTAAAATTGATACAGTTGTCAGGATTTCTGACAATACTGTGCTTTTATATTCTTCCAAATGCACTGAATCAGAGGGTAATCCAATAACAGATCTGCCATAAAACCAATATGACCTATGTTTCTTCTGAGTGTGTGGTGCATATGAATAGATACATAATGTCCAGAGTGCAGAGCCTTTGCCCAAAAGGCAGGTTGGGTAACAAATGTGTGGCCCTTTTCTAGCGAATTAAAAAGTAAAGTGATGAGATGCCAGTGCTTCATTCTGTGTAAGTGGCTCAGCCTGCATGACAGCAATAGTGACCCTGTATTTTCTGCAGGATTGGAAGAATTCTAGTTCTCACAGCTGTGTGACTGCTTCACTCTGCCTACAAACTTATCTTGGTTAACAATAAAAAATACACACACGTGCAGAAAGAAAAACACACAAGTAGAAATCAGGACATTATAATTCACTGAATGACAATGTTTTGTCACTGCAAAATAAAGCAGAAAAATGAGAGGTTAAAAAAAAAAAATCAGACAAAGGGACAAGATACACTATTACTATTTGTTAACCATGTATGTCAGAATGACATTTACTACCAAATCCTCATCAATTAATTCTCCTCTTCCCACTTACCTAAGTCTAGCTCTGAATTTTTGCAGTGCTCTAAGAGTAAATGCTGGGATTTCAGAAGTTGCTGACTAAGGAGTTACACATAATATATAGGACATATCTTTAGGGAATAACCTTTACAGCTCACTGTAGAATTTATATTTAATGAGTTATGGTGTCATTGCCCTTATGTGTTTCACATATTAAATAAATCTAATATCCTATCTTCTTTCAGTGCATTCTTTTTTTTCTATCACAGTGGAAAGAGATCCAAGAGTGATATATTCTACCTGTGGCTGGGATAAATGGGCAAAGAGAGCTCTGAACTCTCCTAGTTGCATGCATTCTCTGTTCTCAGACACTGTAATATAGAATTCAGTGCTGTAGATGTGATCTGAGGACCAGATGGATCCTGTTGATTTGGTGCTGTAAGATAGAAGGGAAAGGTCCACCTGCTATCAGCAGCTCTGTGAATGTCCCTTCACATTTCTCTGGAAAAGTTCTACATAAATTTCTTGCTTTGGTGGATTTATGGTTTACTCTTTTTTTTTTTCTCCTCAATTTCTTTATGTAAGAGGAAGAATGCATTTTAATATTTTTTGCTAGGATAGTTCCTCATTTTTGAAGTGTCAGTATTCAGGGTTTGGTAGACAAGGGATAGTGATGGATAGTGATAGATATCCTCTCTCTGGAAGCAGTAAGCAGTTAGTTAGTGTTGTCCTGACTGCTGTCTGCCTCTGCTGCCTTGTCTTTTCCACTCCCAGTCAGAGCCCATGGCTCTTGACATGACAGAGTACTGATTTCAAGGTGTTGATAAGCCAACAGCTAGCCCTTCACCTAACCTTATTTGTCTTCTATAAATCTGATGGCATTATCAGTCATATGCAGATAAGGTACCATCTCATGGATGAATCATTTGACAAAAGTTGCTATTGTTCTCTGCTTCCTTTCAATCCATGTGACAAGTATTTTTTTAAATGAGTTCTTTTCTGTGTACAATTTTGGAAATAAAAGAATTGTTCAGAAACATTCATTTTCCAGCATTCCTTAAAAAGGGCTGATTGCTCTGTGCACTCCAACTCTACTTTTGCACATATTTGGAAGTGAGGAAGGATGAAGAGAGGCTATCACAGATGCAGTCCAGATATGGAGTGGGATGGGAGAATGTGCTGCACCCATATGAAGTATGTTATGTGAGTTTCCAAGAGGCATGGAGGAGTTCAGCATTGCCTTCCTGGAAAAACAACTGTTTTTACAGGCCTTTGCAGCAGAGTGCCAGGACAGACAAACTAACCTTCATAAACAGTCATCCCTGCATCTGAATTACATGATGTTACGAGCCTATAAATATTTTCATGGTAGATGAATCTCCACATAAAGTGTGAGAGAGTAATTGACTATTCTGAAAAAAATCTCAGCTGAGTGAACCAAATACACTGAATACTTTCCCTTAAAAGCTTAACATGATCTCGTTCACTTACAAAAGTAACTCTGCTGAAGTTACTTGCACAACAATCTGATGAAGTCAGACAGGTCCATCTAATTTGAACATTTTGGCCCAGGTATGCCTCACATACTGTATAGGGATATCAGATGTAGGAACAGTCACCTAGGGGTCACTCAGCAGTCATGCAGAGAAAGGGAGGGACGCAGCTCCAGGAGAAAATGTTCGTTGGTTTAAATCACCTTTCTCTCTATTGATTCATACATTAAACCACAAAAAGAAAATCCAGATGTTTTTGGCTTAATATTCAAAGCAGGTAGTTTTGCAAAAACGGATATGCCAAAATGTATCTGTCCAGGTAGTTGATTGTAAAGTATATAGGTCTGAGCAGAGGATCTTGGCTGACTGAAATTTTTTGTCTCTTATTCATACAGGATTTTTTATAAAGAAAACACCAGACTTGTCTGGCCTCCAAATCAATGCTTCTGTTTGAAGATAAGGACTTTGTGTTATGGAAAATGTTTAAGAAACAAAGAAAAATTAGCAAAGTGGATTGTATGGAAAGGTGAAACTGAAACATACTCTTTGTTAGATTCACAGAGCATGGATCTCCTCAAGCTTGTTGCAAACTGAGTTACTGTCTTTTCTACAGGATTCTTTTTTACCTCTATATTTATTTTGAAAAAAAAAAGAAATATTTATTTTCTTTTTATGCCATTGGTTAAGGAAAAATCCTAAGAACCAGTATTCTTGCTTCTTCCCAGTGTCTTTAGCTGTAAGCTACCAAAAGACTTCCACATTGTAACATGATAAATAGGCAGAGCAGTACCTCAGAAGTGGGAGTCTGCTTTGGACGCTGATATCACCAGCTGCATTTTCTGGGGAGATCCCTTTGCTTTCTGTGCTACACTGCTTCCAGGTGTAAAAAAGCTCAATTTTCTGAGAAGAGTTTGAAGGTGAATGGAGACAGAAGTAATGCATTGCAATAGAATTTGTATTTACCTCTTATTTGCAATAGGATTGCAATTATTATGTAAATTCATTGTAAAGAGAGAGATGTTTCCCATACAGATTTGAAAAGCTGTCCACATGACTCTTATTAAATGGCTCTGCATGGTCTTTCCTTGAAAATGGAGGAAGGCTAATATTTTATCTTTACCTGTTAAAAAAACAGAATGCTTTTCCAGCAACTGGCAAGGGCCAGATCCTACAGGAGCAGTGTAATTGTGAATGACCTCATTCATTTACAATCCCCATCCTATTCTGACAACAAATCCCATCTGTTTATGTTTGTTTTCTGAAGAAAACACTAGCCTTGTGTGAGGTGTTTGGATTGAAGCAGCTCACCGATATCCACTAGTGTTATATTTACAGGGCTGAAATTGTAGTACATGATGACTCTATTGTTTGTTAGTTGGAGAGTGAGTTCATTACCTCCAGAATCCTGAATGTTTACAACTAGTTGCTGCTAGAAACTGTTTTGATTCTGTATTGGAAAGCACAGTCACGTAGGTAACCACTAAGGCAGCTGCCAAGGGAAACCTGGACTTTCTCTGTCTCCCTTGTAATCCTTCTATTCAGCCTACTACTTCAGTGCTTCTGGCTGGGGACTGTTTCTTTGATTGGAACTTCAAACACCCATTTTTTTGCCCTCACTATGTAAAGTAGGTTAAGAAGTAATAATCTTTGCCGGAACTGAGGGATTTTTTCTCATATTAGGAGTTACTTCAAGGGGAACACAGTGGATTACTTCAGGCTGGTTATCTTCTATGTGGGATCCAGGTTCTCGTCCATGTATTTTTTCTATCTCTGGTCTCTGTCCCTGACACATAGCACACAGGAATGCATGGAATCATTTGTCTATGTTACTACATACTAACTATTTATTTTAGAGATACTAGAGCTGTTATAAATTGCTGTAAGTCTGGTATCCTGAAGCCATGAAAGAAGATGAGCTTATTCTTAACAACTGACATGAATGCAGGAAAAAAAAGCAGCCTGGAATGCCTGGAGAGGTACAGAAGCACCTGGCAAACCAGGGAATGTTCTGCTTTCCTCTGCTTTTGAAAAAGAAAAAAAAAAAAAAAAAAAGAGGAATTAACTGGATGGGCCAGGCCTCTTTTGCATGTCAGCTATGTAACAGTTTATAAATTTCCTGTTTAAAAATAAGCTGTGAAGTTCTAGTGTTGAAGTGAATATAATATTGGCATTCATGTTTGAAAGCAAACAGGCTAACATGCCCAGGGTGGAGGAGTCCCCCTGCCCACTGCAGATGGTTCCTGGGAAAAGCCAGAAGAAAATGAAAATGAGAAAGATGAGGAAGAAAATGACATTTTACTAGGTCAGGGTTTCTCTTTTACACTGAGGACCTGCTAAGGTCCTTGTTTGTATTTAATTCTACTCCAAACAACATTTCAAAGCCTGAGGGGGTGGGTGGGAAATGTGTTCAAGGTCCAAGTGATGACCTGTGTCCTACAGGACACAGCAGTCAAGAACAGAGCAGAGTGGCTAACATTGCATGTCACTGAATTTGGATCACTGAAATTGTCTATGGAGCCCAATAAAATTCTCTGCACCAAAGGGTATGAGGCCAATGTGGGCAATGAACTAAGTGTGAATGCAGTAAAAATACAGCAGTGATCTATCTTGACTGAGGGGTGAGGTCTGGTAAGTTGGTGCAGAGAATGGTAGTTTTGCATGCTGTCATTAAATTCTTGTTTCTCTGAGCTGCTGTGTTACTGTGTTTTCCTTTTGATCTCAATAAACCACTGGCTTAAGCCACTTAGGTATCATTGTTTAAACATGGGGAAATGTCAGCCACTGAATTACAGCTCTATGTAAGAGAGTTACTCAGGTTTTAACTAGGAGCTCAGAAGAGTATCATTTAAATGGTTATAGAAAGCCTTACAAACTTGAACCCACCATTCTTGCACAAAGTTTGTGCCAGTTTTTCCACTGGGAATGACTCAATCTCTTTACTTTTTTTTTCATCAACACAATTTGACACTGCAGGCATGAAGCTCACTGACTTTGAATGGTGTTTTTCCCCCTGCTTTTCCAGAAAAGTTTTGATTTTACGAGAAATATGTAAAAGTTAAGAAAGAAAAATAAAAAGTATAAATAAAATAAAAAGAGGCGACCTACAAGGTTGAAGTATCACAAGCCACTAGCCATATTTTGGTTTGAATACTGGTTTCCTGATTAAAAGTTCTCCTTCATGTTTCTAAGCAACCTAATTACTCCAATAATCGGAAGAATTGCTGTGCAACCACTTTAAGGATAACAAGCACCATATGCACCCTTCTCATGGTCATGACAGTAAAGGCTGTCATGTCTGTTCTGACCTCCCATCTGAGCAGCAGAGGAGCTTCCTCTACAAAATGACAGTTCTACAATATTTCTGGGGAGGCCTATTTGTCAGTTGCTTCTTCCACTAACATCTATTAGTTTTGCCAATACTGGCAAAGGTAGACCAAATTCAACTTTGTTAATAAAATACTACTGGAAGAATATGGAAATAGTTGCAGCCCAAAAGAGAAGTGGTTTTCAGACAGTATTATAGGAAACAAATGAACAAAAGTACTGATTTCTAGGACATTTTGCAACATAAAATAAATGATAGGAAAACTATTATTATCTTTGCCTTGTAATTTTTATGTTGTAAGCAGCTTTGATGTGAGTGGGTACATATTCATGAATTTGTGTCCAACTCATGACCTGTATCAGTCATTTCATTTCCAGACTGAACTACATATTGTATTTGAACTAGATATTGTTCCAGCTGGTGTTGAAACACAAGTGTTCTAGCTAAGGCTTTCCAAGATTAAAAATGCCTCCTTGGGGCCCAAAGCAGATGTAAAATGTAGTTTGTGTAAATCCCTATTTGAAACTTGAAGAGGCCAGAGGAACTATATTTTTCCACTGCAAGTGAATAAAGATATTTTCTCACATGTTGTGTCTTTGATCTGCAAAGTAAGCATGTCCATAGGAAGAATCTACAGGGTTTACTGTTAAAAAAAAAACAAAACTAAACAAAACAAAAGAAAAAAAAAACAAAACAAGGAAAAAAAAACAGATTTTATCTCATGGAAAAATGTGTTGGAGGAAAGAAACTTCTAGATAGATTCCCAATATTTTCACACAGAGTGGAATTTCAAAATTTTCATGGGAAACAGGTTTATAAGCTCTCTGCCTTACCTTGTGATCCAACCCTCACTCAGCACATCTTCTTGTGCAGGGAGCTGAGACCTGACATTACTGGCCAGATACACCTGTTTAGTTGTAATATTATTAATAGATATATCAGTGTTAGAGAATGAAACATCAGGAGGTGAAGACTTTGTCTGACCGGGTAGATGCTTTGTTTGTTTTGTTTTCACCTGTGAATCTGTCTTTTTTTCTTTTTTTAAAAAGCTGTTAATTACTGTTCCTCCATTTCTTCCTGGCAATTTGTCGGTTTGTCTGGTTTGCTTGGATTTGGTATGGATTTCATGCTTTTCAGTTTTTTTTTTCTATCTCATCTCCATCAAGCCTCACTTGTCAGCTGCATCATCCTTTCTCATTAAAACACGGTATAAGCAAAGCATCTTGAACTTTGGGAAGGCTCCCTTGTCTAAATACTTGTTTACTTCAGAATCCACCCTTTCCTTCCACACATGCCATTGGTTAAGACTGAGGATCGCTGATGTCAGTGTCACATTGAGTCATCCTTGCAGAGAATGAGGGATGTGAATGTCTGCTCCAGTTACGTGAGGTCAGTACTGCTCTGCTTGCTCTTGACATTTCCTGCCTATGCTCTTGCACATTCCCGTTTAGTTGTGCCATTCGTACATTGCAACTGGTAGAGTGTAGATGTTGTCCCATCCATACACATGGGCTCACCTTGGATGCTATACAAGCACCTCATAATGATTGGAAAAAACAAAGATGAGACAGTCCAAACTACCTGTACCTAAAAGACATGTCTACCTGGCAGCAACTATAGGCTGTTAACGTCTTCCACTCATTAGAGGGTAAAGCTGTGTGTGCTTTCACAAGATTACATAAAACACGAGAACAGAGTTTGTGGGTCTATTCTTCCTGTTCTTTAAACATTCTGATTCAGCTAAGCTTTTTGAGATGGAGAGCTTCACTCTTGCTGTTCTTGGATTACAACTCTCATGGAACAAGACTCTTCTTGTTTGTGCAGGACATAATGTGAGAGTATCCTCTAGCCCTGGCTAGAATCCTAGAGGTGCTGTTACAATGCTTCTATAACTCATATCCTCAAAAACTGTTAGTTTGGGGGTGCTAGGCAGGAAGCTGCTAGAACCGGTGCTTCAAGGCATATGGGAGATATAGATGTGGGTGAAGAAGAATGTGTATTGACTTGATAAGGTTTTCTAAGCAGATTTTCTTGCCACTTGATTCAGAGTCTGGAAGAATGCCCACTCTGGAAAGTAAGGATAAAACTGAAGCTTTTCCAATTTTTATTTTTGTTTTTTTATTTTTTTGATAGCTGGCACATATAGAGCTTTTAACTTAATTAAATCAAACATTTAACCCTCTTCCTTAATTACGTGCTTTGAGAATTCAGAAGTAAAATTACGCTAAGTAGAATGCTAAAATGAACATCAGACAAATACCACCCCAAACAGGAAACCATGTGAACACCCCAGTGTACACCTACTCTTTCACATTTCAGAACAACATACTGAGATTATGCGCTGTCTTCAGTGAAAACACCAAGGACATTTTGTTCAACTGCCTGGGATTTGAGCACAACGATACTTTCTAAAGTAGAAGTACTCATCTGGGACATCTTTGCACATAAAAGCGTGCATTCATTTGGGACACTGTAGTTAGAGTTGCAAAACAGTTTCCACTATAACCTCCTGCTTTCTTGTGTTCATAGCTTTCTAAAGAAGTAAAAAAATGGTCTATTTTTTAATCCTTTCTGGACCAGAGTTTTTCTTTGCAAAGGTAACAATATTAGACAATTTAGTTTTGCAAAACCAAACAACAACAACAACAACAAAAAGTATTTTTTTTCCAGGTGTAACAGTTTAAGTATTCATGTTGCTTCTGTAGTCAATTTATTATTAAACCTATGCAATTAAAATCACAGGTGTCAGAGAACACCATAATAATCACTTTATTCATGAACATTTTTTTCCCATTCTTCCAATGAGTCCCATTTTGCTATTTATCTGGAGACCCATTTCCTTTCTCTATATGTATCCAGAATGTTATATTTATTATAAAAAGAACTAATTTCTTGATCTCTAAATATCAAGCTTAGAATAATTTTTTTGAGCATGTTGCACGGGCTTTCCATAGCCAATTAGGACAGCGTAGTTTCTTGTTTATTTTCTTGTATTCACATGACCCCATCAACTTCTGTGATTGTGGTTGGTTGACCTTGACTGGCAGCCAGACACCTACTCAGCCCCTCTCTCACTCCATCACTGCTACAGGGAGAGAAAATAAGGTAAAAAATATTGTGGACTGAGAAAAAGAAAAGCAGTTACCATAGTGGACAAAACAGATTGGACTTGGGGAAAATTAATTTGATTTAATTTGTTGCTAGTTAAAACAGATTTGGTTAGTGAGAAACAAAGAAAGAATAAAACAATACCTTCCTTCTGTCCCACCTTTTTTTTCCCCACTCTCAACTTCACACCTTCATTCCTGACTCTTTCTAGAAGAACAGAAAACAAATCTCTTCTTGTCTCACCTCTTCTTGTGTCTTGTAGATAATCCAAGAGATGAGAAAGATCTTTATGTGTGACTACCTATCTAATATAATGTTCTCCAGTCTCACGTGAGTTTGTATTGGCCATGCTTACCAAATCAGAGATATGCTTTGCATTTTATTCTGTCAAATACATTCCTTGTAATAAATCTAGATTTTTTATAAATTTAGAAGCAGGTGTTTTTGTAATTTAAGGTACAGAAAAGAGAAAATAAATTGCTGGATTTTAGCTGTAAAGAAGGCTAACACTGAACCTGAGTATCTTGTTGGATATAATATCGAAACAAATATTCCATATTCTGTTGCTTGAGAAAGTCATTAAGAATAGCCATAGTAATGTTTCCTAATCTCAAAACACTTTAAAACAAATGCATTTATTGTTTTGTTTTCTTATTCATTAAAAAAGAGTATACATTTTCTCTTATTTTCTCTTATTTAATAACAGTTATTTAATTATTAACTCGATTTTTCTCATTTATTGATAGTTCTAATTAGAAGAGCTTTTTTTTTTTTTTTTCCCCCCTTCAATTTCAGTCACAATCTTTTTTTTTATTAATTGAAACCAGATTTTAATTTCAGTGTCCTGGACATCTCCTTTTTATCGCAATATGCTTACAGGTATAATAATTTTTAGAAATAAGTGTAACCTGTTAGAAGGGTAAATAAACAGTGATTGTGACCTTTTTTCTAGTCCAGTTAAAAACTATGGCAGTAAAACTGGTGTAAAAAATCTAGTATTTATTCCCTTTAATAAACTGAAACACCTGTTCTTACAATGAGAGGAAATCAAGCTATTTTTAGCAGTCATATTTATTTATTTATTACTACTGAACAGTGCCAATTGCTAGACTTCAAGACTCATAACCATATTATATGCTTCTCTCTTTTAAGGGTCAGGATCTCACAAAAACCCAGGCTAGGAATGCTTTTTTTTTTTTGAAGCTTCAGGTGTTCTTTCCATAAGTATAGTAGTCACAGAAGAGGAACAAACCAAACCAAAAAATGAACAACCTGAAAACCCCCACCAAACCCAACTGAAATGAAACAGCCAGGTGAGCAAGCAAACAAACATAAATAAAACAATCAAATGAAAAATAGCCAACAAAATCAGCAATTTGGGAGAATATTAATTTTTGAGTTGGAGTGTTTTCATAAGGGAACTTACAATGGTACCATGCCAAATTCCATCATTTTATTTACTCAGTGTTAAAGTGGCACCTTTATGTTGGTAGTTAAAGTTGTAATGTGTAGCAGTTCATTCGCCCTAGCTCCCTGTATCTCAATAAGCAATAGATTTTTAAAAACATGACTTACTTCTGAAGAGAATTTTTTCTGCAGACCTTTTCTGTGTCTGGAAAACAAGTTGATAGGTAATTAATAATATCTCAATTCTAGTCTGGAAGATCTTTCACTCTTTAAACTTTGTATTTGTGTCAAACAATCTGACAGCGCAAAGGAGCAAGGATCCTCCCTTCTTATGACCAACTCTCTTTATTCACAGAGGATCATTTTGAAAGTCTGGGATTTTTTCTTCAGGAACTCTGTACTGTGGCAGTCAAAGGATAAAATAATTTTAAACCCCTCCTCTTTCTTCAGCAGAATGTGGTAACCTACTAACCCAAAGTATGTCTTGGGGACCTTGTCCCACCAAATCTGAAAATCTTCAGTAAAGCAAATTTCACAGTTTTTCAAGGTGACCTGCTGTAGCACTTAACCACTCTCATGTTGAAGAGGTTTTCTTTATAAATAGTACAAATTTCCATTGCTGCAACTGCAGTTGTTGCCTTCTGTTCTTTCACTGTGCACCCACATGAAGAATTTGGCTATGGCTAGTCTGTGACTCTCCAATAGATAACTGAGAACTGAAGTTAGAAACCATTCCTGTCTTCTCTAGGCTAAAAAAGTCCAGTTTATTCAGCTTCCCTTTGCATGCCATTCTGTCCCCTTTACTGTCTTCGCTGTGCTCTTTTCAATCTTCTCAGCGTCTCTCTTCAATTGATAAGATGCTCTTAAATACGCATCAAGTACAACACCATGCACAGCTAGAATGACAAGGCCACAAATATTGGAAAGGAATTGAAATGCTCCGGGAAAAGAATACCTCATCCTTCTTACAGCAAAAACATATGCATAGTCTTTGCTTACCATTTTTTTTCTTAATATACTACTTTCTCAGATGTGAGCAATTCTGAACGAAGGTATTTATTACATAAAATTAGTTTTTACATTTTATATGAAAAGATACAAGTGTTTACTTGGTATCCCAAACTTTCTTCCCTTTCAGTTTTGTACATCTGACATTCACACAACTACAAATGTTAGGATTTCGTTGGCAATCTCTTGATAGAAAAGTAGGTCGGAAAGACAATATATCCTTCAGTACTTGGGAAAGAGCAAGTTTCAACATGGTGCAGCAGTAGGTATTGTTCTTGTGCGAGGATTAGTGTTCACAGCATCTGTATTCAGTGCACTTCACAAATTCACAGAATTATAGGGGTTGGAAGGGACTTCTGGAGATCACTGAGTCCAACCCCTCTGCTAAAGAAGATTCCCAACAGAATATTGCACATGAAGGCATCCAGATGGGCTATGAATATCTCCTGAGAAGGAAACTCTGCAAACTATATGGGCAGTTTACTTCAGTGCTCTGTTACTCACAGCAAAGTTCCTCCTTGTGTCTGTATGAACATTCTGTGTTCCAGTTTCTGCCCTCGTTCTCTTGCCCCCATTGACTTGACTCCCACACTTTAGACATTCATAAAAAGTTATGATATCCTCTCTCAGTCTTCTCCATACTGAGAAGTCCCGGGTTTCGTAGCCTTTTCTCATAGGGAAGATGCTCTAGGACTTAATCATCACTATGGCTCTTTGCTGGACTGTCTCTAAAAGTTCCTGTCTTTTTTGAACTGAGGAGCCCAGAACTTGGCATGATAATCCAGATATGGCCTCACCAGGGCAGAGGATCACCCCCTTGACCTGCTGGCACACTCTTCTAGATGCACCCAGGGTACCATAGGCCTTCTTGGCCACAATGGCACACTGCCGGCTCATGGCCAACCTGTTGTCCAGCAGGACACCAAGGTCCTTCTGCTCACAGATCATTTCCAGCAGGTCATCCCCTAACCCTTACTGATGTGTGTAGTTATTTCTCCCCAGGTGCAAGACCCTACACTTGCCCTTGTTGAACTTCATTCTTGGGTGATTTGGCTTAGTAACCTTATTCCTATAACTACAGGTGGAACTTATAGTGTATTCTTGCCTCCACAAATGTTCAACTAATGCTCTCTGCTTTTATTCAGTATAGAGAAGGGTGTAGTTTCTTCATCATTTCTCACATCTTTTTTTTTTTGAGAGCTTTGAGAACACTCAAGAGATTTGTGGTTTTGCACCAAGCTGATTTCTCTGTCTGCTACACTTCCTCAAATCAGCCTTTAATAAAATCTTTACAGCAGCAGATGAGAAATTTACAGGAGATAAATGTACTTGAATAGTGATAGTTATCATGCATTTCTACAGTGGTGTGTTCAGGCTTGTACTTTATAAGCACGCCTTTCTCAAACTTGAATTGCCCATAGAATGGCAGTGTTCAAATCCAGAGGGTGGCAATGTAAGAACACAAATAAGCAGACGGCCAGCTAGGGGAGCTTCCCCAGCGCAGCCACAGCCTTTTCTTTATTTATTACCATCACACTCAGGTTTCTGTGAACACCATTCAAAACAAGACAGGGTGGTCCTGAAAAAACACGTAGGACTGTCTCATACACACAAAACTTTCCAGACAGAGACAAATACACTCTGCTTATTTGCTGTTCAGTCATGCTCATCCCAGGCTGTGCTTCTTCCAGGTCTGCCAGAGGAAATAAAGCAGGCAGCCTCATGATGTGTGCCGGGAGCTGCTCCTCTGACGTGCTCCTCCAGAGCTTCTGTATCCCACACAGCCTGCTGGGTCTGCACTGCTAGCAACTTGAAGCATCTGTACCAAATTGCAGGATTTGAAAGGTGGCTGTCTTTTACATGATAGACACTGTCCAAGAGTGCTAGTGATTCCTTAATTCCACCTTCTCTTCTTCTGCTCATATCCTAAATCCTTTCTCTCTGCACTATCATAGAATCACTGCATGGCTGAGGCTGACAAGGACCTCTGGGTCCATCTGTACAACCCCTGCTCAAGCAGGGACACCCAGAGCAAGGTGTGCAGGCCCATGTCCAGGAAGCTTCTAGAGGTTTCCTAGGAGAGAAATTCCTTGGAACATCTAGGATGGTACATATTTTCTGTAGGTAATGCATACAGGAGTGCAAGATGCTTATAGAGTATGGGTAGGGCAATAAAAACTGCCCTTTTCCCCCCCCATAAATAATTACTTTTGCCTTACAAATAAAAAAAGCCCTTCCTTGTCCTGATTCCTGTCGGCAGGGACTTGTACCGCTAGATGGTGCAGAGGCACTCGGGTGGCTGAGAAGAGTATATTCAGGGTGCATTCTCAGTGCTGGAATAGATTTTCTGTCAGATTTGTGTGCCCTGGCACAGGGAGGAGGGAGGCTGCACTTTCACAGACTGAAACAGGAGAAGTGTTCTCTTGTGTGTATCTGTAATTTTATAAAAATGTATGCTTCCTACACTGGAACATTGAGACTGTTAACTTTCTTCCACTAGGATTGAGATTAAGGCTGCAGTTAAATGCCTGCTGAGATGAGTCACCATTCATTTTAATATCTCCTTTAGTGACTAAGAATAAAGTTTTTGCCAGCGTTCTATGGAAGCTTCTTTGGAACAAGAGCTGACCGATGTGCTCTTACAGAAGAGATGAGATTGCAACAGGAATGGGTCTGATCCCATTCTGAACATAGTCCTTTAACATTTATGAGCTATGTATCTTAGAAAAACAAAATAAGAACTTAATGTGAATTTGTCACAAAATAATTCAATAAATTAATAAATTAAAATGTATTACTTCTCTAATCATTTCATTGTCGTCATTCCATGTGCCACATCTAATTTATAACATGAGGTCTCTTGGAACAGTGACTCATCTTTTCCATATAAAGAATCATACACGCAGAATGGCATTAATATAGTAATAATAAAGGGATCTGCTTTTCTGACTGGGGCACCGATAACTGATTCAGTTGCAGATGCTAGTAAAGATGTAGTAGTATTTTGCGTGTCTACCTTGGATCAGGCAGTTTAAAGGCCAAAGGATGAAAGCTCATTTTAAAATAGAAACCAGGGGCCAGGGCCCCAAAGAAAATGCACCATCAGTGTAAACAGTTTGCATTACCTCCAACAAAGAATCAAAATGCTGCTGGCAAGCAACCATGATCTAATCCACTATATACCTGAAGGGATAATGCAATTACATTATTCCCCTGAAAAAGGAGAAAACTAGGGAACAGAGAACATTATTTTCCAAATAAATCAATTTCACCCCAAATATGGAAATAAAATTATTTCTTGCCTTCAAAAATGATCCCAAGAAGAGTCTTCCACAAAAATAGTTTACTTTAGAAAAAATGTAGAGAGTTCTCAGTTCCTATTCCTAGTCCTTCTGCTGATTACCTATGAGTTGATGTTATGAATTTATTGGGAGGTGTGTGGGGAAGACATACAGTTTTGTTTTCCTCAACAATAAAACAGCATCTAAATACTGAACTGTGAGCTGCTTGAACCACAGGTTTCTGCCCGCTACTGTGTATATACAACCACAATATGTCATCGGCATAATATTTCAGTAATTAACGTTTGAAATAATAAATAATAAATAATAAATATTAAATAATAAAATTTAAATTTTAAATAATCAACATGAGCAGATTTCAGGTAAACTAGTTCAAAGATTCTCATTCTCAAACAATATAATCTGTAGCAGATGCCCATAATTAAGGATACAGATGTAACAATGCTGTAAAGAAAATGCATGGAGTTTGGTTATATTCACACTTAGACATACCTTATTAATGTAATGATATGCTTTGTTTTAGGGTGAGCTTGGCAATCTTTACTATTTCTCAGTTAATATAGGATATTTATAGCTTAAGCAGAATAGAAAATGACATGAGAGTGGACAAGCTGTTTATATGAGCTAAGGAAATAATTGTCAGATTATTCATGGCACTGTAAAGAGTAGGAATGATAAGCAGCCTAACTATTGTAATGTGATTAGCTAGTGTTAGTTAAGCATTGCGAAGACAGACAGAAAGAACTCTACAAAGGTTAAGCATTATTATTATCACTGTTAGTTCAGAGTGATGGAAGGCACAGTGAAACCCCTTACCGTGTGCTGCACAAAGACTACAGAAAAAGAAATTTAAAGCCAAGAGGTTTACAGACATAATAAAGAGCATTACCAGCTGGTAAACTTATTCTGTTTGTTCCTTGCTGAGATTTGGGTAGCTGGTCATTTGAAAAGAGACTTGATAAATAGTGGCAGAAGTACTGGATATATCACAGTAGTAGGCACTGACCTAGATCCAGCTGCATGGGTCTTCTGTCCTGAGGATGCTCTGGACTTGCACAAGGATCAGCAAGCCTGGAAGCTGCAGGTTGCCACTCACATCTTTCTGTGGGCCTGGTCTGAACCTGATCTGTGTGAGCATCATCCTTCTGGAGACATTAACCGTCGTTGCCTGTAGTCTTGCATCTCTGGGCTTCTTGGTATTTATGCCATGGATCACTGCCCTAGGAAAAATTTCTTGTATGTACTGAATAAAACAAAAGGTGTTTCCCTGGGATGCTTTGTTTCACCAACGTACTGTTATTTGGAAGTAGATGAAACTAAGCATTTTTATTCTAAAGGAGATTGTGATGTTTTAAAAACATTAATGTTTGAGTCTCAACAAGAAAGGGGTCATAACTTCTTGCTAAACTTAAATAACAACAACAACAGTAATAATAATTAATCATGTCATTATATTATGGGCTTGTTGGTGTTTTCTTTTTGCTCAGTTTGAACTTTTTTCTTTTTATATCAACACATTCCTTTGAAATATGTAGATATTGGTAAAATGTGTATATTTTTAATAAAAATATATTCAAATACTTCACTCAGCACTTCCGTGCTAAGTGTCTCTTCTTTAAACAGTCTTCAAGATAAAGACATGGGAAGGAGTCAAATCTGGTGAACACAATTGAGAATCAGAGCTCATGTGAAATCAGGGGTTGAAATTCAGAGGACAGTGCTGCACTACCACAACCTTGGTTTCTTGTCAGATGGTAAACTTTTATATTTTAAGATTCAGTAAAAGAAAGGGAACAATTCTAACTTTGAAATATGATTTGAAAGCTGCTCATACTGAGGAGGAAAATAGGAAAATACTTTCAAAGAACACAAGACACTTAAAGCAGTGGGATTCTATATCTTCACCTCTCAGACTTATTGTCAGTATATGTGCCAGGCTGGGCATTAGTTACATGTTGCAGATTCAATAATCAGAGAAATTCCGCATCCTGAAGCTTTATGAATCTGACATTCAGGGCAGGAAAAGTAAAGAGATGAATTGATAGAGGAAAAAGCAATTTAAAAAAAAAGGAGCACCGGAAAGCTGATTTACCATGTGACATCTGGAGCCCATTCAAGTCATGATGAGTCTTACCACTGACTTCAGACATTTCAGTTCATTGAGAGCTGACATTCAGAATAACAATATTATAATGACTCTTAAAAGAGCTCTGAGAGAAAATCTGAAGTGATTCAGAGGATGATTCATTTATATTGATAGCAAAATACCAGCAGTAGCTCAACATGACAGATACAGTGTGTGCAAAGACAGCCAAGCCAATTCTAAATAGGAGTTTTGAGAATGTATTTGTGATTTAGTCATCTGGATAACACACTGTGGGTTGTGAGGAACCAACATTAACTTAAAAGCGTCTTGTTACCACTAGTATGAGAATTCACAAAGGTAGAAAACATTTGTCCCCTTAAAAATGAGTGTTATCAGTTTTGGGGTGTGATTCAGACTAATAATTTAAAACATGATTTCTGACATTATTTTCTGGCTAATTTATATTAAAGGGATCAAATTTAATTCAACTCATGCTTCCTGTTTTACAGAATTTGGCACTCATACCTCTGTTGACTCATCATCTGTAACGATAAAATTGAGTTGCAAGAACAGCATAGGTCAAAGTGTCTGTAGCTGCACTGAATATCTTCACCATTTGCACTTTTGTTGATGAAAGACCTTTGTAGGTCTTTTTGGCACCTTTTGATGCAACGTACTATGGGATGTGGAAGTTGTACAACACAAAAAAAGTAGTTCATACTATGGATACAGCAGGTGGAGATTTCAATTTGTCCAGGTAGCACTAACAAGGAGTTTAAAACATTAAAAAGAAATTGTGGATAATGGTAAATCTGCTTTCCACTATGGCATTCTGACTACTCCCTTATCTCTACCACAGAACCTTCCTGTCAAAGAACTATGTCAGAATTTTTCAGATCACATAGACATTGACAGTCTGGTCAAAAAATACACTTATTTGGAATGAATGAAAGCAAAGTGAGGTATTAAAAGACAGTCCTCAACCTGTAAATATCATAGACTGGCCACCCAGTGACTGTACACTGCCTTTGCTTTTCAGCAGCATCAACCTGTACCAGTATGAAAAGTTCTTGGATCTTTTACCTTGGAGAAGAGAAGGCTCTGGGGAGACCTTATTGTGGTCTTCCAATACTTGAAGGGAGCAAACAGGAGAGGGAACGGATGTTGACGAGGGTGGATAGTGATAGGACAAGAGGGAATGGTTTTAAACTGAGACAGGGGAGGTTTAGGTTAGAGATTAGGAGGGAGTTTTTCACACAGAGGCTGGTGGCACACTGGAACAGGTTGCCCAAGGAGGTAGTGGATGCCCCATCCCTAGAAGCATTCAAGGCCAGGCTGGATGTAGGTCTGGGCAGCCTGGTCTAGTGGTTGGTGACCCTTCCCGTGGCAGTGGGGTTGAAACTATATGATCATTGTGGTCCTTTTCAACCCAGGCCATTCTATGATGATTCTATGATCTGACACTGCTGTGGAGATACAACCAAAGAGCACAGAAAGCTGTGCAAGTTATTTCTGCTGATAATTCCTTAGTTGTACATGCGTCAGAATAGGTTTAGCTGTAAGTTCAGGACGAAGCAATTCTCCTGCTTTTCTTTGTTATTCTCTTAGACTGTGCCAAGTTCCCCTTCCCCCCATAAAACTTGTTCGCCAATCCTTGTATTTCCTATGGGTTTTTCCCTCTCTTTTTTACTCTGTACCTTCAATAAGAACACCTCTGCTACAAAAGAAAGCTTCTTTGTTCTTTAGTTTGGGGATTTTCCATTTTTTTCCTGTGTAGTTTCCCAGAGATAAGCTTAAACAGGTTTTCCAGCATATATTCTCTTTAGTTCATCCTCTAGACAATTATATTTTTGTTTATGCTGTAACTTTTTCCAAAAGGGTGGGAAGGTATGTTGGAAAACTAGTCTTCTGTTGGCTAGCTATGCACTGAAGCATTTATTGACAGCAATAACAACAACTAGGATTGCTTAAATTGCCTCATATACAAATTCCCCCAAAAAATCAGATTACACTCACATGGCCTAATCCTGGCGTACAAAGCAGAGCTTCGTTCTGTATTCCTTAAAACTATCTTTCATGGTTAAACTTGACAAACAAATCTTTGTTACGATTATGGCTTTTGATGTCTTTTATGATTTTAGCAATCTTGTTTTATATAATCATATTCAGCTGGCATTTCATCTGGCAAATATTGTGCCAGTAACATGAAGAACTCTGGTTGAATTTCTTTTATCAATTAAAAGAGAGTTCCTACATGCTCCAAACATTCATCTACCTTGATATGAAACAAGAAATTTCTTGTGTAAGTTGATTTCCCACAAATGAAGGTCTTAATGCTGATAAATGATTCTGATGGGTAATCAGGTAAACAAACATTTTAATTTAGTGCAGACATGGTCCTGTATTATTTGAATAATAGTCTTAAAGAACATGGACATGTAGCTTTGTCAGAACAAAGTGATGAAAATCCCAAGTGTCACTCTAAACTACTACAATTTACACAATAGTGTTAAATCTCAGTCTTCATCTTCTGTGAAAAACATCAGTGGTTCAGGTATAGAGACACAAGCAGAAATGCAACATTTGGATACTTGGATGGAATCATAATGAATGGGGAGGCAGCCATTATGTCTATTTCCATTCTGATTACATTTAAACACATTGCAAATTTTATGAGACATGATGTCCCCTTAAAAAGCCCAGTCTGTGTACTTAGGTTTCTTTATGGCCTCATGACTATGGTGACCTGGAGAGCAGGAGAGAGGCTTCTTTGTTTAGCTCCAAATTCATGAAACAAACTGAAAAATCCATGTAAAAAAAAAAAATAATAATAAAAAAATTGTTTTCATAAACATCAAATGAACTCAGCACTGTTTTTCAGCTTTATGCATTTCCTTTCAAGCAAGAATGCTTTCTGCAACTGAGGAATACAGCTCTGATTCTCTGTGATGTTCTCTGAGCTACAACCACAGCTGCACAATATTAGAAGTGTATTAGAAGTATGGTGTGCTACCAGTATGGGGCATGTGGACACTGAAGCACAAGAGTACATGGAACTTCTTGTATTGCTTGATTAACTCATAATGTTGAGTAAGTTTTTTGTTTGATTGTTTGGTTGATTTTTGTTTGTATGTTTTTGTTGTTGATGGTGGTGGTGCTTTTTTTTCTTTGAATGCTTAATTTCACCTATTTATCCAAAATATCTTAAAAAACTCAGACGGCCACATCCTTAGCATGTGGTTGGTAGATCTGTGCTCATGCAAGCTACCAAGGAATACAGTTCAACTGTAAATCAGGTTGAAATCACAAAGCAGGGTGTGATGTGTGTTTTCAGCCAAGGCATTTAAAGGATAGGTAAAATAATAATGTGTCACACGAGGATTTTATAGATTTAGATATTAAATCAACAGGATACTAGAAGAAAGGCATGAATATAATGGTTATCATTTAAAAAAAAATATATTGTTAAAAAAATAATATGCTCTTATGCATTTCTGCATTTCTAATTCCAAAATACAAAGAATGCTTATTTAAGGCTTCCTGTGAGCATTAATAACATTAGAATTAAGTCTGAGACAACACAGAAAAAATGTTGCAGAAGTGACAGTTATTGAGATGCTTCACAGATTGGAGGCATTTTTGGTTTATTTTCTCCAGCACTTCTGAGAAATAAAACAGAAACCAAAATGTGGTGACAAATAATAAATAACAGGAAGGCAACCTTCTTGTGTTTGCAGATCTACTGTGCCATAGATCATCTCCAGTTTTGACTTTACCTCATAAAATGGGAAATAAGAAAAATAAATAGCATACAACTTTAGGTCAAAATTACAGCACATAGCCACAGACCTGCATGGGTTTACAGACATCCCTGAGAGCCTGGGCTGTCTGCCTCCTGCAGCCTCCTCTTGTGCTCAGACCTTCGGTATTTATTTATTTATGTATGACCTGATGTGGGGAAGAGGATTTGTCACCCAGTCCTTCTCTGCCCTCTCACACCCTAACACTGTGCAGAGCAGTCTCACAGTGGGTAGGGACTGCTGCTCTGACATGACTTTGGCCGCAGGAACAGGAATTGTTCCTCCTCTCTTCCCATGCACTGTGGCCCAGGGCAGAGGCCCTGCAGTTATGCTGAGTAGCACTCAGGTAGTAGGTTGAACACGGCTCTTATTCTATAGATAGAAACAGTCTTTAAAAAAGACTGTCATTTCCCCGTGGAGGCTGCAACACCCTCTGATGGGGACCAGGTCTTATCCTATTTGTAACAGAGCTTTTAAGGAAAACAAGGCTTAGCAAGCTAGGCAAAGCTTTAGTGTCACAAATTCAAACAACTTTACAGGAATTCAAGTAGCAAATCCCTGTGCTTTGCACTGAAACTACTGGAAGTACAGATAAATTCCTATCTGCAGCAGATATAATTCTGTGTTGATTATGACTTTATATTGTTCTCCTTATGAACATCATGTCCGTTTAAGAAAGGAGTTTTCATAACCTGCATAACAGTTTGCTTTGTAAATGCTGCATAATTTGCACTGAGGAGCTGAGTTGAACCTTCACTCTATGAGTAGAGCACAGTCAGGATTGGTCAGGCTTGTGGCTCTGTGTATGTGTGAGTGGTTTGACTGACTCAGGGCGTTCTGTTTTAAGATATAGTCACAGTGCTGAGAAAAATGAACAAATCTCTAAAAGCTGCTGAGGGAAAAAAAAAAAAAAAAAAGGAAAAAGGAAAAAAAAAAAAGAAATTAAAAAAATGCTGTTTCTGTTATCGATTGTCCCTTAAACTGTGGGTGGCAGTAGTGTCCAGGGAGAGGGAATTCTTGGTAGCCTCCTCCACAGCCCTGACATCCCGTGAATGTTTCTGGAGGAGGCAGCGCTAATTGCTGCCCCAAGACTGAAAGGCTGAGCTCACAATGGGCAAACACATTAGTTTGTAAATGAGGGATTAAGTCAGGAACCCATGCTAACAACCCAGTTCAGCAACTCTACAATCACCACAGTGTGATGGTGAGTAATCTGTGATGTTTGCAAGCGTTAGCTCAGTTGCCCTCTAATTGACTAAATTTCCTATTCTGGATAGCTGTGATGGTACTTGGAATCGTTCTCTAAGAGGATCTTTGAATAATACTCCATGTGTCATAGCACATGTGGCTGGCATTCCTGACTTCCATTTCTAGCTTTCCTCATTTAGATGATTTATGAGTTTGTGCATATCATTCTCAGGCATAAGTGGGTGCCTGCTCTTTTGCTGATTCATACTCCCTCCATTGTAAGTAAAGCTATGCCCTCGGACAACCTTCATTATCCACAGGCTTTTCTTGCCTTGAATCTGAATTCGCAGGAAAAAGCATAGCTCCTCAGAAATTTACAGCTCTAGAAAATTCTTTTATGTTTTGTCTGCCTGAAATGTATGTTAAATATTTTCTGAACAAAAACAGGTGTTACAAAGCGTGACTTCTGTGGCACAATCAGCATTCCCACTGTCCTTCTGGTAAATAATTGCATGACAACTGGGGGAAAGTTGAAACTCGTTGGAAGTGAAGATGCCTCTGATTTGCTCACTCCAATGCAATATATACAAAAAGATTACAAGGTCACCTTTAAAATTTCAGGTTGTGGTTAACTATGATTTCACATGCTGATTTCTAATAATGATTAAAATACAATGACAGTTTTTGCAAGGGCATTATGAAAGTGCAAGGCGGTGTATGGAACAAGTATTTCACAGTGAACACCAAATTCCTGCACTTGTAACAAACAAAGCATTCAGTGAATGATCCATAAAATACGCTACTTTTTCCACATATGAAATGCAAATGCATTTTTTTAGAAGCAATTGAGGTTTTCAAGCCCAGTGAGGGAATTCCCCTCATTGGCTTTGGAAATCTCAACCAACATGTCAGAATCAGGTATTCTAATGCAGTCATAGCTCACAACATTTCTCCTTTCCCCAAACTTATAGAGGAGCTGACTGTGACAAAGGAGTGCAAGATGGTTTACTTATGTGGTTTTTTTTGTTGTTTGTTTGTTTTTTGTTTTTTTTTGTTTTTTTTCAGTGAATGATGAATCCCTCTCCTTTGTTCAAACTTTGACCTTTTGCTTCTAAGACTTGCTGAAATCACCAGACCTTCTCAGACCACAGGAATGAATAATAGTATAAAATCAGCTTAATGAACTTGAGTAACACTTCTGGTTTGCAAAAGAACTATTACCTAAAAATGAGCAACCTAGAAAGATCTGCAAACTGAATTGTGAAAGTTTATTTCCTTCTGTGCTGAAGGTGGTTAAAGTGATCAGAACAGGGAAGAGGAACAAACTAAACTGGATTTACTACTCCTTATGCATGGAGGGCTCGGATTTTTTAGAAGTGTATGGGTCATACTCTTCTCACGCAGAGCTCAAAGTAAAATGTCCATTGACAGCA
This sequence comes from Alectoris magna, assembly GCA_030625065.1. Lineage (NCBI taxonomy): Eukaryota > Metazoa > Chordata > Aves > Galliformes > Phasianidae > Alectoris > Alectoris magna. Next base: position 179,470,683 of record CM060560.1, on the reverse strand, counting down.
GTAGGAACAGTGTGAAACTCTACCTACAATTTACTGATATGATCTGTATGTGAAGAATAGAACAAGGACCCAGCTCCCATGCCAGGTAACTTATAGCCTAGATGCAGCAAGTAGAGCAACCAGATTTGCAAAGGAGAATCATGAGATGCAGTTGAAAGCTGTAGTTACAATACAGTACAATCTCACTTGTGGCATATTTACATCTTGTGAGATTTTCAAGTATTTTTTATTTAAGTTTCATTTTACTTGTCTTGATGAATGCAATGTGTGTCATTATTTTGAGAAGAAATATAATATATATAATGTGAGATCTCTGGAGGTCCCTTGCAACCCTTACAATTCTGTGATTCTGTGATTCTGTGATCTAGCACTGGATTAATACTAGATACAAAGCCCACATTCCTACTGTAAGCTTGTCCTACAGAAGAGCAGCTTTGAATTCTGGATTGTTCCTACATTCCAGAATTCACCCAGAAGTCCAGACTACAGACTTGCTAAATGGAAGTGAATAATTTAATACCTATTATCAGACAGAAACAATGTAAAGGAAAGCTAATAATAGATTTTAATACCTCAAAGAATAGACACTCAAAAAGTATTAGATGCCTTCCTATTTGCGTTGAATATTGGAATTTTAAGAGAGTTGTTTGGAAATGTCCATTATGAGAATATATGTAGTAAGTTTCCTGCCATTTAAGAGTCAGCCAATGGGCACAAGACACATTTTGAAATGAAAGGTACATGACACTTCTCTTCAGGACATCCTACCCTACCCTACCCTACCCTACCGTACTGTACCCTACCATACCATATCCTATCCTATCCTATCCTATCCTATCCTATCCTATCCTATCCTATCCTATCCTATCCTATCCTATCCTATCCTATCCATCTATGCCAGGCCACATGCCACTTTAAAGTAGGTTGTAGCCTGCTGTTTGAGCATATATATAACTCTCTGTGAACATCTGTTGTAGCTCGTTTACAAGTGATTTAGTTCAGCACTTAAGGTGAGCCTTTTAATTGTGTATAGAGAGTTAGATCCATTCTTTTTCAAGAATGTAAGATGACTTACTTTAACTGACAACTGGGTCTAAACATAGTGCTCCAAACTGTTAACTCCCTGGGATGGTAGCTGGTAGTAGTAGCCTTACAAGAAAATTCTTACCAGTAATGCTATTGACTAATTTACCAATGATAGCAGGTTTAGGCTTTCCATGGGGAGGCAACTTAAGTTGTGATAATGGAGACCCTACAGTAAACAGACTGGTGGTTTACAGAACTATGTTCCTACTTCCTTAGAGGACAGCTGTTTTCATCTGTGTCCAGATAAAGACGACAACAAATTAAACTTGCCTTTCCTACCAGCTATGAGGGCATATAGATTCATCTTAGCCAACCCAACTTAAAATATGAAAACATGGACAAACTGTATGTTTTTTGTGTGCTTGCTGTAAGAGCTTTAGAAAATCCATGGTGATAGAAAATGAGGGAAGAAAAGGCTATTTATCTGGTAGTTTTGTCAGCAGCATGGTTCATACACTAACCAGTGAGCCATATATGAGACAACTGGAGGAATACTTATGGAAATTTTTTCTGCCTTGAAGTAGTATTTTTATTTATTTATGAAACGGCAAATGAAAAAAAAGTACATTCTTGTTACAATTCTTTTTACCTCTGTCTTTTTTACTCCATCACATTTATTCTTGTTATAGATATGTTCCAGTGACAGTTTAAGCAAGCCTGTACTTTTATTTTTTTCCTGTGTCTAAATACTGTAAATTGTAAAAATGTTTATTATGTGGTACCTTTGGAATACTAAGGGTTATGTGTCTGAGAGGGGAGTGCTCAGAGGGCTTGCCAACTTCTCATCATTCCCAATTAGTCAGAAGAAAAAATGGCATAGCTGTGGCTTAATTAAATTTATGAGCCAAAGAAACATCCTCATGCCTTTGCCCATGTCCTTCATGGGGGTAAAATGTCCTTTTAAGAATAGCACTATTTTTAAAAGTGTTCACCTCCTTTGAAGATGGTTTTGTAGGACAGGTGTAACCCTTGCTGGAATACTCCCCCTTGGAATACTTGTCTCTTACTTGCCACTGTAGCAAGTTACTTCTTCAGACCAGGTACCTGACGGCTAATTTTGATGAAGTCCCATCCTTTCTTATCTCCCTAGTGTTCATGGAGTCGATATGCCTAATCAGCGTGACTGATGATATCTCCTGACCTAACAGTGACTTAGCATATTTACTCACATTTTTTTTCATGCTGTACAGAAATTATGAAACACTTAAATGCCAGTTGATGGAAAATGGGACCCAACGTTCAGAAGAGACAGCAACTGATTCAGAGATAAAACTGATCTCTGAATGGAGCAAGCTCTGCTTGCTCATACTCATGTAAACCCAGAATAATCCCATTAGTAGCAGTGTAAACCAGAAAGAACTTCAGATCACTGTACTCAACTGCTATTGTTTACATTTCCAGGACTGCCCACATTTTCCTACTCATTTTTTGTTATTATTACTATTGTTGTTTTGTAGTGAAAATCACCTTACCTCTGAACTTTGTGTTTCCAAGTTTGAGCTAAGAGATGGATTTTAAGAAACAAACAAACAAACAAACAAACAAACGAATTAGCATTGTCATTAGGAATGTGAATCAAGAAATATGAGGTACTTCTCATTAATGTTTTAAAATATCCATTTGCTAAGAAAGTGGGAGGATTTACTTCTATCTAGTAATTTATGGTTAATTACACGTGCTAAAATACCACTTACAATAATATAAGGTGATGTTCTGAGTTATTTCTGTAACTATGTAACCTTCATTTATTGTGTGTAATGTTTCTAATGGGACTCACAGTGTTCTCAGGAAATTATGGGCTGAGCTTTGTACCTTTCAGAAAAAAAAAAAAAGAAAAAGAAAAAGAAAAAAAAAAAGAAAAAAACAACAGGTAATTAAAAGTACCATCAGCATAAGGAAGTTCCTGCACTCTCATCTGAGCAGTCTTAAATTATGTTGCTGATGGTATTTACAAAATATCTGTGGCAAGTACAGTGTGTCTGTGCTAAAGTCAATGAAGCATACAATGAACAGGACACAGTCACATGAGAGTTGAATTCATTCCAGTTTGTACTCTGGAAATTTTTTTTTCACTCAGATGATTGCAGTGACCAACATGTGATTCAGAGTGAGAAGTACTCAGGTCAGGCCTGCAGAAGCTGGTGGCAGAATGCCTAAAAGCAGTTCAGACCAGGAATGTTTGTGTGTGGTAGTTCAGAGAGTGTCACATGCAGATAGATATAATTTTTGAGCGCGTGCCAGTGCAGCTGGGGTTGTTTCATGCTGACATACTAACAAGGTGTTCTGTTGAATGGTAAACCTTATCTTGAGATAACGCCTGAAAAGTGAGTAACCCTTGGCACTGACATGGCCAGCTCTTCCCTTCTTCCAGCATCGTTCCAGATGCTGGGTCTCCTGAGAAGAGGCACCTCTCAGAGCAGAGCTCAATTTCTCAGATATTCATTAGTCACTGTGAAAGAACTTCCTCGTATTACTTAACCATACATGTACACACATTATACTAATACATTATACTAGTGTCCTTAACTATTTAAGTCGACAACATATTTTAAGATAATGTCACCATGATGTAGCAATTACAAAATGAGAGCTCCTTAGGAACACTGCAGCTGCTCTGAATATGTGCGTTAGGCCACAGCTAAGTCTATGCAGGGTTCCCCATGAATTCACACTGCACACTGCCCAGTTTTAGTGCACTGTTAACCCATTGCTTTCTTATTCCATGTCACTCAGATCCCCCTCAGCCTTAACACCACTTTCCAGGGAAGAGTGCTACAGCATTTAGCAGAGAGAAGCCACTGGCTATGTCACCATATGCAGAGCAGGTGCAGAAACAGCAACACAGCAATCTGGGAAAGGCTTTTTGTTTAGATGCCCCCAGCTGAATTGGCAATAGAGACATCTTCAAGTGCTTCTGTCTTTCTGACTCATCTTAGCCAAACTATTTTGGGTGTTCTCTGAAAATAGCAGTTGAAAGCTACTGAAACCATTTCTCTGACAGCAGCAGTTTCTTTTCTTTTCAGAGGAAAACTTTGCTGTCCTGTCAAATGTTAAGGGTAGAAAATCCTCACCCACGTATTTGATAGAGCACTGAATTCTAGCACTTCACATATTACTTAAAACTCCTTCACATTAATCAGACCTTGGATTTAGGAAGATCATTAGTATTTAAAATTAGGTTCCAGCCTCCTTGTCATTAAGTTGTCCTTCTGAAGGAAGCCATTCTGTAGGTATGGAACATATAAATAAACACAACTTAGGCTGGACTATTTAGGGAAGTGGAGTTAACACACAGGTGTACCAATACTATTACCTTTCTGATAAACACTTGTGAAAAAGCAGTAACTATAGGCAAAAAGGCTGAATGGTGTGAACATGAAGCACAGATCCTCCAGCCATGAAACAATTTTTTCTCCAATATTCTGCTGCATCTTTTCTGTTTCAGCCATGTGACTGTCTCAGCAGATCTATGATGCTACTGCTGAACTCTGTCTTTGGCAGGAGTGAGGAAGTCAATTGACAATATACTACTGTCATTGTGTTTGTATTACATTTGTAGGGTTATGCTCAATCTAGTGGGTGATTTATAAGAGCAGACGTTGTCTTTTTATTTGTTTTTCTTTTCCCTCTCCTCTCCTCTCCTCTCCTCTCCTCTCCTCTCCTCTCCTCTCCTCTCCTCTCCTCTCCTCTCCTCTCCCTCTCCTCTCCCTCTCCTCTCCCTCTCCTCTCCCTCTCCTCTCCCTCTCCTCTCCCTCTCCTCTCCCTCTCCTCTCCCTCTCCTCTCCCTCTCCTCTCCCTCTCCTCTCCCTCTCCTCTCCCTCTCCTCTCCCTCTCCTCTCCCTCTCCTCTCCCTCTCCTCTCCCTCTCCTCTCCCTCTCCTCTCCTCCCTTTTTTTTTCCTTTTTTTTTTGGTTTTGTTTGTTTTTAATGAAGAACCTGGTGTAAATCATCAGCTATAGTTATTAAGCCAACCTTTTCCACCACTTCTTGGGCACAGAGAAGCAAACAGTGTAGAAACAGGAGCATGAGGAAAGCTGTATGTTTAAATGCTGGTAACAAAATTATTTTTGTCACTGATTTAAAGAGCTGGTTTTCTAGACATTAATAAGCAGTGATTTCTAATTGATAGGAGTTGTTGCAGTATTTCATTCAAGACTGTGGGTCTAAATAAATAATTAAATATTCTGACTTGAGTCAGGGTACTTTTGTAAAACACCCGTGGGTAGAATTTAATACGTATTACTTAAAGAAACTTTTAAAATCTCTTTTGCTAGTCATAGTCACCTGCATATTTATCATAACTTTGTGAAGATGTTAGAGAACTCAACATGGAATTGAGGTGTTCACTGGATTGTGCACATATTTATTTGGCTTATACTGATAATAGTTATTTTTAGTTAGGTATTTTGATAGCAAGGTTGTGTTTGAAAGGAGTAAAGAAAATAAGATTGTTCCTGAGTCCGTTTATTAGAAACTTGAGGGTAGACATTGATTATGGTCTTCAGCTAAACAACAGTACTACTACTGTGCAAAAGGACATCCAGCCCTTCACAGCACAATATATTCTTTTTTACTTATTTGCTTAGCTTTCTTTGCAGTAATACACAATCTGCAAAATCACACTACAGAGCGTTGGGAAAAAAATTTTTATCTGTCCATAGCAAACAAGTGTACATCTGATTTAGCCAGATACCTGACAAGTTTTGCCTGATCTTTGACAGACACCTCTTTAGACACAGGTTTGCAGATATCAATCCCAGTAACAGACTGCTACAAAATAAATGTAAATTACATTATTCTAGGCTCAAAGTTTTCTCCGGTGATGCTTTTATTTTAATAGATTTCTAAGAAGATGTGAGTCAGAATGAAGTGGTTTTGTTACAAGGAATCAAGTGGTTATGTTGCAACAAAAGGGGCAGGGAATAGAATTTTAGGCTGAATTCTGACAAGTTGAAACTAAGAAGCTTTTATAATTGTTTCATCTGACAGCCTGGGTGTGATTAAATGCAAGACTTCAAATACTTGCCAAGCAGACCATTCTGTATCTAAACTACACCTTTGACTCCCTTTAATAAATCTTGCAGCTACAGAATCCAATTCAGCTCATTCAGAAGTAGACATCTAAACTACATGTAATCAGTTCTGTTGGATAAACACAAACTACAGTCCATTCAGTACAAATGTGCTCTAGATCACAAATTTGGGTGTAGATAGTAATAATGTAAACATCACAAATTAGGTAAGATGAACCTAATTGCCCTTGACTTGTGAGTGACCCCAAATGGATCCTATGGATACCAAGATGATCTGCATCAATATTTTGAGGAAATACATTTGAAGAACATTTATTTATTCCTATTCTATACCTACTCATGAACTCCTGAAATACAACATGCAATCCAGTGAGATGGAAATAATTTAAGAATTGAGAATATTTTTTTTCCAAGAGCACAAAACATAGAGGAATGAACTTCTAGGGATCTAAAGTAAGATTTCCCCTTGAAGCAGCAGCATTTATGAGATAATGTTTCACAGGAGATTAGGGAATTCCAATTCAAAAAGCCCAGGGGAAAATAATTTTTTTAAAAAAGTTCGTATTTTGTCCATAATTTCTTTTCTTTCCAGTTGTACTTATTGGCCTAATGGGAGAAGTTGTCTCTTTCCAGGAACTTGGCTCCACAAGAAACTCATAGAGAAAATTATTTCCAGGAAGTGAACATTTCCAGTTTCCAGGAAGCAGATATTTAGGACTACCCACTGGATACACTATCTGAGTGAAGCATTTTGCCAACTATCTGCTGGTGGAAGTGAAACTATGGGGAGGATATGCACGTAGCATGATTTGGCCCTGAAATAGCATGAAGAGTCAACAACTTGGCCATGGTACAGTTGATGCAACTCTTTCCAACAAGGGCAGTGTGTTAATGGCACATCTTTCATGAAGGATTTTCAAAGTGCTTTCTAAAAATTCGTTAACTGAGCCACTTACCACTGAGCTTAAATTAGGTTAGACAGGGATCCCTTCTTTAACACCAAAATGTAGTTATTGTCACTGTGATAAAATGGGGAAAATACTTCAGGCCTTAATTTTTTTGAGTTATGACTGTAGGAATTTTTGATTGTGTTCTCCTGGAAATGGCACAAATATAAGGATTGCCTGTAACCTTCCCAAGGGCCTCAGCTATCAGAGTCTGTTTCCAGCTGTAGGCAAAAGGAAAGTCTTACTGAGTTGGTATTTTTCCAGAAATGAAGGTAGTTTTCATTTCTCCTGTAAAATAAAATATGCCTATACACTAACTGTAACTGTCACAGCCTCCACTTTATATTCCCTTCAAGAATTAGCACTTCTTTGCCTCCTACAAACACAAAGCCTATAAAACTCATCCTGGAAGCCACTACTAGTGAGTAAATCCTTGAGAAGTACCCAGAAATAAGTGATCTAATCCAAACCTTTTCTGCAAGACCTGATAGGATCAAGATAAAAGTTGCCCTAATTGCAAATTGAAAGAGTGGTCAGGCAGTGGAATGGGCTGCCCAGGGAGGTGGTGGAGTCACCGACCCTAGAGGTGTTCAAGGAACGTTTGGACATTGTGTTGAGGGACATGGTTTAGTGAGAACTGTTGGTGATGGGTGGATGGTTGGACTGGATGATCTTGTAGGCTTTTTCCAACCTTGGTGATTCTGTGATTCTGTGATTCACAAACTTACTACCATGAAGTATTGTTTTCTAAACTTAATTCTTTTTCCTGAATGAGAGTAGTGAAGATACATAGAAGAAAATCTGTAGTTTTCTAAAATCCAGGGGAGATTTGTTAAAATCTTAGCTTTTATTGTGGAGTCTGAGCAACAGCAAAATTCTGGTCAAAATGCCTAACTGACAGTTCTGATACAGATTCCAAAGGCAAAGCAGGGCTGGGTAAAATTTTCCTCCAGGAACAGAGTTGTCTCATTTGGTTGATTTCAATTAACAACTTCCTTGAAACATTGTTGACCTTTTTGGCATAGTGCACTTTCAAATGAAATGCAGGATGCCAGTCTAATCCACTCAGCTCCAGAATAGTTTAACCAGTACCCTTAGGGCACACATCCTGTGACTTGATTTAATCTTCTGATCAGAGGAGTGTCACTTGATGTGTTAGGTACTTGAAGACTTAGGAGGCCCTTGACCTTTTCACAACTATAAGACTTCCTTGTCCTAAGAACAAAAAGAGTAATGATGAAAAAGTGATTTTTTGGCATTTTGTTCATTTATGAACAGAATGCAGATGAGAGATAGAAATGACTTCACTCTTAGAAAAGCATTTAAGATTTAAAATTAATTTTAAAATTAAGACTATATGTTCTCAGAATCATCTGGAAACCCATATCTATTTATCACTGCTACATTTCTTTCAAGTAACCTCAACTGACTGCACAATGAGCTAAGCATTTACACTCCCACTATAGAAAATCTTTGCTGTTTCTCACCATTTGTGCTGATCAAATTGGCTAACTGCTTTCCAGGTGTAAATTTTTCTCTGATGTTCCTTCAGACTGTAATATTTTTAAGGAAATAATATATATATATATATTTTTCATCCAGACAATACAGCTGGCAAATTTCTTGCAAATTTCTATTTGAGGTACCTGGTAATGTAAAAATAATGTAAGTTTTATAATGATTAAGTGGATGTCTTTTTTGTGTGATACTGAAGAGCATTATAAAAAACGTAAGTGCGCATATTTCTCTGACAGGTACCTACACATAAATTAAATGTCTCAGCCAGTGTTCTGAAATTGAGCCTAAACTAGTGAACTCACAATATTGCTATGTTCTGTCCACTCAGAACTCATTCTGCCACCTAGAAATTGTAGAATTATTGGGAATAAACAAACAACTAAGTAAATAGATAGATAAATTTGAAAACACTTTCTTCTTGTGCATCATGATTTCAAGTTCAAACTAGATGCCAAAAAAGCACTATAATATGGACCATCAGTGAAATCAGGAAATACAGACCTGGTCCTAGATTTCAGACTGTCCAAGGCACAAATGCTTCTGCCCTTTTGGGTGTCAGAAGTAGAGATTAAGATTAATTAGGACCTTTCCCTCAAACACTCAGGAAAGTATATATATGCATCCTCAGACTGTTTTAGTCTTATTAGTTGCAGTAAATGGCATATTTTTAGCCTAAGAAATTAAGTTTATGGGATTACACGATTAATGAACCTACGAACTACTTTCAACCCATTTCAAGAGTCGGGTCATGTCTCTAAGACCTTAATTACTATTACAAGCTTGAGCAATATATGACCCACGGCAAAGGCATGAACAGAATAAAGCCAAAGAAATCCATCCAGAAAGGTTGAGTGATTTGTCCACAGATGCACTACTGCAAAGCAAGAAGTAAAATCTAAATTACCTTTAACACAGAGACTTTTATTCATAAAGCTGACATATTCAAATAATATTTTCTAAGTTACACTTTTTGATAAAATGATTTCAAATACAATTTAAGGGCTGAGTTTTTTTTTCTCCTCTCACGTTTATTTATACTATTTCACTGCTTAAAATTCACACATCAGTCTGAATCTGTAAAATCATCTTCAATATAACACTAAATAATTTTGAAAAAAGCTTCCTGTAAGACTCTCTAAATGGCTGCCTTTTCATTTTAATGGTAATCAGTTACCTAAGAAATCTCAGACTGTTTCCAGGCTTGGATATAACACTGAGTGCTAGTAATAGATCTTGTAATGATTTACTCATTCATTCATTCACTCATTCATCCATTCATCCTCTGAGGTTGCAGTACTTATGGCTTAGACCAGACTTGTTTGTTAGCAGCCTGAAATCCAACTGATTAATGAAAATTATTCAGTACCTTTGGGGAGGTCTTTCAATTTCTACATTGTTTTGAGATCAGTATTTGTAATCTGAACTGATGTTAGGAAGTGTTCATCATTTTGAAAATAGTTTCCCTATAGACATTTTTTATTTTATTTATTCATTAAAGGTCCTATCCTATTTCTCCTAAGGACCAATTTCACATTTTTGATGGTTTGGCCCAGGGAATAATGCTCTTTTCTGTGTACACGTGGTAGTCTGTGTTCTCACGGTAGAGTGCCAAGGTATGGCTTCATCCGGCATTGATATGTTTACCTTTGTCTGCCACAAATCTCATACTACAGCTGTGATGCTATTTTTGGCTATATGTCCAGATATCCTTGAATAGTACTATATAGGGACTTGACACAAGTGTGAATCCCAAAAGAATTGCATTGGCATAATTTTACAGCCAGGCCTCAGCACAGTGTTTGTGCTGATATGGCTATGTGGCTTCCAATTTGAGAGCCAGCTTGTAAGGCAGTAGCCAGAGTATCTTCTCATGTTCCAGGTATGAGATAAATATAACTCCTTCGCTTCTGATACATCTATACTTCAGCTCAGCACAAATGCATTACATAAATGATCATGAAAGTCATAAAAATACTAAACATGGCCTAAGGAAGTATATATTAAGAAATGAACATGCGTCAGAATTAAACTCACTCTTGCAATCTATTGGCAAGTGTAAATGATGCTCTGTATTTCATTTGGAAATCACAGTTGTTTCATAAGATCTTTGTCCCACTTGTTGTCTGACAAATAAACATCTGGAGAATTTTAGGGGACAGTGAGTGCCCATTGTAACCAAAATCTTCAGAGAATTCTGCTGTTAGATTTCAAGTTTCCCCTGAATGCAGATTTTGTAAATATGCCATAATGATTAGATAGAGGTAGAAGTTTATGAAAACAGGAAGATTTAGCAAATACTACAATACATTAGTGATCTGTTAAGTTGCACGGTCTTTTCATAACGGGGCTTTAACAATTTCTGAAGATTAATTGACTATTTTTTTCTATTTTTTTAGTCTCTATTTTTTGTTACTTTTTAAATAGGTGAACTATGTTAACTCAAGTTAAAAAGTTTGTCAGAGGGGAAAATATTTTCTATCAACTTAGGGAGAATTATAAAAAATAAAAACATGGAAACTTAGACAACAGATTTTTGGACTATCATATTATCTAAAGCAACAATATGATGAAACTGTGGCTATTTGGTCATGTACAGGTAGAATTCAAGTTTTCTAAAATAGTTATTATAAGTGACTTAACTACGCCATTAAAAAATCAGGTTATACGTTCACTTGTGAAGAAATCTTCCTAGTTTGTGACATTAACTGGTATGTTTAATGTTGCAGGAACAAGTTGGGTTTGTTTGTTTGTTTGTCTGTTTGTTTTTAATACAGTAGTTTCTTAGTGGCTTCCTCAGACGTCAGAGACTCATTCTTTGGGCTCTCCACACTTAGGCTCTGCTCACTGCTTGTGCAGGATTGCAACAAAAGTGAGTTCCAGTAACTGGAATTTGACCTTTAGCACACAGCTGCCCATTTGAATCGAGGGACAAATCTTTAATGTTTTCCTTCCTTCCTTCCTTCCTTCCTTCCTTCCTTCCTTCCTTCCTTCCTTCCTTCCTTCCTTCCTTCCTTCCTTCCCTCCTTCCTTCTTTCCTTTCCTTCTTCTTTCCTTTTCTGTCCTTCTTTCTTTCTTTCCTTTTCTTTCTTTCTTTCCTTTTCTTTCATCTCTTTCTTTCTCTCTTTCATTTATTTCATTTTGCTGAGGAGTGCAGCTTTTCCTGGGGGTAGCTGCAGCTGACCTTTAGAACAGGAGCTGACAAACCTGAGTTGGAATAATTCCAGAGCTCCGGGTCTGGAGCAGAGGGCAGCTGCCAGACTGCTAGTGGAAAGGAAGTGACATTATCACTCTACCACCTGTTTCCAAAGAGCTACACTGATTGCAAGCTTGCTCTTTGCTGGGTCATCTTGTTGAACTGGGCCAGATCATGCTGGGTGTTGAGCTGACTTGCTTTTTAGCACTCTGGGTACCTTAGGCAGAGCCTGCCTCCAGACAGCCAAACCAGTGACATGGGCTGTAGGAAGTATGATGCAATCTGTTAAGAATAGTAACTTGAAAATATCTGAAATTCTTTTTTAAAAAACTCTTTCTATACGCAGATGATATCAGTGATGAAAATGTGAAAGAAATGGAGATGCCAAGGAGAGGAGAGCACCAAGTAGCTCTTCTAAACCACAAACCAATTTCAACAGATTGGCTGCAACTTTTGTTCATACAAACAATTTTTAATACTGAGTTACTACATGAGCTCAGAACAACCCTGCATGATGAGCACACTGGAATGAAATTCCCAGCACAGGTAATATGCATTTTCTACATGTGTTTTGGATGCATCTAACTTGCTGATCAGCAATGCAGTAGACAAATCAGACTTAATTTGCCAGACCAACAGCATTGCCTATGAGTGTCTTACATAGGGCTGGGAAAAAAACGCTGGCTTTTGTGCCCATCTCCTTTGATGATTTTATCATAAAACCAGCTGATGGGTAATGAACAGGCTCTGATTGTTTCAATAGCAAAACTGTCCTGTTAACTTGGAGCAGGAAAGGAATTGTCTTTGAGCAAAGAAAGTAGGTTAGTGTTCTGGAGTTACACCTTGTCACAAGTAGATGCACATACTGTTGCACAGAACTCCAGCATCAAAGGAGGAAAAGACAGGCTCTGCAACAGCTCTTATACTTCTTAATTTGGACATCTGAATACACTATAATGCTTCCAAAAAGTCTGAAAGTCTAGATGGAAATTTGCCTTTGGTCACATCTATGCTGAGAATATGAAGAATTCCCCAAAGCACCACATTAATGCTGTAGCAACATGCAGCTGATGGGACAGAAGAGCTGATATTGCTGTGCTAGTTGCACTTTGCACTTTTCCTAACTATAAGAATCTCAGCTACTCAGATTCCTCTTGCAATGACAGCAGTGGGTCTTGCTTGCAAATATGCAAGCAAGACACTGATACTTTTGCTACTGCTGTTTGAACTGGAGCTTCTAGCCCTTCAAAAGAAGGAACTTCTCGGCACTGCCAGAAATAAACACATTTGGGGGGTTCCCTGTTGTAGTAGGCGACAGCGAGGATTCGGGATGTGACGTGGCAGGACCCCCTCTCTTAATGACGAAGGATTAATATATGCATAAGGGGGGCGTAGACGAAGGGGCATAGGTATATAGGTAAATCGCACAACGCAATAAACGCCATTTTACTGCTTGCCAAATTGGTATGCACGTGCAGTTCTTTGGCCCGGGTGGGCTTCACCCGATATTCAGCACAGGAGCAGAGCTAAAAGAACATGGGTTGCCAGGTGCACGGCAACAGTTCCCCTCAAATGAAACTTCTCATGCTAACGCAGAATCAAATACCGTTGCACATTGCTGTCTTCTCCACATGTATCCATACATACACACTTTTTGCCTTGTCAACAATGCTGAAAAAGATCCATTATCTGTGCAGCTCTAGAATTCAAAGGATTCAGGGTACATCCATGCGTGCACTGTAGGCAGACACAAGCAACCTCTGTCCACACTCTAAGCTCACAAATAGCCCACGTGACTACAGTTTAGTGAGTCACTGAACCTCAGCTAACATGCTCTGCTGCAACAAGTAAACACCTATTCTAACTGCAGGGCAAAATGTTCAAAAATGTGTTTACTCCTGCCACATTTCTCAGTATCCAGACATGTATTTATCAGAGCAATTTTGTGGGATCATCCAGAGGACCCTGGCTCCTGCTGTATTAAGCAGAAGTCTGTGATCTCGCATAAGTTAGAAGAGTATCTGGGACAAAACGGCCTGTTATACTACATCAAAGTCACTCTTGGTTTGAGAAAACTGGACACTTATCAACTTCCTGTATTTTCCTTGGGATGATGCAAAAGAAGTCTTGTCAGGGTTTAAAGTCATATATAAAACACTCATGTGCCCAAATAAAGCATTAAGAACAACACCTCCTTTTTGGTCTTGGTGATTAAAAATTATCTACACTTATTTTAATATAGCCTTAGTGGAACTGGTAAATAAAATTAAAGGAGTATGCACACTTACAAAGTAGTAGAGCAGATTGCAGAAACTGCATTGCCAAAGCTATTTTGAAGCAGAGTTAGACTTTCCCCTTTATGCCATAGTCTGCTGTTACATGTATGTTATGTTACATATTAACTGGATCTGTAGGTGATTATGGAAAGCTGTAATCCTCTGGGTCAAAAGAGTGGCTGTTTTTGGCAGATGATACTTGAAGCTACTCACAGAAGGTATTACTGTGTAATGAAAGACTTTTTTTTTTTTTTTTTTTTTCCCCCTAAAGCAATGTTTATTCTTACATTTGCAATCTAAATTCTTTATAAATAAAGTGAACATTGTTTCTCGATGCACAACTCTCAACAACTACAAGGAGCTGGGTAATTCCAAATGGCCAGTGTTGAGTACTTTCTTTAAATGGACCAGTCAGTGAGATCCCTGAAAAACCCCAGAAAATTAAATCACAAGTTAATTAAAAAAAAAAAAACACAGCAACAACAAAACCCCAAAAAACTCCACCTAACTGAACATGCCTTTTACTACATCCTTTAAAATAAAGACAGCAATAAATGATCATATGCTCCAAAGCTGCTTGGATATTATGGGGATAACCTCCTGCCACATACTTGTCACCAACACTTACTTCTCCAGTGCCCTCTAATCCTGGGCAGACATCTGCTTTATTTCTCTGTTTTAGAGCTCAGGGAAGAGTGGCACAACTACTCTATTTGCCTTCCATGCAGCTTGATGCTAGTTGTTTTGAGACATTGTCACTGGGGGCAGTATTCTTGAGTAATGACTTCAAGACTGAGTCCAAGGAAAATCCTTGCTTGGAAATAAATCTGAGACAGTCTTCAATTCAGCATCTAATTCTATCTACAAATCTGTTATTCATGCCTTGATACCAAGTATTGCTTTTAGCTGCTCCAGGATTAAGCTGTGTAGATTTACAGGAGCATAAAACAGAGCTGGTCTGAAATGAATTTTTTTTTTTCTTTTTATTTTTGGAGATAGCCAGTGAAGGCAGCTTTTTTATTATTATTATTATTTCTTTTTATTTTACTTTTAATTATTCTTAAATGTAAAGTTCACAGTAAGAGCCATCATGCATGGGAACATGTCATCCAGAAAGGCTGTACAATCTCCATCCTCAAAATTTTAAAAGAAAATCCACTAGACATAGCTCTGATTAACTTGATAAAGCTTTGAAATTAGTTTTACTTTAAGCAAGGCTGGAACTAGATAACCTCTAGAGGTCTCTTCTAAAAAAGTCTGTTCTGTGATTCTGTAGTATTCCCATTTAGCCCATGGACTTTTTGCAAACTTTCATGTATTTTTGTACATTTTTATGGGTACAGAGCAAGGTTTTAAAACTAAAACTAAAGCTGCCTTGTGGCAGTAAGTCTATGTGGCAGGAACCTCACCTCACAGACATACTGGCTCCAGTTCCAAAGCATTAGCAGAACTGCTAATAATCCTATCATCATCCTCTCACCCAAGTCTCCTTTAGAACACACCGTGCAGCTGTATTTAAGGCATGATGCTCTAGGACAACTTTAGGCCTCCAAGAACCAGGTGGAGAAGATGCTTTGTTAAATATAGCCCAGGTTATCCTTTGTTCTGCATCAGGTGGTGCATTTGCCAGGCTTTTTGTTCAATCTTCCCCTGTTCAGGAAGTCTGCATTGTGATAGTTGACTTCAGCATTAATCTCAGGGTAAGGAAAATTTCAAGTTTAAAAAATTAACATCTAAGACTAGCCAAAGAGCTCAAGGGTGGAACTGTAGGAGTAACATAGGCTGTTATAAAACTACAGGCCAAACTATGATACAGGATTTGGCGATGTAAAAGCTTTATGCTAGCAGTTCCCAAGGAAGCAAATGTTTTCCTAAAATTTCTGATTCTTTCTCATGTATCATGTATCATGAGAATGTATCATACAGGTATCATGATACATGTATGTATCATGTAGGTACAGCTTAGGTGAGAAAGCTGGATAGCCTTCCAAAGAGTGAAACTTGGAGGACTCCATGTCCTATTACCATACAAAGTGCTCGGAGCTGAATGCACTTAGCACTTCATTTTTTGATACCTTGTACTATTGTGCCCTATGTTACACCATGTGTTGCATTACACTTCTGTCAGGGAACAATTAAATTCCCACTGATTTCAAGGAATAGACATTCACAACCAGTAGAAGGAGATACACACAGGGTTTGAATAAACTGTTTAATTTTCCCACAACCAAGAAAAGATCTCGTAATAAAGATTTGTAAAGAATTATATCTTCTCACCAAATATATTAACTATTGGTATTAGAAGACTTTTACACAAACCATTTACAAAGAGCTTTTTCTTACTGGATTTTTATAGGAAACAAGCAATGCCAGCTAGATGCCTCTTGTTAGTTTTAGTAAGGATGATGGTAGATGTGTCTCCAGCCACTGACTAACATGAAACAGAATTAATCTCGCTCAGTTCTGATCATCCTAAAGTCAGGCATCTTGTCTGTGCTATTCAAGAAGACTTCTTGTGCAAAGAAGATCGTTGAACCAGATAGGATAAATATTTGTCTGCAAGAGTCTGATTCTTTCCCCTGACTACAGAGAATGAGTTGACTGCCTGGGACCAATATGTTGTGTTTAATTCCTGTTAGTGGAAAAGTATCTGAGTTTTAATATGCATTTAATTAATGTTCTCAGACCAAAAAACATACAAATTAAGTTAAAGAAGATTTGGATATAGCTGAATATGTAAATGGATTTATTTTTCAATTTGTTAAAATACTGAGCTCTTTATATTAATCTGATTCAAATGGCTATACTTTTGTCAATATAGAGTGGAAAATAACACTACAGTTTCTAGAGTTATTGTTGTTTTAGAAGACAGTGAGAGCTGTGTCCTCAGTAACTCTCAAGATAAGCCCTCTAAATCAGTTATTTAAGACATAAGGTTCAGAAGGTTTCTATGGAGATGGTTCTTTTTCTGTAGGTGTATTAAAATAACCATTTTCAGCAAAAGAGAGTTCTGGAAAATGGCTGTTACAAATTGTGTTTTTCAACCTATAACTTATCATATCATATAATATCGCTGATCTAAATATTGAAACAAAAAGGAGTAGCAGGATTTCACCACCTATGCAAATGAGATCACACAGATTAAATCCAATCCGATGAAATCCTGCCTTACAACAGGAATACCTTCACTATACTTATATCCCAGACGACAATCCAAAATGCACCTGTGGCCGATGCCTTTCTACACTAGTTTATGTTAGATACTTCCCAAGACCTTTTTGCAATTTCCCTTAGTAAGTCCATTTCTTGTACAAATTCTGTCACAGTAAGCAGCCTAAATTCTGCCTAACCCAGAAAATCTCCTGGTGTATTTGTAGCCAGGCTGACTGTCAACCAGTCAGTGTGACGCATGTATGGTGGGATGAAAGTGGATACCCTGCAGTGCTTCAGATCTACAACATCCACATAAGCCCCAACTTATGAAACTACAGGGTGGCCTGCTGGAGTCTGGAAATGTCTTGTCTTGATCACAAGCTGTCAGGGAGTGGGAACATCTGGCAAAGGGAACCACCTGGCAGGGGTGAAGTGCCCAGCGTGTGTGGCTGCAGCCAGGGACACCAGAAGCAGGGTGCCCAGGTCCAGGTCCAGGTGGCTTTTGGAGATCTTTGAAGAGGAGCATCTCACAGCTTCTCTGGGCAACCTGTGCCAGTGCTTCATTCATCAACACGGTAAAGAAGAGTTTTCTTATGTTTAGACAGCTCTTCCATGCTTCAGTTTGTTCACAGAGGCTCTTGTCCTTTCATTGGACACCACTGAAAAGAGCCTGGTTCTTTCCTCCTCACGTGCTCCCTTCAGGTATTTTTATATGTATAAATATATATAAACAGTATATATAAACAGTATATATAAACAGAGATCCTCTAAGGTTTTTTTTCAGACTACAACTTTTTTTGCCTTGTTTCTCAAGGATTCTCTGCTCCTTTACATGTTTTGGAGTTTATATCTTTGCAGAAATGTAACTTGAAAATTTCCTCTGCAAATACCTTTGTTTTCTATGCTGTGACGTGGATGGGGGCTCACTTGGGACTGAGGCATCTGCCGGTTAAGCTCTTTGAATCCATTCAGAAACCTAAATATTTGAACAAATATCTTAACCAAGGGCAAGGGGTAACACCTGTCTGTTTTTCAGAAAGGAAAATGTTTTCAGGCTGCAATGTTTTTCTAAACCCTATTGGCCATACTTCCTAGTGAAGTTAGATAGCCTGTAGATTAAAGTTCAAGAAAGTGTATTTGCTGAGCCCATGAATACATGAACATACCCTAGGATATTGATTTGCTGTCATTAGCCAACAAAATCAGAGAAGCATTTTACTTTAAAAACCAGGGGGTTTAATAGCTTACTATACCTTTAGCCCTCCTTCTCCAGTTAAAAATTAACCACCATAGTTAACAAACGTTTATTGTCTAACAGCAAGTTCACTTTGCTAATTCTCCAAATGTTCAAATAGAATAAGCATCTGATCCGCAGCAATTTCAGCTCACGTGATTACAGACACCTACTAGATCAGATAAGTTCAGCTTTCACTGTTCACTGCCACTGGGCAAAGATTTTACCCTTGACCCACATTTTTCTGCTGCACACATACAAAAGAAATAGGAAAGCAGAAATTCAAAACAGAGCTATATAACTATAACGTAATGTATCCATAAACTTTAGTGGTGGCAATAAATAAATAAATAGATAAATAAATAAATAGATAAATAAATAAATAAAAATCTATATATTAAGGTGAGCACATGAAGAGTTGAAAGTAAGGGACTAAATATTCTATATATAAACAGATGCCACAATAAACATACTCCAAAGAGCACTAAGGGAGATAGTTAATGAAATGTACAAAAGCATCTGTATATTTTACTGGAAGAACATTACACTGTCTGGAAGAACAATTTGAAGGAATGATTAATACTGTCACTGACTTCTGTGAAGAATAATAGCAGGAATCTAATTTTATTAGCCTATAATGGCATACACGGTACCTAGGCTGTATTAAAATACTATTAAAAAAATGATGTACATGCAGAAAAAGGAGTATTAATTAACAGTTGATAAATATATTATAATGGATAAGAAGGATTTAAAATACATCAAAATTTTTTATAACAAGGTTTTGTGTGTTTTATAGTAATCAAAGAAGAAGTTTAATGGCAATATACCTGTTTCTTTCACATACCAAATCTGAGCTATACTGATTATTGTAGCAACTATAACATGGTTTCCGGTGTGAGATAAATAAGCCTTAAGAGTCCCATTATTTCATCTCCCTATGGAGGGATTTATGCACATCCTTCTGAGCACCATTAACACAGATAAGACTTATGTATGCAAATCCTTAGATAACACGTTGAGAATATAACTAAATTTTGCGGAATAGCTATTAACCTGAAATTATAGAAGAAATACAAAAATGAGCTCTTGTGTAAGAGATTAAATATTCCGCGCTTGATCTTCATGCCCAGAGCATGGCAGATGGAAAAAAGTATAAATTGTAAGATTAAGGTGTAAAATAATACAATAGAGAACAGTTCTCCCTGTACTCCTGTCATGGGCAGGCAATGCCAAAGTGCACTGTGAATATTAACTGAAAGCATGTTAACCTAAAGGTATGCTAAGTGTGGGTACAGTGGGCTGTATTCAGAAGATGTGCCACGTGACCCTGATTTTGGAGATGGCCTGACATTTAAGGTCTGCAGTGAATTAAACTCCCCTTGCCCAGGATTGGCACACTCTAGTTTCCTGCACAAGCAACAGGAATACACAGGTATGCTGATATGGTACAGCCTGCTTCCACTTTACACACTGCAGGATATCACTGTAGTAAAAAAAAAAAAAACAATCTTATATTTTAGAAGACTAAAGAAGGATAAATGTCTTCATCACCCCATTCTCTATAAAGCCCATTCCCCAGAGCATTTAATGAAGCTTAGATCTCTTGGCATCCTCAACTTGGAGCACGTGCTGCCCTACTTTTACACAGTCTCTACCACTGCTGGGTTTTGCCATCCCTGGCTTAGGGGCAATCCGTTAGAAAAACCCTTCTAATCTCTAAATACTTCCCCATTTCTGCACCCTTGGAATAGAGTAACAACTGGGACCCTTTACTGTAATTTTACTTTCAGGCAAGTTTTATTCTCAAGGTTTCACATTGCAAGTGACTTAATCTGCTTATGTCGTATCTATCTTTTGTATATACCTCATACGCTTTCCAAGAGGTTACGTAACACTATTTACTCATCTGCAACTGTATGTGAAGATGGGCAGTTACTATATGTGCCTTTCTGGGTGACAAGTTAGTAGCTGATGCCAGAAAGCATCTCTGCCACCATCTCCTTTATTAATTATGGTTTTATACAACGAATGTAAATAATTTCAATTTTGTACATTATGTAATTACAGTATATTGTTAATCATACCATCTGGAGTTCTATAGAATATGAGAAAACATATGGCAACTTTGTTTTCCTGATCAGTCAACTAATTTTAAGCAATATATAATGCTCAGACAACCTATGATTTGGGAAGGGTGAGGATCTTGTAAGGGTGTATTTTGTTTCATTAAAATTTTTGTTCTACTGTGAAAATGAAAACAGAAAACACGGTAGCCTGACTACTTTTTCATCATTATATTAATGAAATAATTGCTCTTGGAATAAAGCACAGGGCTCATTGACAGGTACTAGAGCTCAGTTGTACTGAGTATAGCACAAAAAGTGGCAAAAGGAAAGTCCTTGTTCTTGAAAACTCAATCTTTCTGATACAGACCACAGCTAAATGATGCAGATAATAGACTTAGCAATTCTTTCTCCTTCCAATATATAGAATTAATTAATGCATATTTTAAAATTACTGATTTTATTTGGCAAATGCCTTCCCTGTTTTCCTTTTGAGAGAATAATTTCCAAGTTCAGATAATATCTGCTTCCCCACTGCTTGAGCTAATGGAGAATGCTCCTTCTGTCGTTTTGAGCTGTGAAATTTAATTGCCCAGAGTGGCTGATACTTATTTTCAACAGCTGCTGAACAAACTCTTTAAAATGCTATAATTGCATATACAAGAATCCTTAATTTAATGTACGCCTTGCGGCATTAAAAATGTAAGTATATGTGAGGGAGATAAAAAGCTCACGGGCCTTCTGAAACATCGTTATTTGGGGAGGGATTCATGCTTTATTCTGTTCTTTCTTACATTTATCACAGACAGATGTAAAGTACTTCATTTACATGGACTTCTATTCATTTACACAAGTGGCAGTGAAAGGCAATTTCAACTTTTCCTTTCTCCATAACTCTGAAAATGCTGATGTGTTCTTAATGCTGTACCTCATCTTAAGCAGTTACTGTGCAATGTTTGCTTGTGTTACAAGCAAAATACATTTTCATCCCATAATCAGTAGCTTGGTATACATGTGAAAATTCTTCTCTGAAAGGGAAAAAACCTTTGAGTACATTCTAATATCTACTGTCACTGACTTATCCAGCATCCCCTCGTGAATTGTGTGGATGATCTATTTGGATAAGCTTTTGACTGCAGCAAACAATACTGTGACAAAATCTTTACAGGAAGCCATTCAGAAATTATCTACTGTAGTGTAAATGCATTGAATTTTGGATGATGGCCAGATTTGTAGTACTTATTCCCCTTTGTGCTCCCTGAAGGGCTCCCAGAGTTGATGGCTCCCACCAGTCTGGTTGAGGTTCACTAAAAGCTTGAGAAAAATCCAGCAAAACCCAACATTAAATAGTTGTGAGCAAAGAACAGTATGCTATAGTTGTAAATGGAGGTTTTAACCATTTGGCTTATCAGTGAATCAATCAAAGAGTTTGTACCATAGTTAATGACTTGGGGTAGAGTAGTTTGTAATGAATATCAGGAACTGAGATGTGCCTCACTGTATTCCCTGGATGAAAGAATTGAGATCTTCTGCACTGGAGGAGCAGACATATGAAAGGAAAGCAGTTACATTATATCAAAGAGCACAGTCTAGATGCAGCAAGATGTAGTTGCTGATGTGCTGAAGCTCTCTGATTTTTAGTATTATTTTAAAGACACCTGGCCTACTCTATGGGGTCATGGCTTTTCCATTATTCAGGTCACAGAATAGTAGTTTAGCTACCTAGGCATGTCCTCTTTCCAGTGAAAGAGTCACTGACTTTGCCTAACCTATGTCAAGTAATTGTTGTCAGGGGATCTATTAAGAGCATAGAGTAATTCCCAGTATTCCTACAGAAGAACAGATTTTTTTCTTAGCTGAATGCCAACCCCAGCATTGAGGGACTTCCAGGATAACAGCTCTAAAATTAACTTACAGGTTAGACAGAAAGTCAAGTAAAGCTTTCTTGCCTAGTAGATGTTCTGAAAATAGAAGACACCTTAGGTAACAGGCAGTTTTATGTGATCAGCAGCTGCAGGAAGTTTCCTGTATCTTTTGAAAAAAACTTGGCAGAAACCATCCTGACGAACTTGCAAAACAAGCACAGAAATTATCCTGATGAACTTGTGAAAGCAAGCAAGCAAGCAGATAAACAAGCAAACAAAAACTCAGCAATAAGAATTTAGTTGGAAGAAGTTTTTCTCCACCATTAAGAAAAAGCCATTGTTATTTGAATAATTCACTCTCTGACTCTTGGGATCAGCAAGTCATCTGTTAGGATGTGTTGGAACAGTAAGAGCAAGAGATGAGATGCACAGGGGCACAGAGTACATTTACACGTCGTTGTCACTTCTGAGCTGCTCTCTGGGGACTGACCTTGCAAAGCAAGCAGCATTTTCCCTGAAATGGTATGGAAGCATTACCAGATTAATATGGAAATGCAGGTTAAAAATGTTCTCTGTCATTGGGAATGTACAGGAATTACTTAGCTGCTGCCAAGGGACTTGTGAATGAGTTTCAGGGCAATTGAACACTGAATTTCTTAGTGCATCACAATTACAGAACCAAATGTACTGTGAGTAGGAGAGATTTTAAAATGTTATTAATTACTTCATCAAGGGTTTAATACTACTATTTGTGAAGATCATGCCTTCCTTCCCTCCTTTCCAGCAACCATCATTACAGTCCCTTTAATCTTTTAGCTCATGCATTTGTATTTTTATATTTATTTTCCAATCTTGATATTATACAATGCATTCTAGGATGAGGAAGGAATTAAGTGGAGGGAGGTAAATATGGTTTGATGAAGATGGCCTTTACTACACTGTGTCTCAGTTAAAGAAATTTTATTGAGCTGAAAATCAGATGTTTCAGTTTCAGATCTTTCATTATCATCTGCAAGTATATCTAGATCCTTTACAACCACTTCGGTTTAATTGAAATCTCTTGTCATACGTGAAGGAAAAGATCACTCTACGCCCATGTGAAAAACAGCAAAATTTGCAAAAAGCACCTGTCAGAACCAGGAAGGGATCCATCAGTGCCAGTTTGTTTCACAGTGGACTGAGGAGCATGCATACAGTTAGCTCAACTACATCTGAGCAGGGGGAAGGGATCTTCTTAACACATGGTACCTGACTTGCTTGTGGTCAGTCAGTATTCCTTTACAGTTTCTGGACTCTACTGGGTTCATTAGATTTAAGTATTTTTAAAGGAATTAGCCTAGAGTAAAATAACCAGGGCTGCTGAGTTATCTGAAGGAAAAGAGAAAACATTCATGACAACATCCGATCTCTGTTCCTCCAAACAATTAGGATCTCAAGTGTTTCTACTCACAGTGAGGGCAAACACATTTCCACTGTAATTTGGCAGCCTCACAGAGCATCTTGTATCATTCTGTAGACATCCCTAGAAAGCTTTTGTCCTTAATTAGAAAAGGAAATAGCATTTCAGGACTACTGAAGCTTACTTATACCCACTTATGGTAAAGAAGGTATTACAGAATGCTTTTTATTGTTTAAATTTGGATCAATTTTCATGCAATTCTTTCACTCAATCTTACACTTTTCAAATGGGTTTCTAACATCTTTTTTAATTTAATTCTCTCTCTTGTCAGTTAACTATAGGTTAACTACAATTGTCCCAACCTCAGCCTTGACATGCTGGAATGTTCATTCCAGATGGTTATTATAGTAATCAAATGATTACAGTTGGATATGGGCCGTAATAAAATCAAACCAAAATGCTCCAAATGATAGAAAGCTTCACAAAATTTGTCAACTTGAAATTCAGATATTGTTCCAGGTCATACTTAGTAAATCACCTCTTTCAACAGAAGGGGCTAAACAACCTCCTCTTTTGCAGCAAATGATCCAGGGAAAATGAAATCTCCTTTTTTAACATTGTATTCTGGAATCAGCTGCTCCATTTATCTACAGCAACAGAGGCAAATAGTTCTTAAATTACTCATATTTTATAACAAAGTGTTTCTTACAGAGTTACAAAAGCCAACCCTGCTTTATTTTATTTATTTTCTGCATGATGGCTGATGGAGTGAGGGAAGATGCAACACATTGGGCTTCTGACAATTATGGATCTGTGGACAGCAGTGTTCAGGCTGGGAGGTGAGTTTAGCTACCATGCCTATTGAATACCCGATGTCTTCTGCTATGCTTGCTTGAAAGGGACTTGGCTTCTGGCAGTGGCAGTAACTACCTTCCTTGCCGGACTTCCAACTGCTTGCAGGCAGCTTGTTTTGTACTGGTTATCTTGCAGCCATCAGATGGCAGTAGCTTTCAGTTGTCACTCCTGGCCTGGTTTGTATTCCAAACGCTGAGCAAAAAGAGAGGTTAAAGACTGCATAGCCCCTCAGCTCCTACAATAAATCCAGTTTTGCAACAAAACAAAGAATATAGCATTAAAGATAAGTTAAAGTTATTTAACTTGCAGAATGTGAGCTTGAAGTCTTCTCTGGGGACTTGTTTCAAGGTCCGATTTCTAAGCAGGCTGTTTTGTTGTATAACTATGTCATCATCAGCTGAGTTTTGGTATTTTGTTTTCCAGAACAACTAGTGCAATAATAATCAGCCCAGTAGTAATCTTTGCAAAATCCCTTCTCATTGCTTACTACATTGAAGTAGAATGAAAACAAACTGGCAGCAGGCATCTAGAAAATTAGATATTAACTTTCAAAGTGCATGCAAGTCTGCCCTGCAATAGCTGGGAAGCAAGAACATTATGTTTCAGCACTGAACCTTTTTGTAAAATCAAAATATTCTCTACCATAGCCTGGTTCACAGCTGCTGTGGGTTTTAATGTTGTTAACAATACTTGTGATTGCAGTAATAGAAATGTAGTCAGGGAAGAAAAAGGGAAAAACCCTCTTATTTGTATTCAGAACTCTAACAATGCAGTTAATCCTCCTGCAATTACTGGGGGGGGGGGGGGGGGGGGGGGAAGGGACAAATCTGAGAAAAGAAAATTAATGAGAAAAAAATAAAATAACCAAACCTCCTCTGCATTTAATTAATGTTAAGGATGTGAAATAAACCCACATATAAGCAAAGTGGTGCATGACTGTGACAGAAAATTTGGATCAAAATCAGAATCTTGATGAAGTCTGTTATTATAGAAATAATGTAGCTGACCACAGAGAAAACCAAAGGAAAAAAATACTCTCTTTGACTATAGGGAGATTTAAGGCAAATCTGATAGCTGAGGTTATTGTTAAAGTGACCGTGGGTTGCAGACAAGGGTAGCAGCATTACCGATAGGGAAGTTGCATAATGTCAGAGTTGCTGCTCTGCCCTGAGCCTGGGAGTTCACGTGTTTCACCAGGCACAGGTGTTCAGGTCCCTCTGTTTTCTCCTCCCCAGTGCATCTGTCAGAAGAGCACAGAGTGTTTCCCTGTGACAAGAGGAAGGTGTGCCCACTACTTGTGGTTTGAGCAAAGAGGCCCCTTTTCAGTTTATCCCACGCATTCCTTTTTCCTGCGCCTTCTACTTCCTGTGCATTTTTCATTGAGCATTTTGATAGCCTCATTTCCTTTCCTTCACCACTGCCTGATGTGAAACTTTATTGGCCATTTTCTACCTTTGACTTCTTTGGCTTGGCTTCCTGTTTGCCAGCTTCTAAGAAACTTTAACTTGAACATCCTTTTCTGGATTTGCTCCTTTGCATAACTCTTGCCATCAAATGAAGATCTCTCATCTTGCTTTCTTTAGCCTCTTTGTTGTTCATGATGCCCCTTCTCTTTTCATGAAACTAATATCATCAGCCTCCCTGAGGGGGTTTCAACTCTCCTTAGATTTTTAGAAGACAGATGCCTATGTCTGAACTGGTCACCCAGGCTGCCTTTGGCAACTGTTTGCAGGAATACACGCTACTGTTGTGACCCATCTCTCTGAAAATAGCAGATGGTTACAGAATAGGTTGGCTGAAGTTCTTGACATTTTAGCTGTGTTGGGATAAATGCCTCTTGTTTATTCCTTCAGAAGGTAGGATAGATAAGAATTGCAACAAGAATTTATTAAGAATTCTCATAACTAACAATTCAATTTCTAAGAATGGTTAAAGAACCTAAATAAACAACGCAATCCCTGATTTTTATTAGAAATATAAGTGCACTGTCCTTTAACTATTAAATGTTGCTAAGAATGATCAGCATCACCTGTTTTCCTTGTATGATGACATGTTTCCTGTTGTCCATAAAATATATAATTTTAATCTTAGTCTCTGAAAAAATGCATGGATTTTAATATAAAGTTTATTGTATAATGTTAAAATAAGAAAAAATGATTTCCAGATGTAGAAACTTTATCTGCATATATTATTTAACTGTCTCCAGTCTTGTACATATACAAGTATTTTACAACACATGTGGTTAAGAGCTCTGATTGTTAAATTATTTTTTTTCACAACAAATCAGTTTTGAGCTTAGTCTCCTAAACTGGATAAGTCAAATTTCTGGGTTTTGCCATTGCTCAGTACACAACAGGATGTAAGATGATGGATTTTACATGACATAATATTTTACAATTTTTCAAGTCACCTGGAGCATAACAATTTCTTCCATACTTGCCTTGGTCATCTGACAAAGCATCTTCCTTCCTTTTGTGATGGAACACCACCGTGTCACTGTTGGCCCTTCAGCTCTATTCATGAGTGAGGCTGCTGCTGCCATCTTTCAGCTTTACTGTATTTCACCTCACTGAAAATATCATTGTGGTCTGTCTGGTTAATCCATTTAACTCAGCTCATTTTATTTCTATGAGCTTATCCTTCACTCTGGTGTATTTAATCCATGCTTTGCTTTCATCTCTCAACATAGCTCACTCCTTCCCTCTGTGAAAAATCAGCCAATATGGCCACAAAATTCAGCCAATTAATAAATTCACAACAAGGTCCAAAGCAAAACTAAGAATGTATGGAATATTTTGAATATTTCTTCTGTATTTCTTCTATATTTTTGCCTTTGTCCAAATTCTTAGTATTTTTATTTTCCTCTAAGGTACTTAATTATTCTTAAAATATACTCATCAATTTTAACACAACTTCCATGTTACAGACACAGAGATTAGCAAGGATGTAGAAGTACAGCCTATAAGAATTAATACCGATGTACGGTATTCAGTATAGCACCATATGCATGAACTAGATGCTTTTCAAAATTTCTTCTCTTCTTCCTTTCTTGAATGCTTTTGTGAAATCTGTTATTGCTGTATCTCCCAATTATAGTTGAATTTATAGTATATTTATCTTTGTAATACCAATGCAATGTAAATAAATGCAGTTGTTCCCATTTAACAGATGGAGAACTAAAGAATAGAGAAACAAAGATCCAAAAAAAGCTGTTGCCATGCACCTGGCAACCCATGTTCTTTTAGCTCTGTGCCTGCGCTGGACTATCGGGTAAAACCTACCCGGGCCAAAGAACTGCATGTAGACACCAATATGGTGAGCAGTAAAAATGGCGTTTATTGCGTCGTGTAGCTTACCTATATACCTATCCTACTTCGTCTACGCCCCGTAAGCATACATTAACCTTTCAACACCGAGCAAGGGGAGAGTCCTACCACGTCACATCCCGAATCCTCACTGTCGCCTACTACCACAAAAAGCACTGACATCCAAAGCACAACTGAAGTGTCTAAATTATTAAATACAAAGTCCTTAAATCTACATCTGACAAACCTGAACTGACTATATGCATCATTGCAACTGATTGCACACTGCAATTATCAGTTGTAAAACTAAAAAATAAGGAACATTTCTAAATTTAGATCTCAGGATTTAATGCAACACTGTGTAACAGTGGACATAGGATAGTCAAATTTCATGGGACTGTGAGTATGAAAAAAGCTCACAAGATCGGAAATAAACATACAACAAATCTCACCACACCAATTTAATATTTACAATTAAGGAATAGAGTTACTTAAAAGTTAGGAAACTAATCGAAATGATTAGCTAGCTAAAAGGGTAAAATTCTTACATCCTTACACCACCTTAGGAACTCAGATCATATGTTTAACTCATCCAAATACACTTGTGAAAGGACAGTGCTCTTCAGTTATTCATCCCTAAGCTCATCACTGAGTAGCAGAGGAATTATTAAAAGAAAAATTAAAATCATCCCTCAGAAATGGAATTGAGCTTTTTAACTAATTCAATGGGACCATAGTAAACAAAAAGTCTAGCACAATTCTATAGATCAAATACACTTAAACTTTTTTTTTTTTTTTTCATTTGTGTTCATTATGGGGAAGATAAAGAGGTACCTTTGTTACAGAATTTCTTTATAGTTAGAAGTCTCGAGGATGCAATTACCATTGTGAACTGGTAATTGGAGAGACTGATGCCAAACAATTTGCTACTAACATAATGGAAAGTGACAAATGGACAATCAGCTGTTAAAAGGGGCTCTTCCTTGCTCCAGCAGACCAGTAAGTCTAACTTGCTTATCAAGAAAACTGCTAAGTATCAATATAAAAATAATAAGTAGACCAATGAGAAAAGATGATATATTATGGAAGAATTAGAACAGCTTTTGTAGAAGAAAGCCATGCTTTGCAAAATTATGGCAATCCTCTGAAGTCAAAAGGATCATTTAGACAATGTTGACTCAAACTTATGAACTTGAGTTTTCAAAGAGAGATAAATGATATGAATGAAACAGAATTGTTATGGGGTAAAAGTAAAGCCTCCCTCAGATTATTTGGTGAAAGACAGGAAACAGAGTGGGGTGAAAAATCACATCAAGGATCCATCAGTGCTGCAGGAATCTGCTCTGGAGGGGATGCTGGAGTTCATAAATGCCTTGGTAAAGGTGGTGAACTGTGATTTTTGTAATGATACACAGTTAATCACAATAGCAAAAGCAAAAACAGGATGTCGGGAGTGACAGAAAAGTCTCGCTATATTTGGCAGTGATGTGAGAAATGAAATCGATGTCAATAAATGAAAAGTCATGCACTGAGTAAAAAAAAAATAGCCTTCACTTTTCATACACAGTGATGGACTCTAAATTCACTATTACTACACTTGAAAGCCATCTTAAAGTCCCTGAGAACTTCAGTGAAATGTCTAGTTGCTCTGTCTTCTGAATAAAAAAAAGAAAAAAAAAAAAAAAAAGACATAGTAGGAATTATTGGGAAAACTGTGAGGAATTTAAAACTTGAGATAGCTGCGAAAAGTCTACTGTACACCTCTGTTTGAAGAATAGCATGGATTGGAGTAATATATTTCTAAAAGGATATGATAGAACTTCAGAGAGCACAGAGAAGAGAGACAAGAATGATCTATACTACAGAATGATTTCTACACAAACAGAGATTAAGTAGATGGGTCTTCTTCAGCCTAGGAGAGATATGACTGAGGGAAAGAGATAAAGCCCGTAAAAAAAAATATTAAGTTTTTTAAAAATGAAAAGTTTGGAAAAGAGTAATATAAAAGAATTATTCCGTTTCTTATAGCATAAGAATTAAGAAGGCATATATTAGGCTTGGAAGCACATTTTCACACAATAAAACTGAAAAAGAAATGGGAGAGAGTTCATCTGCATTTTTTTAAATTGTGGCTGCAGCTTCTGCCTCCCAAAGGTGCTGAATTGCAAAAGCTGGGACATTACATCAGAAGAAAGAATCATTTTACTTGATCTATTTTCTATAATCTTCCCTTAACAGTCTATCAGGCTATATTTATTCTAGGGAACTGAAGAGAGCTGGGACGGAGACCCAACTCCAAAGAATTTAGCTTTACTGACAAAAGTAAGGCCATACCTTTTGTGTAAATAAATTCTGCCCTGGCTTTGTTAGTTTCCTAAGAGAGGCACAGCCTCAGTGCCTACTGTGTGGTGGGAAAGGTAGGACTTTGGCCCCATTAGGAAAGTGATTGCATTCTAACACCTTTTTTTCCCCACTTTATGCAATTAAAAAAAAAGAATTAAAAGAAAAAAATCTGGGAGTGAAATAAAGAATTTATTTCTTTTCAACGGTATTGTGTATATATGCTTGGTTTGAAGCTTGAGATTATTTTTCCTCCTGCAGATTTTTCATTCAGCTGTAAAAATGTGCCTAGAAAATTCTCTGCCTTTTTCTAGAATATGGTTAGACATCCAGATCATGTGTGCATGGGGAATGGGTTCTGGTATAAAGGAAGTGAGATTTGTTCAGATATAACAGATGATTTGGTTCACTTCCAAATTACCATAATTTGAACCCAAGTCAGCTCAGAAACAAAACTAACTGCAGATCTCTCACAAGGATTTTGTTCCATTCCCAGCCATGAATTAGGGTAGATCTAGAAACAGGAAGAAAACAAATTTTTGTTCCCACGCCATTGTTACAGTAAAACAAAAGCTTCCAAACTTCGGAGGAATTTTGAAAAGCTATTACATTTCACATTTCACATGCTTGCTACAGATAAAGTTGAATTATCCTAGGGAACCTTTTCTTATTCTTAGGCCACAGTAATTTCCACTTGTTGGATGAACTCTCTTTATTCTCATAGGCTACTCTCCACTTGTATTATCATATTTCTAATTAACCCATTTGTTTATGTTGCCCTTAAGAGTGCTTCACGTGCTCTCTCACAAACCATCATGGTTTCAAACCACAACTTGAGAACTAATGACTTGTCAGATAAATTGTATTTTTCCCGCTAATGCCTGTACTTCAGGCTAATCCCAAGAACAATGCAACACTCAGGAATTTCAACATTTAACCTGATCATAGGACTAGGAGGACCTGGACCTCGAGACAGCAGATCATTTCTCAGAGCTTGGTTTGGCTGCAAAGCTAATGTGTGCCAAAGAGCTGCATGCCCACAGACATATGTCATGCCTGGATTCATGCGTGCCTATCTCTGGACAGCACTCAGTGAAGGCTGTTTTTTCTCTGTCTTCTTTATCACTGCACAAATGCCAACTACCTACACTTGCTATTTCCCTGGTGATAATTATTTTTTATCACAAGAGCATTTCTCTGATAGTGGTGTCAATTATGACATTACCCTGAGGTATGGTAAAAATACATGAGCCTGTGACTACAACATTTACAAGACTTGAAAAGCATATATATTTTTAAAATACAAATTACTCATATCTCTAACTGAAGTTGGATGATTTCAAGATGCTTAATAGTTCTGTAAAGCAGGACAAGAAATAAAACTTTCACTTTAACTACATGCCAATTTCTTTTCAGAAAAACGAGAGTGCTGTAAAAATGCTGTTGATGCAAGTGACTTTGTCAGGAATTGTTTATATGTTTCAGAAAAGAGTGGTGAAGATATAACAGTAATATAGAATGTAAAAAGCATCACAAGTGAGAATATAATCACAAACATTTAGATGGTTGTGTGGAGATGTATGATTGAATTCATTCTGAATGTAGTCATCTGAGTACATACTGAGCTGTACAAAACCCTCCCTTTAAATTATTAAGAGGTTTAACTGTAACATAAATAAGAACGTGTCATGAAGTGTTTGGATATGCCTCTAACGGAGAGGAGATAAGCTCAGATAAGAAAGGAATTGGAAGAATTTTTTCTAAGGACAAGATGTATTATCCTAAGACCCTAAAGTTATACATGTGATTAGGGCTACATTGCTAGAATAACATGAAGATTTTTGGTAAGTCTACATTGAGTTATTGTTGTTACATAAATTATAGCCATTGCTTAGGGTAAATTTAAGAATTTGACCTTGACACGTAACACAATTCTGATTCGTTGATACAATTAATATTTCTCATAAGGCAAGTTCATTTGTAGCTAAATATAGCATCCACTTCCACATTCACAAAGATAGACCCTTTAGGCAGTACATTTGGTGGGATTCTCTCAAGTAAGAGCATGGTTCTGAAACATAAGCAAGCATTTTCCTTAGACTCCAGAACAAGGGGCTAAGCCCAGGCGGCATGCTTTCTTGAAGTGATACCTCCTGAATGTGTTCTTTTGAATTGGAGATTTACTGCAAATAATTTTTATCTGAGTTTTCCTGCTTGGCCAGCTCAGGCTTATAATTCACATGCCACTTCTGATGTGACACTGTGTGAGTTGTTCCAAAACAAGGAATTGTAGTCACTTAACAGTTCCCTTTCCACAAATGTACACAAACTGTGTGACTTCCAGTGATCAGAAGATAGCCACAGAACAGCAGAAAATTATCTATAAAAGCAGAGAAAATGTATCCTTTTCATACTTCCTAGGAGAACCCTAAAAGTTTATCTACACTGAGCTTTCTTTGAAACCAGAAACATAAAAGCAGTCAAAGACGGTCCAGAGGAAACTGGCAGTAATGACCAGACCATTGACTGAAAGACTGTCATGGAAGGAAAAGCAGAGGTACGTGGTAATACATAATCTGGAAAAACTGATGGATATAGTTTGGAAAAACTCCAAACTATAAATCGGGAAATAGCTGAAAAATAAATATGGCTAAGTCCGCCATCTCCAAGACTAGAAATAGTAGGCTTTAAGTGAAAGAAAGTTTTGGACATATGGAACAGTTAAATGCTGGAGTAGATTTCTCAGGGAATTTATGGGATGTCCATCACTGAGGATTTTTAAGAATTCTTTAGAAAAATATCTGTCATGAATTATTTGGACAGAGCTGAATCTGCCTTTGGGCAGAGAGATGAGCTGGATGGCCTTCTGTGAAGTCCTTTCTGGTCTCATTTTCCATGATTTTACGATCATAATGCTCTGTCTGAACTGATGTTTTTGTGTATAAGACCCTGCTAACATGACTATGGAGTATTTCAGGGCCAAAATGTTCCCTTTGCTGAATTAAGGAACCCAGCCAGAAGTAGCTTGAGGGTAACAGTACCAAAATCCAGCATGGCCTGCAGATCTGCAGTTTAACCTTAAATAATCACCTTAGACATTCAAAAAACACACTCTGAAATGCAGTCTGGGTACAGCATCTATCAGGAGCCCCTTTGTGCTCAGGGGTCAGCTGGGGAAATGGGGCTGCTGACCACTGTCAAACACCATCCATAAGGGAGTCACACAGAGTGACACTTCTCCATCCCGGGCACCACACATTCTTTCCACAGCTCAGTGCATGTGACTGCTTGGCATGGTCTGTGACAGCCAGCATTGCTGGGGGGTGCGAGCAGCTGCAGCAGGCTGTCCTCATGCTCCCTTTTTAGCTCCCTTTTTAGCTCCCTCTGTTAGGGCTTGCGCGTTAGGGGTTACACACCTATGTGCTGAGTGCTGGTGACATGGCTCTGTGCATGCAGTCCACAATCTGACGTTCTCTGTTATAGGGGTCGGCTTTCCAACCCCGTCACTTCTTTGATAAGCAGCTAGTGTTGGTGTGCTATTTCTGGGTTACAGGGAACTCCTAGGGAACACTACAAATGCTGTAGCAATATTACCTCATGTCAGCTGAAGTGTCTGAGGGGTGCAGTGCACTGATTTGCCAGGGAGAGAGAACTGGGTCAGAAACACATTAAATCTAGTAGGCATGTCAGCCATCCTTCCTCTGGCATAGCTGCAGAAAGTTGCTGATCTCTGCTATAGAAGAGACAACTAAAGTGCAGGTTAAGGCACAACTGGTGCATAAGGAAAGCAGTGACCCAGAGGGCTGCCTCAGATCCTCAGACACTAAGGATGGGAAAAGCCTGTGGAGCTCACACTCACTCAAATTCCCACCACAAACGGATCCTTAGGCTTCCTACTGCACATCAGCTCCAGCCTCCGACAGTGATCTGTAAGACGTAACAGCTGAAACCTGCTGGATCTTAAGTGTCCCACTGCCTCTTAGTTTACATACTTGAAAGCAGTTCAGCTGCAGTTTCTGTGCCCAGGGTGGGCGGAGTAGTCAACAAGGCAGATATCCTTGTTCAAGGGCAGTTAGATCATCCAAATCCCCAGCAGTTATAAGGAAGAGGCTGGTGAAGTCCTCTACCGTGGCAAAGATCACAAGTTTTCTTGAGATCTGGCAACAGGGCTGGAAACATCCAACCTTTCTCTGAAGTACACTGGCTTTGACAAGAATTTTGGAGGAGTATACTGGAATTATAGTATTATGGTATCTTGCTTAACTTATCCCAAGAGAAATTGTGAGCATTAGAGAAATTCAACATGAGGATTTCAAAGCAGTGCATGATGCAGAACCTGTTGCCCTGTAGTACTGTTCCTGTTTCCATGTCACAGCCAAACCTATTTCTTTCTCTAATTAACAGAATTTCTTACAAACCTTCATGTGCATGTACAGACACACAATCCTTCACGCGTGCCTATGGAAAGCATTTGAGAGAAACTGGATGAAAAATGCAAACTGACATGAACTGTGAAAAACAAAAGTAGGTTATGGTGCTCCTAAAATGTGACTTCGCTTCAAAATGTACTTAAAGACATTTTCATTTTGTCAGAACATTATGCTTAAATTGAAGTTTTTTTTCATGTAATAAAAATCAAGAGCACATTTGCATTGTATTAAAACTCTAGCCTTGGAACAATCTTCAAAGATAAATGAAATGGTTGTCATAAGGCCAGTGGCTCTTGGTTTGCCATGCTGAAGATGTAAGGATGCACAAGTTGCATACTCAGAGCAGAAGTGGATGCTACTTTTCATCTGCTTCCTCCCTCGCTTATTGTGGTTTATTACAGAAGCTGCTTTTTTCCCTATTTCCCTGGGGTGACAGACATTTTTTCCTAGTTCCTAGTGGCTCTCACTGTTGCTGCATGGTCCCAAGGATAGCAACTCTGGTCAGGCTACAAGGGGGGTAGGACCTCAAAATGCTTTTACTACTTGGCCAAAGCCCTGTCAGTTACTTGTAATGGCCTTGTCAGAATTGGCAGATGAACTAAATGTCACTTAAACTCATTTTCAGTTTCTGTCTTGTTTGTACTAAACAAGACTTGTACTAAACTACTTTGTTCTGAAATATGTTGCTACACTTCTGATAGGCTTTTTTTTCCCTAGCTGCTCAGTTGAACTGTCGTAACAATGGTAAAATGGATTGACAGTAATCTGCTGGCATCAACAAGATAGCAAGTCTGCATATCAGTGTGCTTTAGTAAGTGGTTGCACTGATGTCTAGAAGGACTTTGTGCGTTGGCCTTTACTGAGGCCAGAAATGTGATCCCTCTCAAAGTACTATTCTTTTTCTGTAGGGTTTTAACAGCATTTTTAAACTCCCTTTTATAAACAGTTTTCATCTTCAGAGAATAACTTCTTTTTTTATATCATTTACAGAATTGATAATCTTTGATCCTTTGATTTTTGATGAAATCAAGCATTTAAAAAAGACATGATTTTATTCATCTTTAAAAGCTCGGCTACAGCATCACAGAATCACATGACATGTTCACTTCCCTTTTACTTCTCTGTGTGAGTTTGAGTGCAAGATCCACATTGTTTTGCCTATAGACAAACAGATGGACTAGCCTTGTACCTGTGCAACAGCACTGCAGACAAGTACAGTCAATAAACACAGAGGCACTCTTGCTCTGTTTCATATTTAGGCAATGTACTGGTCACAACAGACAGCACTTCAAGAGAATGTCAACAAGCTTTGAGTCCATGTGACCAGGTTTGGGGTTTATCTTTGTTGAAACTTTGATTTAAAAGAAAACAAAGCTCATGCTAAATCCCCACCTGTATAAATTAATGTAGGTCCATTGAAGTTGGTTTACACCAGCTGAGAATGTAGCGTCATGTTTGTTGACTGGAAGCTAGCTCAAATATCTTATCCAGGCCAAGCATAGATAAAATGATAGCTTCTATTTTGACCAGAACAGCTGATGGTATTAGTTTCAGCTACAGAAGGTAAATCTGACTAGAGTATGAGGCAATGTCTCTCCCAGAGGTTCCAGCTCATACCTGGGGGTGCTGCTGCAAGGCTGAAGATATTTCATCACTATATTAGCAACAGGTCTAAACTTTGTGTCATTACAATATATCTTGGGAAGCTCAATTTCAGTTGTTTGAAAGTAAGTTGGATAACTTGGTATAACTTATCCTTTTGAAATATTGCAGCATCTACTGTGGAAATAAAATAAAAAGGAAAGAAGTAGTCTGAAACTGATTTAAAAATGATAAACTCTATTTTCTTCTCTTTATACTTTTGTTTTTACCAGTCAATATCATTACCGTAAGTTACAAGAACTGACTGTCATGGATTTGAAAGCGAGCTTGAATGTAGTTGTAATCAGAGGAATCCCTAAATATCCTCTGCAGCATTAACACGTTATTTACTAGTGTTATTAAATCTAATTATTTTGTGATTGAGATCAGCATTTCCTGGCACTCATGAACACTGTGATTTTCTTTCACATAGGTAGAACAACATTTCCTACAAGAAAGATTTTCAGCTTCTTTACAGCCAGATGTCACTGACCCTTCTGACTGGACACAGTGTTCTTCCAAAGCGAATATTTTTTTGTTGGTGCTCTTGGGTGGAGGGAAGTGTGGAGGAAGGTTGACAGCAGGTTAATGAGTGGCCATCCTAGTGTCATGAAGGCTCTCATTAGGCTCTGTTGTCTACAGAAATACTTACGCTGGGTGTAATTTTTTGATTTACGCTGGTGTTTTAATTGGATATTGTTATATTTGGATAATCAGTCCACACTCCATTCTAGACAATCAAGAAGTAAAGTTCTTTCTGTGTATATTAGCAGTACCTCCCATATTATGAATTATTTCAAATATAAGTTCTCACTAATTTAAAAAGATTTTAACAATCAGAAGAGCTGGCATTGGATCTTGCTTCCTAATCTATTATTTTGCTACTGAAAGATAAGAATAATCTCCTGTCATGTATCATACAGACATTATCCACCAGAAAAAAAAAAAAAAAAAGAAAGAAAGAAAGAAAAAGAAAAGAAAAAAGAAAAAATATAGTTCTCTAATACATCTACACTGAGAAGGAGCTCTACTAATGAACTTTGCCTTTTCATAGTCTTTTCCAACTGCTTCTGGTGCATTCTTGTCAAAGTGGAGGCAGCCTTTAAAAGTTGGTCGGTCACCAATTTGATCTTCATACAAAATGAAAATCAGGCTCATGATAATTTTTCAACCAGAGTCTGTGAATGGCTTACAGATTATTGCTTGAATGTGCATTCATTGCTGATCTTTATTATTGAGGAAAAAAATAAAATTTAAGGCTGTAAGAAGAGACAAAGCAATATATTTTTAAAGACTGGTTATGTCTGATCAGAAAAAGGGCTCCTTAGTACTTGACTTAGTAAAATTAAAACTTTTTGATAAATTTGTAGGAAAATCAAAATTGCCTCTTTGATCCACTAGATTACACAAAACCTGAAATGATATTGGTTGTTTTGTGAGAGCACTACGTATAAAATGATTGCAGTTTACTAACAATTTTCCAATTTGCTTTCATTTTTCCAAGCAGCTCTACTCCACTGGGCATCCCCACTTTGGATTATTTGTTGATTAGGTAACTGATGGACTTCTGCCAGTCTACTGGGCCACCCTGGAACTTGTCATGTTTGCTAAATCTGTGCCTTTGACTGTTCAGAGCCCCTTTTGCTTCATATTGTTTGGAATTTCAGCATGGTCTGATCTCCTATTCCAAATCAGCTAAAAAAACAGGAACAAATTTGATACTTCCCTCAAGAAAATAAAATAAAACAAAAGTCATCAACTAGATAATCCATCATTACATAATACATAATAGTTACCTCGGATTGTGATTTTATTCTATAATGTTTATAATCCCATTCATCACATTAAGACTGTGCTGGCGCATAGTGCATTCAGAATAAAACATAGTATGAAAGCTCAATCATATTACTAGATGCCAAAAATTACAGAAACAAAAATATATTTTGGGAGAGGGAGAAAAGAATCTAACTAATATTCAGTTCGTTTTTAATAGTCACAGACTCAGGGAAAACAATGCAAATTCTCAGTTGGATATGGTTGTATTCTGCAACAAAGCAAGATGCAGAGACACCTGGTCTGACAGAGATATGCCAGCTCAGACATGGATCTGCTAGTGGCAACCTTGGTATGCCACTGAGCATGAACTAGAAAATTGCCCTTAGATAAAGCTTTTTATCAAAGGTGTATTGATTCATCAGCACATGCTGAATGTTTCCAGGCTTCTGTGTTACACGGCAACTGCTGCTAGATCAGCAAAAAAGTTCTATTAAATTCTGTATAAGCATCAAAAACTTCAGAATTTCTCCAGATAATTTGCAATACATAATAATAATGAATGCTGCAGAAAGCACTTCAGTCTCCCAGTTAGGAAACTTCAGTCTTCAGTTAGGAAACACTTCTTTACAGAAAGGGTGGTCAAACATTGGAATAGGCTCCCCAGGGAGGTGGTTGAGTCACCGTCCCTGGATGTGTTTAAGAGCCGTTTGGATGTGGAGCTTGGAGATATGATTTAGCAGAGGGTTGTTAGAGTTAGGGTACTATGGTTAGGCTGCGGTTGGACTTGATGATCTCTGAGGTCCCTTCCAACCTGAGTGATTCTATGATTCCACGATTCTATGATTCTCCCTTCTTATTAATAACTAATTCCTTTGAGAGTTTTGAAGACTCCAGTATATCTGTTCCATACAAAATTTCCCTTTACTCTTTTTTTCTTTCATCTGCAAATCCCTGTCTATGTCTTTCCTCACACCACGCATCAGCCACTACATCCATCTCACCTCTGTCTCCCACAGTTCCTGCTGCCTTCATGGCTCACTCCTAATTGTTCTTAGTATCAGCAATCTCATTTCTTGCCTTGCTTCTGCCTGGCAACAGACCCCCACCGTAATCACTGTTGATCTAATTACTTCTTCTAGATTGGCATTTAGAGGAAATATTCATGTATTTCGGAGGATCGATTAACAGCACACCTCAGAGAGCAGTGCTACTGCTTAAGGGGAGAACAATTAGTATCTTATATAAATGGACAACTTCTGAAGTGATTAAAGTGATCTGTAAAACTGTCACACTAAGTGAATGCTCTCAAAGGCCTTTGTTTCTCTCCAAAAGGCAAAACCACAAAAGAAAGTACTGTAGTTAGCAAAATTGATATTGGAATTTAAGAACTGGGCACCTTTCCTATTGCTGTAGCAGCTATGTACTATTTAAGTCTTCTCTTTTGGCTTAATGCTTATGCATAATATAAAAGGAGTAGAATGTCCTTCTCATGATAACTTGGAGTGGGAAAATTCAGAGGAAATCCCCAAGTAGGACAATGATTCATTGGTGATGACTCATTTAGGATTTGTCCCCTGCAGTAGGCATTAGACCAATACTGGGCAGATGGTAGGGCTGCTGGTTTGTGTGGCAAAGGGCCAAGGTACAGTCTCAAATCTTTCAAGCAACTAAAGAAGCCAAAGCAATTTTTGTAAGAATGAGTATGTTACTATGTACCAGCCATGCCTCGTTGCCATGTTTATATATGCATAGATACGTAAAAAAAATATGCCACCCAGTATTTTCAATTTAAAAAATCATTTTTTTGCTAATGGACAAACCACTGAAGAGTTTCAAATGGTGTTTTGGTGTATACTGAATAAAAGCAGCCAAAATGTGCTGTGAAAATTGTTAGTTGAGCCAAACATCTAAGGTCCTCATTTGGTCTCTGTTTCTGCTGACTACAGGAGAGATCCATGGATGAAGCAGCAGCAATTCAGTACGTTAGGGAGGATCTGTATATAGCAGAAAATATGTCTGCATCTGACAGGAACTGCACTAAGGAGATGGAATTTGTGGAGAAAACATTTGGTATTTTGATAAAAAAATCACTTGTTCGTAGAACAAGCTCTACATATAGTTTTGAGTGAGCTCGATAGAAATGAAATACCTTTTTCCTCCATTAATCTAGAAAACCCAATTTGGTGTTCACAGCCTGAAGTCATTTCTAGAAATAAAACCCATTGTTCAGCGGCAAAATATCTGTGAGTTACATGTTTTTTCTTGTGTGCCAGTTCTTGGCAGATAATTTTATCACTGCTTCAACAGTGCTGGAGACAAAAATTTCATGGTACTTATGCCTAAAGGGTACATTACACTTTTAGAGTCTTGTAGCTCTGTGGTAGGAAAGCCGTCATACTTATGAAGTGTGAAGAAATCATATTTGGACTACTGAGCATAGAAATAAACAACATCAATAATCTCTGTACCCTCTTTTTAATTCCTTTAGTTTTAATGGCCTTTCCTTCCTCTGACTCTGAAAATATTTTGTATGCACATTTGTATAGCCAAGGACAAATTAAAGCCAGAAACTTGTAAGGCAATTCTTCAGCTATGCTCTACCATAGTTAAAATAACAAAAGTTTTGCATGAAGCCTTGGCCAGTTCCTGCAAACCCTTTATCCCATGCTAAGCCATAGTACTTTCAAACATCAAGTTACATTTTCTGCAGTTGCTGTTAGCTTAGACAAAAGTAGCTGGAATGAGAAAGCGGGAGTTATGAGATACCAGTAAATGTCAGCGTTAGCCAGTGTGCCAACTAATTCCAGCTGGAATCGGTGTTGGTTCAAGCACAGTCAGCTGATCCACACTATTGCCATGTACTAGTGGTAGGAACAGTGAGATCTTTTGAGGCAGATAGCTGGAACAGGCAATCCTTGTATGCAGATGACTGAGTAAACATTTAGACTGGGGTAGAGTGAGCCATATTTACACATCTGTTTGTAGGGTCTGTGCTTTTACCTGACAATTTCTAAGAAAACAAACTTTTTGCAACATGAATAAGATGATCCTTTCTTGAGAACAATAAATTTTTACTAATCTTGACATATTACATCAAGAATCAAATTTGTGAAAGAAAATTTATTCCATGAAATTGATCATTACTTCCTCTTCCATGGGCATAAGAGTCCAGATTCTGGATTCAAGTGTCCTGCTAAATGTTAATGAGGATATTGCCTTAAAAAAGAAAAGAAAAGTAAAGGTCCTTTGTTATTCCATGCTGCTCCCAGTTCTACCCACTGGGCAGCACAGCCTGTTGCTTCTCTGTTGTTAGGAGTATTTCAAGAAGAGGCCAAGGTGAATGTGCCATAGGGTACTAAAGTCCCATGTAATTGCCCATCATCACTTGTGTGTCTCCATAGACCATAAGTATGGGTGCAGATATCCTTAGGATATTTGCAGTTCTCTTAGGACCATGACAGTAGAATAATAGAACAGCATGGATTGAAAGGGACTTAAAGATTATCTAGTTCCAACCCCCTGCCACAGGCAGCGATGACATACTGACTTACTTAACTTCTCTTGAATACACCAGTTTGAACAGATGTTGGACTGAGATCCTTGCCTGCAACACAAAGGGTTCTTATTGCATTCTGTTGTTTGCCCCTCCATGTGTCTGGTGCAACTGGTTGCAAATCAAGATGTCAGCTTTTATGGGAAAAAGAAGTCATCTCTATTTTGTGATCTTAAGAAACATAGTGTGGAAATACTATTCCTTGCATGGCTCTACATAATTCTTTGAAATATGCTTTTAAAGACTTGGAGTCATCTAATTCCTCTTCTGAGAGCCAGGTCAGATCAGAGTCATTAAAATTTCAATTTTGAAAGTTTTTTTTTTTTTTTTTTTTTAATAATTGTATGCCTTTTTTTTTTTTCCTTGAGTTCTAGAATGCAGTGTACAAAAATATAAAGAATTTGTTGAGTCAGTGAGAAGCAAGATAGATGGGTAAAAGAAAGCAGCAGTAATGGATGCATGATTACCTTACTATTCAAAAGCCTGACTTTTTTTTAATGAAAGTTTTTTTGTGAAACTGTGAATAAAATAATTATATTAAAGCTTTAAGTGATATATGCCCCCCCCCAAATTAATTTAAATATTTCATTTGAAAAGCAGGCAAAGCCTGATTATAAAAAGGAAACTGCAGTCACAATTCTAACACATCTCCATGTCCTAGACACAATTATTTCCCTGCACAAATCATTTCTGTGGATTATTTTTATTATAGAATCCTTGTCAGCCAATTCTTAGAATGGCAGAATACAGTGTATAAGCAGTATGTAAGCAAAAGCTGAGAAGCTTGATATTGCTGGCTGTTTAATTCTTAAGGTATGCTTGCAATGCAGTTCAAAGGCAAGTCTGCTGTTCACATTGTCATAGTTAAGTCAATTTTAAATGGTCTATGTCAAACTTAGAGAATAGTATAAATGACCTATTAGAGACCTTGGATGAATTGCATGATTAGATGATATGTCCCGAGCTTTTCAGAAGCCACTGACAGTATCTGATCTGCATAAATTATGCAGAGGTAGAGAAATTTTCCTTGCAAAAGACTGAAATGGCTTTACAAACATTTTTTTAAACATCATAAAATAGTATGCATCATAAATTCACAAGACCAAACATTGTATGAAGTCACAGGCTTTATTCAGTTTCCTGGAAATCCCCTTCAGTTTGAAGGTTTTCTGCTTAAAAATTCCCTTCTTACTAGAAACTAATTCCACTGCATATATACATGTTATAACAAATAGCATCAGATTCCCAAAAGACAAAAGTTAGAAGTGAAAAAAAGAACACAGAAGTGTCTTATACAATAGTGATTTCAACTCATCAAAGTCACGTGCTAAATCTATGTATTCCGAATCTCAGATATGCAATCTGTATATTCAGGAAGGGAGTTTAATCATATCCAGGAGTAGTTTTGCAAGAATGTTTTATGAATGGAGTTTGAGATAAGCATCCTGAGATACAGCTTTAGTTCATGTGCACTGAAAAGAAGCAGAAGTTATGCAGCTACTGAACAGACACAACATGACTGGAGAAAGTTCATAATTTCTGATCTTTAGATCAGAATATTAAGTTGTATCTTGGCCTCCAAGAGATTTATTGGCTGATCTTGACAAGTCACAGCTGTGTGACTCTGCTGGTGCAGATGCACAACTGTATACAAGCGTGTACCCAGAGCACTTCCCAAATGCAGCGTGGTGTCTGTGGAATGTGCCTTTTATCCTGAGATTCTCA
The DNA here is from genome assembly GCA_030625065.1 of Alectoris magna. Classification (NCBI taxonomy): domain Eukaryota; kingdom Metazoa; phylum Chordata; class Aves; order Galliformes; family Phasianidae; genus Alectoris; species Alectoris magna. The sequence goes on along the minus strand of CM060560.1, from coordinate 179,427,289 downwards.
GCATACTTTCAGCAGCAAATGCATGTGTGCACCTGTTTGCCTTCCTTGTCTGTTCCCATCACTACTTCAAAGGATCAAGGATCTTGTACTTTGCAAGTGACCGCTCTCTTGCTGTGCAGTCTGTGTCTTTGAGCAACTCCTGGTGACTGCCATGGCAAAGAGCTACTGTCTGCTGCCACACATGCGGCAACACTCATTTGTGGTACTATTGTTTTCACTCCTTTATTTTCCTCACTTTTTTCAGAGGTGAGCTACTTTCTCATCTCTGAGAGGTGGTTCTCTGAACAAGAGTTACTCAGGATAAGCACACGCAACTTATGCAACACAAATCTCAGATTGCTCCCTTCTTTACAGGTGGTCCACTACCTGAGGATGGAGAAAGCAAATAAGTAAATGCATTAGCAGACAGTGAACCCCAAGGAAATTAAAATACAAGCTGTTAAGACCATGTGATGTGATGTGAAATTGACCAAATGAGCTGATTTGACATATTGACTTGTTCCTAGCAAAGTAGTATGGTGTTACCCAAAAACTGGCATACAGCTTCCAGGCAGGAACTTGGGTGTCCTCTGGTCATTATAGTTCTACCAGTTTTAGGACTGGTAAGGGCAACGTATATATATATTTACATATATATATATTTTAATAGACACAGACTTTGCTTCCTATGATTAACATTTTTTATTTTCATGAAAATGCTTTTTATATAGAACCAATAGTTTTTTGTTAAAACACATAAATATTGATGAAATTTTATTTTGAAAAAAAAAATAAAACCACAGAAAACTCCACTTTACTATTGGAGCCTCAGGACCAAAAGAAGTGCTCCCCAGCTGGAATTTAAGATGGTGACCAGAGGACCCCATGTATCCTGGGGTCTTGTATCTGCCTCCTTCCAGCCATATGCCCTACTCCACTCCCAACAGTTTCATTTTCATTCATTCCCACTCAGAAATCCCTGAACTTCTTCTGGGCCTTGTTCCAAAGCTGACAAAATGCTTGCCCTGAGCTGAGGTGATGAGAAAAGATGTTTTTGCAAGTGGTTAATGTGCTGTGGACTGTCTGTAACATCAGAGGTATCTGAATGGTGGGAGAACGGAAACTTTTAGCAGAAACTGAAAACAGAAGAAATATTCTGTCTAAAAAAAAAACCATATATCATGAAAGGATATGTAAGTAGGCAAAAATGCTGTATCATTGCCGCTATTCAAGGTACACTTGCTAGCATACACTCACATACACAGGGCTTGTACATATGCATATATGTGCATATCATCAAAAGCTCCTTCTCAGTTGTGCCTATCAAAATGGTGTCTGTGGTGGAAGCAAACCATCTGCTTCACTGCACTTCTATTTTTTAAGATGTGCAGTATGGCAGTTTAACACATGCAATGTCACTTCAAGACCTCCTCCCCCAGATGAACTCCAATATGTCACTGGGTTGGCCTACCAGCTTTACGTTGCCTCTGTAAACAGAAACCCTATCTTCCTGCAGTCTGAGTCAGCAGCTGCACTGGAGCAGGACCTATTTTTAAGACTTACAGAATGTGTAATTTGATGTCGAAAAAGCCACAGGAGGGTATTTGCCACCTGACTCTGGAATGGGCAACAGTCCCTAAATAGGAGTTTCTACATTACTATCTTCACAAACATAGATTAAACACTTCTCTAGCATTTGCTTTTCCTGGGCTAGAAGAAAATGCTGCATTTCAAAATAGGTTTTCTGGGTGTTCTGGCTGTAAACTTCTTACCTGCCTGCATGCTATTTTAGGACTGATGTGCAATGTATGTGTCAGGTTTTCACATCAGATATGCAACATGTATGTATTAGCAGTTTGGGGATTTAGATTTAAATACCATTCAAGTATGAAGGGAAAAAAAAAAAAAAAAAAAAAGCAATTCAAATGTGACTGAAAAGTGTCTGAAGTGTAAAAAAATAGACTGACAGGAGCATGAGCAGACCTACAGAAGCATTATAAAACAGCATGCTGACATAGAGCTGCTTGCATTCTGCGTCACATTAGAAGTTCTGCACACATTTTAGTGCCCTCCTGCTGGCATGGCTTATCTGAATTCCCTTTTAGCATTATCATTAAGTGTGCTCAAGAAACAGCCCACAGATAATGATTCTTGTTGACACCATAGGAGGGCAAAGATGCTTGTGAAACGAACTGCTACAAGTATTTTCCAGCTGTGGGACATGTAATGAGTATACCTGGTGGACCCTATTGCATTTTGATGGAAAAGATGAGTCGCGTGTTGGCTTCCACTGCAAATGATGATGGAACAGAAAAAGAGTTAATAAGATGACGCAAATATCCTGTGGGTGGTGATATGGCATTATTGACACTGCTCTCTCCTTCATTCATTAGAAAAAGGCACAGGTTTATCAATATTTTTGCCTGTGCTTTTCATTGTTTGAAGGGTTAATGTCACTTATACCAACAAGTGACTTCTCCAGAGAAAAACAGCACAATAGTATGTCACAAGTTACACTGTGTAGGAGCCTAGGCAAAATGGAATTAACAATGTTCTCCACATCAACAGCACACAGCATGATCTTGTTAAAGAATTATACTGCCTCATAATCCTCAAACAAATAACATTATGCTATAATGGATTGTTTTTTACTTCCTAAGCAGAAGATGGTAGGTTTGTTTTTCCTATTAAACCTAATTTTCATTTCAGGCAGAAGATAAATGATACATTGATGTATTTACTTATCCTTTTCTTGAAATTTACAGCTGGGAGGAGGAAACTTATTTTGTGAATCTGTTGGTATAAACAAAGCTGACTCTCCTGATTCATAATTTATCTTTTTTTTTTTTTTTTTTTTTTTTTCCTGCTGCTTTGAAACCGAGTATTGATGAGAGAAACTGTTGGTTAATCAAATGCACTTGCTGTTCTTGATAGCAAAAAAGAACGAATTGTGAAACAGACCATCTATTTCATCTTTCTTTTACAAACAGGAAAAAAAAATGTTCCTAAAATAATCATAACTAAGTATTCTCAGGATTTTTCTGCTGCAGAAAAATTTGCACTGGCAGAAAAATTAACTGTTGAAGGGCATCTTGACCAAAACTTAGTCACCTACACTGCTGAGCATCTGAATGTATATAGATAACTGACAGTGGTGATGGAGCATGATTTCAACTCAGTTAAACATTTTATATCATTTTTTTGGTTTTTTTTTTCTTTTGTTTAATGCTTCAATCTCTGAATGAAACCACATTTCCTAACTGAAACCAGAAATACAACTTTCAAAAAAAAGTGTTTTTTTGAAACAAAACATTGTAGTTTTAAAAGGAAAGTTATTTATAGTCAACATTTGACAAATGTTAACACATCTAAATGATACTGATCTTGAGAATACATTTCTTAGGTGTAAAATTAAAAGTCTAATAAATATTACGCCAAACACTTAAAAACCTTTAGACACTTCTGGCCCCTGGTTATTAGTCACTAATAACTGCTTTGCTGTATTGGATTGAGAAGGAAGTAATCTCCCTGCAAATTAAAAAGCCTTAAAGGCAAATACAAATATATAAGAGCTCATTTTATTCCTGATTTTCCAGGCTGCATCCTGTCCTGTTGCCACACTCCCTGGTTTCTTTCACCACGACACTGCTTTCTGCCAAACTGAAATCAATAACCATGTAGTATCAAGAATCATGTCATGCTTATTTTTCTTTTTGTGGTCATTCTTTCTTTACGATAGGACAGTAAAATAAGACCTCCTTTGGAACAAAGCTAAATCTGAATAAATAAATTAATTAATGATGGTTACATCTTCCATGATGGATTCCACTTTGACATTTTTGTGAATTAAAAATGTGAGTACCAGGGGTGTGTCACACTGTTTCCTGTTTTTATATTTCCACTCAGTTTCAAGGAAGTACGGCCCATTAAAATAGTTTGTACCTTCATTCTTTCCTGAGAAGTGATGAGGGGAATGTTCTGTGACAAACAAAGATCATCACATTTCAAATAGCAGTGTGGTGATGGTGTATTTAGTTCTTCCTTTTAGTCTTCTGCTGAAGATCATAAATTTTTCAGGACAATTAAGTATGGAAGCATAGATGTTTTCTGGAAGGTGCAGATGACCTGTCACAAGCCAGTCCTAAGATTCCAAGAGGAGATGGGAAGATATACAGATAATAGTCACATGTTGCTTGGGAATTCTGCTACGTATTTACCTGAACACTCTAAACATTTCCTAAACACTGGGATGGTAACAAGATATCTGGAGGAACTGTATTTTTGCAGCAAAAGTAGGGGAGGTAAAGGAGTAAAGGGCAAGACAGCTGAAAAACGCCTCAAAAAAAAAAAAAAAAAAAAAAAAAAAAAGGAGAGGTATTTGCAGATTGTAGTAATCATTAACTACCACTATAAAAACTAATACACACTCACACAAATACCCTGGCTGCTCAGGGGAGCTGGAAAAATGCATTCATTATGAAGTTAAGGATTTCCATAATGAGAGGGAAACTCCACTTAAAAGAGATACAGCTTACTGACAAACATGTCCCCTCTCCTACACACTGTAATTTTGGCTTGCAGGATGGGGAATGTGGCCACTATCTTCTTCTGTCAGGATGCCACTTCATTTCAAAATGGCTGCTATATGTCAGAAATTCTTAGAGATGCTTGAAGGCAGCTGAAACTAAAGCCCATACAAAGCTGCTGTACCATCCTGATGTTCCTACTGTTCCTAGTGACAGTTTCCTAATGCTCACTGAAAGTTTAGAGCCAATAAAAAGCAGACTGATTGCACTGACCTTAGACAATAAGGCAAATGGCATTTTGGCAGTCAGGCTGAGAATACGACCAAGATCTGGGTTTCTGGACTGAGCACATGAGTTAGGCACCTCAGCATAAAGTTCACTCTAATGTGGAATTTGCTTATAACTAGTATGGAAAGCTGATCCTTCTTCAGCAAATAGGTACCTCATTTGGAGATGCAGGAAATCATGACTGTATATGAGAGTAGGAGATGTTCTTTCAAAGAACCAGGCTCCAATTGCTCATGTAAAGATACAGCTGATGGACACAGCACTGTCCTAGTGCTAAGGGAGAGCATTCAGGACTGGGAGACTTCATGCAGTTCTAGACTACAAGGCAAAGCAGGGCATGCCTCTACTTTTCCTCTGACTTTGAGATCAATGGGCACAGGCTGATTGTGCCCATATATAACACATCAGCACATTAGCTCTGTGTCTCTCTTTGGCCCACTAAAGCCTTCAGTGGATCTTTTTCTTTTGAAGTGTTTTTTGTTTGTAGGTTGGTTGGTTGGTTGGTTGGTTTTGTTTTTTGTTCCCCTCTTCCCCCCTGCATTGGAACTTCCTGAATGAATGGTAGAGTAGTGATGCAAACCACCACAGCAGCGTCTCCATAGACTGAGACAGAGGATATGTGCAAATGTGCTCTTGTCTAACTGCCTAGGAGGTAAGTGCCCTGAGCCAGACCTGTGTGGTCAGTTTGAAATCCATTTACTGCACCAACCGCCCCAGGAAATTCAGGCAACATAATAAATAGTAGTTATCCTGCAGCAGTGCTTCAGGGAGCCTTGGCTGAGGTGTTCTGGCTAGAGCAGTCAGCACACGGAGAAGAGCCCTTGGAGGAGTTTTAAAAGTCAAACACAAAAGCTTGTTCAGAGACTGTTCCAGGGTAAGAAGGAAAAGGACATTTTTGTTATTGTTGTTATTGTCCTCAGTTTCATCTGCAACATGTTCTAGGTCTTTTACTGAACATATTTCTGACTTGCCCCAGCTTCTACATGTTGGTGCTGAAACAGGGCAGCCTTGTGTCTAAAAACCATGAAAGACACAGAATTACTTTCCCCACTAATCAGATATTTAACCTAGAACTGCTTTTTCAGTTCTCTCCTCTAATCAATACCTGTTGTGCCCTTTCTGGGAGTAATGTAGTTTAGGATTATTAGAAGGTTGACCTTTGAATATGGATCTCTTTAACCCCCTTCCTCTGCAGATTAATTCTCTTATGTCAATATTTATGTAATAATCTTGGGAATCTCTTTATTTGCATTTGGGAACTTATCCAGGACTTGATTGTCTGGGTGAAAATACTGTTTACTGTATGTAAAAGCTTTTTCAGGTCAGGCAGAAAAGAAGTAGGTCAGATTTTATATCCCAGAATTTTGATCTGATGGATGGGAAAACAAAAATAAAAAGGCATCACATGACTTAATGCTCTGAGACTTTTTTTCTACTGGAGTTACTTTGAGGACACTCAGACAAATCTGTGTACACAGATACCAGGGCAGTGATTAATAAACAAGTTCAGTTACATGAAAATAGGCACATCAAATGCATTTAAAGATATGTGAACCAGGTACTAATCTATTCTCATTTGCCTTTGTTTGCCTTGAAACAGCAGCACAAGCAGGGACTTTAAAAGACAAAAGAGTGACATTGTCATATATTCAGCTAATAGTGTATGGAGTTGGTATCTGCACGTAGAAAAATATATTCTATTCACTTCATTACTGTCTTATCAGTCTTGGGTCAAGCTGTATACCTACTGTAATTTTTTAAATGGTTAACTACAGTTTTCATTAAATTGGCTTAAAGCTTTAATGACAAAATGTGTAGCCTTTTGGATCTTTTTCTTTTTATGAGTTATAGTGTCTGAAATGGGACTGTGCAGTAATATCATTTCTAGTTAAGTTTTTTAACAGCAAAGTCCAAGGCAATAATGTCCTGTATGCTGCCAGGTGTCCATAAAATAACTCCTCTCTGGGGAACAGAAAGGAATGCAAAGGGAAGCATTAACTGGCTTGGCTGGCAGCCTAACCTGCAGTGGCTTTGCCTGTACTGTGGGAAAACTTCCTGCAATGTCACAGCCCTGCTACTATCAATTAGTGTCAATATGCACAAAGAGCACCAGATATAAGACCAATGTTCTGGAAATATAAGTAAAATGATGTTTTGCAGCAAGGCCATACTTCCACTTTGTATGTGAAAGAGAACCCAAGAAAGGGAAAACAAAAGCAGATTAGTCATATCTAAATTTAGTTTTTTTTCCATAAATGCTGCTGTTTCAGATAGGTCATGGAAATTAATGAAGTCAGAGTTATGAGACAAAAGAAATCCCACAGTGACCTGATGTGAACTCATGGAAGCCTGATAGGAGGATTTGTCAAAGAGTGTTTGGGACATTTTTATATCACCCAATGGCTCCTTTTAACAGCAACTTCTATCATGCAGTCAACTAAGTGAATAAAATTGGCCCACTTCTCAGGCTTCCTCTCTAGTTTGCTCTGATATCTGACAACTGACTTGATTTTCTCACTCCGCTCGAAGGTTACTCATGATTCTTCCCAGAGGAAAAAGAAGTCTGTTGACCAGGAAAAGCATTGCCTCACAGAGTGCATATGTATCTCCATGCCAAAAGGAGGACAGGGCATACAACACACCTGCTCACAGTGCAGGAATCCCTGTTCTTTGCTGGTCACTGTGCGCAGAAGTTAGAAATATGGACTGACTGTCAACCATTCAATATTCATTACTCTTTGTAATCTCTCCTCTGCATTCCTCTGTGCTGTGCAGTTCTGCACTGGTGCCATGAAAGAGGTAAATATAACAGTCTACAGAGACTGAACCTGACGCACAACTATTCTCGTTTGTATGGTTGACACTGCTAACTGCCTCCTTTAGGTAACAGGGCCAACACTGACATTTCCTTGCTGCCAGTGTATACTCGCCAAGAACAGAATAGAACTTGCAAACTGGAATTCAGACAAGCTAATGTGGCTAATAGCCATTGTGATCAATTTTCTGGCATTCAAATTCATCATCGTAGCCATAACAGCTGAAGCTTGCCTTACAATCCATACTGAATTATCAGTACTTATGGGTCTCTTGTCCTGGTATTTATTTTCTTGCATTTCCTAGTTTCTTTATTGATGTGGAAATGACCTTTCTATGTGATTTTAATATATACATATATATATTCAGAATGAATTTGTGTCCTATTTAAGGGCTTGTTTCTCAGATGTTCAGTGTATAAAACAAAGTCAGTCCATTATTTTGTAGGCCTGCAGTTTTAATAGTAAATTGTATTGTTTTCCCACACATTGTTCTAGATTATACATAGTTCAGAGAGCACAAGCTATGCTTTCTCTCTCCTTGAAAAATATAACAGATGAGACTTCTTGCTAGTGATAGAAATAATGAAGCATCACGCGCAATTACCTGAGCCAACTCTAGACAATCCAGCTTGGCTATTAGTAATAACTCAGGTTAGTACAGAGATCTGCCTAGATTAAAACCATGGCTCATAAGCCTTCTGGGACTTGAATGAATTCACTTACAGCTATAATCAACCTCTCCACTGCACCTTTTAGTCAGTATTTGAGGCCAATTGCTAGGTAGAAATCCAGGAGACCCCTGGAGTCCACTGAGGATAACTGGTCCAGGTATTCGACAAAGCAAACCAGAGGTGAAGTGTTACCAGATCTGGTACTCACCAATGCAGAGGAGATCATTAAAGAGGTTATGACTGGAGGACGAGTTTGTGATCTCAAGAAGTATAGACCTGGGAAAGAACTGAGCCGGGACCCTGAACTTCAAAAGAGCAGAAGTCTGTCTGTATAAGGAATCATTGGATGAGATCTCTTGGGAAACTGTTCTTAGAGACAATGAAATGGAATAGAGCTGGCAAGTCTTTAAGGACACCTTTCTGAGAGCATAAGAGTTCTCTATATCCCAGCAGAAGAAATCAAGAAGAGGCAAGAAAATGGTAATGCTGAGCAAGGACCTGTTGTTAACCAGAGACTTAGGAAAATATACAGGCAGTGGAAGAATACAGGGAAACACTGGCATGTGACCTACAAGGAATACAGGAATGCTGTCTGGGTGTGCAGACAGGATCAGGAAAGACAAGGCACATATGGAACTGAACTTGGCCATGGATATGAAAAATGACAGGAAGGGATTTTACAGGTACATTGGTCAAAGGAGATAGGCCAAAACAATGAATAAGAAACTGGTTGGATTGTTGAAGCCAGAGAGTTATGGTCAATGACTTTATGACCAGGTGGAAGTCAGTGATGAGTGGTGCCCTCCATGAGTCTGTCTTGGAACCAGTGCTCTTCAACATTTTTATTGATGATACAGACAGTGAGATCAAGTGCACCCTCAACAAGTTTGCTGGTGGCACCAAGTTGAGTGGTGCAGTTGATACAGCAGAAGGAAGGCATGCCATCCAAAGGGACTTGGACAAACTTGAAAAGTGGGCCCATGAAAGCCTAATGAGGTTCAAAAAGGTGTTGGTGTTGCAAGATGTTGTACTTGAGTTAGGTCAGTCCCAGATATGTGTACTGTACAGACTGGGAGAAGAACTCATTGAGAGCAGCTTTGTGAAGAATGACTTGCAGGTTCTGCTAGCTGGACGTGAACCAGCAGTGTATGCCTGCAGCCTGGAAGGCAAAATGTATCCTGGGTTGCATCAAAAGCGGAGCGGCTAGCAGGGCAAGGGAGGTGATTGTCTCCCTCTACTCTGTCCTTTTGAGGCCCCATTTGGAGTACTGCTGCTGGGCACAAACCAAAGAAAGATGCAGAACTGTTGGGGTGAGTCCAGAGGAGGGCCACAAGGATGATAAGAGGGCTGGAGCATCTCTGATCTAGTGGGTGGCCACTAAACCAATGGCTAGGGGACTAGAACTACGTGATCCTTAAGGTTCCTTCCAACCCAAGACATTCTATGATTCTGTGATCATTACCTAAGTGTTCAAAACCAGTGCTATAGTTCCTGATGAACTCAGATGAATGATGTGCTGATGGTGTAAACTAGTGAGGATCCTTTCCAAAGGTGGTGAAGCTATTGTTTTTGGAGCACTCTGCCCTGGAAAGCAATAAAAGAAAACTTGGAGGAACCAGACTTTTTTTCTGACAACACCAATTGCAATATAGTTCCCTTTGTGACCACTATTCTCTTCAGTTTACTCACATCTTTGGAGGAAAACTTGCCCTTGAACAGTGATTATGCAAGATCAAGACTTAGAGGCCAATTCAGAGAAGCCACCTTGTAAGACCTAAATATATTTCATAGAAGTATTCTAAGCTGAATATATTCATAGTAATTGCCTATTATTCAAATACTGTTGCTGAGAGAAAATGGATGCAATAACGTGGAAAAGTTCGCTGAATTACAAATGGTCATGTGATCTTCAGTAACATACTATATTTCAGGGGAAAAAAAAGTCATTGATCTATTCAATCTTGTATCCTCTTGATTTTACTACATTGTAAAACGCTTTTATTAAAAAAAAATAATGATATTTTTCAAGTAACATTTGTTCTTCAACTTCTACCTTCGAGCGACAGGATGTAGACCCATCATTCTTAACTGTCTACTTACTCTCTATTGCAATATTTTCTGAAAAAAAAAAAGAGAACCTGAACTTTTCTAGATCTTAGCAGTTCTCCTTCTGATAACAGCACAAAGCTACCACTACAAATTATCAAACGGTATCCTGTACTTTTCTGTGAGTGGCTTATCTTGTGGATTAAGCACTTCCATAGAACCACGGAATCACCAAGGTTGAAAGAGACCCCTAAGATCATCCAGCCCAGCCATCCAGCCACCACTGATATTTCCCACTAAACCATGTCCCATAGTACAACGTCTAAATGTTTCCATGTATGTTTTTTTTTTCCTTTCTTTCTCTGGGGGGGGGGGGGGGGGGGGGGGGGGGCTGGGAAATATTACCAAAAGTGGTTTTTGTTTTACTATGGTAGAAAAAGACAATAAGAGATAGGTATGCCATAGAATATTTCACAGGTGTAACATTCAAACAGGTTAATAATTATACTATATTCCTTACTGAAATGAGAATGTCTGAGCAGCTGAACATCAAAGAAAAGTACACAGAAGGAAATCATAGTTTCATAAGGATACTGGTGAGCTGTCTTCACACACAGTTCAAGGAGCTAGTGAAATGGTCTGCCTATATTGATTTATTTTGTGAATTAAAAAAGAAGAGTCATTTGCTTATTTTTCTGAAACTTCACCTATACCCATAGAAATTAATGGAAATGCTACAATTACTTCATATGGTTTCATGTGCAGGCCCCTTAAAATATGTCATTGAAACATTACAGAACAAATCCATCCCTAGAGTAATTTTATTCAAGTAAACTGAGTTATTCCTCTGCTAATTTATTCTAAGAGTAAATCATAAGAGGGCTGCTCTGAAAGTAATGCCTCCTATTTTATTATGTTGTCCCACAACATCAGAGGATGGTCACCAGGATGTTACCAGTATGGCAGTAGAGGTTACACCTTCCTACCAAAATTCCACTAGGTTTTGTTACCATGTGATAGATGGCAGTGAAGGGGCAGTCTGACCTAACAGTGTCTCACACTGAAGTGTGTATGAAGTAAAAATGTGGAACAGAATTCCCCCAGGCAGAAAAATTTGCACCCACTGACTTTCACTGATTGCTGAATGAATATGGAGACTAAGCAATGGACGTGAACACAGTGAGACAGTGGGTGATGTGTTTCAGCAGTGGCAACAGCAATGTGAAAGATAAGCTGCATTCCAGATGGACATGTGCAGGTGTCGCACCACAGAATGGAGTGGATCTGGATCAGCTCATCTGTGTGAATCAGCTAATGGTGGTAACTATGTTGAAAAACAGTGGTTTGTAGCTGAGAATTTGTTCTATCAAATAGTGTTATTGTGCTCTCTGTGTCTGTTGTCGTTTCCATGGAAATAAATGGGAGGCATTACTTTTGGAGCGACCTGCAAACATTCATTTATTCACTTACTCTTTCTTCCTTTCATTCATTTGAACAGGACCTCAGTGTTCTGTAAACCGCATGCTTACTGGAAAAAGAAAGGAAATGTGCACTATGAAGAAGAACATCAGCTAACAAGAAATACGGTTTCAAAAAGTACTTCTTCCAGCACACATTTTTAAATAACTTTGGTAATTATGAAACTTGCAGGAAAGAAGTCAGGGGAACACTTTTCATATTCCATTAGATTTTTGGTTCCTATCTGATGAAAACAGTACTGAACTGGAACAAACAATGCGTCAGGGATGATTATGTAACATGTGATGAAGAAATATTTCTCAATTCAGTGCCAGGAAAGCTACAGGCAATTCTGGAAGTCACATGCTTTCTGGTGCATTTCTGTTTTTGTATCTCGTACAAAAGGGTAGCCCTATTTCGGAAGTTGCAGGAGGAAACGGTCAATAGAGAAGATCTTTTCTGTGTTTGTGAAATCCGGTTGAACCACAATGAGCACATTCTTCCTTCTCCCTTTTGTGTGCATGGTTCTTGTAGTAGTGAAAGTTAAACGGATAGAAAGAGATCAATGGGGACATTGTTGAACTGACCTCTGGTGACCATCTGAAAACAAATGAGGGCCATTAGATAGACACTGCTCTAGTTTGCAATATCTGCATTAGATATTAATTTCCAGATAGGTCCTTATCCCGATTCTATACTGTAATTTTTTCTTTATAGTGTCATTGAATACAAAATGCCAGTAGAAGAATAAACAGTTTCCTAAGAAAACAGAAGATTAATGGAGGGGTTGAAAAAAAGGCAATACAAAACTCACGGGATTTAACATGATAATGTACAACATTTCTGAAAAGTAATGATAAAATTATATTTAGAGCTATGAAAAAATAATTCAGTATGATTCAAATTATTTGTCGCAGAACACCGTGACATTTTCTTCTATCCAAAGTTATGGACAGATTGGTTACACAAGGCTGGCAGAATTATCACGATAGGTGTTAATTTCCAAATTTTGCTTAAGTGTCTGTGTAAGACTTAACTCAGTTGCCCTAAAATATTGTAGTGTGCTATTTGATACTTCAGCATCTAGATTGTCAGTGACAGCTGCATACAACATAGGGCCTATGAGAGACAACATTCTGCCAAGTAGCAGGTGGAGGGCAGATAGGATAGCGTGAGTAAGGCAAGAGGAAAAACACTTAACACTTATGCTTTGATAGATGAATCCCACTTTAAGGATAGAATTCAGACTGCGAAGGAAAATGCCTGTCTTCAGGTATCTGGATAAACAAAACTTTATGTGCATACCTAAGTATGCACATCTTAAGATTTCTTGTATCTTGTTTCAGTATCCTAAGATTTCACCAACAGTAGTAATCAAATCCCAATGCTTTACAAAGAGAGAGACGTTTTTCATGACTGAACAACTAAATTTTGGTGTCTTTATTTGAGAGCTAAATCCTACCTCAAGGTCCACACCCACCAAGGAGATAAATGCAATTAATTGTTTGGAGGATTTTGTTTTCTGGAAATAAGAACAATTTCATCACCATGCGAATTGCTGGTTGAAACTAGCTAAAGCCTTTACTCAGTCCTGTTGGTGATCAGAAGAAACAAGAACTACTAGCAGACAGGTGGAAGAGAAGATTTTTTCTTCTTCTTTAGGAATCTACTATTTACAATCTTGTGTTGTCTTCTTATTTTCCATAATGTCACTTTCTATTCTCAGAAATGGAGGAGCAGCACAAAAGCAACTTCCCCTTTTCTTCTGCCAAAGGAAAAAAAAATGTCAAGAGCAAAAAGTGGTGCTGTGTTTTTAGAGAATATCTTTCCTTTCATTGTTTTGTGTTCTCTTTTATGGAATGATCCTAGATGAGGAAAACAAAACACAAGACAAAAATGATCCTTTTGTTCTCTTTTATTGAACTCTAAAGCAGATGGTGTTTTTCATTCAGGCCGTAATCCATGTATGGGATGGTCAATTTTTTATAGAAAATCCCAGGTAGTTTCCTCTGAGTTTTGCTTCTTCCTCTTTTTGTTAACTGACCTTTACTTATCATTAGTGGGGAAGAGGGTATCAGGAGAGATGTGCATTGCCTGGTATCTCTGAATTTAAATATACTCAACGATAGCTCTGGCTCTAATTCCACAGTCATCCAAAAGATATGATTTAAGTACATTAAGTATCTTTCTATTTTGAAAACACTTCAAACAACTGATAAATATATTATTTTTTCTTTCACAGCTGGTGATCCCAACACTGAAAGAAGGAAAGACACCACACGGAGAGACTTACCTAACATCATAGACAAATGAAATTTTAAAATTGAAATTATAAATGACTGACAAGGTCAACAAAAAGTATAATTGAAGAAATTGCCAGAAGGATGCACTAAATATCCTTGATTGATTAATGGGCTCAGCTAAGTTTTTTATCCTAAACTGGAGCATATTTGTTTTCTGAAAATCTCAAGGATACAAATAATGTATTTAAAAGCAGATAAAATAGTTCAGATTTTTCTCTCAGTTAAACACAGTACCTGTATTACTTAGACAGAATGTCTGTACTGAATTCATTAGATTGACAGATGGATATAAACACTGACAGATTCTCAATCACAGAATATTAAATGTTCTTAGCATATTTTGAGGGTATATGCATGTTAGCAAGTATAGCATTTATTTAACATTTTATTTCAATATCAATTTTGAATGTATCATTTGTACTTGGTATTATAAACTGTGGAATTTCAGAAATGATAAATACACTTCCTTAATGGGAATAATGTCTCTAGAAAATATTCAGAAAGAATTGTAGGTTTTTTTTTTTTATTGTTTGTTTGTTTTGGATCCCCGTGGTGCTTTGGACAGCAATGTGTTGCTTTTCTGGGAATTAAAAAAGAAGAAAGAGGAAGTCCAGTCTAAATTTGTGTTATATATTTGCTACTATTTGGCTCTTTTGCATAAAAGGTGAATCAGAGTGGCAGCATGCCCAAGAGTCATCGTAGGAGAGTATAGAGTCTGGCTACATGATAGTTTGAGTGCAGGATGTATCCTGATGGTTTCCAGTTTGTCAAAGCTAAAGGTAATTTTAAGAGGGTGTTAAGGACCACAGTTTTTCTCCTGCTTCACCCAGTATTTTGCATCATGTGAAACACTTTAAGCAAATATTTGTGTGTGTTGTGTGTTATTCCTGTGTCTTTAGGAGAATCCAACCAGAGGAACTGGCAATTAGTAAACAAAAACACTATTGTGAGTTACGGACGGACATGGAGTCCAGTCCTATTCTAGAAATTTTTTTTACACTTGAGGAAAAAGTAATATTTTCGATTCTCAATAGGTCAGACTAAACAAAGTGAGAAATCCCCATTTTACCAAGAGGAAACAAAGCATTTGCTGAAGAAACTCGTCACTGAAGCAGCAATTAAACCCAGTCCAGTGTCCATATATGAGATTTAAAAAAAAAAAAAAAATCGTCTTCCATCTAGAAAAATCACTGTATTGCCATATAAAACTTCCTGCATAGTGACATCAGGTGTAAACTGATGTGCCCTTTGATGGTAAATTTGCAAACTTGTTACTTATTTCCTTAATAAGGACATCTTATTAGAAACTGTAGAAATTACAGAATATGCAGAATGTGTCAGATAGACTTAGCCCATGTATTTGCTATTACTCCTTAAAGTATGTAGTAAAATATTCCAGACTTGCATCAGATGCACATAGTTCTCCTTTTCTGCTTTTAATTATTGTGTAATATGGACAAGTATTTCCACTTCTGGATCCAGGGTAGTTCCCCCAGAACTACCCTGGCGTGAAGTCTAGCATGAACAAAATTCAAATGAAAGTCAACAAACATAATACTTGCATCACTGTAATTTCCTGAGTCCTGGAAATGGCCTACATTTTGTGAGAGGTCACTTAGATTTGTGGTTGCAGGGTCAAGCACTCTGGTGGAAAAAATCAGTCATCAGTGATTCAAACAGTATGTGAAAAAATTAAAATTCTGCTATGACTTAGATTCTTTTCTTTCTTAAATATGCAACTATCAAAGGCAGATATTGAAAGCCTTCTTTTCCAGCTTCTCTATTGATCACTCTGAAGCAGAAAAATTCAAATCAGACTTCTCTGTAAGGAAGCATAGATGCATTCAGAAGCTTTCACTCCAGCTTTTAGTTTGAAATGCCAGAATGAAATCAGAAAACAGGCTGAATTTATTTGCCCTTTCAAGGACATATTCCTGCATGCAGCGTGATCTGTGACCTGTAGTAAATCAAGCATGCATAACTATGAACTAACTCACTACTTTTCAATAGTATGCTATCTCCCTCCTATTAAATATCTGCATGGCTCATCTCTGTAAAGATTATTCATTACAGTGTTATAATGTTGCTATCTTTCATTTCACTAGAAAACAAAACAAAAGAAAACAACATTAATACCCATCTGGGTAGTAAATTCTATTACTGTATTTTCCTAAGTAAAATACATTTTTGCATGACTCTATCCTTAATTATTCCTTTCCTGATAGACCTTCCTGTATTACTGCATTTGTTATGAAGCAGGGAGTGCCTTCTGACCATTGAATGAAGGAGATATAAAGGCTGGTCTGAACACAATGATTAAGGAATAATTAGGATAAAACAAGTCCTGATCTATGTCAATACTGAATTTCTACCAGCCACAGCCAACACTGAAAGAAAGGGGCCAGAATCTGGGAAGGAGTAAAAAATAAGTGAATGTCATTGATATATTTTGACATTTAGACACACGAAGCAAAATTATGTTTGGTGCAGATCTGTGTATTTTTTACTACTTTCTGCTTTTTAAGTGCATTACCTTACAACATGAACACTCATTTATTTCAGATTCTGTAATAGGCCTGTATAGACCTGAAGAATGATACACTGCACTTCAAATCCTCAAAGCATGCCACAAATATTATTGTGCAACTTCCAAAGAAAATAAAACAAAAACAAACTAACAGAAAACTGTATCCAAAAGTCAATAAGGAGCAGACTTTGGTACTTTTCTACAGGAATCTCAACAGAAATTAAATAAGTCATGCACATGCTTCACAAAGATTGCTTGCATGTTTGAAGGCTATTACAGTCAAAATAGGACATTCATATCTTGCTCTTATTTATGTAGAACTGCAGCATACCCTGAATGTCCCAGTTCAAGGCCAGCAAAGCTCTCAGTGGTTTGTATTTGAATTGATTTATTATACAAGAAATAGTTTATTTCTGCTATGAAAATATGTGAAAGGTTTCTGAGTGCTTCCTATGACCAGGGCAATCTAGGCCACTGTGGCATCAACCATAAATGACTGCGGTGCAAATGCCTGATGGACTGACATTCCACAAACTATAATACTGTGCACTTCTGCATGAGTGCTTTTGCAAGAATGAAACATTTACTTAGGTCCAAAGGCAGCTATAAATAATTCTCTGAAACAAAAGTGGAAAAGGACCGCAGAATCTGATGGACAAATGCGAACACACATGTAGGTAATATTACAAACAAACAAGATGGGGTGGATTACATCCAGTTGAATTTCCTCCTTGGTACCTGTGGAAAAAGAGACAATCAATTCTAAAACTTTAGTAATCATACTGAGGATATTTTGGCACTGCCAGGGTTCTGGTTTTTTTTTTTGTTTTTTTTTCCCCATCCACAACAACAGTGACAGCAGCAATTTAAAGCTTTGCCAGGCTGCTTCAGTTCTGCTCTCTCTCACACAAATAAAATTATTGTGTGCATGAGAAGGAGATATGCCTGCCTCTCACGTTGGTCCAGGGCTACACACTGCCTGTGCATGTGATTTGGTCTGCCCTTGGTGTTTGGGTAGCTCTTTCCCTTGTCCCCTAGGAACAGCTGGGGCATCAGAGGACTGTCCTGACAGCTGCAGGATGCTGAGTTATGCTGAATGGAGTGAAAATCAGCTTGGCGCAGAGACACAGTGAAAAGTACTCTTAATAAGAACTGTAAGACCAAAAATGTGAAAAGCAGATGTGAAGTGTGGTATCATGGCAAGTGCTACAATTTTTTTATTCACGTTCAAGGAAATGAATCTCAGTTAAGTTTTAGCAGTGTGGAGAAAAGGAGAGAAATACCTGCTCTGTTTTACGTTCTCTAGGAATAGCAAGGTAAAAGAGAAATAAGGGTCAAAGATAAGCAGGTAAAAGGGAAAAAGTTGTTCCTTAACCTCAGCTCTACAGCTGGCATTAGGCCCAAAATCTCCGAAAGTCCTTGTTTTTCTAAATCTCGTCATCTTGCCAGCAGGTGAAGGGCAGCCACAGCTGCCACGTGTCACAAATAGCACATGGCACCTGAGCATCTGTCATGCCTCCTCACATCCCAGGTAGAAGGTCAGGCACTGTACTCCCGGGGAGCACTATTTGTCTCACAGGAACGTGCCGCAGGCCAAAAGCCAAGCGATCGCAGGCTCCAGACTCAGATGACTGTTGTTAATAATTCCGTGTAGTTCACAACCTTTGTAACCGGCTCTGGCTCCATTTCCCTAAGCGTCTCTGCCGGCAGCTACTGGGAGATGTGCAAAAACAGAGGTAAAACAAATATATTACCAAGCAAATAGCCACAGGCTTCAGAAATGTAGATATTTCTGATTTTAAAGGACACAAATTTGAGTTTGCACTGCGATTTAGGACCTCGCACAGTGTTTATTGATGTGAGGGGAGTACAGAGCACAGTGTACTGGAACCTTTCCAACCTCACCAAGGCACTGGCAACAACCAAGTGTAGTAAGAAAAAACGGCACATTCTGGGTGGGTTCTCAGGACAACAGGATCCATACCAATGAAACAATGTTGTGAATGTAGTCTCAGTCTTCCTAGGAATCTTGAAAACTGGGAAAATGAGACCTACTGGACTCCTGAAAAAACAAATCTTTCAGGATGCATCCTAAATGATACCATGAGGATCTTTTCTCTCTGTAGGAAGCTATCATCTGCTGTGGGGGAAAAAACTGTAAACAACAAAAACCAAGTTGTTTTAGGTTAGCTCGATTTCTGCTCACTGTTTCCAGAGAAGTGTGCTGTAGCTGTAGACACAGCATTAGAAAGGAATGACTGTATTAATTGCTAAGCCATATTAAGAGTTTAAGTAAATGATAAGTTTGGAATTTCCTTCAGTGGCTTATTTACTATACTTACAGTAATGTTTTGAACTATGCACTGAAGTTTTAGATCTGTCACAAGACTTTTCTTACTTTGCCTGGAGACACACAACATCTCAGCCTACTGCCATGAGATATTTTGCTGTGCAATGTTGGGGATTTTATTCACTCTCATTCAAATCAGGTGGGATTGTGTTTACAGAACAGTTTTGTTTTCAGTAAGCAGGAATAATGAAAGTTAGGAAACAAATTTGGGTTTCCTAGGGTGAGAAGAATTTTACCTGATGAGATTCGACTGTAGACAGTGGAAGGCTTAATGCTTTCCCATATCTTAAAAAGAGCGAAGATGAGTAATGGAGTTTGCGATGAGAGCTGCTATAGTGCTTGAGAAATAGAACCTGTGATGTGCTACATAAAGGCAGGGTGAAAGCTGATATATTTAGAAAGCAGGGACAAGGTTTTAGATACTAAAACACTTCTTCAGTCAGAAGACTTCTCGTAGTTTTTTATATTGTGATATATCTGCCGAACTCTGACATGAAAGGTATTGTATAGAGAAGTTTTGTGAGAACTACTGAGTACTGATAGGAATTATATCAGAGAACGCATTGTGTCAACAGACTATCTAGAAGGAGTTTGACTGTGTAAGAGATGGATTGCTGATGTGATAGTGTATATGAGCTCTGAATATTAGATTTTCCCCAGTACAACTTGTATTTTTGCATGAAACTCTTTAGATTTGAAGCTTCAGAAGAGCTTACAAAAGGGTTTTAATCAAATAGTAGCACAAAAGTGGCAAAAAAACTTATGGCTTGGGGAGGTGTGGCTGGAAAGCTGCCTGATGGAAAGGGACTTTGGTGTACTGATGGACAGTCGGCTGAATATGAGCCAGCAGTGTGCCCTGGCAGCCAAGAAGGCCAATAGCATCCTGGCTTGTATCAGGAATGGGTGGTGAGCAGGACTAGGGAAGTCATCCTGCCCCTGTACTTGGCATTGATGAGGCCTCACCTTGAGTACTATGTTCAGTTTTGGGCACAATACAGAAAGTATATACAGAGGTACTGGGGCAGGTCCAGAGAAGGGCAACGAGGCTAATGAAGGGCTTGGAAAATCAGCCCTATGAGGAGAGGCTGAGGGAGCTGTGGTTGTTTAGTCTGGGGAAGAGGCGGCTGAAGGGAGACCTTATTCTCTTCCAGTACCTGAAAGGTGCTTACAGAGAGAGCGGGGCTGGTCTCAGGTGACAAGACGAGGGGAAATGGCCTCAAGTTGCACCAAGGTAGGTTTAGGTTGGATGTTAGGAAACACTTCTTTGCAGAAGGGGTGGTTAGACACTGGAATAGGCTCCCCAGGGAGGTGGTTGAGTCACCATCCCTGGATGTGTTTAAGAGTTGGTTGGATGTGGTGCTTGGAGATATGATTTAGCAGAGGGTTGTTAGAGTTAGGGTACTATGGTTAGGCTGCGGTTGGACTTGATCTTTGAGGTCCCTTCCAACCTGAGTGATTCTATGATTCTATGATTCTACGATTAACTAACAATAGTGACCCTGCCACTCTGACTTCTTTACTAACCAAACAACTGGATAGATTGAAAGCTGTAAAGCTACACTACACAAACTATGTTGCCCTAAATAATGTAATACAAGTGTGCTGTCAGGCTAACTCTTAGCTCTGTGAGTGGTTACAATACAGATACCTCAAATACAATACAATACCTCACATTAGTAGTGGCAGACCACCAAAAGCAAGACCTAATGTGACTTCAAAATTGAAGTAACTAGTGGAAAAAAAGAAAGAAAGAAAGAAAGAAAGAAAGAAAAAATAGATCAACAAATGAGATGGTGCTGTTCCTTTATAAACTGTATTGTTTCTTATTGTTTCTGCAACCTCCAAGATGTTTCATTAAAATAAGGCCTGCTTCATTAAAAAGACACATTCATTAACTAGGTTGAGAGTCATCTACCCAAACTCTAAGTGTTTAAAAGATGGACATTTAAGTCTGAGCTACTCATTTTAAATTTTCCTTGCAGTCAGAATCTAAGAACGGGGTGATTCATGTCAGCTGTCCATGGTGATTCACATGAGCTGTCTTTCAATCACTATCTTAACACGAGTCAAATCTATCTCTGCCTATTTCTCCTCATTGACTATAAAGAGAGTTTGGGGTGAATAGTTCAAGCTTAGATGTTCAAGTTTTAGATGTGTAAATTATGGTAGATTAAATCTTATCCTTCTTCTACCTTCCTGCCAATATAATTTATTTCATTATATTTTTTTTCTGAATTCGCTGTATCTCAGTGCTAAGACTTCCTCAGCCTATTCTAGGGAATTGATTCTGCAGCATAGCAGATCAGAGGTCGCAAAGCATCTTCTGATACTCAGTAATAGCAAATTGTTTCCACAGATTACATCAGAAGCAAATATTTTACAGCATTCAACTGTCACTGACATTCCTTGTTTCCCTCATCTTTTCTTCAATAATGTCATTTTAAACACAATTATAATAAAATATTATTTGTAATGTATGTAAATATTCTATACTATTAGGACCTCAAAAAGTTTAAATTATTAAGTAAGTCATACACATAATGAACTGAAAAAAATATATTAGTAACAAAGATATCAGTAGTAAAATAAATGCAGCAGAGTTTGTTAATTTTCTCACCTCATTCTGAGACTTGGCTTTAATATGGGGAAGCTTTTTCTAGGGATGAAAACAGAGCTCAATTCCTTTGATTGTTGATTCTTTGAGTTCCCTTGATTGTTGATTCTTTGAGTTTTATATTTTCTCTGAACAAGACTACTGGCTATTTTGGAAGCATTAAAAATAGCAGAAAACATGAGCAAGCATAGCAAATAAAATGGCTTATTTTCACACAATCCATGATGATTAGAAAATAATGACTGGCAATATTTGGCAAAAAGAATCCAATAACAATACTTATTACAATGCCACACTTCTGGCCTTATTTTACACATCAACACATCACAAAACAGCACAGATCAAGGAACTTCATCAAGCATATTTTTCCCTTTGTTATTAACTGCTACTGTAATACAAAAGTTCAAAATACACAGCCAGAAACATAAATAGCGTTCTTCAGTTTTACCACATTCCCTTTTTGTCAGATACATTAGGAGAACTGCAGAATGACAAAATGATTGAGGTTAAAAGGGACTGCTGGTGGTCGTCTGGTTCAACCTTCTGTTTGTGCAGGGACACCTGGAGCAGGGTGCCGAGGACCATATTGTCTCGCTCCAATTTGTAGGAGGGAGAGGAGGCTCTCTGGTATATGTATTCCCGGCGTGAGATTAAGAAACAATGGTTCAAATGTTGGTCCGACCAGTTTATTACAAATCCTAATCAGGGAGATGGGGAAGGGGAAGACAGATGATTTAGGGTGATGGGGAAGGAAAGGCAGGCTATAGAAAAGATAGAAAGAGGCAAGAATTGCATAAAGTGAGGATAGTCACCACCAGGATCCAGCAGCAGTCCCACTGCAAGACGTTCTGATGGTCCAAGGCAAAAGTGCAGGGAGGAGAGCAGAAGCAGCATGGCCGGCCTTGAGCAGCAAGCGGGTAGCAGGAAGAAGCTGCAGGGTAAGTCTGGGAGGAGGCAGCAGAATTCAGGTAGCAGGTCCAGGAATGTCCGTCAGCAAGCAGGACTTCCATAGTGAGGGATCTGATGGCAGACACCTTTTTCAGCATGCAGGCATCATGTTGTGAGGAATCTGTTGTCAGAAACCTAACTTCATGGTTGCTAATCCCTCTTTTATCCTCCTTTTTCCTGCCTACACGACATTCCTAGGTGCTTGGGTAAGAGTCATGTGCAGCACCCCCTGAGATGGCCATCTTCCTCAAGATAAGCCCACACAAAAGACTGCTTCCTGGCCATTAATCTGCAGCTTATCATCTCTCTCTCTCTCTCTTTCTCTCTCTCT
Source organism: Alectoris magna (assembly GCA_030625065.1). Lineage (NCBI taxonomy): Eukaryota > Metazoa > Chordata > Aves > Galliformes > Phasianidae > Alectoris > Alectoris magna. The sequence goes on along the minus strand of CM060560.1, from coordinate 179,404,432 downwards.
CTCTCTCTCTCTCTCTCTCTCTCGTGGCCCCTGGCTGTGTCCATCTGTGTCCCTCAGGCAAAGGATTTCTCAACCCTTGACCAGGACTTGCTTGAACTTGTTCATCTGTGTCCTTCAACAAGCTTTGAGTCAATGGTATAAAAGAATAACCTCTTACACACATCCAGGTTGCTTTTGAAGATGTCCAAAGGGGAGTCTTCACAGCATCTGTGCCAGTGCTCCGTCACCTGTGCCACCACAGAAGTTCTGCCTGATGGAATCAGCTGTGTTCCAGTTTAAGATTGTTCCATCTTGTTCTGGCAGTGGGCACCACTGAAATGAGTTTGGCTCCGTCTTCTTTGCACCCTTCCTTCAGGTATTTATATACATCAATAAGATCCTCCCTGAGCCTTCTCTTATTAGAGTTGAACCTTCCCCACTCTCTCAGCTTTTCCTCATGGGAAAGATGCTCCAGTCCCTTCATCATCCTCATGGACATTCATCAAAATCTCTTCAGTATGTTCATTTCTCTTGTACCAGAAAGATCAGAACTGAACACAGTATTCCATGTGTGGCCTCAGCAATGCTCAGTAGAGGGGAAGTATCTTTTCCCTTGACCTCCTGGCAATGCTCTTCCTACTGCAGCACAGAATACCATTAGCCTTCTTTGTGGCAAAGGCACATTGCTGACTCATGTTTAGCTTGGTGTCTACCAGGACATCCGAGGTCCAAACTTCTTTCCAGCTGTGTGGCCACCAGCACGTCCTGGTGCCTGGGGTTGTTTCTCCCTAGGTGCAGGATTTAACATTTCCCCCTATTGAACTACATGAGATCTCCATCCTCTTGAGGTGCTTCTGGATGGAAGCACAATGCTCTGGTTTGGCACCCAGTTTTGAGGCAACTTCAGACGTGCTGAGGGTGTACTTTGTCCCATCACGCACATCATTAATAATGGTGTTAAAGAAGACTGGATGCAGCATTACTCTTGGAGTACACCTCAGATTACTGACTCCAACTAGAGATTGTGTCACTGATTAACACCCTCTGCACACAGCTGTTCAGACACTTTTCAATCTACACTTCTGCCTACACATACATCAAAGTTTTTGTAAGACGGCTGTATGGGAGAGAGTGTCAAAAGTTTTACTGGCAGTAACCACCGCACTCCCTCCATCAACCAGTCCAGCCAATTCATTGTATGAGGTTATCAAATTGGTTAAGCAAATGTTGATTTAATGTGTTAAATATATATTTTATTACATGTGTATATTATATAACATATCTCTTTAGAGCATGTGTTACCATAAGTCTTGTGGATGACAATAATTGTGGTGTTTTTCAGAGCTGGGCTGCCACAGCCTGAGTTCTATAGTCAGATTGGTTTATTCAGACTTCCATTGGGAAAAAAGACAAAAAATAAACCCAAGCTGGAACAAGAGAAAATAATTACTGCCATTCCTAAATTACTTATACAACATCAGGAACAACAGAAATCCATTTGAAAATCTTTCATTATCTACACAGAAATATCTATTTTAGTTTCTAATCTTTTCATCCCAAGTATGAAAAACAACTACTTCAGACCTTAAAAAAGTTCCCTCTCAGTTTGTTCTTGTATGTGTTAACCTGGATAGCGAACAAAATGCAACTTCATTTGAAGTCTATAGAAAAATATCTAGGGAAAATGCAGGAATCTGACAAGGACTGCAGAGACCGATGGTGTGGTGTATCATCTCCGTCAACCTCCATGCTGAATAGATGATGAAGGCTTTGCTTCATTGCAAATTTTGAGGTTTGGAATATGCAGGGTTGAAACAAAAGATTGGAATGCATTCTAAAAATGCAGTTGCATACAAAAGTAGGCTGAAGGCTTTTTATTTATAAATCTAATTGAAAAATTCTTCAGAATGTGTTCAGCTCCGTTAGTAATTCAGCTTAAATAAAACAACACCTTTCAAGAAAAATACATTTTGTCAAAAACTGCCTGACCAATTCTGCCCTGTGTTTAGAGAGGCCATTTAAAGATAGGTCTAAAGGCATTTTTAGAATTGCAAATTAAGGGAAATCTATTTACTTGAGGAGTGTAGATCCATAAATAATGCTGAACTTCTATCTTCATCTGGCAACAACTGGTATTTCTGACAAGTTGCAATTACTTTTCAAGGACAAAAGCTGCATGTGACTTTTCATGACAAACCTTTCAATTCCTGCTCAGAACTCAGCAACCTTTCTGTTACTGACCTCTGCTATGGAGCTATTTACTTTTTTTTTTTTTTTTTCATTTTTCCCCAGCTACCTGACCTTTTGTAGAAAAAAATGATAATTCCAACAAGCAAGAAATGTACTACAAAAAAATTTACAGATCTTCCTGTAAAGCAGCTCTGTTATCAGTTTGTATCTCTGTTTAATTATGGTCTCCCAATTTTCCTCTACCAACCGTCATCTGTGATAATTATTTTCTAATGTTTCAGATTATACAGAAAAATTTTCCTCTGGAAAATATCCTTGCGTTTTTATATATCTGAACACTGTCTTGCTCACAGTTGAAGCATTAATAATAACAATAGAGGACTTGACTTAACAGGATTTGAAACTGGCCTCATATAGAAATGATACTTTTCTAGGGACAAATTTAGAAGGAGTAAAAATATGTAAAAGATTTTGAATTGATTTACATTCTTTGGTGAGACTCCTGTTTCCCAATTAAATAAGATTGCATGCTTCTTTAAAGAAGTGCATAGTAAGTACTTGTGAGAAAGTGAAAAATGCTGATCATTTTAGTGGATTAAACAGTTCCATCTGAAAATAATTCCAGACTCAGTTGAGGAAACTATCTGTTCAGTGAGTATCTGCTGGAATTCATGAAGTCTAAGGCACATTTTAATATGTTGTTATCAGACTTCTAAGGTGCGAGAAGCATAAGAATCCTTTAGGCAACTTCTCTTTGCTAAACAGCTTCTAGAAACAGGTCTGGTTTTCAGCTCAGTATCTGTTCACTTTCTCTGAAAATCATACCAGAGTGGTGTTTCCTATGTTAAAGTCTCCCTAGGACAAATGCCGGCCACAATAAAAGCACAGATGATGAATATCTGAAACTCACTTTTGGTCTATCCTTCCAAGACGATTCCAAGATACAGGACCTTACATATACACACCACATCAGCCATTGGACTGCCATGTGATTTCTAGCACTTCAGATACAACATACCTGGGCACAAGAAAAAGAGATCAATAATCCAGGCAGTTTCAATTTTGACTTGTTTAAAAGTCTCAGATATTAGTTATTTTGAATATTCTACACTTAACAAATTAGAAATCCCCAAAGCTTTGTTGTCTGGAAAATTTTCAACACGTTCTTTCAACATATTCTAATTAGAAAAGATGATACATTAATAGTTGACAACTAAATAATTTTTCATGGAAGGAACACAGTTCTTGATTTGATTAATTCAATTGAAAATACAAAAACAATTAAAAAAACAATAAATTCATTTCCTCTAACAGACTAGTTTCTACCCTCAAGTCAATCTTATGTGCAACAAACTGGCATGATTTCAAAAGAAATAATTTTTTGTACTTCAGGAGAATGTAATCATCTAAACAAAAAGGGGGTACGTAAATGTAAAAAACAATAACAAAACCAGCATCTGTATTGCAAGTAAGTGTGCATGTCATCTTTCTTTATGTCAACCTGAGAACCCCTAAAAGCACCTTGGAGTGACTAATGTTTTTCTCCACTGACCTGTTCTGAGCTTGCTCAAGATTTCTGATCAAGCAAAGCATTTTTTCAGAATCAATAGTTTGCTGGTCAGAAAATATTTCCTTAAGCATGGAAAGGAGGCTGCCTGAAAATGCTGAACACTTTCTTGCTCTGCAGCAAGGGTAAAGGGGGATTTTATCATGAGGTTAATTACTTATGGGTGGATGAGTTTTCAAGACTTTTGAATGCTAACTTTGGCCATCATTTTCCGTAACCAGGAAGGAACAGAAATTGAAAAAAAATCTTAGTAAGCTTCTTTTATGTTGGAGTCATATTCTTATTAAAAATTGTAACACTGCTTCAAGAAAGTGGTATTGATTTATATTAACTGAGTATACATAGGTTTTGCATCTCCTTTCTCCCACTTTTCAGATACCATGCTGTACAGCATTTCATATTATTTTTTGAATTTGTTGAGGACATTACATTTTCCATTGAAAAATTGCTGGTACTCTGTTCAGTTGTTTGTTTATTGCCATTCATTCGACAACCTGAATTCAGCCAGTGGCTGGAAGAGGTGGGATGCCCAGATCTGTAGAAGAAGTGAGAGACAACAGCAGTGTAACACTGTGAAACCTTTCCTGTCCTCCAAACAACACTGCTGACTGGAAAGAATCATAGCTGTGATTGCATCTCACCAATGGATCCCAGGGGGAACCATGATGAATAATCTCTTCTGCCCTCATCCAAATTAAACATTGGCTAGCCCATTCAAGAGCATTAGTACCAGCTACCTACCAGATATTTATTATATGTTTTCTGAGACGAATTTTAAAAGACACCAAGCACCTAATCCTTGCTGAAATCATGTTGTATGATAGTGGTTTTCTTTAAAAATTACATTAATTCATTAAGTATAGAGAAATTCGTAGGTCACTGTGGAAAGCATACTGTCTCTAAATAATTCAAAGTGAATGTTTTAGAAGATCCAGTATGGCTCTTCATACAATATTGACTGTCCTAGTTGTACTGAAAGGTTGATTAAATAGTTACGAGAAGGAAATAAGCCATTAGGAGAAACAATAAAAGGGGTAAGCAATGAATAAATCCAGAGAAAGTGAAGCTAAATTGAAATCTAGGCAATAAGAAAAAAATATCACTTAATCATTCGATTAAATAAGAATTCAATGGATGGATGAACTTTTTATTGTTTCCTGAGACAGTATAACATATGTGTGGAGTAGACTTCCTCAGAAGGTAACAAAATGCAGGTTCTGCGTATATGAACCCTGAACATGCTATTAACTGTCAGCTTTCCCAGACGTAGATTTTAATACATGCACAATGAGAAACATTTCTCTGTCTCAGGCATTTGCAAAGTGTACATCTGTATAAAAGCATTTCAAAGTCAATGCCCACAAGAGACATTAAATGGAAATTCAGCTGTAGGGCAGAGATTTAGGATACTCTGAGTAAATATCCTACTGCAGTCAGAAAGTAGTGAGTGCTAGTTATCTCATCCCCTGCAATTTGTGCACTGCATCTAAGAAAGATGTGTTTCCTACATCTATTAATTCCCTGTGCTTGACCTTATTTTCTCCCAAATTTGTGCTCTGGTCCTTTTTTGGGGGAGGAATTCTTGGCCTACTCACAAATTTTGACCGATCTCTTCTAAAGCTCAGCTTAGTTTATTTAGCGTTGTAAATAAATGTAGGAGTGTCCAAGTTTAGTAAACAGCTCTTTGTTCTGCCTTTTCTATACAAGATTAGGTGTCCCACTGTCTTCCACTCAATATTACATACTACATAGTTTCGAGTGGAAAGTCCGCCTTCACATAGTCTTTGACTTTTTTTTTTTTAAAAAAGGCCTTCCTATTTGCCATTTTTTCAGTACTCACTTTGTTGTATGCATTCCTTATAAGACACTTTGTTATGTATAAACACACACTATGATATCTGCTTTAAACAAAAGAAGGATTTCATCTGTTTGATTTTTAATCATCTCATGTCTTTACAATTTTGTTTGCCTTGTAGACTCTGAATTCCCAGTACAATCATATCTAGAGTATAATGAATGAAAGATAGGCCCCTGCTAATTATGTCTCAAACTGGCTCTTTTAAAATAAAATACTGATTATTACTGAAATTAACAGCACTATTTATCAGGTAAAGAATATTTTCAGTATTTTCAACATTGCCTTTTTCTCTAATTTGGACTTCTATAATTTTTTTCATAATGATGCCTCATTTCACAGAATCACAGAATTGTAGGGGCTGGAAGGGACCTGTAGAGATCATCGAGTCCAACCCCCCATTTCTTATCTGTATTTCTATGTTTTTTAGTATGTTCATTAATCTTCCTTATTGCACTCAGAGAAAGTTTTAGTGTCTGTAAAAAGAGAAAGAAAGAGGGATGGATACTTTTCTTTCCAGGCCAGGATACTGTTTTCCTCTTGGAGCTATCTCCTTGCTCTGTTTCTGTTTGCATTTGTGATGTTCAGTTCTTTCCCTCACCAGATGGTCTTCTGCATCACATGACATCTGAATTACATTTACAGGTGCAGGCTATGTGTGCAGCAAGTATCCAGGTAGCTTCCAGTTATGTATTAAAGCTTTGAATGTTACTAGCAACTTTAATTAACAGTGCGTGAATTACGTATTCACATCTTCTCATTATGACCAGCTAGCTGAAATGCTTAGCGACATTGCAAGCTAGCATCTCCTTGAGGGAATATACTATTGAAAGTATTTCTAATTTGTGAAATAAACAACTTTTATGGAGCTATAATTAAACATCAGTGAGATACATTTCCATCATTAACTAACAACTAGTAAACTGTCCATTCAACCAAAAAGGTACCAATTGAAATGGAAGGTGGTTGTAATGTTTGTTTACGTGGATACTCATCTAGTTCAAATGAGCTGAGCTCTTTTAAACAATTTCATCTAAGCGACCATGGACCATGTTTCCAGTAACACAGCCAGCAGCTGAGGTGTAGTGAGATTATTGTCCTTAAGAGAAAAACAATTAGTGACATCACTAAAATAAATATTTTCTGGAATTTCTGTCAGGAGGCATCTTTTAGATCCTACTGTACTTTCTTCTGTAGAGACTGTTTTTCCTCAAACTTTTACTAAGATTAAGAAAATAAATATGACTGTTCTGTGTTACATAGATTCACAGGAAGCTCTATATACCCAAATATATACCACCTTTTCTCCATTAATTTACTTGGACTGTGTTAAAAGCAAATATTAGAGTAATTAAAACACAGATGAGAAAGGGAAAACCCCTTGTTACTTAAAATATCTGATTGGGGAACTGAAAAATTCTAGAAAACTTCAAAACTTTGGGTGGTCCCTTTGTTGATATACATGATTAAGTGCCCTTCAATGATGCATGAAAGTGAGCAGCCCCTGAAGTCCTACAGGCATTTCATGACTTGTGGGAAACTGTGAGGTGGGGTCAGGGAGCCTGGGGACTAAGTCTGACTCCAGTTTCTCATGTTGACTCTCACTGATGGGAAGGGGGAGGTCTGTAAACTGTTGTGTTTAGCATGATGTCCTGCTGATCCAGATGCTCTGGGGAAAGGGGGAAAGTTAAGCTTGAGTTATGCAATCACTTTTCTCTGCATCTCTCCTGGGACTTCTCCTTTGCTCTGGTTCCATATCCTTTATCTTTTCTCCAGAGAGTTGTTCCTTACTCATTCTGGGCCTGATCCCAGAAGTTCTGGGATGACAAGAAATCACAGAAGAGTATTTAGCTAATTTTAGTGGGCTTGGGAAAAGCCTCTGAGCGAATTAACCTAAGTTTACAGTAAATTCAAGTCACTTATTTGACTAACAGCCCTTGTTAATGTAGGAGACATGCCTGAGAGAGATCATTCCTTTCTCTCATCAACCTACTTGTCTATTCAGATTCATTAACCCAAATACCTATTTAATATATTTTTTTCTTTCTTCATTGTTCATTCTGATGCTAATCAATACATTTCCATAAATATTATTAACAAGTGCCCTCTAACAGTAGTTCACAGTCCCTAATTCTGCGAAGGAAAACTGGAAAATGGAGTCTTTCCTTCAAGGTCAGGTAGTAACTAGATACAGGAACTTCTGCATCCCTGCCCTAAACCACTGTAGTTATCATAAAACCATAAAACAGTGTGTGGGGTTTTTTTTTCCACAACAATAGCTGCTATTAAATCACTTCCTTCTGCACAATTTTGAGACCTGTATATTCTGTTCATTTTGTTCCTGGTTCCTATTCATGCCGCCAAAATACCTAGAGAATGAAATTCTATTATTTCACATTGAATTTAATAGGAATATTTATTATTAACTTCTATAGTGTCAGAATTTATGTATTGATGAGTATTTCTAGAAACTGGTGAGACATTTTAGAAATGGAAAACATTTATTTACTTCACCATAAGGCTGTTTCAAATCTTTTGTGGAGTTTTGTCTTTATGCTTCTACAAGGAATTCAGTAGAGAAAAAGTCACTGGTTTATTTATTTGTTCTTTGTTTGGTTGTTCTTTTTTTTTTGTTTTGTTTTTTTCACCAGGATGTACTATGACCCATGCATTATATGACATTTACTTAGTATTATCTTTCTCCAGTCTTTGGATTTTCACTTTTCATGGCAGAAATGAATACTTTGATTCCCTGCATAAGTGATGTGTACTTTATAATAGCTCAAAATAGTAAGATGATTGAAATTCATTCTTCACTAACATGTTTTCTGTGACTTGTGCCATAGAATATATAAGTGGTTTTAGGTAGCCAAAAAGTAAAAATCGCAACAATCTTGCAATCTACATTTCTCTTAAAAGCACACACAAGTTTATATGAAATTTCTTTCAAATTTGTACAAAGATCATGTTTTTAACTTTTAGAAATCTTTTCTGCATATGAAAACCTAACTGAATTTAAACTGGCCTACAGAAATTGATTTGATTTTTTCATCTTGCTGTGTTTCTCTCTTGCCTAAGGAGCTGTGGCCAAACTTCCTGACCTGACAAGACATACTTAAGTAAGTTTTCACCTAGCAGAGAACTGTATATCGTATTTCGTTAAAGTAGGAGAAGGTAGTAATGCCCCATCATCCCACTTCTCCACTATGTAGGGCAAGGGGATCAGCCACTGGGTCTTTGGATGGTTTGCCAGTTCCAGCTTATGCTGATATTTCCAAGACAGCAGTTTCTATACTGTAACAGGGCTGATTTTCTCTCTCCATATATGTGCCATCTGGGGCCTACTAGATCAGAGCTCCTGGAAGTCTCACTGCCTACGTGGCAGGTGCTCCTCATGTTTCTTGGACCTCAAGAGTTCTATGTGATGGCGACTGTGTGGTGAACATGGACCTGGTTCACAGATAGGAATACACTGAAATGATTTTTCATTCTGTAATTTTCAATGTAGAAATGAAGGGTGATACTTTCATGGTGACATTTGTTGCTGTGCACATAGGCTGTTGTGTGCTACAAGACCTGTTTCTGGGTGTGTAGTCTTTCTCTGCTTCAAAGCACTCCCACTATTTCATTTGCTCGTTAACTGAAACTGGAAGAAAAGAGATTACATATTAATGTTCAGTAAACACTGGGACATTTCTTTCCACCCTGCCAATCCATTCTGGTGGAATAACTGCCCATTGAGGTTTTATTCTCTGGGAGCTGCAAATCTCACCTGACTTTGCTGATGACACTGATCCCTCTAAAATGGAGTGCCTGCCATCTTAAACACCAATATAATCATTTTTCCCCCCTTCTCCTGCAATTCACTGTTATCTGAAGATAGGATCCCAAAAATAAAGGGAAAAGCCTTAACATTTGTTATGTGTGATTGTCTTCACAGAACTGATGATTTTACAGCCACAAAGACAGCTCCAAAACTAACGTAGGAAATGTTAAGGTAGGAGTAGTAACCAAAACCAGAAAAGAGTGAAAAAGAGGGTGTGGGTATATGTACACAGAGAGCTGTTCAGAGTCATTTCTGTGGCATTTATCATTTCATACCTGTTGATAAATTTATGCTCAGAATATTCTCCCAGATTAGGAAGCATTCATCTGTATGTGTGAGAAACAGAGAGAACAAGAAAGACTGAGACAGAATTCTTAGAAGGCTCCCAAATGACCAAATATTTGTTGTTATCTAAGCTGTTAAGTTTCATACTCATTTCTCTCATAAAGACAGACCCATCTTCCTTGTGATATAACAAAACTATATCCACTCACTAAGACTATCCCTGCCACAAAGCCCACAAAGCTATACTTTGCCTGTAAGTTATTATGCCAAAATGAAAATACCTATTTTGGTATTTATTTGCTATGGAGTGATGAGTAATCGAGAAGTAAATGGTATTTAAACTAGAGTGCCAAAAGTATAATCCAACTGAAACTGAGTCAGTCCCCTGTTTCATAAGGTGAGTTGCAACTGAAGTTGCAAATCACATATGTATTCAGAGCCATTTATTACTGAATAGTTGTGACTAACTGATTATATTTCTTCCTAGGTCAGGCTTTATCAAGAAAGAAATGTTTCATTAGATAAAGAAAGACCAAGAACCAGAAGCTTTTGAGGGGGAGGAAAAAAATATTCTGCTCCTGTCATTACTACAAACTATGTATCAGTGGGTGAACCCTACTGTGAACTTACCCACATTTGAAAGTGGTGTGAAGATCTGGTTATCTGAGAGAACAGACCTGTCAATGAAAAGGGATTTGATCAGATTATGTTGATGTTCTGAAATACAATCATATCACAGGAAAATAATGCCTTGGATAAAAAAGTGGAAATGAGAAGCTAAGAGCAGAGTTTGTGGTCAGACTAAAAAGACTCAGTGCAGAACAGTGTTGGTTGGCACCTGCCTGATCATCAGGAGCATAAGGAAATGGAAGTTTGAATTTGTCTCTTTCATCTCATATAAATATCCTTAACGTAAAGGATAACATAAAGGATATATAAATATCCTTAACATGGACATATTTTTCCCCCATATGAAGCACTTTAAAATGATCTGATTTCATAATGAAATGGAAATTGAACATTTTTGTAATCTCAGAACATTTCATTGGTCAGATAGTTCATTCCCTGCTTAAAACCTTGTTGTGCCTGTGTCTTAATCAAGATCTATACATTACTATAATTCATCCAGAAGTAATGCACATAGAAGGAGCCTGCAAGTGTAACCGGTAAAAAGATAAACAAGCTAATTGCTCTGTGATCAGTTTATTCTTTTAATAAACAACATATAAATAAACCGTAACCTACCTACATAACATTTGTACATCTTCTTTCTGTCTTGAGATATGAAGAATTTTGTAAACATTAAGCTTTAATTCAGGAAGTCATTTGAGCACATGCTTAAACGGCTCTTCTGAAAAGGGCTTAACTGAAACACTCGTATAAGTGTTTTCCTGATTAGAGACTAATTGATGAAACCTCCTGACTTCCTTGTGAAGGGATATTTTTCAGATGGGAAAATGGAAGCCAGATTAACTTTCTTGCCAAGGACTGCACAAGGAGCTAGAGACGGGAAAGTTTTCAGCACGTATCACCTTTCTCCAGACAGTACTGTTTTCTAAGATCCATGCAGCCTTATTTCATGTGTTAATACTGCATTCACAGACTAACTGTTAGAGCTGCATCACAGGCTTTAAAGTCAGGAAGTGTGGTAGACTACAAGGATACAAGCTGACAACTTCTGAAATGTTCACTAACACCTCTTAATGGGTCAAGACACAGCAGAATAAATGAGAAGCTGAATACTGTTTTATTGACACCTTTTCTTTGCAATTCTTAGACCTTTTAAATCACTCAAATAGTCCACATTTCTGTGTGTTAGACAAAGAGAGAAGCATTTTCTTTGACGGAAAAGGTCAAGGATGTTTTTCTCTTTCATCTACAATTCTGGCAGCCAAGGGAAATCCAGATTCATGAGCAAGGAAAATGATTCTTATGGTCAATTAATCTATTGCTTTAATTCCCTTCTGGGTGATTACTGTGATCTCCGGGTGTTTTTACACTGAGCAGGGACTGGACTGCCTGTCTTAGTCTTTGTTGACAGTATGACAGATTCCTTATGGACAACTGCTCACTGATACACATGCTAATGTGTCAGCCACACCGCAAAATATTTGCTAGGTTTACTAAAAGCCTAAGCATTGTTGGTGTGTAAGGGCTAATGCCGAAGCCCTGCAAATAGGGCTGGGTTGTTGTTAAAGCTGTGTACAAAGAAAATTACATCTTTAAAAAGTGTTTTCTTCAAAATGTTTTGTCTCAAGCTACATTTCTGTCATTGACAGCAGCAGGATTTCTGATTAAAGAAGACTTTTCTTCTGCAGCAATGAATTTATAAGCACATTTATCAAAACCTAGCAACACCACAATACTAATTTGGGATTCATCACTTTACCAAGTGTGCTAGAAAGTAACAGCAGCGTAAGTTTCCAATTTGTGAATGAATTTAGTGCTCAGGGAAGTGAATGAGCCAAGAATAGCCTGGGGAGAGGGAGGTGTGTGGCTTCTCACTCAACTTTCCCTCTTCACAAGACAACAAACACTTCCTCAAAGTCAGGCCTCTGTGTTCTGAGGGTTGGTTTCCAAAACAGGTCAATTTCTTAGAAAAAATACCTTCTGTGGAAAACAGAATCCAAAACGGGTAGCCTCTACTAAAATTCACTTTAATAAACATATTTGATTGAAGAATATGCAGCCGTATATCTATTACATAGAAGCTATCATCTTCTTACATGGTTTAGTCGTCTTCCCCTTGATTTTTTTCCTCTTCACCTCAGTATCAGAAGCAGTAAACTAATTCTTACTGGTGTAACTACTAGCTCTGTTCTCTCCCAGTTGCTCATTGAGCTTCCTACTTCATCTTTGTACCGCTGTAGCATCTGTGTTCAACTTTTTCTTACATTCCCGTGTGTCTTCTCACAAGTTCCTTTTATCAAAGGTTAACTGTCTTTCTTCAACTGGTTTTATATATTCTTTTAAAACTTCTTTTTAATCTTTCCCCTGTCTTTTTTTAGAGGTGCGCTCAAGTGTTGCAAATAGTTAAACATGAAAAAGAATTCTTTTTTTTTTTTTTTTTTTTTTTTAAATCCACTCTCTTGTTTGAGGTTGGTGTGAGAGCTGTTTGAACACGTTGTTCAGTGGGGCCAGCTAAGGATTTCTGCTTTCCATTTTTATCTTGTTCTTCTCTTTGAATTCTGTTCCTTTCTTTTCATTCTCACTCCAGCACTAAGCAGGAAATGATAACATGCACACTTAATCCACACATACACATTTAAAAAATAAAATAAAATGGGAGAGTATTTTCTATTGAAGTTGCCTCCCCTTGTACAGATACTCAGCTGACATTGAACCGCAGTTAGTAACAACAGAGTGGCTATGTGCGCTCCTTCATCCTCAGAAGTTCTGTTAATCAGGCCCTCAGGTTGCACTGAATAGTACAGTTCTGCTGACTAAAGGCAAAATACTGATATGCTGTGTCTAGAAATATAACCAGATGATTTCATGGCTTTTGGTTGTGTTCCTTACATCCTCAAGTAGTCATACCACTTCAGAAAAATCGCAACAAATGGCAACAAATCTGCTTCACATGTGTACTGAGAGATCTTTCATAGTGTAGATGGAGGCCACTGTGCTTGGCACTGACACGTTGAGAAAAGCTCTTGTGGAAAAGTAATTTAGGGCTGAGAAACCTATCAGAGAAGAGGTAGTGAGAAGTATGTATGTATGTGCTGCTGGATCAAAGGTTCTTTTTTTTTTTCTTTTTTTTTTCTTCTTCTTTTTAAATTGTATGTGGAATATGTCTACATTCTTACATAGGAATACAAATCTATATCTTCTTTGCTCTGCTTCCCTGACTCAGGGTTTCACTTTACTGAACTTTAACCTTCTAAAACTAGTTGATCACATCCCCTCCGTAGTTGATAAAAGAAGAGTCAATCTACCCAAAGGAGTTTGTTCTCCATGCATAATGTATTTAGACACAGAACCTAAATAAGCTTACACTATATATTGAAATTATGAAAAGACAAAACTTGTGTGAAAACAATCTCATCTTTTCTGGACCTTATACAGCACAGAAATATCATTCTTGTAGAGACTCATGTATAGAATTATGAAAAGAGAAACATCACAATGTAGATCTAAGACATTTGTGTACTCTACAGACGTGTATGTAATGACACACTTTTATGAATACATGCTACTTTCTATTGAAAACAGTTTCCATCAAAGGAGACCTGTGTGCTCCCTGCAGTGTCCTTTACAGGACAAGAAATAGCAATTTTCATTTCAAAGTAAGGATGTTCTGGGACAAGAGTCCTTGAAAAGTGAATTCAGAAGACTTCTTTTACTAATGGTGCAGTTCAGCTGCTCTTGAAGGTTGAAGGCTGGCCCATGCAGCCTATCCTGACCTCCTGCATGGGGTTTTGTACAAATTTGTGCTTACAGTGTACTCTGTCACCAAAAGCAATCAGGTTTACATGTATTTCAAACCCTACCAAAAAGAACTGTACATCCAAATGAGTCAAAATGAGCATGTAATCAAAATAAAAATACCCTGAATTTTCTTCTCTATTACTCTTTATTCTTCTACCCCCGATAACAGTTGGGAGGGCTCAAGCAGTGCAGTGCCAGCCCTCTGCCACTGGGCACATTCTCCTGACTTCTGTCCTCTTTGCTGAATCTACCTTACCGTACCACTGCCACAGACCTGCTATGCCTCACTTCTACTTGGTTGCCTTTTTTGTTTTCTTTTTTTTTTTTAATAAACTACTGGCTGTCTTGTGCAAGAAGAAGGCCCAGGTACCAAAGATGGCAGGGGATACACAGTGAAGTAACTAGCATTTACTGTTGTGTTTCCATGGAATGATTATTATACATGGAATGCTGTCTTCCTTTATATATATATACATACATATATATATTTAGAAGGGGCACCTAAAATAATACCAATAATCTATGTTATAGTATAGTATAGCACAGTATAGTATAATCTATATTTGACATCTTTCATTTTAAAAGGTGCAATTGACAGTCTGTTGTGTATCTCTAATAAGACTGAATAAGAAGAAAAGTAAATGAAGAGATCTGCTCTCCTGAGTTTGTATTTTTTTTTCTCCTGTGGATGTTTGCGTCCTATGTAATCATTCCAGAGGTGTGAGAAAAGCAATGGCATTTGAGCTGTTTGATGCTTCTTTTTCATTTGCAGAGGAAACAGAATTGATTCTCAGCTCCTTTAAATAAGACATGATAAAACAAGAGGCATCTACAAAAATGTAGCGCCAACCAATAAAATAAATGATCTGACAAACATAATTGCTAACAGAGCAAAGTAAAATATCTTTGAACCAATTTGAGTAATTGCAAGCACAAATTTATTCCTCATGACTTTTAGTATTTTATTGTACAGAGCCAGAACTGATTAAAGCGATGTTCATAGCTTTTGTGTGATACAGACTCAATGACAGATTTTGACTATGTAGGTGGGCATATACTTCTAGCAGGGTTTCAGTTTCAGACACTAAAGTTATTCATGGAAAGAGTATCATCATACTCCTTGCATTTAACCTCCTCTTGTCCAGAATCAGTGGAAAAAATACTGTTGACTTCAATGGATACAAGATGTCACTCTGTAATATGTAAAACTCAAACCAGACCTCCTGTCATGGGTGGGTTTTTTTGTGATAGGACAAAATTGGTCTTATTCACTCTTTGTCTGTGTCTGTGTACTAAGTGAACAGTAGTCCTAGCTGAGAATATATAAAGCATTTTATGCTAGGAATGTTGGATGGAGGAGGACATGACTGAAAAGTCCTTAAAAAAGATCTGCCACAAGGTATTTAAGTTAAAAAACCAAACAGCTATTGAGCAGTATAATTCATCCTCATCTTAAAGTGCAACTGACTCCCCAACAGCAAGTGGAAATAAGGAATAATAGATAACGTGGATGATCTGAGAACAAGAACTTTAGTTGCTAATTAACTTGACCGTACCTAATGTGATGAACTTGTGAGGATCATAGCAGTCTCTGGTAGTTTTTTGAAAAATAGGTCAAAAACGGTTCAGCCATTACAGCCTCAGGTGTTCAGGCACGAGACAGACATTGTCTCTCAGTGAATGTAACTTGTATTTCATTTACCTGTGACACGTAAGGCCTGAATTCAAGACGTTCTTCATTTTCCATCTTTTTTTTTTTTATTTCTTTTCATAGAAAAATGGAAAATATTACCATGAAGCTAGTGAACTGAAGGACCTAATTGCAACAATTCAGGAGATTTAGAGTGCATGCCTCATCACTGGCTTGAAATGGAGCACTTAGAGAAGATAGCTTTTCTGCATTTCTCAGTGAAAGGTTCTGTCATTCTGCTCCTGCCATGCAGGACCCTCAGCATCAGCAGCGTGTGCTGTACTACAGTGAAAGCCTGAATAGATGAAGTTACACCGAAGAGAGAATGTAGACAGAAAAGGAACTGATTTCTGTCCAACTCTTTAGGAGAATCATTCTATGGATAGGAAGATGTAACACTGGGAGGCTTAAGGCAGTTTTTATCATTTGCTGTTTGGACAGTGCATAAAGGAATAGCCAGGAGTGCTTTTCACAGGTGTTAATTCACAATCTCTTTTGGATTGGCCACATTGCCAGTGTCTTGTGCCCTTAAGGCATGTCTGTGGCTAAAAGGAATCACCCTACAATACAGTCCCTTCTCCCACCAGTTCTTTTGACAGTACCATTTTCAGGACAAGCTGCACATTCATTTATTTTATTTATTAGCATAGTTATATTGGTTAAATCTATGAGTTTTTTCTACTCCTAAAAGGCTTCCTGGTTCTTTGGGATTTAAACGGCCTTTTATACATATTCTAGGAAGTATATTTATGTTATTATATGTACTATTAGAAACATTTAATGTATCAGATGATAGATTCAGAGCATTGATTTCCGGGAAAGTCAGATACAGAATTGCTTTTAAGAGTAAGCTTATGCATTAGTTTTGTAAACACCATGAGCTGACAGCAGGCTCCTCTGGTGACCAAAGCAGCCTGTGTTCTGCCAGATCTGTTCCTTCCCCCTGCTCCCCCCGAGTCATCTTTCCCTTTTGCTTACGTAAGAGTTTGTGCAACAGCATACTGAACCAAAGGAGGAAAGTCATCAAATTAACACTAACTTGCCAGTAAAGCAGTTAATTTTAACAGGAATTAACTTCTTGACAGTGCTATCGGTGTGCCTGCACAGCACAAGTGTGGATATGGCAGGAGGAGAGTAAGACCTGTGTGAGATGGCTTCTGCTGGCAGAGGTGCTAATTTGTGTCTGTTTGGTGTTCTGCAGTGCAGACATGCATTTGCTTCAATTTTCCCATCATAGTATAACAGTTCTTTCTCACCTCTCAGTGATGCAAGGAAAATAACATTTTATTTCAGTTTTAACAACAATTAAGATACATTTAATTCCACAGGCAAATTAAAGTGGCAATTTCAACAGTAAATGAAAAAGAAATCTTTAGAAATACAACAGGAAGAATTCTATTGAATTTTCTTCTTTTCACACACTTCAGGACTATAGAGTCACCATGGCACTGTGACCCTCATCCTGGGCTGGGCATAAGCATCTGAGGTTGCTCAGTGTGTAAAGCTCTTGGACCTAAATAGGAGAACTCACATGCTCATCTGTTTGTTGAATTTGTTTTTCACTGGAAAAACTACTGACCGTGGGTGGTACTTCTGAGAACAAGTCATAATTATGCTGAAACAATGTACTGTTGGTTTTCTGAGAAGAAAAACGTCTCTTTTAGAGTACTCTGTTTTCAGAGACACCTGAATCTTTGTGAAGTTTAATGTAAAATGCCCTTTGGGCAATTGGGCAGTCACTACTTATACATATCAATATGAGGCTTCTGCAACTGTGTTCAGTAAAGTAAGTCTTCTAAAGCTGACATGATAAAAATATTACCACATTTTGCTTTTATTTTAATTGATTTTGGAAATGATTCTCAAGGGTTGATACAACGATGCATTTCAGTTAAATGTTATCAGTCTAACACTGAGTTACTGGTAACTTAAATGTGTGATTATCAGAAAATGGACTATTTTTTATTAGGTACCGAGAGAACACACACTTCATACCAAAAGACTCAGTGGACCCCTAAATTCTCTGGGGCTAACCCATCAGTAATAAACACCAGCTGTTCCACCCTGCTGATCAAGATCCCAGAGGGTAAGACATGGTTTGCTTCATGCATTAGACATTGGAAAGTGCATTTAACAGCAGTTACCAAGCTGCTCATCTTTTCAGAGATAACAGAATTAAAACCTGGTTCGTGACAATCTTTCACAACCAGTGTCAGTCTGTAGTCAGTCAAAGCTTTCTCAAATGAATTTATCTATGTAATGCAACTTTAAGTGCTTTATATTAGTTGAAGATCAAGTATGGAATATTGGCTGTGTTCTTAATAACAGTGAAGGTTCTTAAATTTTTTGCAGAATAAAAGGAGCCATGATGTCAGTTCTAGTGGAAAAATTATAAAGAACTTGAAATACTTCACCTGCTGAAAGCTTTGGGTGCAGCATGGAATCACAGTTTGCTTACCTAGTTTTGGGAGAAAAAAATTGTGTGTATCTTTTGAACACATGCCATTTTTTGAGTGAGCAACTAAACAGACTAGTGAAAAACTGATTCTTGGCACAAAGAAGAGGACTGATTATTTATTTATTTATTTATTTATTTATTTTAAGTAAAAATGAGGAAATCAGGACTACTCATTAATGTAGATCTAAATTCATGGTCAATGATGGAACATTTTCCTCCTTGATTTCTACCTATACTGCATCAGATTCATGGAAGTATCAGGCTGTCAAATTTTGTAAAAACAATCCAATGGAAACCACAGAAATAGAAGTTTAAAATATTTAGAGTTTTCCTGTTAAAAATATTGTCAGGCTCCTGTACACTGATGAACTAATTACATTATTATGCAGACTGCATAGTTTATGCATAATCTCAGAAGCTACCAAAACATTGGCATGGTAACAGAGTAAGTGTTTACAGATGCTCTTTCTATCTCCTTCTTCATTAAAATAATGACTAAATGCAGATGTAGATACATTTGAAGCAATCTTCCATTTTATGTCATTAGTCAATAAAGCTAGCTGAAATCATTGGAAAGACAGCTGCGTACCTGAAAAACCTTTACGTTACACATTTGTGTAGTAGAATTTCTCTCCTGATGTAGTCTTTGACCTAATCTGAATTTTCAAAAGTTTTGAGGCATTTGAAGAAAAGAGTAGTGCTAACTCTTGAAATGCAGAAAGGAAAACGTAGAGTGGGTTAATCATCCTGGATCAGAAGGGGTTGAACTAAATCAAGTAACAGGTTTCCTTTCTGCAGGAAACACAGCCGTATGGACAAGTCTGGCTCATGGTGTGGTTTCTTATAAGTACAACATTTGTGTCCACGAAGGAACATCTAACACGATGCATTTGGATAATGATTTAGTGATGCAAACGAACAGCAGATTACTATGCACCTGACCATGATCTCCTTGTCAGATGGTCCCTTTTTTTGTTTCTGAATATTGATCTGCTCTTTTTGTTAAACCATCTGTAAAGCTGTCAGAAGCCAGATCATTATCTCAAGAAGTAGTGAACAATCCAGAAGCCTCCAAATGTTGTAATGATAGCTTTGAATTACTACTTCCTCTATACGTTAATTTGTGTAAATGTCCAGACTGACTTTTTCCAAGGATTGGTGGTCTTTTGAGGTGAAGACATCATAAGATTTAAGTGATTATTTCTTGAGGATTTATGCAAAAATACTTTGGATACATTTTCAAATATACTATAAATATTGATTCCTTAAGATTATTTAATAATCTGTGTAGAAATTTATTTTATTTCTGTAATACTTTCATTATAAATTCCATGGAAATTTACCATATTTATATAGTCAGTCTGAAAATCAGAATATAAGCCTATAATTTTATACTACTATTGCAAGATATTTAATTCATAAACCAAAATGACAGTACAAAAATTTTTGAAAATTAGGACTTTCACTATTATACTACTATATATTATGTGAATACTACTGTAATAATACAAGTCCAGAATTCAAGCAAAAGAAAAATTAAGCTTCCTAAACATACCTTCTAGTTTTTCTATTCACTACTTCATGACATTTAATATGTTTCTAATTTATCACCCCAAATTCATTTCAGAATTCAATCCCAACACTCAGTTCACCAGCTGGTGCATTAAGTATATCATGTCATGTCATACAAGTCCCTAGGTTTGTTCTACCAATAGTCAGTATTACATATTATCGAAGATCCTGGATAAACATGCATTACCAAGATCTTTGTTTATCACTGAAATGAATCCTAGTGTGTTAAATAAACATGCATATTATAAAATACATATTATAGCTCATCTTTCCTGAGACAAGCATCTGGCTATTTGTTCACATTTCAATATTTGCTATAAATATTTATTGTAATAAATGTTGCATTTCAGATGATTTTTTTTTAGTTGAATAATTTTTAATAACTTAGATATCCTTAAAACAATCTGATTTTGACACGTGTATTTCATTTGAACTCATAGAATAAAGTGGTCAATAGGATGTTTATGAGAAAGAAACATGACCACTGAAAGCCGAAAATTCCAACTCCTGATTGTTTGATTAGAAAACACTAGTACATTCTCTCCCTCACCAAAACACGTATTTGTTCATAATGGACAATGAGCCTAATTATACAGTATCTCCTTGCACGCTGACTGAAGCTGGTTTGCATGTTAATATGGAGAAGAAACAGCATTAAGACTGTCGGCACTGGACATGTTTCAATGTTGCCTTTTAATTAAAAGTTCAAATTTCTGAAAGAATAGTTAGAAAAGAATGTACCGGAATCTTACACAAGAGCTAGACTTACAAAACACAGCAGTCACATGGCTTTCTTTCCTGTCACACACTGTTAGCATCAATGACATTGCTGCTGCCAAGTTCACTTGATCTATGCATAAAAGAGATGCTTACTTTTCAAGAGTGATTTGCCCAGCAATAATGAAAACATCCCAAATTCCTTCATAGTTATCATGCCTCCACCCCATTAATTTGTGACCATACAGCTGAAGGGAAACAAAGTGTTGAACTGCTGACTTTGCAGCATTTCCTGCAGAAAAGGGGATGGGGTTGCTGTTGCTTTAATTTGGGGTGTTTTGATTTTTCTCATGAGGTGTGGAGTTTTAGTTTTATGGGTTCGGCATGAATGAACATCTTCTGTACTTAGTGGTTTATCTGCAGTGTACTGCATGAATATCTAGATTGCTCAAGCTCCCCAGTTGTTAATAGAAAATGAGATAGCTGGCAGTCCTTTCAAATCTAGATTTACGTCCTGAAAGTAAAACAGCCTAAGGAAACTAATGCCCTAAGTTTGTGATTTAAGTCGTTCCTTCCTAGCAGTAAGTGAATATCATATTTTCAAAGATAACATGTCAAAGTTTCCCAGAGATATTCATTACAATGGCTCGCATCTGATTATCTGGTGTAAATTCAAAGTCATTTTCCTTATGCAAGACTACTTTGCCATCACACAACTATAAATCAGCACATGACTGGCCCATCCTTTTTTGATCTTCTTTGGAACATAATGGCTCAGATTAGAACAGAAGTAGAATATTTGCATATTTGGTCAATTTTAGAACCAAATACCATTATTTAAATGATAATTGGAATGCTTTCTTTAGAAAAGACAGTATAAACAATGCAGTTATGAATTAATCATCTTCCTTTATGAACTTTACAGTTCAGTGGAGATCATTTAGTCAGTAAAGAACAACTATATTAATCAGCATTATACATCTAAAGTTGCATTAAATAAACAAAGATCCTTTAAGTAAGAAGGAGCTTTGAATTGATGCAATCACATAATATTTTTTTTCAACTTAAATTAAGTTTGATTTAAAAGTATTTTTAAAAGAAAAACGTCAGTTTCTCTCTTATATGCCAGAATTACATCAACAACGTAAAACTTTGTGGTAATTTAGCATTACAGGAAGAAAAAAACACACATATATTTCCAAAATATTGGAACAGGATGCTGAGACGAGGCCTCACGGAGGACTACAGTTACCACATGAGGGGAATGGAGGGGCAACACTGATCTGCTTCCTGGTGGCAGAGACAGGACCTGAGGGAATGGCATGGATCTGTGTCAGGGCTTCTTTACAGAGTGGGTGGTTGGGCCCTGGCTCCCCAGGACAATGGTCACAGCACCAGACTTGACAGGGTTCAAAAAGCATTTGGACAACACTTTCAGAATTTTTGAGTAGTCCTGGGTAGACTTAAGAGCTGAATGCGCTGATTCTTGTGGGTCTCTTCCAACATGCGATGTTATAGAATCGTTTGAGTTAGAAGGAAACTGTAAAGGTCATCTAGTCCAATCCCTTACAGTGAGGAGGATCTATAGCTAGATCAGGTTGCACAGAACCTGGTCCATCCTGACCTTGAATGTCTCCAAGGACAGTGCATTCACCACCTCTCTGGGCAACCAGTTCCAGTGCCTCACCGCTGTAATTGAAAAAAAAGTCTTCCTTATACCCAACCTAAATCTCTCCTCTTTTAGTTTGAAACCATTTATCCTTGTCCTGTCACAGCAGATCCTGCAAAAGAGTTTGTCTCCTTTCTTTCTTAAAGCCCTTGTTTAAATACTAAAAGGCTGCTGGCAGGTCTTCCAAAAGAAGACCTTCTCCAGGCTGAACAGCCCCAGTTCTCTCATCCTCTCCTTGTATGGGAGGTGTTCCATTCCTTGGATCATTTTGTGGCCCTCCTCTGGACTCACTATAACAGATCCATGTTTCTCCTGTACAGAGGACTCTACATCTGGACACAATACTTCTGACGAGGTCTCCTTGGTGCAGAGCAGAGGGGCAGGATCACCTCCCTTGCCCTGTTGCCCACACTTCTTTTGATGTGGTCCAGAATACAGTTGGCTTTCTGGGTTGTGAAGGCACATTGATGAATCATATCCACCAGTACCTCCGAGTCCTTTTTGGCAAGGCTGTGCTGTATCCTTTTATTCCTCACCTGATAATTATACAAATGGTAGCTGTGAAGCAGGGCAAGACCTTGCACTTGAATTTATTGAACCTCATGAGGTTCTCCTGGGCCCACTGCTGGAGCCTGTCTAGGTCTCTTTGGATGGCATCTCATTCCTTGGGCATATAAGTTGTACCACACAGCTTGGTGTCATCTGCAAACTTGCGGAGGTACACTCAATCCCGCTGTTGACATCATTGATTAAGATATTAAACAGCATTTGTCCTGGTACTGACGCCTGAGAGAAACCACTCATCACTGATCTCCATCCAAAGATTGAGACATTGACAACCACTCTCTGGGTGCAGTCTTGCAACCAGTTCCTCGTCCATTGAACAGTCCTCCTATCAAGTCCACATCTCTACAATTTGGAGAGAAGGGGATTTTGGGGGACCGTGCCAAAGACACTGAATTCTGGATAGATAACATCAAATTATTTTCCCTTGTCCACCGATGCATTTACACCACCATAGAAGGCCACCAGGTTGTCCTTGGTGAAACCATCCTGGTTGTCTTGTATCACCTCTCTCTCTTCCATGTGCCTTACCATAGCTCCTGGGAGGATTTTTTCCATGATCTTCTCCAGAACAGAGGTAAGGCTGACAGGTCGGTAGTTCCCTAGGTCATCCTTTCTGCCCTTCTGAAAAAGAATATATAATCATATACATACATTATGATCAATTCTAAGCATAATGCCTGATCCTCTCTTTTTCAAGAGTATCTAAACCGTCATCTCTCAAATTTGTTCTTTTCACAGAGAAGAGCTTTCTGTATGTCTTTAGTTTGAGCTCTTCCAGTATGGAGTCATCTCTAAATTTAAGCATATTAGTTAGTTAGTTAGTTAGAAGTATTTAAAACACAAATAACCATAGAGAATAACAATGACATAAATAAAGCATTATTTGATATTACTATTTAGTAAATAACTACAAATGTTATATGAGTATTTTTTCAATATTATGTACACAATTTATGCTGGGCAATTTTCAACAATTATCATACAGACTAGTACAAAAAACTTCCTTTAAATTTATCCCATTATTCTTCCTTACATACAGGCCAGTTACTCTGTCCAAGGGGGAAATTATCTTAAATTAGTGAGATTTGGTCTTGAGAAATGAGTTGGTTATTTCTCAGCATCCTTCTATTTCCTGAGTGCTTCAAAATCAGTTGTTTCATCATTTATTCCAGTAAAAATATCAGAACAAGGTTTCTGAACTATGAACTCTCACATCTTCCGTTATCGCCTTTTTAAAGATTGGTGCTTAATTTTCCCATATCCACTACTCTAGCACCTTCCTTGAGTTTTCAGAAATTCTGACCAAGAATTCATTTCTTAAGGAGTCTACCAAGATTTCACCAAGCACTATTTCCTAGAACATATAATGTACCCAAATAATTTAAATAGGATTCTTATTTTGGATTACTATGTCTTTGATTAAGTTAATTATGACAAGGATTATGTGACAATTTAATCTTTTTGTGAAAATCAAGAAAAAAAACTATGTCTTTTTTACTCATTGCATTCCTTATTTTCTTTTTAAGCCTATAAGGATCCATAGTTCCTCTCACTTTATTTGGTTTCTAAAGTAGTTAGATAATCTATATTTTCTGTCCATTGCTAATTGTAACGCATTTTGTACATCTTTGCTTTGATTGCACAAACATATATTGCATTTATGAATTGAACTGTGTCTTGCTGATTCAATTTTTTATTTTCAGATGATTGAAAGTCTCCTTAGTCTTAGGTATTTTGTTTACAACCTTCTCTCTCTGAGTTCTGTGTCATTAATCATAGAATGGCTTACTTTAAAAGGAACATTAGAGATCATCTAGTTCCAAATCCCCTGACATGGGCAGGGTTGCTGCCCACCAGATCAGGCTACCAGTGATCCCGTCCAACTTGGCCTTGAATGCTTCCAGAAGTACGGCATCCTCAAACTCCCTGGGCAGCCAGTTCTAGCACCTCACCACGTTCTGAGCAAAAAATTTCTTCCCAATATCTAACCTAAATCTCGGCTTTTTTAGTTTAAATTCATTCCCCCTTCCCTTTCCATTCCATTCTTTGCTTAAGAAGAACATAAGGGAGAT
This sequence comes from Alectoris magna, assembly GCA_030625065.1. NCBI lineage: Eukaryota > Metazoa > Chordata > Aves > Galliformes > Phasianidae > Alectoris > Alectoris magna. The sequence goes on along the minus strand of CM060560.1, from coordinate 179,379,557 downwards.
TCTACCAGCTCAGACAAAAACAGCTGTCTAGCCCAACATCCTCTCTCTGATCATGGCTAAAAGAGGATGCCCAAGAGAAGAATAAGATGGGACAAGCATTCATGCTGTCTATACTAAAGTTATTACATTTTTTGTGTTTTGCGTTATGGTTTTCCCAATGGACAGTAAAAGCACATGAGGCACTTGAGACACCCTACTTCTGTTAGCCATTCAGAAGTTTGCTTCCTCTCACATTTCCTGTTTAAACATAGCTCTGTCTACTTCTTTTTTTTTATTTCTGGGAAAATAAATAAATAAATAAATAAATAAATTGTCTTTCTGGACTTCAGAAGAAGTGTGCACACTTTTTTTATATTACGAATATATGGCAGTATCACTTGATCACACGAAGAAGGAACACAGGACAAAGTCACATTTGAGTCTGGATCTCGATTCCCCTCCAAGAACATTTCTTTCAGATATCAGATAAACTCAGAGGATAAAACCTACAGTAGTTAGACAAGGAATGAAGTAGAAGAAACTCAGTTTGTATATCTGGTCAGGTCTTGGTTTAAAGAAAGGCAAACTCACTTTAGGCATCTATCTACACCTCATCATGAGACCTAGTTAGTTGTCCCTTGGCTCCCTATAGTCTCAAAATGTGGGGAGAGAGTTAGTTCATGGTGGCAGCTCAGACCTTAGGTGACCTGAGTAATCTGAGTCAAGGGGAAAGGCTCCCTGTGTTGGCTGAGCATATTGCATATAGATCTTGTTCAGATGGCTGAAACTAGATAATATAAATACAAGCTATATAGTGGAAAGACAAATAAGGTAAAACATTTTAACAAATATTTGATAATGAATTTTCTAAAGCGTTTTTGGTAAGTGATATTTTTTTCAAATTCATTTCCTAGGGAAGCTTCAATATACTTTGGCTGTTGAAATAAGTGTTCATGAAAAAGCAAACTTTGAAACTTTATACTCACAAAACACAGGAATATATTTTGCGTCTGCACATGCAAGAGTTCTTGCCAGTGGTGTTCACATGCCCATTCAAACAACAAATAGAAATGATTCCATTTGAATGATCTGAGTAGCCATAACTACAGAATATGGCTGTTTCAAATGTCCACAAATGATTACGGAGTTAAATGGTTCAAAAAAGTGATTACTGACAAACCTGGATATTTGATTACTACTTTTAAACTGGATTTTCCACATAATATTCTACAAACAATAAAGATGATGCTGAATTTATCAAATAAAGCCTTTTCTGCTAGTCACTCAATGACTACTAAAATCATCAAAAGACATAAACACACATCAAGAATTTACTTGTGAAATTTGTCACAATTGATAGCCTTCTGTTAAGCCTCTGCCAGAATGAAAATTGAGTCTATAGTATTTAAATAATGTAAGAAAGAGGAATATGTCAAGTCTGTTGTATTCATTCAGATTTTATCTCTCTAGGGCCTTCAGTTAGACTAAACAGCCAAATGCTCCCTACAAATATGTTCCCAGAGACAACATTTTACCATTAGCAAGCATTCAAAAACCTTAAGAATCTTTAAGATATTTATTCCAACTTTATTCTATTCTGTGTGCTTTTTAACCTCCAAAATAGAAATAAAAATATACTTTGAAACTGTATTCAGAGCACTGCAGAGAAAAAAATTGCCAAGAAAAAAAAAAATCTACTTGCCTGGCAACAGAAGATATTTGGCTTTATTTATTTTATATATATATTTTTTCATGTTTTTACATGTAAAATGTGCCAGAGAATTCATAATGTATTTTGCAAATAAGTTATGATCTAAGACATCAGTCTGAGAAAGCACATATGCACACACCTGATCAGGAAGTACTTAACCATATGCCCAGCTTCACTGGGATTCGAGTATATTAAGTAAGGTGCTTTCCAAAGTTAGGGCCTAAAGCACAGAGAGAGCTAGCTAGATCAGGTATTGGAGAAGAATATTAGCACAAAAGCTCATCCGAACTAACTGATCCAGCAGAATCAAAATCAATAATAGATTTTTTGACATTAAAACAAACAAACAAACAAAAAAAAAAACATACTGTTTTTAAAAAGGAACATTTCATCAATCTGATCTCAAAGGATTGTGGAGGCATGACCAAGCTATGAAAAGGAGCTGAGTCATGAGTGAAAGCTGGAGGGCCAGAGCTGGGGCTGGGCAGGGACTGAACTGAACTACTGCTGTTCAGTTGGAGCTTTGCACAATATCTCCAAAAGGTGCCTGATGTAGAATATGGTGAGCTACTCTCCAGAAGTTCGTTCCAGGTCCAGCTGTTTGCCTTGGCTTGTTGGATAACATTTTCCACATCTACTTCTTCATTCTTCAGTTTCCTGGGATGCTTTTTGGGATGTTAAGGGGAGAGTCTAATTCCCACACTTACAAACTTAATTTTTGTCTATTTAAGGAATTCATGCTACTGCTATGAGTGGAATTACTAAAACTTGTCTTTATTAGCCCCTTTGTCTGACAGGTCATTAAAAAAAATTGCTTGAAATTAATTTTTTTCTTTAGTGCAGTACTTCTTATGTGGATTCACCTTTTCAACTTTTTCTTGTCACCAAGGATTTTCCTGTTAGATCTACTTGCTATAATGTTTGATTCTGAAGCCCATTTTATAGAAAGCTGGCTCTGTCGTGGATTTATATTGAAAATAAGCCCAGAAAGCAATAAAATCAGTTGTAGAAAGATGGTTGAAACATGAACGCAAGTTCAGCATCCTCCTTAGAATGTGTTGTAAAGGGAGACACTAACTGTGATTCTTGGCTCATTTTTTCCCTTCTTGACTTGGTACATGCTGAAAACTAGAGAAGTGTATTAACAGCCAGGAACTTGCTCTTCCTCAGTGGTATTATTCTTTAAGCACACTTAGCAAACCAAGGCACCAAATAAATGCTTTTTTTCTTCTCAGAGAAAAAGTCTGTAATTTAGAAATTTGAAAACTTTTGAAAAGCTAACAAGTTTGAAGGTAAAACAAGAACACTGAGGAAACAATATCCTTTATTCTCTGAAATAAATGTGTGAACTCTTGTGAATAAAGCAAGTGTTCCCATCTATTCAAGTTCCTTAATATTTTTCCATAGCGTAAGATGTTCCTGTAGGAAAGTATAAAAGAAAATACGTACTGGGGCGTTTGACCCGTACTTATTTCATCAGTAACACAGCACAAGCAACCCCTACTACTACTTACCTCAGGTTACTTATTCCCATTCTTCCATCACTCCCTCATTTTGCCAGTACAACAGTTTGCAGGGCTTTGCAAAGAACTTGATTAGATAAGTGAACTGAGTTAAACATAAATCTTTCTCATTTACTCATTTGCAGAATTAGGTTTTAGCCAGATCAACTCATGATCCAGATGACCACACAAGCCCTACCTAGTCTGACACAGTTGGGAGGTGGTAAGGATAATCATTTTGGGTGCTTGCTAGTGCAGTTGACTCTGTTATTGCTTTAAATGAACTGTGAAATTGCACCAACCCATCTGCAATCTCTCCCCATAGTTTTCAAACAAGGATGCTTTCCTTTCAAAAGAGCTATTTCTTTAATCAGGTCAATTCTTCAGTCTATCTCATGATGCGCAGCTGGAGAGACTGAGATGGGAAAGCATGTACACTTGTGTTTTGGAGACTTTCAGTATGGAACTAGCAGGTGTTGCTTTAGGTGAGGAAACACCTGAAGAACTTCCAGCTCTCATAAAGTGTGGGAACTGGTGGTAAGGAGGGAAAGATTTAGTAGTGGTTGTGAATAGCACAACTGGCAAAAAAAATACACACCAAACCATTTTGCCCAACTTCAGGAGATTTTTTTTTTGAGCTTTCCTGAATTCAATTTAAGGCATAGTAATTTTCAATGAAATATCTGCACATCATCCTACTGCAGTTTATCTCCTCTACCGAAATTTCATGGTCTGTTTGGACTACTAATTGGACTACTTTTCTTGGTAAATAACAATAAAGAAAACCTTAGGAAAGAGGAAAAAAAAAAAAGAAAAAAAAACAAAAAAGACCTCTTTAATAAAAGTTTTCATTATTTTCAATTTAATTCAGTTAAGACTGATTCATTTCAATGAAAAGAATAAGAAAATTCTATTCAGACTCAAGAATTTTGGGCAATTTTTTTAGTAACCAAATCATGAATTTGCCAACTATGTGAGATTTTCAAAACTCACAGGGTTCTAGCAAAATCATGCTGCATGTTTGAACATGATCAACAAGACTGTTAGATTAACTTCTTGAGAGCTATTAAGGAGAAATGATAATGTCAGTTCTTTTTCCTTTTTTCTTTCTTTCTTCTTCTTATTTTTTTTTTTAAATAACAGTGGAAAACCAGCTGCACTGAACTTGAGCTTAAAAAACATTAAACTGAAATAAATTGCTGTTAAGGGTTCATTTCTTTAACCTTATGTTAGATAAAAACTCAGAACTGGTTAACTCAGCAGCTGAGAACACATTTAATCTTGATTGCCTCATTCTAGCATTACTTAATTTAATTTCTTTTATCTTTATCCCTAGCTTTGAAATCTTACTAGCTGTTTCTAAGCCACTGTGATTGATAGTCATATTACTCTCATGTGAATTTGTACTGAAGGTGATGTTTCTCTGCTTTGAAAGCAATGCCACAAATGAAATTGAAAACTATATTTTTAAAATGAGAAAGAGCATTTATGATTAGAATAAAAATATCAACCTTGGGACGAATACAAAAATTGAATTATAAGAATAGCCTCATTTACACATATCCTACATTTAATTTACATTTTATATCAACCCTTAAGTGCCAATTTTAATGCTAAATGAACTGTTACTTTAGAAATAGATTATCTGGTTTGATGAAGTGGCAGAAGCTTTGACATCTAGCTCAGTACAAGGATAGTTGAAGAAAGCCATCTTAAATGTAACAATTTTCAAGGACAATGTGAATCTTTTCAGAAAAGTGTATGCTAGACACTCATTGCTAGTGGCTTATACGGACTGAGAAATACTAAAGTCATACTCTTCAAGAATGTATAAAATGTCTCCACTACTCAGACAACTCTGAGCATTATCTTGTCCTACTGTGTGGATCATTTAAGTTACTCCAGCTCAATTGATTCTGAGAACTAGTTTTACCACAATATATTGACAGCAAGAAAAACAAAGAAACTGAAGGTTACGAACTTCGTGTCAAGGCTGGAAATCAGGCAACATTCTGGAGCTGCAGTCTTAGTAGGGAAATAGATCATAGATCATAGAATGTCCTGGGTTGAAAAGGACCACAATGATCATCAAGTTTCAGCCCCCTGGAAATGTCTAAAGTTTTCCTAATTTCCCTACATGATCCATCAGGCTAGTCCAGAGCATGTCTGAGACACTGGGCTAGCAAAACCTAAAAGTTATTTTTATTCAAGAAGAATAGTGTCTCATATCACCATTTTTGTGAGAGCCAAACAATTTGACTGTCAGCCTAGAAAATCTCCACATTGAGGGATGGGAGTCTCCTACTGGCAAGGAATCACTTCTAATGCTGTAGACACTATGATGGCCACCAGCCGTGAAGCTGCTTTCCACAGTGGTTGGTCTTTTCTGAGAGTGAAATATTTGTATTGCCACAAAGAGAACAAATGAGAAAAGTACATCTCTGTCTATCAGCACAAAAGTTGGTTGCCTATGAAGGAAGTCTTAGACTCTGTCTTGTTTCCAGTATTGCTTGTATATTTATCCAGTAATTAACTTTACAAAGAGAAATTCCTGAACTGTAAAGCAAATCATTCTTACTTACATCACTTGTGTCACATTAATATCTACAGACCACAGCAGAGTTGAACTCTAATATCCTAGCTGGGAAGTTCATTTGTTGAGGGACAGTCTTTCACTGTTCACAATCTAATGAAGACACAGTAAAATCAGGAAAGGACTTGGGGGCTGTGATTTATATGAATTTATGCCATTTTGAGTCCTTTCTCCCTTATGTGAACTTCACTTAAATTTCTATATTGCTGTCTATCCCATTTTTATGGTGAACTGAAGGATCTTGTAAACACTGAAGCATCCCAAATGTTTCTAATATCTACTATCAATCACAGATTATGTTTTTTAAGGGATTAGAATGACACTTATAATATAATGAAGCTACTCTTTATAACAATAAAAGCAGACTCAAAATGAGATGCATAAAGCAAGACATGTTACATTAGTCCTATGAAAGATTTACATGCTACTAAGCACCCAAATGATCCTAAAATTGCAAAGAGCAGTAAAATAACTGCCTCCAGATTGAAACCACGAACATTTGTGAGAGCTTAATTTTGATTAATGCTATTTATTGCTGTAGGAGTTTGATACTCAGATTTTGACCTTAAACTAAGCATCAGCTTTGTGAAGAACCAGCAGTCATCAGTTGATCATTATTTACAGCTCTGGCTTTTTCTGTTCTGTGTTTTTAATAGTCCTCCAAGAATTATCAGGATTAGACTGTCACATTTTTGTATAAGAAAAATTGATTTTAATAGTTCATCAGAATGATATCAGTACTAGAGTAGTGACTCGTTGACCTTGGATGTAGGGGAAGTGGTAGGAAAGATGTGCACTGAAGCTGTTCTGCTTTTAGAGGCACAGGGGTTTGTTTTCACATGAGTGGACATGATAGCTGTGCCATGCAAGATATACTAGTTTGAGTGGACATGATAGCTACGCCATGCAAGATATACTAGTTTGAATTCACTCAAACTGCTTGAACCCAAACCGGTGCTCTGCATTCACTACCCTTAAAATTCATTTGGAATATAGGATCTCTGTCAATGTATGCACCAGAGTTCTTTTTCTTTCTCTTCCTTTACTTCTTGTGCATACTTCAAACTCTATGGAAAAATCTTATGACAAGCAAGCAGTCTTTCCCTTTGGTTGTCTCTCTCCAGAACTACTTAAAGGCATCAGCAGAACCAGGTTGCATTTTGGTCTTGCATTAAGATGCCTGAAATTACACATACACACATATATATAACATATATACATTAAAGAAAAGCACAAGGAAACTCACTGGTTCAGCTGAACTTTCTGGGTAAGTAAGTGGTAAGCTATAAAGGACATACTGTTAATTTTCAAAAAGATCACCCGTTATATATATGTAGATATATAGATGTCATCAGTATAATTACTTTTATTTATAAGTTTGAATACTGTCACAATACTGCTGTCTAGATAATGTTCTACTGATTATAGAGTTGAAACATTCAAAGTCGATGAGAACTACTGGAAAATGTCATAATATTTGCACTCAGCCTTTCCATCTCTTCAAATATAGAAGGGAACTGCTACATAGAAGACTATTGAGTAAAGACTATGTTGTCCCTGAATCATGTTGGGAAAAGGAATATTTTGTGGGATATATTAGTGTACGCTTTCACACTGTGAACATTGGAAGTATCCTGCTTTGTTTCACAAGTTTTGTGTAACAGTGTCATGAATCCCAGTAACTGCATGCAGGAGAACTCAAGACAGATCGCGATTTTAAAAAGTAAAAATGTGAAGTTGGGAAAGGCAGAATTACAGAGGGTTTGCAAATTGTAATATGGAGAAAAAGATGCTGATGGAAGGGGAAAAGGGTGCTAGGTCAGATCAATGCATTCACTCCTGTGTTTTCTTTGCTTCCAGCTCCAAACTGCTCTGTGAGTAAAGCTCTCTGGGCAGCTCCATCCACCCCTTACCTGCCCACACAAATGGCTATTAAACAAGAGGAACACAGAAAGGTGCCATTGTTGTGAGGGGAGAGGAAAGGCCAGGAGATAATAAAAATAAAAAACGATTTAGTCTGATTGCTTGCAGACTGATTTTAAATCTTGACCGGGAGTAACTCCCACAGAGCAAGTGAAATTACAGTCATGTGGACTATGACATAATTGAGGAAAAAACAGGATCTTGTAGGATGATGACCATATACTCCTGTCTGCCAATAATATTAAACACTCATTTATTTCTGCTTTCACTGTAAGCACTCATCCAACTTTTCCACTGTTTGTTTTTAAAAGTTTAAAAAGTCTGAAGTAGCACATTAGTCTTTATTTTTCCTTATCTAGCCAGATTTTCTTATTTACTTCAACACAGTCTACAAAGGAACTGTTCTACAATTTTGTTCTTAAAACTGCTACATTTCTAGCTGTGAAACTGAACTTACATTACCTCAACTGACCGGACCCGTAGCAGACTCTCAGATGGAATGTATGCATAACTCTCTGCCAATTCAGAGGTTATTTAATACGGTATGTCTGGAACCAGCTTTTTGTTGAAATTGTTTTGGCTAAGAAACTATCCAGATGAGTCTACTGCAAAACTATGTGCTTTGACTGGGATTTTCAAAGTCAGTCTGGAATCACTCCACTCAGAAATCAGCAATGTTAGAGATTTCTTCTTTTAGAAAATCTCTCTTAAACCAAAGTTTTTGCTTTATTTTGTTTTGTTCATCTTTATTTTATTTATTTTTATAAAGGATCAGAAGAACTCGTATGTATGTGCTACTGTACGTAAAACAGTTTATCTTCCTTCTTCATTTTTTTTTTACTATTGGTGTGGAAATTATTCAATAGAAAATCAGCAGAGAAAAGATAACAAAGACAGGGAAGAACTGTAATTTAGTCATGTGGACGGGAGCTATCATTTTGCACTATTTTGTTTAGCCATGCATCATACTATCCAGAAATGGTTAGTTACTATGTTAATGGGAATAGCTGATGTATTGCAGTAAGTGCTGGCATTTTTCTGCTGTGATGGTTTTCTATTCACACTAATGAGCATTTTTCTTTTACATTGGTTGCACTATTTAATTCATTGTTATACTTATTTGACATCCCAGAACAAATTCTGCCCTCAGTTATACTAGTGTAAATCTAGGATAAGCCATCTGTTGTCATCAGTGTTAGAACTTGATTTGTCCAGTGATTTAAACAAGCATTTAACCTTAAACACATTTCCATCAAATGATAATAGTAAAGGAGATACTGATTTTTTTTTTATTTTTATTTTTAATATTTCTTTTTCTTTATGGTGGTTACAGGAAGAGCTTCAGCTTTTTTTATTTCATTAATCGATTTCATAGCTATACATCTACCTAGCACAGGATGAAATGAAGTGAAGTACAAAAAGAGCAAGCTAACAAAGACTGAGTGGTCCCGAAACCAGTGGTGGTGTTGAGTGAAACATTAAGCCCAAGTCAACAGGTAGTGCTGAGAAAGCAGAGCTTGTTAACCTGGGCATAACAGCCCCCACTGCTGCTGTTTTTTTGTTTTTGAAAGGTGACAGAAAAACTCTGGACTCTAGTTGAAATGCTTTGGTGACTTTAGCTGCCATGAGCTCAGGTGCATTCTCACTCAGATACCTGCCCCACAGGTTTGATTGAGTGAGACTTGACACGTGGAGCCGTGCAGAAGTGAATGTGCCAGCTCCTCCCTCAGCCACTAGAGTTCATAGTCTGGTATATTAATTTGAACTACTTTCCTTGGCTGAGAGTTGTCTGGATAGTTTTTCAAGTCCTGCAAGGTAGACTGGATTCAATTTTTCATCTTACTCATCACTGAGTGGGTAATGGCCAGTCTCAGACTTGTAATGAAAGTAGGTCAAACAGTAGCCTGCTTGTATAAGCTCCAAATGTCTGGTTTGCTAGAGTTTGTTAAATTTCAAATGACAATAGATGGTATTTTGATGTATCTTACAGAGCAGAAAGCATAGACATATATTAAACGTGAATAGATTTTTGTTCTAAAATATGCTAAAATTAATTATATCTTAAATCCAGCATTTCACTCCTCAGGCCTATGGGATGTGATCAGAAATGCAATTTCAGTGTCCAAAATTTGATTTACGTAGTCAAAATCCTGGCAGCTGTCACTGCACTGTCTCTGACTTCCATCTCAAGAAAGATACTTTGTTGGCCAGAACTTCAGTCTGTGTGGGAATATAATGCGAATTAGCAAAAAATCTTTAAATAACCCCCCTGTTCATTTATTTAGTGTTGCCAGTACTTTGTCCAGATTGTGATACAGTAGTTAATACACCATACACACCATGCAACCCCCTTTAGCAAAGCTAATGGAAAAGCAAACAAAGAAACAAAACAAAACAAAACAAACAAAAAAACAACAATAAAAAAGCCAAACAGTTCACAGTTCTCCATTTGTAAGTCAACAGGGCAGTCACTACACAGTTGAAGATAAACTAAAAGTTTATTGTTTTTCAAGTTTCCAAGTACATATCTTTGTGTAAGCTTTATAATGAAGAGAAATGAGAAATAAAGAAATGAACCCAGACACTGAACTGACCCAGACACCAGGTAGCAAATCACAGCCTTGGGCTTCTCTTACAGTTGTTCCTGCCCAGCCCACAAGAAGTCATTGAGCTGTGCTGTCTTGTTTCTTTTCATGCCTGTTGCTCCTTCTGAGCTTCTCTGGGAAGGCTTTTACTGTAGGCTTGTATGAAGTAGACGGTTTAGTCAGAAACCAGATTATGAATCTTCTAATACAATAATGGCACCTGCCTATGGTAGATAACAGAATATTCAGTCAGTAGACAAAGAATAAAGTATCAATATGTGAGAGTGAAAGCAAAGATGTGGAAGGGTAGCAGCATCTGAGGGCAAGATGTTTACAAGTTCACAGTGAATGTGAATTAGCAAAACTTTCAGATAATGTTGACTACCCAATTTCAGGAACCTATGACCTTTTTAGATAATACACACTGTGAACCGAAACCTACACTATTATAAAGGATGACATTGCAACATTTTTTGGACCATATCTCCACCAGATTCAATCATCTCGTTCTGACAGCAACATTCTCTTATGTTCAGTTTCCTGCCTTCAGTAATTTCAAGGGTGGAGGCTGGCCTTCATCTTCATACACATTTCAGACTTGCAGTAAGGATATCTTCTTAAAAAATGCAGTCTGTGGATTCAAAAACACTGTGGGCTGAAAAGACCTAGGAGCATAAATTTCCCAGATTATAAATGTTAGTCTATTCTGTTAGGTTTTTGTGTGGAGTTGGTGCATGACCTGAGTATGTCTAATGGATCAGGCTGCTCTAAGAAGTTAGGGCAGATTTAGCGGCCTCATGACTTATATCAGCTTGCACTGGAGTGTTGACACTTATGTACTCGCCAACACATCTCTGTGTCAGTGAAATACCAGTCCCAAAGAACTGGGTTTACTAAAACAAAGGAACAAACTAATTTTAAGCACCTCCAAGGCTTAGATGGGACTGGAATGTCAGCAGCCTGAAAATTGTAGGCCTGGTATGAGGGGTTTGGGGAGTGAAGAAGCAGCCTAATCTGAGGGACAAGCAACTGCTCTGTGGGATTAGCATAGCAGTTCAGCAATTCACATTCTTGCTTTTTTTTTTTTTTTTTTTTTTTTTTTTGCTTTTTTTTTCTTTTTTAAGAAAAGATTCAGTGTATTATTTTGTTCTATCCTGACCCCACTTATTACTTGAACTGAGTGAATAATTCACAATATATATCTTCTCTGACAAACCAAGCTGCTTTTTTCTGCTCTTGGACGTGAATCTATGAAACCATCTGCCTGTAGCTACGAATAGATTACAGTTTCCTCATGTTTATCTGTCTGCAAAAATGCAATGATTTTTTTTCTGACCAATCTTATTGTCTCTATGGACTGATCATGACCTGATATCTCAACTGTATTTTCTGGTGAGAGAAATCCCCAAGGTTGTATTTTTCAGCAAGAGGTTCACGTGTTGTTATGTGATATTCTTAAAACATTTTTCTATTTGCTTGTTTTGATGGATGTTCTTAAGATCTATGATGAGAATGCTTACACATTTCAAGTCTATTTAATATAGTAAGAGTTGGGGGAAGATAGAAAAACAGGTGCAGCAGAAAATAAAACTGAAAATGGGTGGTTAATAGAACAAGCAGATTTCTGATTCATTTCTAGACTCAAAGCCGACACAGAAATTTGAAGTCAAATGTGTTCAAAGCCTTACAAATATTACCTTGAAATTACATTTCTGCTGTACTTTATTGTTACAACATTCAGTGACAAGAAAGTATAGCAGTAGAAGGGTACAAGTATAAGGAACAATAACAGATACAAATACACTAAAAAATCCTCACAAATATTTTGGGAAGGATTTTATTTTGTATTGGGATGCATTTTGCAATTGTCATCCAGACTTTTATGCTTGATTAGTCATTGTTAATTTGTGAACTGCCTAAGACAGGGGTTACTTGTAAGAATGTGAGTCATCTTGGTGGATCCAAGACATGTTGCTCTCTGTCTGCTGTAAAATTACACTTTTCTGTCTTTCTGGAAGTCTGTAGTCCAATACAGACCTACAGCTGGATCAACAAAACAGCACTGAGTGAATCATTTGCTGTCATCTCTTTAAGCAAGGCTCTTGCAGTAACTCTGAGTCAGGTCTAGAACTGATGCCAAATTTAAAAAGAGCCCCAACTAAGCTATTTCTTTAAGAGTAAATTCAAAAGGTATGTAATTCTCTTAAAGATACATATTTTATCCTAAGAAAACAAATCCGGGAAGAGATATAGCACATAACTAATACTGCACTGGAATCACATAAGCTTCAAAGAAAAATACATAGCACAAGCCTTTATACCTTTAACATGCCAAACACCTTATGATATATGTTGATCACTTTTTGTTCACAAATTTCAATGGCAGTTTAAAGCATTTGTCATAGCAAGAGGTAATAACTTTACAATATAATAGCTAACATGAAGAAACTGTGATGTTAGCCATGCCATACTAGGTTATACACTGAATTGTACTATATTTTCATGCTGCTAAATCTTCCCAAACCCTGTCTTTCAAGAAGTAGATCACGATGCTCAGATTTACTTTTATGACTCAAGTACGTAATGTGATTCCTGATTTTCAGTTTTCTTCAGAAAGTTCCTCTTGATGTACAGTTACTATAAAAGTTATTGCTCCTTGATTATGAAATGCCTGAAAAATTAAAATGATTTTGATATAAATGTCAACAATGTTTGCTTTCACTACTAACTTGCTTGAAAATGTTTCCTTTCCTTTCAGGATGTTTTTAACTATTATTTTCATTTGGAATTCTGTTAATTAGAAATAGCCACAAGTTATGTTTTTTTATTAGCTTACCTAATAAAATGTGGTGAAGAATTTTAGCAGAAGTAGTTTAGATATACATGCTTTTTGTTTAGATATACATGCTGTGCTATGCCAGCACACAGTGATTACCTCTGAACAAGTGAAGGGGAAGTAATCAATGTGTAAACCCTCTATCTGCAGCAAAATGAGGGAGAACAGCTTGTCACTGTCTATCTACAGGCCATCTTAATATAATCTCGATACATCTAGTTGTATTTCATTGTAAACCTATGTATGCAACTCCTACTTGATATTAAGTCAAAGAGAGTCTTAAGTGACCTTGAAAATTGTGATGAGATCCAGCTGCTACTGGACAGCTTATGTATGATTACAAAAAAAGCAGCGGCTACTCTAGCAGATGTAATTAAGTAGTCAGTTATCAGATATTGGTGTAAAAGACTGAAACTGCAATGAACCTCTTCTGAAAAAGTAAACTGGGTAGTAGAATGGAGTAGTAGAATCATCATAGGGTGATGAAAACTTTACAGATAAAAAAGGAGTTTAAGTAGAAAACAACCCAAAGTTGCAAGTCGGGTATCTACAACTGCTTAATTCCTGGTCTCAGCAGTAGGAGCAGAGGAAGTTTTGGACCCAAATAGCTGGATGTAAATGTATTTAGTCTGAAAACTTTGTGAGAGAAAACATCCAAATAGGCCACAGAGAAGGTGACAGAGATAATTTCTAAACCTTCTTGCAACCTCGACTTCAGTTTGCATTATATTCTCAGCTGAGAAGCTTGACTAACTGTTTGTTAAGACAGTTCAGCACCGAAGCTTCATGATTGTAGATTTGCTGTCTAATACCTTTCAATAGAGAAATCCTTCTTTCTATTATGTTAGAGGAACACATCTAAAAGTATAACATAAATATGATGACTTATAACTGTGAAAGATGCACACTTTCACAAGAAGAATCTAGTCATTTTTCAGCTTCTGACAAACATGGCAGTTCATGTGTACCCTTCTTTTTACAAAGGATTAAATGTTTACGTATACACAGATGATGAAATAACAGTGTAATTCTGCTGTGGAATCAAGGCACATATCCAGAAAACTAAACTAATTGATCATAGGCCATTTTAAAAAATTGTTCATCTATGGCTATTTTGACATCCTTTTGGCAGTGAAAACTGATGATGATGAGAAATTATCCAGAGGAAGTGGTGTCGCTACTTAGAGATGAAGGCACTAATCATGGTGTGTATGAATTCAGTGATTAACAAATTTTATGTATTTCTTAAGAGTAGGATGAGCTAAACATCTGCCATAACAGGTCATAGTCTTGTTAGACTAGCCCATTGATTGACATTAAATATAAACATTTCAACAAAACAGTTACTTTAAGTCAATAGAACATTTGTGATGGGAGCGTGTTCAGGAGGAAAACTTTACATTAAATTACTCTAACTGAAAGGTAAAGAGAGCTCCAAATGATTGGGATATGAAGATGTATCATTAGGCATTCTGTTAGACAACAATTACCCACATACAAAAGAGAAATGGGGGTAAAAATATATGCCAGGCATGTTTATAAACAGATAACAGCTTACTAGCATTTTGCCAAATGCCTCATTTAGGTTTAGTTCTATACAAGATTATACTAATTTTTTAAAAATCAATACCTCGAAAAATGGGTCATATTTATGAATGATGAGGTACTCATAGGGGTTAACAGGTAAAAGAATCATTCTACATATTGTTAGAATGTGGAGAACGTTATTAGAGATTCTCCCATAACAGCTGGTAAACAAAGAAAGTGATAAACAAACCAAATGAAATAGCTGCATCAAAGAGCTTTTCTTTGGGCTCCTATTTGAAATTTAAAGGACGGCTTTAAAGAGTTTGTGTCAAAGGGCTCTTTCTCAATAATTACTGCTGTATGAATAGTATCTTTAACTGAAATATATGTAGCTAATTGGGTGGAAAAAAATTATAATCAATATTGTGAACAAGGTTAGGTCAATGGTAGGAACTCAAAGAATGATCCTCTAATCTTCCTAATCCCTTCTTCTTGAGAAGTTGTCAATATGAGCTTGACAGTAAAGAAATTTTGGCATTATAATCTTCAGCTCAAACTAGGTAAGATATCCTTACCAAGTTTAATGGGATCAACACTTCACAAGTTTAAGGAGTGATGAACTGTTTTAGTTACTCAAACAGCATTTTTACAAAAGTTCAATTGTAATAAAAAATATCTGAGAATGTTAAAATTTGAATCTTTTTAATGTGTCTAGATGAGATAATTATCTTCCACTTTAACACTGAAATCACAACAACTATGTTATTTTTGATATCTTAAATTTTCTCTTAAGCTGCAATTATTTTGTATTCAACTTTTATTTTTATACTTGTTTGCTTAAGCAAACTTGAAATACTTGTTTAATCAGGGTTTCATCTGGAATAATTTTATCTTTTCTTGAGGTCTCATGGTCTTTCTCTGGATAACATAAATAGGACTTCAAAGATACTGAAAAGGGTAAATCCCTGTGATGTAGAAATAAATACTGAGGTTTAGCATAACACTCCGTGTTTGAATACCAGAGTGTCTGGGGAGGTATTTAGCACATATTTCTAATGGACTTTAAAAAGCTCATGTGTGATTTATGTGCTTACAGAACTTCCTTGAAAGAGATACTTCCTGAATTGGGAACAAATGAACAACTGAGTGAGACAGAAAACAAATAAATAGGTATTAAGAAACAAACTCTCCTGTTTCACTGACAGAAATAAGCTGCAAAAATACTGTGTTACTTAGAAAGGAAGAAGAATAAAGCAAGATGAAGAAAAAAATTTCTTTTTTGGCTAGACAGAAATACATTCTTTTTTCTTTCTTTTCTCCTACATATTCTGATGGCAATTTACAGCCAATCACAGACGATGTAGTTCTAATTGGTGTCATGTGGGTGGAAAAGTGGAAATACTTCATTTTTTAACTCCTGTTTGAGCCTCTCAGGGGGTTATCAGAAGAATTTTGGGAAAGGTGCTCAAGGTTTAAGAAGTTTTACAATATCTCAGAGCTGTTAATAAGAACATTTACCTTATTCACAGGATGGATGCTAAACTGTGGAATAGTATTAAATAAGTTCCAATATTTTCTTCACATAGAAGAGAATCTTAAAAGTGTTGCCAGAAACAGTAATAAAGCAAAAATATCTTTTTATCATTTACTTATGTATAGATCAGTTACAAGCTTGCATTTTTACAGTGTTCTCTCATAAGAGATTATATCCTGTTTGAAATCTAAGAAGGGAAAGAAAAAGCACAGTTAGATTATTAGAAGATGTAAAATTAATCTCAAACAAAGCAAGTAGTTCACTGAAGTCCAATCTGTACATCAGTTTATTTTCAACTTAGGGTTCAAAAGAAATAGCAGCTCTGTGGTTAAGCAATGATTGAAGAGGTTAGTAATAGATCAAAGCATAGAAGAGAGATGGGTGAGCATCTGGGAGGGAAAATGGATAACATTTTCCTTGTCCGGTCTGAGAGAAAATGAGAATGTGGGAGAGAGAAGAGACAGGAAAAATAAGATCAGACTTATAATGAGAAATACTTTTGCTTAGTACAAACTGTAAAAACTTCCAGATAAAAATAGGAAAGATGTTACTACTGTACTTTAATTCTTGACAATGCTTTCTATAATTAATTCTTCATTTGAAAGTTGTTACTTTGTTTCAAAATACATTACACTATTAAAGTGCCCTGAAACCGCAAACCAGATTTAGTCTAGCTCTTTAATGTTCTGCTGTGTTACATTATATTACAAAGGGATTTTTTGTTCAATTTTATTTCTCTTTTCCTGAGTTATTTTCCTCTGGAAATGAAAGCTTCTTCTGCATTAGCTTTATAACATTAGGTCTCTATTTGTGTAGCATTCCTATGCCTTAGGGTTCTGTATTTTCTTTTTTTTAATAGCAGTTGAAAATATTTTTACTCTTATTTTTTCAACATTTTAAACTTTTTCCCTCAGAAGGGAAAGCAGAAGGCAAAATATTCCATGTAGTCTGCCATATGTATTGATCTCAATTCATATCTTTATCTACTGCTAATAATGGTGTGATGTAAATTCTTAATAAAGTTTAATCTCAATAATAATAATAAAAAAATACTGTATGTATCCCAAGTAATTGCAAAACATCTTTAGTTTGAGCATTAAAGAGTGAATATATATTTTGTAAACACTTCTGCAAATATTGCAGTCTTAATCTAAATCAATAGCCTTTCTCATTCTCCTAGTGGACTTTTATTTACATCCCTTGTTCTTTCTGTTGATAGTGCAGTGTTCCTGGCCTGCACATGGAAATTATGGCAGGAGAAATGTGTTATCTTTGCTGGCTGTGCCAACAGACTGTGATTTTACAGTTAGAAAATACTAAGTATTTTCAACACCTCACCTGTACATTACTGATGAGATTTAGGATTAAGGTTCAATTGCATGCGTGATTCCAGAAAAGGGAACTGAATTATTGTGTGTCAGCAGGATAAAGGCTCCTTATAAAGGGAAATTCTGTGGGTGGGAGAGGGAATATGCTGCAGATGCATGATTAGTGAGAAATAAACTTTTTCTCCTAGTGGTCCAGAGGAATCTCAGAGTTCATTTGGTGTTGGTAAGTGACAAGATGTCCATAATTTTTTGTTGCAATGTTGGTGTTTTTAGGGAATTAAGTACTTAGTTTTAGGATGAAATCTCTAATCACTGAGCCACTGAATAAAGTGGAATAATAAAATTCATCCTTTGGCTCTGCTTATATATATTTGAAAAAAGAGTGATTATCTTCTGTTGCGTTTCATACAGTGATCAATTTCATGGTTTTGACTTTGGTCTCAGTAAATAATTGTTCAGTCTGAACATATGCCCCCAAGTTTGGCAGCAGTTGAGCAATGGATTTTGAAGGTCAGAATTTTGGTCTTATGCAGAATTTGTGTTTAAGTTTGTGGGGTTTGAAAGCTTTCTCAAAATTAGAAGCTGTGGTACAGGAGAGAATCAAATCCAGTTGTCTTATGTTGCAATCCATGAACACCAGGCTTTGGAAAAGAATATGAAAAAAAAACGTTGATAAATCACTATCTCATTGTAAAAAACATTGTGTACTGATAAAATAGATTATCTTTTGACTGTAAATATTTTAAGCTATTGAGGAATCTGCTGTGAGAGGAAGGGTTATTACAGTTTCCGTGACAGGCCTATGAATGGACTTTCATGCTTATAACTTCAGTGTACATTTTGCAACCGAACACAGAAGAATTTAGAATAAAATTTTCTTAAAGTCAGATTTCTGGTGACGTGTGATGACGTTTTTAGAACTCTGTTCTCTGCTACACTTCTAAGACAACAAAGAAAGGGATTTCTTGTGTTTGGGAAAATGGAAAAATATACTGAATAGATGCGTTGCAAATGGTTTTTCTCAAGGGAAAAAAAAAGAAAAAAAAAGATGTTGCCGTGCACCTGGCAACCCATGTTCTTTTAGCTCTGCGCCTGTGCTGGACTACTGGACTATCGGGTAAAACCTACCCAGGCCAAATAACTGCATGTAGACGCCAATATGGTGAGCAGTAAAAAGGGCATTTATTGCGTCGTGTGGCTTACCTATATACCTATCCTACTTTGTGTACGCCCCTTAAGCATACATTAACCTTTTGACACAGAGCAAGGGGAGAGTCCTAACACGTCACATCCCAAATCCTCGCTGTCACCTACTGCAACAAAAAGAACTATAGCAGGTTGTCCCACTGCCTTTAATACCCTAAGTCCTTATTCAAGTTCATTGTCTCTAAGAGAAAAGACCCTTCTTTTGAATTCTGCAAGGAAAAATAGATTGCTAGATTTTTAATAACAGGCAGTTCTTCAGCAAAGTTGTAATACATGTGTGGATTGGGGCCACACTACTATAAATTCTTTTCTAGAATACCTTTCATTATCTCTGAGGCTGTACAATAAAGCAGCTTTTTGGTCTTCCTAAGGGAGAGAATAATTGCATCTTCAGAAGTTGCATACTGTAGACATTACATTTTGGTAAGAACAAACCCTCACTTTTTTTTCTTCTCCCCCCCCTCACTTTCCCCACCAGGGAAGAATCTTCAAATGTGAATATGTTAGAGTAATCTTAAAACATATTTCACAATTAAAGCAAATTTAAAGAACATAAATATTAAAGATTTGAAATATGTCTGATACTGAATGAGGGAGTGAAACTGCAGCAGTGTTTAACAAAGTCTAGAAACATATAGAGGAACATCAGATTATTTTACCTCCTATTCTATATTTCTTAAACAATTTCCTTGTTCTGACAAGGGCTGGAAAACATGTTTCTAAAATTAACTGTCTGGAGTTTATCTGGAAGAACAAAGGGTTAAGAAAATCTCTCCCCTAAAAGTACTAAAAGCCAAGAGTTTTCACTGTTTCCAGCTGTAAGAAGAGCCTGACTGAATTTACTTCTGTTTCACTTTTAAAACTTCCTGGCTTTTCATTCACAAATCACAAGTTTGTCTTCTCCCGGAAAAGCTTTGCTTTTGTTTTTGTGACCTATATTTGCAAGGCCCCTAATTAGCAGGCAGTACTGTGTTCTGCTATTCCTCAATGGCTCTGCTGCTTTGGGATCCTAAACTGAACAGAGAACACATTGCCAAAATCTGAATGAAATTATCTACCTATGACTGGCTGCAACCTTTACACGAACCATGTAACACAAAGATGCATTATAATTGCAGACTGTAGAATCATAGAGTTTTTAGCATTGGAAGGGATCATTAAAGGTCATCTAGTTCAACTCCCCTACAATGAAGAGGGACACCTACAGCTAGATCAGGATGCTCAGAGCCTGGTCCATCCTGACCTTGAATGTCTCCAGGGATGGAGCGTCCACCACCTGTCTGGGCAGCCTGTTCCAGTGCTTCACAATGCTTATTGTAAAAAATGTCTTCCTTTTATACCCAACCTAAATCTCCCCTCTTTTAGTTTGAAACCATTTCCCCTTGTCCTATCACAATAGACTCTGAGAAAAAGCCTGTCCTCTTCTTAGATTCCCCCTTTCGGTACTGAAAGGCATCTGTCAGGTCTCCCCTGAGCCTTCTTTTCTCCTCATCTTTCTCTGCTTGTCCCCGTAGGAGAGGTGTTCCATCCCTTGGATCGTTTTTGTGGCCCTCTTCTACATGTTCTCCAACACGTTCGTGTCTCTCCTGTTCTGAGGACTCCACATCTGGACACAGTACTCCAGGTGAGGTCTCCTTGGTGCAGAGCAGAGGGGCAGATTCACCTCCCTCAACCCCCCATATCTCCCCATATATTTCGTTCACATTTCGTTCACATTTCGTTTGTTGGCTATTGAAGTTAATATGAGAATGACTGTGCACAGAGATTGAGTGAGGTAAGTTTTCATTATCCTTAGTATAAAAGTACACATTATATTTGTCAAAACATTCCTTCCTGCACCAGTGTTTACAATTATTTTTTACTTCATTTTTTTTTTCTTCTGAAAATCTTTCCTTAGCCTCTGTAGATAAGCTGCTCATTATTTTTACCTTTGTGTTCAAATGATCTGTCTATCCTATGAGAAAGAGGCACAACATCATACATAAATAGCATTAGACCACACAGGAACTAAGTCTTCTCTGTTCCAGTTGTCATAGCAAATAGCAGTTTGGCAGGGGCCGGAATGCAACATTTGACTTTGCTTCTGTGTTAAAAAAACATGTTACATAGTGTGGTGAATTGATACGAACTGCTCTATTCAAGTACCTCAAACAACCAACTACTCCCATCACAAGGTCTTGCTGTCTTCTGGATGACATTTTTAGACTCCTGCTATGCCTGTCCTGAACAGTGCCACGTCAGTAGTTGATCTACCTAATGTTTTGCTCGACTTAAAAAGCAATGCCATTACCATTACAATGAAGTTTCATTTTCCTGGGATTTGCTGTATGGATGCATGCTCTGTGTTTGCTCTGCTTGAAAGAAGTACTCTCTTTCTTCTAGAAATTTGCTTGTACCTATTAGAAACTAAACTACAATAAAGCTTTTTCCCAAATCTCTAGGAACTGTAGTTCATGGCCAGCATTTCTCAAAAATCAAGCTCAACAAAAATTAGACAATACGCAGCAAAACTCTTGGGAAACACAGGTTGTGACTGACTGGCTGTTTTTACCTTAGGAATTTAGGCTGTGAATACTTGTACCTGGAAATATAGGAAATATATTCCACACTGTATTCTTATCTTTGCTGTAAACCAATTACAACTAGAACCACAGGAGCAGGAGGGGGGTATGGAGACATCTAACAGCTGAGTAAGCTCCCACCTGGAATGAGAGATGTTCAGTATTCTTCTGTTCTAGGTCTAGCTAGTAGTAGGGCAGAAGTATGGTCCTAGAGGTAAGACTAGCTTGTTTTCCAAAATCATTTTCCTCAGGGTTTTTCCACTCTACTCATCATCTACTCATCATCTGCCACAAGACTGTATGCAATGTGGTGCACATCAAGCAGTCATTCTGAAAATATGCAGTCATGCTTGCATTTTCTGGGAAACTGTAGGAGTTGTTGCATATGTGCTTTAAAAACAGCACTTTTTGCAACTACTAAACTCTTTGTACATATACAGAACTATTCTTTGTCTATCTGTTCACTCCTGGCTCTTGCAAAAGCAGTCATTCTAAATCTGTCATACCTAAAGGCTCTGGGTCAGAATAAACAAGGCTGCTGCATACAGCCCTCTCTTAAGGCTGAGTGAAGAGGGCTGCTTGCACCATGGATGCATGTGCATACAGTGACTCATCCAGTCAGAAAGGTTGTGCAGTGGAGACAGGGGAATTGATGCTCATGCTGATGAATATCTATAGTGCCAAGAGAGATTTGGCCTAGATATCAGTCCCAGGAGCAGAAGCAGGAAATGTTTCTCTTTTATTTAGTAGTCAGATCATTTCAGGAAGGGGAAATGAAGTTCCATCTTTATTCAAGTGGATACTTAAGTGCCTTTGATGAAGTGGTAGAATTTTACTAGGAGAAAATTATGTCAGTTCTCCTAAGAGGCAGTTTTCCTACTTAGATGGACAGATTAATATGTGAGAATGTAAGTCTCCCATTCTGTCCAGGTTTCTGACTCTGGGGCTGTTGACTGTAATAGCATGATTAGAAGACTATTGTTTTCTCCTGCCTTACATTCTTCAGTATATTAGATGTTCTCCCCTTCACAAATGAAAAGCATCCCCATCTTGGCTATGGTTGAAATAGCTACTAAGGGCTTTCAGACTATAGATTTTTGTTACCCACTTTCTGGCAGAAACACAGATCATGCTTGTAAATAACAGTGAAGTTAGAGACCTCCAAACTGCAGTGCAGTGCCAGGCAGAAATATGAAACTGAATCTCAGACCAATAGAGTAGTGTTAAATGGCACTGCGGTCATTCCCGTGCACCATTCTGGAAGGAAAAGCTGACTTGACTGGCTCAGACCCAGCAAAGCTAAAGCAAGTAAACTACTTCAGCTTCTTTAAAAGATGCAGTCACCACCAGCTTAGGGCTTTTTGTGCCATATTTGATTTACATATGCTTATTTGCAGTTTTATAGTCACTAAGGACTCTTGGACTTTGCTGATATTCTTCACAAGGCACTCTGCCAGTGCCAGAAAGCTTTTTTAGCAAATGCTGGCTTCTGAAAGAGAGCTTTTCCCCTTGAAGCTTGTTCATTCTGTTGGCTTCTGGGAGCATCTGTGCATTCATAGCTGGGTTGGATTTTATCTATGATGTCCACTGAGCATCTAAGATCTCAATGCAGTCAAAAGAGATCTTGTCAGGAGAGTATAGTGAGGTACACAGCTGACCAGCCATTGGTGCTTGCATCAGGTGAGCTGAATCTGCTCTCCATGTAGGTTATTTAATGTGCCAACCTGCACATTGCCTCCTTTCCCTTCTGCTATTCTCTTCTCAGGAAGCCAAAGTGACAGGTGTCACAGAAACAACCTAGATCTGCAGTTACAATAATTGCACTGCACAGGAATGCCTTGATGTTAGCTACTTACCCTGAAACTGTCCTTTACCCTGAAATCACCTTTCATTCAGCCCACATTAAAGAAAGAATAAGCAATACTTATCTGTGAAATCTGAAACAGCATTTGTAAAGGTTTAGAAAACATGGTGTGTGACAGAAATAAAATGATCCTTACTGATTTCTTTCTTCCTATATGTCCACCAGGTGGGTTGTTTGGATGCTTCAATTACCAGGCCATTTATTAGGGTCTTTTATACATGAACATTAGCTTGTATTTCTCATATTTTTTTTTGAGCCACCTAGAGATTTAAATCAAACCCTCTCTTTCCTTCTCTCCTGAAACATAATCAATCCTTTATCACAGGAGGCAAGTATAAGCCTTCCCCTCCCCCCCCCAACTTTCTATTGACAACCACCACTTCTTTAGAAATCATAATCCCAGTACTCGCTTCCATAAAAGCCAGGGAGGCTGAGGCTCTTTGCTTCCTCCTTCACTTCCCTCCCCGAAGAACATCAAGAAATTCTCATGTGGTTTTTCCAAACCCTGAACCCTATTTTGACAACCACACAAAATCTAATGCATAAATGGAGTTCTTGGCATGAAGTCTACTAGTAACTCTTGACTGAGATTAGCGAGAACAGGAAACAGTTGCTCTAAAGTAATAGCAGACTTGGCATGGCTCAATTCCCACTTTACACTCCATAGAGGCAGAGGCAACTTCTTGGGTTTTCACTGCAGACTTTGATGCTTGGAGGCCTCTAAGTGCCTCTCAGAGGAGATAGCCATGCACCTGTGCCGCCTGACACATCTCAGCAGTGGTATTAGGTTCCCAAGCACACTTAACACATTCTGTTCTTTTGCATTAGAGCAAATTATGTTGGGATAGAGCAACTGTGGTGCAGCAAAAGTGCACACACTGCCTATAATAAATCTAGCATTTCTTTTCTTCCTTTTATTATTATTATTATTATTATTATTATTGTTATTAATGCTGTAATGCACACAATTAATTACTGTGGAGTGAAAAACTTACTTTTAGATGTAAAAAAAAGTTGGTCTCTTCCTGCCGTCAAGACACTAGTAGACATGCATACATACATTTGAATGTAATGTTAACTGCAATAACAAGTGAAGCCAAAATGTTTAAAAGGCTCTCAATCACCAATTTTCAGCTGAGTTGTAACTTGCAGCTTGGTTTCTCTTGTTCCAATAAGATCCTGAGTCAGGATACAGAATTTGTATGCAATTGGACTCAGACACTCCCTTTCCTAAATCAGCTTCTGGAAACAATCAAACTCAGCAAATGCTGCTGTTTCCTTCTGCCCCTTGGTTCAGCTCACAGCATCTCCCTGGCAGCGAATGGAAACTCTCCCTCAGCACTGATTGCATAATCAGAGAAAAAGATTTTGATTTCCCTTTTTTTTTTTTTTTTTTTTTTTAAATAAAAACACTTCCATGCAAGTCAAGTCAATTCTACTTCCCTTCTACTAAGAAAAACCTTATTGATAGCTGTTACTCAAGAGGTTTTCCGTAAGCTCTGTCACACAGAGGCCTTACCAAGAGGCAAGATATTTAATAGTGATATTAGTATTGGGAAGCCTAAAATAGCTACTAAGACATACATGGTATTAAACCTATTGAGAAGCGTTTTCCTTTTTCTTTTATGGAACAGAAAGACTTCTGAGTTATTTCAAAAATCTAAAATGAAAGCCTGCTAGGACTTCATACACATAGCAGTGATGAAGTGCATGGTAAAATTATCCTGATAACAATAGCAAGTGCATTGTTTTTTAAAAAGATACTTTAAAAAGAGCATAATTCCATTTTGGAGTATCAAAAGGAGACTTTAAACACATTATCTTGCAATTTCATTTCACTGTCATATGACTCAAAATACACAGAAATGGATCCCTGACTGAATACTTTATTTTGTTATATGTATGTTTGCTGATTATTTCATCAAGAGTATTCATCAGCCTTTAAAACATAAAGCACTTTCAGATTTCTTATGCTGAAATGTCATGTTCAAAGAATACTGATTATTCCTCACTCCAGGACGAGTGAGAGATGGTTTTGGCAAGAATGATATATCTGCACTGTTGCTAAGTTTTCAGTCATTATGAAACTCGCATTTTGATAAAGATAAACCTTCTGGAGTTGTTTTACTGCATGGAGATCTCTACTTCCTTTCTATTGTTAAATTTTGTTTCTACTGCTGATACTTTTGACATAGTTTTTCTTGAAGATTTATAATGCAAAGTTTTAAGTTCACTGAAGTTTCTGGGAGAAGTAGTAAGAAGGTATTGATTATTGGGGTGCAGCACAAGGGGCAGAAAAGATGATCTGTGCAGTATTGCTAAACCACTGGAGAGCATCTCTGGCATGATCTGAAGTATCTGTGCTGACACAGTGTCTCTCCCTCGAGTGACAGACCTCTTGCCATGTGACCTGAAGCTTGTATGTGGGCTCTGCAGCCTGAGCTTGGCTGAGATGGATTTATGATGATACTTATTTTGGTGGTCTGTGGTATCTTCTCAGCATGATAAGGCAATTGCTGAGGCTCGGAACCTTGGAATACATCTGAAAAAGTTACATCACCTAACAGATCCAAAAAACTAGGCTTTAATATAAAAAGTCTTCCAGTGTTAAAGCTGTAATGAATTATTTTATAACCTATAAAGAAGTTTTTCTGAAATGTGTCAAGCACCTTGTTTTCAAGCAGTCATTTTAGTTCTTTTCTATAAAAGAACCAAAAGTTTTATTACTCAACATTGTGCATAGGTTCAGATGCTTATCTTCAGTGAAACAGTGTTACATCTTCAGGTTAGAAGACCTGATCTGATTGACACCAGCTATGAATATGATCTATAATTTGTTTTGGAGCTGCCTTGAGAAAGTCAGCTGGGTTTTGATCTTATATGCAGCCTTTGTTTCTGTAGTGTTTTGGCGTTGTAAGAGAATGAGTAGGTTTGACCTATCTAACAAAGAAAGCTTTGATTGGAGCCTGGCTAACAGAGTCCAAAATTAATTTTCCCAACAGTGATGCTTTGTTGCCCGAGTCTTTTACATTTTCAGATGGTAGAAGTTAAATATAAACTGGATGGGGTTCTTCTAAAGAACTACATGCCAGCATTTGATTAACTACATTTTCTACTTGGCTTCCTAAGATATCACTCTCTCTAAACATTTGTGCTCAGTCCACTGTCAAATTTCAACCCAGTTTGGTAGCAGGAAAAAACATTTAGAGATAATTGGCTTTCAATAAAGTTAGTTCAAATAGTCATTTGAGTAATGGAAGTGGGTCCTCAAAGTGTTTTGAGTGAACATAAGATCACAGAACACTTCAGACTGGATGGTGCCTCTTGAAGTCAATTGGTCTAAACAACTGCTCAGAGCAGGTCTAACCAGATCAGTTTGTCCTGTCCAGCCTTGAACACATCCAAAGATGGAGATGGCATACCTTCTCTGGATGTTCTGTTCCTGTATTTGACTGTCCTAATAGTCAAAAAAATATCCTTACTTTTAACTAAAATTTCCAATGCTTCAAACCATGTACTTTTCCTCTTGCCCCATTCTCTGAGAAGAGTCTATCTCCAACCCCTTTGTATCATCTGATCATATATTCATGCAAAATTGAGGTGTAAATTCACAATTTTTTCTCATAGAAAATTTTGTGTTATTCTGCTTCTCTGGAGATACTCCAGACCTTCCTGGACGCCTACCTGTGTGTAGGGAGCCTGCTTTGCAGGGGGATTGGACTCGGTGATCTCTAGAGGTCCCTTCCAACCCCTGCAATTCTGTAATTCTTTGATACTGAGTAGGAATGGTTGAGTAATGTAATGATTTGCAACTCCTGTCTTTGTTTGAAATAGGTTTGTTGTCAGTATTAAAAGCTTTTTAGTAGAAAAGCCAATACATTCTGTTCATGTATCCAGAAATTTGTACACAGCTTAACATAAATGTAAAAAGACTAAATATGGAATAGGTAGAATACAGAATATTTGATACTTATCTTTTTCTAAGAATTAATCTTTCTAAGTAAATATTTTAAGACTATAAGCAGAAAAATAACCAAATGTGTGATAGTTTTTACCTATTAATTGTTGTCAGTTTAGAACAATTTCACTATTTTCACTGGTTTTCGAAAGTATGTATTAAACATACTTATAGATTATCATTTATCCTTTTGAACAGAATGAGAAACTCTAAATTGTGTGGTCACTAAGCCTGAATAGATGAATAACAATGAAGAAAGGAAGTGGATAGTAGACTTGGGCAGCTGTGGTAAATAATCTGAGAACACCTTAGACTTCTGTTTACTAGAATAAATCCTAAGATTCTTCATTCCTGACTGACTTCTGACTGTAATCTGTTCTTATATAAGAATTTGGACTGGGTATTTTGAACTTACATGTAACAGAATGTTTAAAAATGGACTAATAAACAATTTCTCTTACTAAATAGAATTGATTTTCTTGTGGAAGCTGTCCTATCAATAATGTAACACATTTTACAAGAGATAAGAAAAGATGGAGCAGGAAAGGGAAGCAGTTTATCACTCACAGTAAAAGCATAATTAGCACAAACAGCAGCATTTCATATTCTTGTATTAATAATATATTACAATATGATTTTATTATTTTTGAAATACAACTGAATAAATATGAGTCAAGTAATCTCCCCGATATACAGTCTTCAAGCAAGAGCAAGGAGAGACAAAGGCAGCTTACCAGTAGTTCATGAGAAACTTCTCTATTAATTTTGTGTTTCTATTTTAGTGATGTTTGCAACAGGAACAAGCAAATGTCTGGGTATTTTCCATAATGTGCTTGAGAACTGGAAACCCATTTGTGTGATACTGAGATATGATATTGGGATACTTAAATAATTGCCTTTTCAAAATAATAACTACCATATTTGTTACAGGTGATATTTTCCTTTCACTGTAAATACTTATTTAGTACTGGCATTCTAGTCATTTGTCTGTGATTTTTCCTGAAATTTTGCATGAAGCTGAATTTAGACTCTCATACAACAAGCTGACATAGTAACAATTCAGCAGCCTATGTGAATTTTGCTTTGTTCTTGTCAGTATAGTAGTTAATATTGTCAGTATTGCAAGTATGCTCAATTCCATAAGTATGATACAAGAAGCTACAAGGATACTTACAAGTTGGTGAACAATTTAGACGATGTTACTATATGCTCTCATGTTTAGATGTTCCTCTGTGTTTTAGAAAATAAGGCTTCACAACAGTTATATTTATCTGCTTTTGATTAACCAATAAAAGACATCGAATGTACAGCTAGTGTTTTACTTCAGACCTTATCCTTGATAACTCTTAGTTAGCCTGCTAAATCTGCTTCTGCATTGACTTGACTTCCAGTCAGCAACCCTACTAAACATAATGCAAATCAATATTCTCTGAGCTCTCTTTATCATGTTGCTAAGATTGTCTGTGAGAATAAGCTCATAAAACATGTCATAATAAAAGGCCTGGAACCTGAAGTCTTCCTACCCTCAGTATTCATTAAACCTCTTTGCTTCTCTTCATTGCAAAAAGCATAATCACTAAGAGCTCTGCAGGAGCCTTTTCAACCCCTATACTGACTTTTAACGTAGGAATGGGAAAAGAGTACAGAGACAAACCTGAAAAATCCTGTTCAGTTTTCCACCAAAAGTTAATGCTGCATTTGAGTAGGAAGTGGAGTTTAATTTATATTTTACATAGACAAGGGGTATTAACTAATGCTTGGCCAGATCCTGCTCCTGTTGACATAAAAGGCAATTTATCAAAGTCATCACCACATGCTATTTAAAGGCCAGATGAGCAAGGAGCTGGAGATCTCTGAGACTATACAGAGGAGAAGCAAATAAAGAACCTGGTTAACATTGTACATTCTGTATAAAGACTAGTTTTGATTATAATTTCTCTCTTTAAATCATTTCAAAACTGGGACTTGAGGGGATATAGCAGCAAGCTGAAGACACATCTCCCAAGGCTTGGATTTAGTAGCTATAGAAAATTCTAGAAGAGTTCTCTTCCGTGGAAAACTTTTCCTACTGTTAATTTTGGAGGTGATATAGATTTTCTCTGCTATAAACCAGTGTGCAAGGTCTAGTCTGGATAATTGTGATGTTATCATGCACATCAATTGGAAACAAGGAGCCTAAAAGGTGGGTTACTAGATCTTGTGTCTCATTAACTCAAGTTTTAGTATTTTTGACCTGCACATAGTAAATCTGATAAGTTTATAGAAAGAAATCATGACGGTTATTCAAACTCCTTTAGCTGTTCTTATAAGAAAAGCTTTCTACACTTATGATAATCATAAAATCCTAAAATGTTTTGGGTTGGAAGGGACCTTTAATATCATCTAGGTCCAACCCCCCTGCTATAGGCAGGGACACCTCCCTCTAGACCAGGTTGCTCAAAGCCCCATTCAGCCTGGCCTTGAATGCTTCCAGGGAGAAGATATTCACAGCTTCACTGGGCAACCTGTTCCAGTGTCTTACCACCTTCACAATAAAGAATTTCTTCCTAATATCTAGTCTAAATCTACTCTCTTTCAGTTTAAAACCATTACCCCTTGTCTTGTCGCTACATGCCCTTATAAAAAGTCCCTCCCCAGCTTTCCTGTAGGCCCTCTTCAAGTACTGGAAGGCCACTATAACGTCTCCTTGGAGCCTTCCCTTCTCCAGGCTGAAAAGCCCCACCACTCTCAGCCCGCCCTTGCAGGAGATGTGCTCCAGCCCTCTGATCATCTTTGCAGCTCTCCTGTGGACCTGCTCCAACAACTCCATGTCCAGAACTGGAGACAGTACTCCAGGTGGGGTCTCACAAGAGCAGAGTAGAGGGGCAGAATCACCTCCTTCGACCTGCTGGTCACACTTCTCTTGATGCAACCCAGGATATGATGGGCCTTCTGGGCTGCAAGCACACTGCTGGCTCATGTCAAATCTTCCACCAACCAGCATTCCCAAATCCTTCTTCTCAGGGCTACAGTTTACAATTATCATCACAAAAGAGTTTACAGAGGTGTGAACTTACATCAACTCTTTATGTTAAGATCCATTTTCAATAATCAAATCATCTCTTGAAAACAATTTCATGTTTAATAAAAAACGAATTTTGATTTCAGATAGTTTAAAAGATGGAAGTAAAAGAAAAATACTATAAATTATTTATGAGAGCAGAAACTGTCTCATTTCAGTCTTCCATTTATTTTGCTGCATTTTTCTATGTTTGCTTTTCTCTGTAGGATTGAATGTATCTATGATTTAAAATTGTTCTTTTTCTTCCTTTTACATTTTTATTCTTTAAATTTTTATTCTTCAGATTTTTTTTTTTTACCACAATTTCTAAAAATAACAGAATTATCAGTATGTTTTGATGTCTTTCTATCTTTATAAACATTTTAAAATTCTTGACTAATTTTACTAACATGCATTATATTCATTTGTCTGAAAACTCAGGGAATATACTCTGCAATGCTGAAAAAGAAGTTATTAAAAAGTTGTTAAAAGCATTTTAAATTAGTCAATATCTTATGGATGTTGACATTCCAATAACTCTAAACTTCATACATTGATGCTGTTGAAAGAGACTGTGAGTCAAAATGATATTTTTCTCTCAAAGAAGTTGGAACATTTTTTAGGATCTGAATATTTATTAAGCAAAAAGAATTTGTATTGCCCTGTGTAATGAAGTACACAGTTCATTTGAATTAGGATTACAAGGATGCCTATGGTTATCAGCAAACAAAGGAGTATATCAGCATGCTTGATACAAAAATGACAAACAACTGTCTTTCTGGAGAATAAAATAAAGGAGAAAATCTAGGGTACTTGGGAAGAAGATGTCCATTTCATGGCGCCTGTGCTCCCCATACTCTCTTCTCATATCAAACAGAGCTGCAGGGTTGTTAGAAATGAAATTGATGCACTGATTTAATCTAAGTGTGATGCAATCTATGCAGGACATCTTCACCCTCTTGAAGCCATGTGGAGCTCTGACCTTGGCTGTGGCAGGTCACTATTCAGCGTCAGCCTGGCATAGTGCCTTCTCCTTGCTGCTTCTGTCACACTGAAATGACGAGTAACATAGCAAGGAAAGAAAGGAGAGTGAAAAGACTTTTATTTGAAGCATTTTATTTCCAAATATTTCAGGGAATACATGAGAGAATGGTGAGATATCATGCTTCCTTTAAGAGAAAAGGCCTGAAGAAAAGCTGAAAGCTACTGAATGTGGCCTCTGGAACACCTTTGGAGTTGCCTGTGCACTTTCAAGAGCAAAATAGAGAAGCACTTCAAAGAAAAGAGCTCTGACTGTTCTTGCTCACTGATGAAGACAGTCTTCTGCTTCAGATTTTAAAAATATTGTCATACTTGGCACTGTTCAATAACTCTAATTCAACCAGTAGATTCCTGTCACCTCTGCCCTTTCCTAATGATTGTGACAAAATGCTGTCTGCAATCAGCAAGATTCAATCGTTGTGGGAATAATTTGAATAAATAATCAAGTCTGCAGCTCATCCATCACCTTGACTGATTTCTCTATTCCCTGTTCACCTCTTTGTGACATTTGGCAGGTCACTTGATAAAAAATATGCAAACAGTGAACTGAAATAGCCCAAGTCTGCTGCAATATGCTGACTGAATCTGTCATCTGAAAGTAGATATGTATCCTTGCATGGCAAAAACATGTATTTTTTGTAGGCTTTTGTTTCTGACCATATTTACATTTTTAGAGTGATATTTGTCCCTTTTGTATTCACTGAACTTGTGCAGAGCTTGTACAGGTAACTTGCCTCACATGTACTTGATGAATGTCCTGTTAAATCTCTCTTGGTTAAGTAGTTTCTAAAAAGATAAGAAGAAAGGATAAGTAAGGAAGAAGAAAGGCAGTGATAGTGAACTCAGAAAGACTGAAGAAAGCAAATAAAGGAATATGAGATGATGACTGAAACTGATGAAAAATGTCCATACAGAGTTAATCTGCTGTTTTAATTACATGAGCATAATCATATTTAATAGGGACAAATAAATCTAACATTATTTTACATTAAGGGTGCCTCCAAGTGAGATCACCTGGGTATTTCTGGGCTATTCAGGCAGTTTGTACCACCCTGCTATCTGCTTGCTCTCTGACAGACTTCTTGTCCTGCCTGTATGCTGTGCAGTGGCCAACACACACCAATTCCCCTGCAGCCACTGCTACAGGGCTCAGCCTGATGTGCAGGCACAAAGCTAAGCTGGACAAGGTCAAGAATGGTGAGTTGCAAATGGTGATGCTAAGATACAGTCATTTCTGCCAGCAGTGCTACGGTAAGGGGTTCATCTAGCAGAAAGGCGGAATAAGAGCTGAGAATAGCAACCTCAAAAACAGCTAGAGCTCACCTGGAGGCTCTTGAAGATCTGTTTCTTGATATGGGCAAGGTGTCTTAAATTTCACCCTAAGAGAACTACACGTAGATACTCTTTATATTTTCTTATATCATTCTGCTGTTTCTGTGGTTGAGTCAGGATACATTTGTATTTCATAAAGCTCAACATCAGTTTGCTTCAGA
This sequence comes from Alectoris magna, assembly GCA_030625065.1. NCBI lineage: Eukaryota > Metazoa > Chordata > Aves > Galliformes > Phasianidae > Alectoris > Alectoris magna. Next base: position 179,346,876 of record CM060560.1, on the reverse strand, counting down.
ATATGGGTCATCTGCTATCTTCTGTAGGAAAACCTATATAACTAGGGCCACGCTGACCCTACTGTATATAGAAAGGTTTTTCCACCTGCGCAAGTGCTAGATTGTATCAGTGATAGCATGTGAAGTACCAGGATGACAAACAATTAAAAATTACTGTACTACCTATCTCCAGAAATCATCTCGATTCCAGAACTGAAGATCTGAAGTATGAAATCAGACTGTTTTAGAGGACCTAAAGACACTGACTTACTTACATTTCTGGATGGAACTCAAAATGACTTTTTCTCTCATAGGAATGCTGACCTTGTTTTCCGACTCTCTGAGTGAGACCATCCAGCTGATTCCTTATTCAGTGAGTGGTCCACCCATCAAATACAATAATAATAAATTATTGGACAATATTGGATAATTTATTGGATAACATATTTGTACAAATCTTCACTATATAAAAAAAAAGATATAAACATATAAAACAGGAAAACTATTCAATAATTTTACACAAATAAAACTCAATAATAGTATGTTTTAATGTTAAGATTTCTTTCATCTTCAAAGTTTCCTTCTCCAGGTATTTAATGAATTATTAAAAAAGAAAAAAAGGAAAAAACTTCTGGGAAGTTGTGTTCATAAAAGCAAACTAATAAACTAGTAAAGTATGATATACATCATGAAACAAGTGATACTCGTCAGCAGAAATCTTCATAAAAATGACATACACTTTTGTTTGACAAACACTTTATTGAATGTCTCACAGCTATTAAATAATTCCCAGTTTAATTTTCGTTGTGTTTTAAACAGTCAATAGTAAAGATTGTATTCCCTAGATCTCTTATATTTTCATCTATACTCACAAAGAAAACTTATTTTTTTACTGTTGTTTTCTTCTTTCATTTTATATGCAGAAACTAGTAACTTTTTACCCCGAGGCTGTTCTTAGGATGCATAGAGACAAACTTTAAAGTAATCATATAGATAGCCTGTATATCTCACCCTCTCAAAGGCAAAGTAACTGAAATAACAGAATGAATGTCAAGGGGTACAAATGAGGAATCCAATTCCACACCTTTGCTTGACATGCACTTCCATTGCAGACATCATTTTCTCAGACTGCCCCTCTGCTGCCTTCTGGTCAGTGTGTCGGGGCTGTTTTAAAACCTCAAGAGAGCCCATATGGGAACCTGCATGCCACTCTGCTCATGCCACTCTGCTTCTTTTCTGGACGCTGATCAGACAGAGACAAAAAATAGAAACATAGCAGCTTACTACAAAGTCATCCCAGACATCCCAGACATTTACAAAACTATCTGAGGGTCTTTCAGGTCAAAGTAGTCCTTTGTAGGCTTAACTGACTAAGGCTTTCTGGATTACAGTGTTGAACAGATACATCCTTTTGCTCTGGCCATCATTTTCAACATATTGAAGCAGCTGAAATAGACTAAATAGAAATAAAATGAGTTTGCAGAGATAAAATGCCGGGTCCACAGTTTGAAATTCGTGGAAATGCTTCAATTGATTTCAAGAGAGATAAAATTATAGTAGTAAAATGCCTTGGAAGTGACCTTTGTCTACAATGAATTACAAACAGCAGTAAAATGCACGTGGCAAGAAGCTGACTCTTTTCTATTTATTCTTATTATGCCTCTGCAGCACCTGACCACCTTTCTCTAATGTGACATGATGTAACATCTATCAAATTGTAGTTCCACAGTTACTAGACTTACTTTTTACGACGTCACTTCCGAGTATAAGTACAGAATGAAATAAGTCAGGAACATGACAGCCTTTCAGTTAGATTAGAAAAGAATCTATGAAAAGAATATGTAATATGTCGTTTATACTAAAGAATGGAGAGCACTTGATCCAAGACAAAGTTAACTTGTCAGAAATTCAGGAGAATTATAGCACCAAACCAGCCCTGTAGTGTAGCCACAGTGATCTTAAACTAGTACCAAATACTTTTACACTGGTTTTATTGTACTGTGGGCACTGAGACTCTTTTTATTCCTTTGAAAGAAATTAATGTAGGAATTAAAGATTTTATTTTGTAAAAGGAGCAAAAAATGCAATGACAAGAAGTACTGCAAGAAAGTCAGTAAAATATTTTATAGTTCATTCATCTGAAGTCTCTCAGCATCATCTTGTAGCTCTGTCATCCTTCATAGCAATGCATTTTAAAGATCAGTCAGGTGCTCCTGGCTTGATACCAGTAACTTTAAATGTTTGCTTTCTTAGATAATGATGCAGTGTTGAGAGAAGACAAACTGAAAAATAACATTACAGCTGCCCTAGAAAACAGACGATAGTACATACTAAGTGTTCATATACAATTTCAGCTAGATAATTAATACTCAGTTTCTGATGATGGAGTGCTTTCATTAGTTTGTAGCTCTTGGTTTTGTTACAAAATACCATAAGACTTTTCTGACAGAGAGCAAAACAGAGTCAAAGATACTTAAATGGCTTGTTTAGTCCAATGCAGTGAGTCAACATTAGCGCCAAGAAGGAAAATAAGATCTTCCAAGTTTCTGTGGTAGTGCATAGCCCGCTAGAAAATATTGGTTCTCTTCTCAAAATTGTATAACATATTACAATGCCTCTCTTGGTCTCTGATACCACTTCCAACACACCAAACCTGAGTATATATATATATATATCAAATATCCTTCACTTATGTTTTCAGGATATTTATATAATTAAGTACAGAAATGAATTTTTTTCCACACAACTGGCAAACCAGATAATCAATAATCTCTCCAACCTGGTAATCAATGATGTTAAAGTAATGTATATCTTACCAGTTTTCTATGGGCAGATTGTAGCTGAGTATGAACATTTTGGGCAGGCTTCTGTGAATGGGAAAACCAAAAGGAATGCCACTTGTAGCAAACAATGGTAGAACACTTCTTTGTTATTGTCTTTCTTGTGCTTGCTAATGTCAGTTTAGCTTTTTTTCTTAGCAAACAGCCATTCTGGCACTTTGCTCGAATTCTGGGTACAAAATGAAAAATATTCTGTTTGCTTCATGATGACTGTTCTTGTGGTTAGCTCCATAAGAAGGAGAGAGACTGAAGAGGAACTGCAAAGAATACCTGAAAAAAAGAGAGAGAGAGAGAGTCACATGCTGAAAATTACTTAAATAATATGTTTTTCTCCTCTTAGCAATGTAAGTCTCCATTCTTAACACCATTTGGAAGCCAGTACACTAGACAGAAGGCAAGAGGATCAACACTGAAGTGAATACATCATTTTAATGATCAAATTATAGTCTTACCAGTATAGCACAAGAATTCATGTGACTTCCAACCAGTTGTTTTCACTCTTTATTTTTAATCCAGATTACTTCAGAGCTCATATTTACAAATCCAACTCTTCAAACAGTTGGAGTACATTAAAGGGATCAAAAAACTCTGTGATGAAAGTAGTAGCCATGGATAAGGACAGACAGAAGCATTTGAATCCAGCTATGCTGCAGAAGCAAAAAGAATCTTGCAAACCATACCCTGAGAGAAATACTTTTTATAAGCTTTTCCTCTCGTTTCTTGTTTTATTAGTTATTATTATTATTATTATTAGTAGTAGTAGTAGTATATAATATTATATATAATATATATTTATTATTATTATTAATAATAATAATAATAAACCCTGCTAGTTTCAGAACAGATAATCAGTATTTTCTGAAATAAAGTCATACTACAGAAGCCACTGTGAGTCTCTCTGAAGAAAAGTCACAGAACTCCTCACCTATTAAGACATGCTTTTTACTATGCCCACCTTGGGGCTTATCTATAGGAAATGATAAAAGTAGATCACAAGAAATATTTATTTTCAGCAAAATCCTGTGAAATTTCTACTTGTCAAAACTGGTGCTCATAGGATTGCCAGCACTGGGAAATTATTTTGTCTCTGTCCAGAAAACAAATGGTTGCAGATGGAAAGTTCTATAATGTTGGAGACTGGGATAAGTTTTTTTAACCAGTAATAAAATTCATCATGATAAAGTTGTCTTCGGACAGCATTTTTAATGAAGCTTTGCATATGAAATTAATGCTAGTGTATAAGGTATAGGCATGATGAACACAGCAGCTATGCAAAGAAGTAATACACTTCAGAATTAAGTTTTACCCTAGTATTTAAACTAATGACTGGACAGTGAACTCACATACACAAAGGCACTTCAGTCAAAAATTATCAGTGGGGTTATGCTGGCTAAGGTATATATAAACAGAAAACCTTAACTTCTGCCAACAGAACATTCCCATGTTATTATTCCCATATTATATTCCCACATTTATTCTTTCCGAATAAAGATATCAAGAAGATTGAAAATGAAAACAGTGCTAAACAAATGACACATTATATTTTATACAACATTCAAATTATATTTTACACCAAATGCTATTAAACTCAGAAAGATTCATAATTTTACATGAAAGAAAAACATTTTTTTTCAAAATATGTCTTCATGTTGTCCACTGGTGCACCATTGTCATTAAAAAAGAAAAAAAAAAATTATGAAAAAATACTGTGTATTATGTAACCAATGGTACTCTATGAAAAATATTTTAATTGTAATTTATCAACATACAGCAACAAAGGGCTAAAATCTTAAAATGACTATATATACGCCTATCTAGATATATGTAATATATTTATATTTATATTTATATTTATCCAGATAAATATTTACTGCAATTTTTGGCCTCAGATTCTCTATCAATGTCAGTACAAACTGCCCATATTTGTGCTGGAAAATATCTTCCTAAAATCTTCTCTTTCCATTTTGTTCTTTATAGAAATTGGTAACTTAAAGTAGTCTGTGTGCATCTCTCATCAGGAGGAGCTGTGTTCAGTTTCCCACTGATTTATTTTGGCCTTCAACCCCAATTCAGATATACTCTCCTCGTGAAGAGATAGATGTGAAAAAGACTTTCAGCGTTTATCTAGTCCAAGGTGGGATGCACAAAATTTACATCACTTCTGACATTCATAGAAAACAAGTGTGATTCCATATCCTCTTTGTACAGGCCACTTAAATACTTGCTTTGCATGTGAGAAGTGTCTTCCCAAGGACTACATTAGATCTGTACTATGACAAACAGTCTAAAATGTATCTATATTGGATAAGGAGAACAAATTATTTCCTCTTGGTTTTCAACAGTCTTTCATACTTTATGATTATTATTGTATCTCAATCCAGTCTTTTCTTTATTCTGAGCAACTCTGTTTTCTTCAGTATTTCCTGGCAGATTGTACCTTGCAGTAGTCCTTGCTGCTCACCTCTGAACTACCAATCCATTGCCAGTGTCTCAGACCAGATATATTAGTCCAACTATTCTTAGCCAACAATGGGTAGGATGGAGAAATTATACATGCTTTGCAGTCTGTGCTCATGTTTGTAGATCTTTGGATAAAATTTGTCTTTTTTTTTTTTACGATAGCTGAATTTTATTCAGCTTATGATCCAACAACCTAGATCTTTCCTTAAAAATCCTACTATACCAGGTGTTGTGCATATGTTTCGTTTGTCAGTTTGTTCAGTTTATCTTTCCAGCTAAGTTCAAAGCCTTGCATTATTGCATATTAAATTAAAATAGTTGAATGTAACAAACATTTCTGAGTGCAGGAGAGTCCTCCTGCACTCAGGAGATTCAGTAAATGAGATTCAGTAAATGCATTCTTCCAAATAGACATCAGATTAATGACAAACGCAGTGGTGAAAATTTTTAGCTATTTTTAGCTATTAGCAGTTTCCCCTAGACCTGATTTCCTTAGGTAATTAATGAGAATGCCACATAAGAGAGAAACAAGAACTGTATTAGAGTCAACCTACATCACAACTGCTTTACTTCTGTCCACAAGATCTGTAACCTTATCATAGAATAAATTTAGATTGATTTGATGCAGTATGTTCTTGACAAATCTCTGTTGGCTGTTGTTCATCACACTTGTTATCTTCAAGGTGCTTACAGATAGTTTGATTATTTGTCAAAGCATATTTCCAGGAACTTAAGTTCAACCAGTTCATCCATAATTCTCTTTCTACATTTCTTTTGTTATCTCTCTTCCCGTTTGTTTTTTTTCTCTGCCTCTTTCCTCCTGGTAATTAAACTAGGCGTTCTGATTATCTTTTCTAACATACTGAAAACTCATTCCTTTCCCCAGATTGACAAAGAGAACACATATCAACAGGTGGGTTATGAAGCAGAGAGGTGTATAACACTGTTCCAGTCATGCTCCATTTAGTTAATTGTTAGGAGTCCAAAGTATCATTAAACTGGCGCTGTGCAATGACCATCTTACTGCAGCTGAAGACTTAACACAATGAAAAAACACAAGGCAATTCTGCCTTGTGGTTACATCTATGACTAGAGTTTCCTCCATGTAGTGGTGAATCAACTTCCCACTGGATTTTCCACATGCTAATAATGTATTTACAGATGTTTTCCCTTTCCTCTTTGTGCTCTTTTCTGGTTGTACTGTATTTAAGGGCTTAGCTTGTCTAATTTTGTCCATGCATACTTAGGCTATTCTTTTATTCTTGTCCTGATGATATACTGACCTAGTTTCCACTTTCTTCATGCTTCCTTTTTGTGTTTGAGATTAGTAAAGAGCAGAAGATTTAGCCAAGCTGATCTCTTGCATAAGAATAGTTTGTGATTGTGATCTTAATAGTATTTCTGTGAGAAACTGCCAAATTTCCTTTTTTTTCTTTAGCCTTGTTTCTCAGGAGAACTAACCTCATAATTCTCTGAGGGCAGAGCTTTTCTCAGAAGCTTTTAAGTCCATTTATTCTTCAATACTTGTATTTAAAACAATCTGTCCTGCTTCATATGAGACAGCAGGACATAATGTCTAAATAAAAACATTCTGGATCAAGTCTATGAATAAAAGTCAGCTGTTGTCTGTGAAATAAATCTTCAGTATCCATTTCTTCATTAAATCTTTGACTTTAAAATGTTGGAGCATGTCTCAGAAGTAAAACAAGAAATTTGGAATTACAAATTTCTCAATTTCATAATAAGAATGAACAAATTCTATCTCTCCCTTTCAACAAGTCTGAAGAAGTCAGTTTTATAAGGCAGAATGTGAAAAGTTGACTTGTTGCAGAAAATGACTCAATGCAGCTCTGCTATTTATGTTATATAATACTTATGTCATACATTAAGAAATCTCTCTATGCTTTATTCTCCCAAAGATGAGCAGATTACTTTTGTGCTTTTGTATACACAGCAACACAAGCCTTGTACCTTTGTAACATCTGTAATGTTCTAAAGATTAGTTTTTAGCATTAAAAGCCATTATGATTCACATAAGCTTCTTTGATGTAGGGCGTAGCTGCAAATATCCATATACGGAGTCATAGCTAGTAGAGGTAGAACGACCACTCAGAAGTTATTGTCATGGACAACACATGTACATTTTGTAACTTTCTTTTGATCCTTGAAGTCAGTTTTACTCTCTAGGGAAGTTAGTCCCATTTCTCAATGACAAATTGAAAGAACAACAATCTTCTGAAGGTATTAAATAGATAATTTCTGTATTTTTAATAACACTGTTTACTCCCTTGCATTTCAAGTCCCAATCCAAGAGTTTCCAATTTAAGTTAATAGACTAAAGGATTGCTTATAGCAATGCAGGACATTTCTTTTTTTCATATGGAACACTGCCTGGAACCCATCCAACTTACAATGAGAAGATGATAAAACAGAAGAAAAAAAACCCCACACATAAAAACGAAAAGACGAACCCATCAACAGCTTCAGTACAGTCAAAACCCATGGTGTCACTCACATAGTTTTGTATAGCCTTTCCACATACAAGCCAGGATCTTATTTATTTACCCATCATCTTTAGCACTTCTTATTATACTAAATCACAAATAATTATCATATTAAAATAAAATTTTGGAAAATCACAAACAATTTTCTACATTTGAGAATAGTTTTTTGAGCTAAACAGGAGAAAGCATATCTGGCACTATGATGAGTCAGAGAACAGATGAATCTGGTTATCTTTGGTTTCAATTAAGTCTGTATATAGAATATTTGTAGGTGTGAACATTTATGGTGCTCTTGTAATTTTTTTAGTGTGATTGAACCTTGAGCGTTTAAAAAGATAATAGTGTAGAGCATTAAATATTTGACAAAACTACTATGGATGAACCCAAAGATGAATTAAACATGTCTCTTGCAATGATACTTTATTATATTATAGTAGAAATCACTTTAAATATGCACTTCTATAAGTTGCATGTATGTCAATAATCACCAGGTATCTACTTTTTGTGAGATCTTTAAATTATCTTGACCTGTAAGATAAACTATTGACCATGACAAAACCAAGGTCAATATTTTCCTCAAGGGACATTAAATCTTTGCTTACTGAAGTACAGTCAATTAGATATAAAAACTACCTTAATGTAATGTTAATATGGGGCCTGGAAAATAAAGCTATTTCATGGGGAGGGTTTTTTTCCCATTCAATTGTCCTGGTTGTTTTGCAGATCAAGACCAACTTACTGTAATGAAAAGAAAAAATAAAATTCTGTTAATGTGGCACTAATGGACTTGCACAATTGAATCTTAAATGATTATTTACAGAATGTTAATCTTATCCTTACAATAGAGGAGTAACCACTGTCCTGCCATTTATGAAATTTGATTGAAGATCTGTCTTTGTATGTGCAATGGAGATTTGGTTTAGCCATTTAGCTCTGCTCCCTGACTGAAGCTCCACTTAGTTAGGCTCTGAAGTTTGGAAATAGGTGATGGTTTATCTTCAGCTCATTATGTTAAGGGCCTTTTTTGGGGAGTCCAGTCTAGCTGATTTAAGTTTCCTTTGGTAAAAATCCACAAAGTGTTTGGAAAATGATAACAACACATTTGGAAAGGCTGTAAAAGAACAATAGAAAATATTACAAAGGACATTGACGTGTAGAGATGATAGTCTAGAACAACTAACAGGAGCCCCTGATTGTAGGAGATCCAATGAATGCAATTCAAAGTATTAATCACCCCTTATACACATGCTGGGAGCTGTTTCCTCTGCCTTGGTACCCAGAGTCAACAGCCTACAAAGCCAAGCATATGTCTTGGCCTCACAGCCTTCTTTCCTAGGAGATTTCTCTGTTTTCATCTGAAGATTCAGAAAAAGTTTAGCACTGGTCTTGATATAGTTTAAGTTCCCACAATATTTGTAATTGTTCAAAGTAATTTATTTTTCAGTTTACAAGCTAAAAATACCAAGTGTCTTCCAAACTGCTTCAGTAGTTCTCTACAGTTAAGTAAAAACCTGAACATACAAATAATTAATACATTTGTTTGTGGCAATATATGTGTGATCCACTAGACACTGCAAAGGTCCTTTTTCAAATGTACAGACACTTACTGTACATAAATCCCCAAGCATACATACCTAAATTAAGTACTTAATTATTTAGAATGGTATTGAATGGTACTTAAATTCAGCTCTTCAAAACTTTTGCACATAATTTGGTTGTCTAGATTTTCTCTTGAATAATGTAGGCAGAAAATATCTCTGGATGATGCCAGAGATGATCCCATCCTATGCTAAGTGCCTAAAATAACTGAAATGAATTGTTTTTTGAAACAGTTATCTTTATTGACTACAGGTGGGCCATAAGCAGCAGCAAACACTATGAAATCTCATGTTATCTACAGTGAGAAAACTGGCTTAGGAAGTCCCCATCCATGACTCGTCATTCCAACCATGCACTTATTTACATGTGAAATTATCTAAGCTACACAGAAAAGAACCGCTCTGGGTCAAAATGACCATTATTGAGGAAAAGGAAGGTATTTCTAACCCTATTCTGCAGAGATATTACAGTTCCAATAACACCTATATTAGCAACACAGAGACAGAGCGAAAGAGCAGAATCATCTTAAATGAGACCCATAGCAGGTGATAAACCAGATTAATTATCTGTTTAAACAGGACTACTCTTATAGCTGGGTAAAATGAGATTAAATATGTATTGCTGAGTATGTATTGCTTATACATAAATAACTTTCTAAAAATTAGTTCCTGTTCAAAACTAAAAATTGTGATGTTAGTAACATTTAAAAACTTGCTAATAAATGTCTATTTTTGTTTTTTTACACCTCTTATTTTTATATTTTTTTCACATGGGTACATGCAGGAACTGCACAATTACAGCAAGATAAAAACTAATGTAATCATCAGGGCCAAAAAAATGAATAGAGGAAGCTTTCCAGTTAAAACAGTCTTTGGGAGAAGTGGATGGGGTTCAAAGTGCAATGATTTTTATTGGATTACCAAATAAATTATAATACAAAAGCTCTTTAGAACTGACAACTGAAACAGGAACTGCAGAAGTCTGTAAAGTTATAATTGGTTTGTCTAATTAAATCAGATAGTAAAATATTGAGTATCACAACCTCTTCTAAAGACTGGCTATTAAACAGGCATTTTTCATGGGATTCATCTGATGCAATGAGATTCATCTCACCAAGTTTTAAATATCTGCTTAGTAGCAATCTACATCTGAGGTAGTCACTCTGATGTCTCTTTATTTCAGTGATTTAAAAAAAAGCCAATTTTGAGTACAATTCATTTGATTTATTTTGGTTGCCTACTTTGACATGAGATGAATAGCATCCACGAATAACATATTTTTAATCCACAGATTATAAAAAAAAAGCATATGAAAAAGGGTCAGACATTTATGTTGACATTGTAGAGCTCTGAGTTTGGTCAAGTTCATTTACATAGCCCACGGAACATAACTTTCATAAACCTTATTTATTTCGGTTACTGAAATCACTCACTGGGTGAACAGTGGTTTGTTTTAAGGTAAATTTGTGGGAGAATCATGGCAAAAAAACAAACACAGCCATGAAGTCAGAAATGCTAAGGAATTAGTTGGCACAGGGATGTCATACAGGTAGGGCTGAAGGTGGGCAGCTTTCTGAGTGCTGGGAGCAGCACTCTGTCACACCTTTTACAGCAAGAGGATGAGCTGCAAGAAGCAATTAAAAGTCTGTATAGTATTAAAGGGGATGAGAGAGAGACAGATAGGTTGTTTAATCACTGAATCAGAAAATTGCAGGGGGTTGGAAGGGATCTCAAGCGATCATTGAGTCCAACCCTCCTGCTGAAGCAGGTACCCGACAATAGATCACACATGTAGGCACTCAGACAGGTCTTGGATGTCTCCATAAAAGGAGACTCCACAAGACCTCTAGGTAAACTGTTCCAGTGCTCCATCACTCTTACCATAAAGAAGTTCTTCTGCATGTTTGTATGGAACTTCCCGTTTTCAGAATTTAGGCCATTACTCCTTGTCCTATCACGACATGCTATTGAGAAGAGCCTGGCCTCATCCATTTGCCTCCCACCTCCCTTTAGATATTTATAAATGTTGACCAGGTCCCCTCCCAGTCTTCTTTTCCCCAGACTGAACAGACCCAGATCACTCAGCCTTTCCTCATAAGGGAGATGCCTTAGGCCCTTTATCATCTTTGTGGTCCTTTGCAGGACTCCTTGTAGGAGATCCCTGTCTTTTTTGAACTGGGGAGCCCAGAACTGGGTGCAGTGCTCCAGATGTGGCCTCACCAGTGCAGAGCAGAGGGGGAATATCACCTCCCTCAACCTGCTGGCCATGCTCTTTTTAATGCACCCCAGGATACCATTGGCCTTCTTGGCCACAAAGGCACACTGCTGGCTCACAGCCAACATGCTGTCCACCAGAACACCCAGGTTCTTCTCATCAGAGTTGTTCTTCAGCAGGTCATCCCCTAGCCTGTACTGATGCATGTGGTTATTCCTCCTCAGGTGCAAGGCTCTACACTTGCTTTTTTTAAATCTCACCAGGCTCCTTCCCGCCCAACTCTGCAGTCTGTTCAGGACTTGATGAATGGCAGCACAGCCTTTTGGTGTATCAGTCACTCCTTCCAGCTTTGCATTATCAGAAACTTGTGGAAGGTGGTCTCTATCTCTTCATTCAGATTGTTGATGAAGATCTTGAACAAGACCAGACCTAGCACCCATCCCTGAGGAACACAGCTAATTAAAGGCCTCTAACCAGACTCTTCACTCCTAATGACAACCCTCTGAACTCAGCCAGTCAGCCAGTTCTCAGTCCAACTCACCATCCACTCATTTATCCCACACTTTCTAAGTTTCATGACAAGGATGTTGTGGGAGACAGTGTCAAATGCCTTGCAGAAATCAAGGTACGCAACATCTACTGCTCTTCCCCGTCAACTCAGCCAGTGATGACATCATAGAAGGCTACCAGGTTTGTCTAGTGTAATCATATTCCAACAGCAGACAACAACTGAGAAGGATGCACCTTGGTACGCGGTGATGCACAACAGCAGGGCTCCACTTCAGTTCCCACCCTCTAGCTTAACTAGCAAAAGCACGTAAGAAGCTCTTGCAGCTATAGACGCCCATAACACCCATGACCAAGATCTGCAAGAAGAATCTGTTTTGACAGCCTGCAGTGGATTTGTAAAAAGAAATGCCTTCTGCTTGTAGTGGGTGACTCCCTATTATAAGGTGCTGAGACTCCCCTCTTCCAGAGTGACAGGGAGCCCTAGGAGGTCTGCTGTTTCCTGGAAGCCAAGATCCAAGACACTGCCAAGGCGGTGCCACGGCTTGCCAAGAGCAGGGGCTACTTATTCACTATTGCTCCTTCATAGGGGCATGAATGACACTGGAAGTCAGAACATGGTCAGAATGTAAGAAAACTATAAAGCCATCAGAATGCAAGTGAAGAACATTCATACCCAAGTTGCCTTCTCTTCAATTTTACCAGCTGGAGGAAGGAAGGAAGGAAGTCAGAAGTTGATATATAGTGCATATCAATTTCTGGCTGCATGGCTGGTGCCAGCATGAGAGTTTTGATTTTTATGACAGTGGAATTTTCTATAAAGATTATAATCTGTTAGGGAGGCATGGGATCCACCTGTCTAAAAAAGGCCGAGAAACCTCTGGCAGCAAGCTGGCCAATCTAAAGAGGCAGACTTTAAACTGAAGGACTTGTGGGTGGGGCCCCAAATGGCTTTAAGTATGTCATTGCAACTAGCTGGGGAGTAAGCCAGGCCAAACAAAACAGTGACAAGTGTTCCTTAGCTGCCTACCAGTCTCAGATTCCATTTGGAACAGTTAGGTCATTCACTTGCCTACGACCAAAACGAACACAATTGCTACTTGAGCAGTAGTATTTCTCAAAGTAGACCACGTTTCCGGCAGGTATTTCCTTTGTGCTCATAACTCTGAAATTCTAGCTCAATGGAAATATTATCTTTAATGTGCTTTTTACTTTTTCATTAAACTTCAGTATGTTCAGGATTGATGCATTACTGGTTGCAAGAAGTACCATATGACCTCTATTATTTTTTATGTATGGATAGAAGTCGTGTATAATTTTTGTCTCTTTAGCCACAGATTTGGGTCATTTTTACACATAAATATGTCACCAATTTGGCAGAACCCATGATCAGATAGTTACAGCAGAGCAATGAGATTACTGGAGTTTTAGGAATGTTTGATCATTATGAGAATTTTTTTTTTTAATTTTTTTTTTTTTAATTTTCTGAGTCCATCCAGATGTTTGTCAAGTTTGATGTAACAACGAAGGCCTAGTAATCCATCTGGAAGTACCTGTTTCAAATGTGAGCATCTGTATCAATTAATACAATAAATCCACCATTATTTATGGATTTTTTTTTTTTTCCTGAAAGGTTTTTCTTCATCAGTGCTCTACCCAGTTTAAAAGAGATGAATCATTCATTAAACTAAACTCTTAACTATAATAATAGACATTTGTAAGTCTGGTTCAGTACTAAGTCTAAAAGTGCATTCTTCTAATTGTCAAAGTAATTATTACAATTTACCATTTTTAGTCAGATGGTGGCTTAAATCTTCATTCACTGATTAGGTCCTTATTGTGCTAGTCAGTCTACTAACACTGAACAAAATAATAATCTTCCACAAATCTGTAATTTAGTTTAGAAATAATTCCACTTAAATGCATAATAGACATGTCAAGAACTGGCTGTTTTACCTTTCCTCCATATGTACTTATGTCTACATTAAAGTGTAGTTTTTCTTAAGCCCAGCATAGAACATCTTGAATTTTCTAGAACTCATATTAAAAGTAAAGCTATTGACGTTAACAGCAAGGAAAAAAGAACAACTTTTTTACTCATCCTCCTGTTAAACAAAAGAAAACTTAAAACAAGTCCAATCTTATTCCATACCTGCACAGATGCAGGAGAATATATCTTTTGCTTTTTTACATACAGCATTAGGAAACACTTTTACTGGTTAATTCATGATGTCTAGTCACATCAAGAATGTATCTCAGATAATTTGTTATTCCTTTTACATTGAATCCCGAAGTTTCTGGATAGAGTGTGCTTCCAATAGTTTGGAGCAGAGCTCTGAAAAATTACTTCTTCAGTATCAGTGATTTCTGTAATTGCTATCCAGTAACACTGAAAAGATTTGCCTATACAAAGGCAGCAGCTGTTCCTCAGCCTTTGAGATTAATAATCCACAGATAACAAGACTGACTAGAAGTTTCACAGCTGTATTGAAAGAGAAGGGTGACAGAAGTACACTTCAGAAACACTCAGGAATTTGGCAGGACAAAACAAATATATTTTATCTACTTATCTATGGAATGTTAAAGAAAAAGTGTGTTCTGAATACTGGTTGATTTTATATCTAAAGTTAAAAATATTAAAGTAAAAGGAAATGGAGGAACTTTTGTAACAAAGACTTTTTTAGGAATATTTTTATACTAAAAAATAAAAGACATGAATTAAAAGAAGAACATAGCATAAAAAATAAAGGTTTCTCACCCATTTCTGAATCTTAAAGTAATATTTCCACAGTAAAAAGATAATTTTAAAGAAATTTAGTGGAGGGTTCTGATGAAGCTGAAGTTAAGCTGAGTGCTCTGATAAATGTCTAGCAACTTTCATCAGAATGGCTGTTTTGTTCTTTGCATGGGCCACATTAAATCTTTCTACAAAATAACTCATTTCATGTGGAAACAAAAATTGAGCTGCTAGTCTTGCAACATAATTTTGGACCAGGAGTATTTCTTCTTCCTTAACTGAGAAAACAAATCAAGTGTTTCACAAAAGTAATTAATGTAGAGGGAATGGAAATATATATTGTCCTCTATAGATCAAATCATATTAGAAAAGTGAAATTAATTAACTGCATTTATTAAATAGAATAAAAAACTTCAGGTTACGCAGTGAAGTCATTACCACTGTAAAAATAAATAAATAAATAAATAAATAATAATAATAATAAAAAAATCATATACCCAAATGTACTCAGCTGTTGGTTTTGGAAATATCATTTGTGATCCAGAGAATGCTGTGCTCTTATTCACCAACAGAAATTTTCCTCTGTGTCTTTAGCTTAGATTAACCATTATGTGGGGATATTTACCACAGGTAGGCATCTGCTATTAATCCTGCACTTAAAGTGGAAATTATGGTAATTTTCTTTAATAAGTGATAAATAGACAAACCATATCCACTGTTTTTCCTAGATCAGACTTTCTATGTTTATGATAAAAAGAGAAAATAATTTCATGAAAAGACTGCTACAGTAGCAGAAGCTATTCTTAGCTAGTCAGCATTATCTGCAGAAACAGACTGATTCACTTTGATTGCCACTCAGCAGGACTGAAGGTAGAAGTCATATGTAAATAGATGGTCTAGAAATGGATGCTTGTATTCATTAATCTTTCATTAGACTCAATCTCAAAATTACCCAAAGGTTTTACAAGGACTTTTCAAACTCTAAATTGGCCCCTGGCCTTTAAACAAAATGAAAGCTATTGATTGATGTTCTGGCCACAATGCAAATGAGCCCATCAGTTCCTGAACCAACCTTTATTGGTTTAGATGCACTTTCTTATATCTGAAGAGGAAAGCTACTTGGAAATGAAAAAAAATTATAAAGCTTCATACTAAGGCTAATACTATGTTAAATTAAATAATTAAGTAAAAGTAAAAATGAAAACTTAACTTATTCTATTGTTGACAGTAACTTGTAAAAATTTCATTCATTCACTTTTACATTCTTAAAATGAGAAAAAAAGAAAAAGAAAAAGCAAGACATATTTGAGACATATAAATATATCTTTTCCTAATTAATTTTTAAGACACTAGTACTCTGTGTTCCCCTGCCCTGAAAAGCATAGACTTCTGGATGTGATAGAACCTGTATCAATATTTCCCATGGAATGGTCCATCTTTATGAAGTAAATATTGCTGTCCCCTCTACCATAAAAGGACAGAAAAAGTGTCTTCAAATTTGAAGCTTCAAATTTGAATATCATTTTGATATTTTCTGTAGTGAAGTGTTTGTTAGGATTATTTTATTTTAAGAGAACACAGTGTTCCTCTATCTCCACTCCACTCTAATAGCAGGGCAGGAAAAAGGCCCTGAGAAATGCAAGACCTAGGTTCCCAGTCCAACCCTGTTTGAGAAGGTTTAATCCTCCTTTTCTAGGGAATACCCATCCACCTGTCTCCAGGATTATCTCAATTGCAAAACAGCTACACAGGAGACATGATTTAGTGGGCATGGCAGTGATTGGTTGATGGCTGGGGTAGGTGATCTTAGAGGTCACCTTAATAACTCTGTGATCCTAGGGTGCTGGAGCATTTGCCGTGTGAAGAAAAGCTGAGGAAGCTGGGTTTGTCCATCCTGGAGAAGCGATGGCTTTGTGAGGACTCTCAGCAGCCTCCAGTTCCTAGCTGGAAGCCACCAGGAATACAGAACAAGTCTCTTCATAATGGTGTATGGCAGGACAAGAGAAATTGGGCATAAATCGATGCAAGAACTGTTCAGACTAGACATAAGTTTTATTTTGCCCCATGAAGCACTGGAAAAAGTTATCCAGAGTGCCTGTGCAGTACCTATCCTTTGACCCTAATATGGAGGAGAGGAGGATAAGAAATAAAAATTGATCTTAAAAGTGTTTATACTTCTTTTTCTAAGTGCAGAAATTACAAATATGCCTCCAATAATTATAGCACAAATTAATCTACTGATTATTAAAAA
The DNA here is from genome assembly GCA_030625065.1 of Alectoris magna. Taxonomy (NCBI): domain Eukaryota; kingdom Metazoa; phylum Chordata; class Aves; order Galliformes; family Phasianidae; genus Alectoris; species Alectoris magna. The sequence goes on along the minus strand of CM060560.1, from coordinate 179,329,785 downwards.
GCCAGAGAGGATGTCAGTTTCCATCCAAGATAGTATTTTTGCATAATAGCAAACATCTAGGAACAATTAAGGCTGATAAAGAGAAGGGAGAAAAGGTGAAAGAAAATGAGAGATTGTTTTTTGTTTGTTTGTTTGTTTGTTTGTTTAGCTAAGCAAAACAAAGAAAAAGCTAGTAAGATCCAAATATATTTCCACGGAAAATATAAACAATTATATTACTGATATTATTGATTACTGACTTTTGTTGGGTCTGTGTCAGTAAAGTTTTGATACATATCTGATTACTTGGCTTAATGGAAGGCAATTATGCAACATGCCCCATAGAAATAGTGGGGCATGTTGTATAACTTCCACCAATTTCAGGGCAGCATTTGTCTGAAGTGGTGATATGTTTGCCACATTAGACTATGGAAACAGAACATAATGGCATTCATATGTGAATGGTCTATTTTTCATTTGGAAAAGGACTGAAGATCAGACCAAGGAATAAAGAGTAATATTTATTTGATCTAATGTAGTGACTTACTCATTCCAGATTACTTCAGGTCAAAGTTTTTATGCTTTTGTCTGAAAACAAGAATGTTTTGTTCTTCAGATATCAGTTGCTTCAAAGTTAAATTCACTAAAACTTGTCAGAATTTTACATGAAACTGAGTTTATTAGAACTTCAATTTTCCACTGGGGGAAAAAACCAACAACAAAAAACAAACAAACAAACAAACAAAAACGAAACCAAAACACAACTAATTAAAAATGTCAAGCAATGCTTGTAAAACCCTGTTCAAGCTTTGAGTCCAGAAGCTTCAACAATGTGGTAACGCACATGGATTTGCAACAAAAACTTAAAAGAATTTTAGCTTTGTTCTCAGTAAAAAACACTGTATTGACTTTATTCACATGTCAGTAGTTCAAACAAATTTAAGCTTGAAGTTGCTAGGAATATGTGTGTATATAAACACATATATATGTATGTATGTATATGAGGTCTTCAGTGAACTTTAATCACTCACCATTGTAATATCCTATTGCAAAACAAATTCAAAACTGCAATGAGGGAACACATGGGAAAACAAAATAAAATAGTAGTTACTAAAACACTGCTGGCAACATCCCAGTGCTTTGAAACTTTTATTTTCATTTGTGAAAATAAAGAAGCTCACCAGGCACCAAAAACCCTGAAGTTTGTGGTGCATTATGAATACAATTGGACTTGGAGAACTGTATTTCTCTAAGTTAAAATAACTAAATATAAAATATCTTCATGACATGAAACAGGTTTTTTGTTTTGTTTTGTTATTTTTCCTTAATATATCTGCTGTCCTGGGGTTTGATGTCAATGCTTTTGATCTTGGTAGGGTCTCATGTAACAGATAATTTATCTGAAGTCCAATAGTTTTGTTAATTTTTGCCACCTGAAATTACTTTTCTTCTTTTTAAAAGCGTTCTGCAGAACAATTAAAAACATCTGAGCAGTTCTATGTGTCTGATCCACGTAAAAGTTAACATGATCCAAACTGCTGCCATGCACTTCAGAGAAGGAAAAAAAGTCTACCCTAACCAGATATATGCATTAATTGCGAGATTATTTCCTTATTCTTTAGCTATTTAAGTCTTTTATAAAAAAAAATAGAATGGCCACAGAAACTGCCTACTTCTCATCTGAGTAGTCAGGTTTTCTCAGGAAGGGTGGCAGAAGCTGTCAGAGTTAGTGCCCATCCTGTACCTGTGCTGTGGACAGCTTTGGTTTGCAGAGCAGTCAAGCTGGCCTCCTTCCACAACGCTCAAAATTCATTTTGGCTCCAGGGTGTGTTTTTCTGTTAATCAGTTGCCAATCCATTCTATAAATCTTTCCAGCCTATTTTATATAAAAGTTTCCAGTCTAGCAAAACAGGGCTCTATGGGCTATTTCCAGACTTGTTGTCTCAGTTATGTTGGCAGGATCCCAGGCTGTGCACATGAAGGGGCAGAAAGCTTGCTCACAAAAGGGAGGCAGGAGGTAGGAAAGGGGAAAACTTATGTGAGATAGCTATCGACTGTTGAAAAACATGGATTCGAAGGGTGGACTATTCAGTAGATAAGGAGTTGTTTGGATAGTCACAGCAATCCCAGATACATGCACAGACTGGGAGAATAACTTACTGAGAGCAGCACTATGGAGAAGAACTTGGAAGTTCTGATGGATGAAAAGCTTGATGAGAGCCAGTGGTGTGTGCTTGCAGCCAGAAAGGCCAACTGTGATTGTTCCCTTCTACTCTGACACTGTGAGGTCCTATATGGATTACTGCATCTAGGCCTGGGACACTTAACATGAGAAAGATATGGAACTGTTGGATCATGTCCAGAGGATGGCCACAAGGATGATCAGAGGGACAGAGCACTTCTCTTATGAAGAAAGTTTGAGGGAGCTAGATTTGTTCATCTTGGAGAAGAGAAGGCTCCGAGGAGACCTTTTTGTGACCTTCCATTACTTAAAGGAGGCTTATAAGCAGGAAGGGAGGCAACTTTTTCATGGTCTGATAGTGGCAGGACAAGGGAAAATGGTTTTAAAGTAAAAGCGGGGAGATTCAGTTTAGATATTAGGAGGAAATTCTTTACTCAGAGAGTGGTGAGGTACTGGAACAGATAGTCCAGAGAAGTTGTGTATGCCACATCCCTTGATGCATTCAAGGATAGGTTGGATGGGGCCCTGGGCAGACTAATTTAGTGGGTGGCAACACTGGCTGAGGGGTTGGGTCATAACGACCTTTAAGGTCCCTTCCAATACAAACCTTTCTATAATTCTATAATTCTAAAATTGACCTAAAATTGGCATAACCTTGAAAATGGGTAGGACCATACAGAACAGAATAGGGCAAAGGAGACATCAGTAGTCAAGGAAGAATTTTTCAGTGTGGTATTCCACCCCTCCTTCCCAGCAGAGTCCAGTGGCAGAGACGGCAATGTCACCGTCTCCTTTAGCCCAGAAGGCTGCTGTTTCCTTCACAGTCACTTCTAGAGACAAGCAAAGAGATCATTACTTCCAATGCTGGAAATCTTTTACAATCTGCTAAACAGATTAGGTAAAATGCTTGTGCAGAATACACTGTAGAGACTGAAGCAGTGAATTGTTATTTGAGTTCTCTTAAATAACTTTATATGACAGCCTGTTAATAGTTCTGCAAGAATAACCATCCCAAAAAGTACAAGACGGTTCTGCCTTCTACATCTTCAGGACATTAGTAGCGTTAAGATCAGAGTTATTTTTCTGTTCACATAGCAAAAGTATTCAGCTCAAACTTTCTGTAGAAAATAAGCCCTTTAAAGCTAAGATGGAACGTAAAAAATTTCAGGCTCCAAGTAATTTGCCTGAGATGTGTATAGTATATATCAAACAAGGATAGATGCATAATGCTTGTAGTGGGAAATGCAACTGCCTCAATGTACTGCTTTCTCTTTGTGAGTGGCAAAACAAGCACAGTAGCCACTCTTAAATGTCAGTGAAACAACACAAACTGAATATCCATACCTTTTTCTGTAATAATCTATAATATTTTTTAAAAATATTGCTCCATTTAAAAATGATTTTTTCATCTTACAAAGCTCGATCCTTTGAATATTATTTTTTGCAAAACAAGCATGAAAAGATGTAAACACCACTGAAGTGACATTTTCCTGACTCAGTGCTCACAGGATACAGAGGAGAACATTCACAGAAAATCTGATGACTCTGTGGATGACTATGTCAGCAAAACACATTTCATTGTCCTCTCAAAAGCTATATGCTCATTTTGACACCCAGCAAGACAAGACAGTTTGCCTTCACAGTCAGCTAAATTCACAGTTTAGAAATGAATTAATATTAACTAAGGAAAAATGCTGTCATTTCAGGAACATAAAGGAATATCTTAAAACATCTTCACTTACAGGATAGTCTGGATTAGACATGAGGGCATGGTTATGATTTATTAAGCACTCCTGAAAGTGAGGGCACACTGAGGTAAAAGGAAAACTCTTTTATATACCAAAAGACAGGTCAGTGGCTTCATAACAACTATGGAGTGTCGTGGTGTCCAGGAGCACTGAAGTTTCCTTGGCAATGAGAGCAGGCATCATTGTACTAGTTGATCCTACGTGGAAATCTAGTATACCTAGAACATTTTGGTTTTCTGCATTACTCAATAGATACAGGTAGATCAGCTCAGACAAGACAGGCCCAAGGAAGACTAAACTGTGATTGTTATAAGCTGTGTATCTTTTGAAGATGCTACCCAGCAACTTGCTTATCCACTTTGTGCCTCCTCTCTCTCAAGTAAAATAAAATTCCAGCTTGGATACTTTATTTCTGTTCTGTTATGTTCTGAATACTTCTACATGGTATTTCCTCATGAAGAAAATTTAGTGACCAAGTTAACACATTACTGTGTCTTGCTTGACTGAATTTAAGAGCTCAATCTAATACGTAGATCTGTATCACCATTGAAAATATTTTCTATTCATTCTCATTTGTACTCTGAATATGTGGTTATGTGGTTTTCCTATGCTTTTGGTAAATACTGTATAAGTGTCAGAGATGCTTCATGTCCTGCTCAACTGTAAGACTGGGAACTACAACAAAATTTTAGTCTTATTCTGCTTGGTATTGAAAATTATGTTCTTCACTCTTTGTAAAGGAGAATATTCATTTTTTTTTCTGTAAAGAATACACAGAGGTTTTCAGAAGTAAGTAGGACCAGAGCTCATTGTGCTATCGTAAATTTAAAACTGTACTGGATATTCGAGACTACAAACAATGCACCAAGTTTCACATGTCACTGACTATGGTGGGAGTGAAGTTCAGTTTTAACTGAAAACTCGTGTCATGATCCTATATACAGGGAAAAAGCATTTTGTGTTTGTGTAATCAGAGATAAATGGATCTGAACAGTAGCAAATGTAGAAAATACAGAAAATAAAATGATTCTCCTACTCAAATAAGAAAATATATTTGCTTTCTCCAATGCTCACTGGGAAAAATGTCGAAGTATTTGTTTTACAGGTGGTTTTGTTATTTGAAGCCATGGGCGATTTGTAAGTTACACAGAATTTGAGATACTGACACAGGCTCTGTCAAGTATTAAGGTCTGCCATTAAAAGTAACGCTCATGACGTACTATTTACACTTCTCTATGCAATGAGTTTAAAGGTTCATCACTGGCTATTAAGATCTTTCATCAAGGCATGGCAATGATCTGCAGTTGGTAATTATGTTTGCTAGGTGGACATAGGGAAAATCCAGAAAACATGAATCCACATGTAAGTAGAGGATCAAACAGTAGATATTGAAGCATTACAAAGTATCTTTCTTTCCCCAGGCATTTCTAGATGTCTGAGCTGTTTTGGGGGTGGTTTTTTTTTTTGTTTTTTTTTTTGGTTGTTTTTTGTTTTGTTTTTTTTTGTTTGTTTGTTTTTTGTTTTTGTTTTTGCAAAGATTTTGGCTTTAGGTTGTGAGTAGATATATAAATGTTGGTTAAATACAATTTTGTCATCATCTCCTAAAGGAGAATGATTATGAAGATATCAAACTAGCCTTGGTGACCCAGTTACCATTCCCTAAAATTTTCCAGTCAAGAGGGAACTTGCAAAACTATAGGAAAAAAAATATGCATTGAATTAGTTATACACAGCAGTGGGTCAGAAATTCAAGATATTCAGGTAAACATCATGTAGATAATGCTGAATTCCCCCTAAATCTAACAAAAAACATCTCACAAGTACTTACCAGTTTCCATTAGAAAAGAGGTTGGTCAAATGATCCCCTTTGATAGCAGTCTGTGTCCAGTCTATGTTAGTTTTGAAGCTGAATCAGGGATTTTTTTAAGTATTCAGTGTCATAAAGAATTTTTCACACCATAGTACTTATAGATCACACAACTCACAAGTCATTATTGGCTTTGCATGAACTGGATGGCTTTGCACTCACAGGACTTCCCATTTATATCTGTGAATTTAAGAGCATTTGCATTCCTACCCTGTACATGGAGACTGGCTGAAGGAATATGTCAGTGAGAAAAAAGACTTTACTCTGCAATTCTTCATGCCTCTGTATATTACCAGAGCCACTTATCAGACATCAGCTGCTGCTCAAATGCAAGACTCACAGATATTCTACAGCTACTCTATGAAAGCAGAAAAGCAAGTGTATGGTTTTCCATGCAAATAAATATCTTGTTATTCCCATCAGGATTTGATAAACAGATTATTCCTTTAAGGCACATGAAACCAACTAAAAAAGTTGTCCACCCACCATCTGACTAACTGTAATATGAAATCCGAACTTGTATCTGTCTGGCAGTAATCTACCTGGCAACTTGAGCATTACTTAGAAGAAATGTAGACCTTCTCAACCTCATCATATGCTTCTTGCTAGATGATGTTTGCAGTAGTGTGTGTATGAGTGTGATGACAGAAAAAAAAAAAAAAAAAAAAAAAAGAAAGAAAAAAGAAAAAGAAAGAAAAAGAAAGAAAGGTGATACCTTTCCCAAATGAGGTGATTCATCATTTGGGAAACAAAAACACAAAAGGGACATGGCAAAAAGCAAATTTAAATATTTCACAAATCTTTCTCATCAGTAGAGATCTCCATTTCAGGGCTTAGAAGGCTGAGCTGACCCTGATCTCAATGAAGATGTGAAAAAGGGTTTCTGACCCTAACAAATCTGAGTAGTTTTCATCTAGCATAAGTTGGGAATATAATGTTTTTCTCCATAGTGGATTTCTGATGTATGGCCTGTTCTTCGCTTCGAATATTTAATTTTCCATTACACTGAGGTCACAAAAATGGTCATTGTGTTGGAAGGCCAAACAGAATGTTGGCAGGATTCAGAAAACTGGCATTTCTAAGAAATACAGGTGGGTGCTTTTAGGCCCTGTACGCACCTGGCATGCACCCCTACATAGGGAGAGCTGTAGGATAAAGGGAGTGGAAACATTATTCTCTAGTTTCTGGGGGGAAAAAAAGACAGAAGCAGAACAGGGCTCAAGCCTCCTAAGAATAATGATTAAAAGAAATTTGAAAATTAGTCGTAGAAATTATCATGAAGAGACTTAATCACATGGTAGAAGTAGACAAAGCCAGAATTAGACAAAGCCAAATACAGCAGAAGCAATTATCGCTTTCACTTCATCTTACTATTAGATTGGATCAAAATCTCAGGTTTATAGTGGCTGCATGTTCGAAGTCTACTGAAAATGGTACAGTGACCATTTTCAAATTATTTTGTTCGGAAAAAGAGTAATTCTTCTGAATGGAGTAACAAATTACATGTAAAACTATTGCTGATATTCTGGAGGAATATACACAGCAAAGTCTTTTGTTGCTGTGTATAACAAAATGGTAGACAAGCAGTAATATTAAGGTGTGGGCATTGTTACTTGATAGCATCTTAAAAATGGAACATCATTGTCTTGGAATGAAGTTAAAATGCAACTAACAGACCAACTTCTGTTTTTAGAGGTAATGATGGCCCTCTGATAAGAGGAATTGTATTGCATTTGCAAATTAAAAAAAAAAAAAAAGAAAAAAAGAACCTGAAAATAAAAATTTCTTGATGTTTCATTTTGAATCACAGATATCGAGGTACAAGTGATATAAGGAGCAAAAGTAACTTAATTATGCAATGCTCTAAAGTTGGTTTGTTATTTGGACAATAGTTCTGCTCTGCCTACTGACTATATCATGTTGGTTAATTCAAAACACCGGATCTTCTGTTTTCATACACTCTCATCTAGCTGTCTAAATGAAAGATTATTATAGTTGTTAGTTCTGAGTATGGAATTCCAGTACAAGCATGTTTGCTTATGCTTTGGATGCAGGAACAAAAACACAGAGGAGCTGAGTGAAAAAAAAAAAAAAGAAAAAAACCTTTTATATTTCACTGTCACAGTTAAGTAGGTGCATGTTTTCATCTGTGAAGAAATGGAATGTTGATGCCACTTGTATTTTAATTTTGTTTTGAAGTACTATAGGCACAAATATTAGCTAGATGATTGACCTATAAGGGTGATACTAATATTTGCATATCTCCTACATTCTTTGGCTTTTTTTTTTCTCTTTTTTTTTAAATGCAGAGTCCCTAGTTACTGAGGGAAGCTATTCAAATTGCAGAAAAGCAGTTGTCCATATCCTTCATGCAGAAATATTAGGGAGGTAGCAGGAGAGTGACCTGTATCAGAATTCCTTCACTACTCACTGCTTCATTCATAGAATCATAGAATCATAGAATCATAGAATCATAGAATCACCAAGGTTGGAAAAGACCTACAAGATCATTCAGTCCAACCATCCACCCATCACCAATAGCTCCCACTAAACCATGTCCCTCAACACAACATCCAGTCGTTCCTTGAACACCCCCAGGGTTGGTGACTCAACCACCTCCCTGGGCAGCCCATTCCAGTGCCTGACCACCCTTTCTGAGAAGTAATATTTCCTAATGTCCAGCCCGAATGTCCATTCATACCCAAAGATGGAGAAAGAACATAGTGCCATGACTGTAGCACGTCACCGTAGCACATCAACTTTTCACAAGAAAATCATTTTTTGAGTAGGTGTTTATATATATCAGCATAACTTTATCTTCTTCTTACAGAGAAGAATAATATATGGTATCCAGCAAACATTACACTTCAAGACAAGAAGTTTTAAAGAGAAAAAGCAGAGTCTTTGGACTCTCAAGTCTTTGGACCTTATCAGGTTTCGAAAGATTGCACAATGAACAATGATGTAATAAGGAAAGAATAAAGAAAAATGGCAGTATTTTTTTTCTAAGTTAATTAACGACTCTAAAAGTTACCTTTGCACTTCCTTTGAGACACTTTTCAAGGCATTATGCTTTCTCTGCCTGTTGAGATTCAAGAAATAAGGAACGTGAATATTTTTTATTTTCCTGCTGGATATGTCAAAGAAATTGGTGCGTGAAATGTGTGGCAATCTCTTTGTAGGCTGGAGTACTGCAGACCGTTAGTCATCACAGCCCTCACTATGTGGTTCTTGGCAGTGTTCACAAGAATGAGATCTATACCCAGAAATTGCAAGAAGGAAATGATCTTTATCTTGGATTCTGTCTAGACCCAAGTGTGGAATGAAATTGTTAAACCATTTTCCACTTTCTCTTCTGATGAAAACCTGTAGGTATTTTGTATATATTGTAGTATATTGTATTTGTATGCTGGGTTTTAAATGACATTCTTTTGCTTTATGTTGTATTATTTTGTTTATTCAGAAACTGTTAAAAATGAGAACAAAAGTCTTTAGGAACCCTCCCTTGCACTTTTTGCATATGAGTCAGTAAAAAGCTTATTTTTAACAATCTTCTGTAAATCACCTTAAATAGCATTTGACTTTTTTATTTTAAACTCTTTTCCTCTCAGTCACTTTTATAATAGCCATCACTGTATGTTCATTCAGCAAAATATGTGCTCACAGAAGTCATAAATTCTAGCCCTAATGTGGGCATTTGGCAAAGAAAACAAAGCATAATCTTTATTGTTGCCTGTGAAATGCCACCGTAATATTTGTACTTATTCTCAAAGAAGAAGTTTGCTTCCTTGCATGATCTTTATTTTCCATTCGTGGGCTACTTGTGTGTTTCATTGAACATCAGTATTTTGCCCTTCCAAAGAATTTGACTGTGACCTTCAGCACAGACAATAAAATGAGGAAGTGGTATTTATCACATGCTAAAAAATAAGTTAAGCTTTCGTAAGATGTTTTAATGTGCCTCATGAAGGAAAACTTAATAGTACAAATAACTGTTCCATTTATGTTTTCCAGTTCAATTTTACATAAAATCTTGCTAAGGTGAAAGGTAATCAAGCTGAGCTCAAGCAAATAGTTCACTAAAGGTCAGACTATCCAGACTGATACCGCTGGGCAACGGCATTTGCACCACAGCAGTGTGGGGGTAAGTGAGGAAATAAGAAGGGGTGAGGAAACATATATTAATGCACATGCTCTTTTAACATGTACACATTAAAAATGTATTGTTCTTTAAGAAAAGTCATCTGTGCTCATCTGAAACATTTGGTTTATGCACATAAAAGGTGGTTTAGGATTAGGTTTTCCAAGTCTTATTGTTTGGTATGTAAGTACTAAGTAGGTTAACCTACTTAAATGTCCTTAATAATAAAAATGTCATTTTATTATTCTAAAAGTGTCTCATTTGGTTTTTGTTTCATTATCTCTAATATTTCTACAGTTACTTAAATAAAAATAAAGTCTTAGGATTTAATTATGTCTCATACTCACTGCTGAAATGATCAGGGTGTATTTTAAATGAGGAGTTTTACACAAGAAATATGGCGTGGTTTAATTTACCTTTTAAAATACTGCTAGCTGCTTCTGGTATAAATCTCAGTTTGCTCTGGGGCAGAATTATGGATTACTCAAAGCATATCTTGTCTTGGAGAGAAAAAAAAAAAAAAAAAGACCTAAATTAACGCTAGGAAAAGCAATTCTATGTAAAGATACTAACAGCAAAATACATAATTAATTATTTCTTTATTGTGACACTTCTCCTCAGGGAAAAACAACAACAGACCAAAACCAAAAACCATGTCACACCTAAGATTCTGGGAATTCATATATTTTTAATTGTCTTGCAGATCAAAAACATGACTAGACTTCGCTATTGAAGTCTCATTTAGTGCCTGCTTACGCACAGTCGCTGTCTAGACAAAGCTCCTTGGGTGAGATGGGAGCCACCTCCCCCAGGCGAGCTGCCTGCGGTGATGCTGTGCCCTTCGGGAGCCGCGAACTTGCTTCCTTTCTGAACGCTCTGTGGTCTTTCAACCTAATTGTACTTGAAGCAGTGAAACTGATGTGTTCCATGTGACACGTGCAGGGATGTAACTGATTTTTTTAAAAAGAAATTTCTGTAAGTACCAAAACAATATGCAGGGTTTTGTTTACTTCCTATTTTTTTTTAAATATTGTTATTTTTAATTTTTCCCTCCATTTAATAGCATATAACTGGTCATTTTTTTTTTTGCTTTAAGTATCTAATGATCAAATTCCACTGTAGCCATCTGGCTAACAGCTAAAATGTCTAAAATAAGTGCATGACCCTGACATTCAGAGATCTGCTGTAAATGCAGGTGAAAGGGCTGAAAGAATATATTCCCAACCTTTTTTAAAAAAAATAAAATTATTATTATTATTATTATTATTATTATTTAATAATACAGAGATTTCTACTGACCAGGAAACATCTTTCCTTCCCAAGTCCCCACAAGAACTTAAGTACATAAAGGCAGCAGTGGTACTAAGTGTTGCAATATCAAGAAGAGGCTTAAGGACATCGTTTTCCAATCCATTTTAGTTAAAAATTGAGCATGTGGTTTTTGAAATGAGGAGAAAAGTAGGCCAACTAGTGTTCTACATACAACTGAACAAGACAATCAAGCTTTGAATGAGAGCATTTATCATAGAGATAGGGAAAATAAGCTGTATTAAACTACTGATATAATTTTGGGCTTTAAATTAATGGCAATTAGTATCATTTATAAACATTAGTATCAGGATTTCCATACTAAATGCGGAAGCAGTGGTAGGCACTGCTGTTATTGCTGTTATTGTGACAGCACAACAGTCCCAAGATATAGATAACATTCCAGTAAATGAGTTTTCAGACTCATAGTTTCTCAGTGCTTGCTTTTTGTAAGCAGTAGGGGTACATCCTACACACGGCTGAAAGCATACATCAGATTAAAACAGTGAACATTTAAACATCATCACTTCCTGACGGTGTTAGCTGTGGCCCAATCAACTTCGCAGACAAGTTAGGAGACGCCAATGACATTTCAGCCACACTCTATAACTTCAGATGGCCACAGTGGTCAGCAGTTGGATCAGCAATGAAGCTCAGCACTTCTAGTTACGATGGTCCAGATGGTATCTCAGAGCTTAAGACATTTGGTTGGGGGTAAGGAGGATGAGGTTCCACCAAGAGAATAGAACCGTTGACACCTCTCAGGGCTGCATTGTCTCTTTGTACTTATCTCTAAGAGTCGTTTTCATTCTTGTGAAACTTCTGTTGAAAGGATTAAGAACATTTTAACACCTCTGGAAAAATTCTCTTAAAGTGTTAGTTTCTTCCAGACCGGCTAGATGCTCTGGGGCGGTATGTAGTATTTTGAGGATCTTAAAATTGGTGTGACTCCTCGTGGTGTTGGAGAGAAGAGGGAGTTACTGAAACCTCCTCTTTTTCTCATGTTTGAGTCTTGTTGATTTTAACAATCTACTAAGGCTTAAGATACGATAATGTAAATAAAATTATGTTAACTAAATCATTTGCTATTTAGCACTCCTTTACTAAGTGACAAGAGTCCTCCTTTACTAATCTTTGGATTTAACAGTCTAAGAAGTAAGAGAATTCTTCTGAGGAATAATTACAGCTTTTAGTTGTTGTTGTTGTTTCTAACTGTTTTTACATTTGTACTAGAACAGGAGCTGAATTAATGACATGCTAATAAAGAGTTCATTAGCATCACAAAGAAAAGAAATTACAAGAACTAGGGCTTTTATCTGGTTGTCCTGAAATCTGCCTAATCTGGGACAAACTGGCCTCAGTCTCCAAGTCTAGACAGAAATTCATATATTTATATTGTTTGTTAGTAGCAATAAAAGTGTTTTTGAGATTGATCCCTAAATTTGTGATAAAGGGACATTTCCACAACATCAACTTTGTACATTGTTACTCCTTCAGTATTTCTCACATAGTGTTTACTATTTGATAATCCGTAGCTTAAAATCATGCAATTCTTATTCGCCTTCTGAACTTTTCTGCAGTTGGTCCATCATTCTTTTTCTTGGGAGAGTAGAGAGAGCCAGACACAACATCTTTTTAAATGCCACAAGACAGGAAGGTTATGGTCAAACCTCAAGTCACTCTCAAGCTTCAACAGCAGCTCACGAAGCTAACGCAATTAAGGCAGACCTACATATATGCCCTGACATTTTTCTAATATTTCATTTCACAGGCTTTCCCCAGTCCTCTGGAGATATCTGAGGCATGTTTGGAAAGACTTTCTCATAGATGCTTTTGCTGTATACAACAAATAGTCATAACCACATTCTCTGGGCTTCAATGATTCCAAGCAAAAACACTGCAACTACCTTACTCCAACTCACTGATTTTTCTGAAAGCCAAGCTTACTCTCATTCTGTTAATACTTCCCTGACATTATTATAAATTTCTAAAGTCAGGATCAGTGAGATCTGAGATGAGATCTTCTTTCTTGCTGCAACTTGACAGTCTAACTGCTGGCAAGGTAAAGACACTGATAACAGGAACAGGAGCAAAGGCTAGGAAGAACCCAATGTATGGTTTGATTTTCTTTTTAAGAAATGCAGATCATAGATCATTTAATTGGAATTGACATTTAGAGGTCATCCAGTCCAACTCCCCTGCAATGAACTGAAACACCTACAGCTAGATCAGGTGCTCAGAGCCCTGTTCAGCCTGACCTTTAATGTCTCCAGAGATGGGGCATCCACCACCTCTCTGGGCAACTTGCAACAGTGCCTCACCACCTACTGTAAAAAAACTTCTTTCTTATATCCAATCTAAATCTTCTCTGTTTCAGTTTGAAAATATTTCCCCTTGTTCTGTGTGAGAAAAGAATGTGGAATTAATCTGCCTGAAAAGCAGTAGTTATAGAGGAAATCTTTCTAGTTTCATGGTCTTCAAATTACTAAAATCATTACCTGATGCACCAGCTATAAGGTGTCTAAGAAAAAGTGAGGCCTCAGTCAGCACATCAGCTAATGAGGAGCCACATTCCCTGTAAACTTCTTAAATGAGTTATGAATTATTTTAGTTTCAACAAAAACATGTAGGCTTTATAGGCACTTATATATGTTGTAGGCGAGAGATTTTGCTACATATGATATTAAAGTAATGAAGCCACAAGATTAGGAAACATACCAGGAAGTGATAAATCTCTTCTAGCAACTCTGTTTTGCCAGAATGGAATATTTAGATAGCTAGAAACAAAACCCCACTCTATAAGCCTACACATATCACTGCTCTCTCTGCGTGTCTTCTGTTTTAGTAGACCAACAGTGGCTTGTGCAATTTCCTGTTAGAAGTGACTTCGTTGTCCTGACTAGATTTATTTTGTTGTTGAAGGGGAGATGAAATCATCTGCTAAGTGTGACCAAGTCTGGTAGCTGTCAAGAGATAAAAATAAAGTGATCAAGCCTAAAATGTAAAAGTAATGTGCTCGTGTATGTGGAAAAGGCACTTGCATTCCAGTGGCTGCTCTTGTCCAAGTTTATCCTATGTTATAAGCTGATGTAGATGATTATTGAACAGATTGGGACATCTAACAACACCAATCCCTCTGTTCACCTAGCAATGTCAGAACAAGGGGGCAGTTTCCTCTAAAAGCCACTTATATATTAATCCACTCAAGTGTTTTCTGCTTGTACATCTGGGGTTGAGGCAGGATCAGACTCTAGTCATGACCTCACATAATCCTCCTTCTGTAGTGATACCCTTGCATAATACAGAAGAATATTTATGGCATAAGGGTCATATGTCACAGCAGCACGAGGAGTCATAAGTGCCATGACTGTGTCAAGAAGTTTTTAAACTAGTGTGATTGACATGGGCTGCCATATGACCTTCTAAGAGGCAGATTTGAATAGCTCTAGACAAAGCTGCTTGCAGACATAAAGTCACCATCACACAGCAATGATGCCCCTGTGAAGTGCTCCAACGAGAAATCGTCAAATTACATAGAGTCACAGAACTGCTGGGGTTGGAAGGGATCTCTGAGGTCTTCTGATTCCAGTCCCCTGCTCAAAAAGATCCACCTTGAAGACTGTGTCCAAATAGCTTGGGAATGTGTCCAAGGAGAGAAATTATCAGCCTCTCCGGACAATCTGTTCCAATCAATGTTCAGACACCCACACAATGAAAAAGTGCTTCCTGATGTTTAAGTAGAGCCTCCTGAATTTCAGTCATTCTTTCCCCCCCCATAGCCCCCTGTAGTGTTCCTGGGCAACTTTATCTGGCTCAATCATCTTTGCACCTCCCTTCAGATATTTATAGATATTGATGTGATCCCCTGAGTCTTTCTTCTGTAGGCTGAATAGTCCCAGCTCTTTCAGCCTTGACCATTTGATGATTACACTATCAGCATGGATGTTGTAGCAACATAATGTTGAATTTAAAAGGAAATTATTTTCATGTCTGAGCCAAGAAAAAAATTCCAGTAACAGCAGGAAGATTCAACTTGGATGCCTACAAACAATTACAAGCTAATAATGGCCAGGCAGAGGGCCAATGGAAATAGATGATGTTTGCTTATAAAAAAATATATTAATCCTTCTTCCCTTGTACTTTGCCTGCTGTTTGTCTTTCTGGACTGCAAGTGCAGAAGAGGAAAGCTGTGCTTCTTGCTTGGTATCAGCTATTTTACTTACATAATCAACAGTTACTAACTTTAAATTGTAATAACATAAAACATCAATGCCTTTTTACCCACATCTGCTTCTGTCTCTTAATGAAGCACTGCACTTGTTACTGTTGTGTCTGACCATATGTTCATGGCGCAATCCCTTTAATGTTATCACAGCAACAATACACCTGGGGTGTTGTTGCTGTAAGCAAATCCCTGGTGTCAGGGATTGAAGTATGAGACAAAATGCAAGAAAGCCAAAAGATACACCAAGCTAAAAGTTATGGTGTAAAAATGGCAAAGAAAGTGATGAAGAGTTGACTAATCCACAGAGCCAAAGGTGAAGTCTGGGCCAAGGAACATTCAGGAATGGGTCCAAACCTGGCAAGCTAGATAGTGAGATCCTACAGTGTACAGTAATGGGATTCTCTTGTCTTACCAATTGGTCTAACAAGCTTTATCAATCTCTGCTTTGGCAAAATGGCTGACTGCAGCTCAGTTATCTTCATGGATACAGCAGTGTCTGCTGCATTCTGGCAAATTCTTGGGTCTGGTAGGACATTCCGCCCAGAAGAAAAGTATCACAGAATCACAGAATCACAGAATGACCCAGGTTGGAAGGGTCCTCAAGGATCATGAAGTTCCAACCCCCCTGCCTGGCAGGGCCACCAAACTTCCACATTTACTATATCAGGTTGCCCAGGGCTGCATCCAACCTGGCCTTGAACACCTCGAGGGACGGGGCATCCACAACCTCCCTGGGCAGCCTGTTCCAGGACCTCACCACTTTCGTAGTAAAGAACTTCCCCCTAACATCCAACCTAAATCTTCCCTCTTTCAACTTAAAACCATTTCCTCTTGTCCTGCTATTATCGGCCCTTTCAAAGAGTTGACTCCCCTCCCGGTTATTGGTTCCCTTCAGGTACTGAAAGGCTGCAATGAGGTCACCTTGCAGCCTTCTTTTCTCCGGGCTGAAAAAGCCCAGCTCCCTCAACCTGTCTTCATAGGGGAGGTGCTCCAGCCCCCTGATAATCTTCGTGGCCCTCCTCTGGACCCTTTCCAACAGCTCTCTGTCTTTCTCGTACT
Organism: Alectoris magna; assembly: GCA_030625065.1. NCBI lineage: Eukaryota > Metazoa > Chordata > Aves > Galliformes > Phasianidae > Alectoris > Alectoris magna. Next base: position 179,313,276 of record CM060560.1, on the reverse strand, counting down.
GAGGGCTCCATACCTGGACACAGTACTCCAGATGGGGCCTCACAAGAGCAGAATAGAGAGGGACAATCACCTCCCTATCCCTGCTAGCCACCTGTCTCCTGATTGAGCCCAGGATACCATTTGCTTTCCTAGCTGCAAGAGCACACTACTGGCTCATGTTAAGTTTCTCATCCATCAGGACCCCCAGGTCCTTCTCTGCTGAGTTGCTCTCAAGGACTACTCCTCCCAGTCTGCACAGATGCCTGGGGTTCTCCTGGCCCAAGTGCAAAACCTTGCACTTTGCTGTGTTGAACCTCATTAGGTTCACCTGGGCCCACCTTTCAAGTCTGTCAAGGTCCCTCTGAATGGTATCCCTTCCTTCCTCTGTGTCAACGGCACCACTCAGCTTGGTGTCATCAGCAAACTTGCTGAGAGTGCACTCGATTCCATCATCAATGTCATTGATGAAGATGTTAAAGAGCAACGGTCCCAAGACGGACACCTGGGGGACACCGCTCATTACCGGCCTCCACCTGGAGGAAGTAATGAGATACACACCTAAATGTTCCTACATAATGATGATGTAGCAGGACGCCAATATATGTAAACAGTCACTAAAAAAAAAACAGGCAGCGTTTTGCAAGTCTTTGCACCTTGCTCTATTGATAAACAGTAATCAGTCACTGTCATTGTCATTTTTTCTGCATTTTTCTTTTTACTTTTCATAGAAATACTACAGCAGAGAAATCTGGTTTCATTAACTTTGAACAAACTACTGTAGATACTTCCTAAGACATGTCAAATATACACAGAATAAGGTATTTTTAATAAATACTGTAATAAAGCAGGAACAACTGTACAAAATTTTTGTGCTTATGTCACTCGCACAACCAGATTATCATAATGAAACTTAAAATTTCTGAAGCAATTTCTCCTCACTCTTCTTCACTTTCTAGTTTTCGGCACATTCCATTTCATTAGTATTCCTTCACTGTGTTGTCAGTCTGCATTATGGTGGGGTTTTGGAAGGCCTTCAATAAAAGAATACTTCACTGTGCTACAACCATCGCCCTTTGCACCTCTGTACAGATCCTAACAGAATGAATTTCTAAATGACTGCATGTTGCAGGAAACATGAATTCTTAATGAATCTTAGGATAAAGTCTAAACAGATGACATTACTTTCCAATCTGCTACGGAAACAATGTTTTAATTAAGTACAAGGTTTGATAAAATTTTCACTCCTTGTACAAAAATGAATGGTGATTAACAGACGACTGACAAGCCAACTCTAATAATTTCTGATTAAATGCTTTTGTTTAGTGTTTTCAGTCACTCTCTACAGGGAATTAATTACTGGAAATGAAAAAAAATGAAGGTTCATGCCAGTTAGTATCCTTGAGAAAGTGGAAGGTAATCAACTGTATAAATTACAGTGGCATATGCAGGCCAGCTTGTGGTCAGAATTTGTACAACATACCACAGACAGTTCTTATGTTGGTCAGATTGAAAAGTGTGTATGTGGGGGAGAGGGAAATCTGTCTCAAGTAGTTACTCTATAGTTTTAAACAAGTCAAAGAATAAGAAGCTAGTGTGATTTTTCTTCAGTTTGTGAAATTTCTTCATGGCACTTACTTATTTACAGTGGACACTTTTATTGCAAGTTTTAAGAATATGTTTACATGATTGCTATAATAGATATTCCAATAAACATCCCCAAACTGACTGTGTATAAAACTAATAAAGAAAAGAAAAAGAGAAAGACAGAGAGAGAAAGCAAGAGTCACTTTTTATTATCCACTGCCCTCAACGAGGTGTTAGCTGGAAAATTTACCTAGGAAAGTCTAACAGGCAATAAGCTTAATAAGGCAATAATAAGTGCTAGCCTGTGGAACTAGACTTTTTGCTCCTCTTTTACAGTAAATTGATTTCCAATTAACTGAAGTTAGCTAACAGCTCTGTAAATGTTATTCTAGATATTTCATGACCAATTGAACAGAACTGTTTTTGTTTTTCACCAGGTCTCAGCCAATTGGCAGTCAATTAAGTTGAATTTAGTAGTGGCAAATACAGTATTGTAGAACAAAGACTAGACCTCTGTGCAAGGAGAAGGCTGATCTTTCCCTGCAGAATGCCAGTACCAAGCCATCTGATGTTTTCTCACTGTGTTAGATGAAAAGTCCTCTATTACAGCTTGTCTCCAGTGTCACTCAGCTTTGTCTTGGCCATCTGCAAGGGCTGAGAGAATTTCACACACACATCTGATTATCTTTTGTTTGTCCAGGGATTCTTTAAGACTTTCTAATACTACCTTGACAATCATAATTTCTGGCGTTCAGTTGTCATTGAGCTTCATCTGATCAAACCTGTCCATTGCAGAAGGCTTACGAAAGCAGTCTGAGATATTAGTACATTATATAACCATGCATATAGACACTGTCACTAAAAAAATTGTCAGTAGTTAGACACAAAGTTTTTCAGTGGTCAGAATGAACAAAGAATTTCAAATACCTATAGCTGGGGGTAAGAAAATGTGATTAAATTATTAATTTATCCACATGGAGATTCAATGGGCTTAAAATTATATTCAACTTTTAGCTCTTCACCAATAGATTTTATTGGAAGCTGGAACAGCAAAGGCCTAAGAAAGTATGGATTAGAATAAAATGCAGAATAAAATGCAGAGGCCGAAAGTTCTAGAAAATGAAAGTAAGGTTTTTTAAAAATCTGGGATAAAAGTTCAGTGCAATCAGTCATATTATTTTGCTTTGTAAATGGGTAAGGTTTTATGAGGCAGCAGTAAAAGGTAGGCAAAGGGATTCAATCATACCGGTGAAGTTTCTAAATGCTCTGAAAGCTCCATAGATGAAAAAGATCATTGTCACCTTTACATTTTTTAACTCTTGTGTAAGCTGGTTCATAATATTAATTAATCAGAATGCAATTTAGTAAAGAGTATGAAAGAATTCTTGTGGTGTATAAGCAAGACTGACTCTCATTCACCTTCCCATCTATTTCAGCAGGATTTTGTCACTGATCATAATAGAAGTTGCATCGTGCTCTTGGCATGTGAATTGAAAACCATTCAACAGAGGAACAGAACAAGTAAGGTAAGGTGTTAATTATTATCAACACTGTTACGAGCACTTTTCCACCTCAAAGTTCAGTTACATGAGTAGTAAGACTTCTCATGAGTAACTATTCTTTACAGTACTAACAAATCTGCCATTCAGGCCTTAGTTTTTAAGACAATTTTTATGTTCAACAGTTTTTTTTTTCAAGTTATTTTATCCTTGTTTTCCAAATGGCTCATTTGATATATTGCAAAAAAATGAAACTCTGACTTATACAAAAAAAAATAAATGCTTCTCTCTCCTCCTTCTATGGATATTAAGCACTGCACTGGAGAGTTTTCCTTACAATTTCAGCATTTCTTAGCAGTTTTCTCTCTAGGACAACCCTTCTTTTGTCACAAGCTAAAAATAATCCTGTAGTCATTATACGGGCAAAATTTCCCTGAAATTTATTGGATTCCCCTTCCCACCCTCACCCCCCCCCTCCCCCACGAACTACAGAGTTGAGTTCTGTGATGCCATGAGCACTTTGGCTAAGAATTGTCAGGGAAATGATGATACTCAGCAGTTAGATCTGCTTGAGTGGATCACCACAATGAACACTAGACTGGACAAGAGTCTGTCTTTTTAAAACACACTCAAAATTCCCAGTTTACCTAGGGGTTGACTGAGACTTCCAAGATCACTTTCTCTAGTTTTCCTTCAAGTATATTGGAGTATATATTCAGGTGTACATACATTATGACTCTCCGTAGAAGTACCCTAGAGATGACAATGGATCTCATATTTGCTGAAGAAACTCAAAATGATAGAGAAACAGAGAAATCATGGGTATCAAGACAGAACCATAAATGCAATTTTGATCTCTCAGCTCATCTGCGTTACTCTTACCATTGCAACATTTTTGTGTTTCCTGTATTTTCTCATTGACAAAGTTACCTATGAAACTGATTAAAAAGTGGGGCATGCTACTGAGAGTAAGTAAGTACTGAGAGTAAAAATATTCACCAATTGTGATTTTTACAAGATTTTGAGTGATCCGTGCTCTTCTGCTTTATCAGGGGGTGAGGTACACCATACCTTTCAAGTAAGCAAAAAACAGATTGCAATTGAAGTTAAAAATAGTAGGATTTGTCAGCATTTCTTGAAAATTATTTGTAGCAGAATTTATAAACTAGAAACCATGCCATCTTTCTGATGCTACAGACTAGAGAAAGTTAAGCTCTTTATTACACATATCCTTATGTCAGCAATAATGCCTCTCTTCTCCCATGTGCAGGTCCCAAGCTGTTGTGCATATTCCCTCACGTAGTCTGCATCATTATCACAGAGATCAGTTTATTGATTTGAATGTCAGGGTACCATCAAATGGAAGGGATGTTGTGAGGGAAGACCAGTTCAGTTGCTTCTGGCTTTGAGAAAGGGTCAGTAGTCCCACAGTCTCACCGTAATGAAAAAGTCTCTGTCACTATTTCTATTGATTAGGTCAAATGTGTATTCTAATATATTTTGCCAGTAGCAAAAGGGGTACTGTCAATAAATTTTAGATTGGTTCAACAAGCAGAATGGGTGTTGTGGGCTGAAAACTTTTTTGTTAAGTCATGAGCATTAGGCTGATGAAATCCCTAATGTTTCTGAGTAGGCTGCAATTGCAGCAAGGCAGAAATAGGAATTCTTACGTGATTTATATAAAAAAAAGGCTTGTTTCTAAAAATGATGGTTTAATATACTTCACAGTCAGTCTTCTCCATGTTCAGTTATCCTTACAGACATAAAACTCTTCCTTACAACATAATCTGCATTTCTGCGGGTTACATTTATTAGCTATTGACCTCTGTGGTTACCTTTGGAAAACTGATAATTGTTATGCTTTTCTATGCTAAGTCTACATGTTGTAGGGCTTTTGCTGTAACACATGTATTTAAAAGCAGATAAACATTTATGGAATTCTTGAACTTGGGAGCATTTGCCCACTGTAAAGGAATACCTTGCCATAGAACGATATGAAAGAAATGGTTCCTTTCCATGATTCTAGAGGGTCTTGAAATTTGTCACAAAAATAAAACCATCTGAAACAGACGAACAAATAAACAAACAAACTAACCTCTTACAGTATGTATATTTTTAACTAGAATAAACTGATAACTGTTATAAAAGTTTTCCTGACCTAAAACAAGGGAAAAAGAATAGTGGAGAGATACCAACTGCAATCTTGAAACCAGACCATCTATAACAATCAGAAGAGGGGTTTCAATCAAAACATTTTTTATTCCAGCAAGGCAACTTTTTTTTTTTTTTCCATTAGAATTTGTATGTAAAAATAATCCAACTAGGTATATGATTCAATGTTTCACAAAACGACAAAACATTCTTCAGAATTCTGGTGCAAAGTGCCTCTCAATTTTCAGTAAAATTTTCTGTAATCTCTCATTATTCCTGAATGTAGAGCTGAAGTGAGTGCTGAGTCATTAATAGTAAACAAAGAAGCATACTGATCTACCTGTGTTGCCTGTGACTTAATTTCAACATTTAACACAGACAGACCTGAGAAAGAAGTGCAAGTTACAGTATGGGTCCAACTAATTCTCTTACTGGGCTAGTATAAGCAGCTTTTACATAATGGTTTGTATAGTCAATTAGCAGAGTATTAGCAATAATCGATATTATTCTTACTAAGACCATATTAATTAGAGCTTAAACACAGCTAATCTGAGACCTATATTGAATTCATATTATTATGTAAGCTTAATGCTTCCATGTGCAAATAATTTCCTTCACTTTTTCAAAGAAAAGCACGTTCTAGCATCTGAGGTACGAATACAAAAATTTTAACAGATACTTGGAAGCAACATAAAATTTCTTAAAACTCAAGTGTGGCAGTTCACATTACAAATAATAGTAGGATTTTGAGCAACAAAGGACAAAAAAGAGTGAGTACATTCTAAATTTATTGGAACGGAAGGATTGGAATTGCTAGCTATGGAAATCTCTGCAGGAATGCTATGAATTTGTTTTTCTGTTCCTCATTTTGCCTTGTGTTACACTTCAGTTCTGGGGTTCTCCAGTGCAGCTGATAGCAAATAATGACAACTTGTGTGTTTCTGTGCCCATATTTTTTATTGATCCACATGAATTCATCAGTTTTGAGACATTCTCTGAAATTACTTAGGAATTCTGTCTAAACACAGATTTTAATTTATTTCAAGTTGCACTGTTTTGTGACTTCCTATCACTTTATTCATCACTTCTGCAGTACAGCCGAAGCTCAATATGTCTGGTATGGCAGGTGCCTGAAGGAACCCCTTAGGCAAATACGTATAATATTTTTAAAGCACGGTTAACCATGAAACTAAACAGTCACAAATTTACAAATTTAAGTTTCGGTACAACACCAGAAAAGCCACCTGTTGAGATGAAACTAAAATGTCACCATTTTACCCTCTGCCACCAACAGCAGCATCACTGTTGTTAGCAGGAAGATTACACTGCTAATCAGCTGATAGGGCCACAGTGGCCTATCAATCATGTTATCTGGTTACACTGCTGAGAATCACTGCCCATCCATATGCCAGAGGACAAGTGCTTCTCATCGGGACTGGAATGAAGCAGCAGAATGAGGGTCAATGCACTGGGAAATGCTGCTGCTAGGGGCCATGTGAGCAACCCAGGCTCCTCAGGCTGTGGCATGATGCAGAGCTGACAGCCTTTACCATTCATGCTCCTCTCGTCTAATAGCTGATTTTTCACCCACCGCTTCTACCTTAGCATTGCTCTAAGAAGTTAATAAAATGAAAAACTATTTTCATGTTCACTGTTGTTTTTTTTGTTTGTTTGTTTTTGTTTGTTTTTGTTCGTTTTTGTTTTGTTTTGTTTTGTTTTGTTTTGTTTCCCTCTTTAGAAATGGTATGCTTTCAAACACGATGGGGCATTTAAGAGCTAGCCATACTTTTCAATATGTAAAAATAACACTCAGCAATATTTTAAAATCGCTCTTCCCAATGCATGCATCGTTGTTTTCAGAACATATACTTTAATTTCACCAACAGAGGTCAGTAAACCACTGAAAGAGAGACATAATAGTATGGCGAGAACACTCTTGTCAATCTTCCTAATATCCTTCTGACAGATTTATTTATTCTTTTTCAAAGAAGTCTGTTTTGTTGTTGTTTGTTTGTTTGTTTCTTCAATAAATGCAGGCTTAGGTAACTGAAAAGAAAAAAAAAAAAGGAAGTCAGCGTACGCTTAGGAGGTCATGCAAGAGAATGAGTTTTACTAAGGAGATGAATTATACAAAACGCTGTATTGTTAAAGGCTTTTCAGCGCTGGAGTATTTCTGAAGCACGTTACGAAGCAGTGGCATGCTTACAGGCACAGGTGTGATCGCAGCTAAATCAATTTGTCAGGGCTGAAGCTGGCTGCGATTTAAGCAGTGTTTTGAATGTGCTGCAGAATTCTGCCTTTCAGGCTTTGTGCTGTGGAAAACCAACCCGTTCGCAGAGTATAAAGAGGAGGATCCCAGGGAAGAAGCATTTAATGATATTAAAATAACAACAGATAGCAGCACGTGAGGAACCAGGAGCTGTCACAGACCTGCTCATTTTGACAGTAACGCTCAGTTAATGGAACTGTATTAGCACATCATTTTCCAACTTTCAGCTGTAATGAAAAGCTATTTTTACAAATCATTACTTTCGGTGTAAGGTGTTTCATCCACGTGTCTTCCATTAGCATTCAGGGGAGTTTCACAACGAACGCTGCCTGTGCAATACCGAAAGCACACCTTTTATGTGAGCTAATCCCAGAGGGGAGTCAGCACCAGCGCCTGCGTCCTTTTGACCTTTCTCCTTTTAACACATTTTGCCTCAGTAGCAAAAGGTGAAAATTTAGTTTTTATATTGCAAAACTCTTCAACGGTATTTCTCTACGAGGGCAAGGAAAGTAAAACAGACTCCTGTGGAAACTTTAAAGTGCCCAGTTCAGCGATCAGCAACAGCTTGACAGATGTATTTTTAGAACTGCTTTCCTGGTAGCCCTTTGAAGCTCGCCCACACTACCACTGCTCTCAACAGCTGTGCGCATGTGAAGCCACTGGAGTGGAAGATGTTAATTATCATCAGCTCCTGGAATTTCTCCAGGGACTACTTGTGGTTGGAAACACGCCTCCCTGAAGAGCTGTGCCAGGCACTGGGATCATCCCTCCTCCAGTTTATCTCAGTCCCTCCTCTTAGGGTAAAGGTGATCAATTATCACTCCCTATCTTCACTTTTAAGCATTGTCCTCTTAGGACCTGACTGTGTGATTGTCCTCAGCAAGAACAACTGCAAAACCTTTCACCCACGTCTCTCTGATTCCAACAAAGGTGTATGTATGTGAGCTCTTCAGGGACTGGGAGATACATAGAGATTTCAATTAAAAGCTTGAGAGAAGTCAAAAATTAAAAAAAAAAAAAACAAACACACAAAACACAACAACAAAACCTGACTCAAATGGATGGGAACAACTGCCTTCTTCACTGCTTTGTTTTCCCACTGACAATTTAACCCCCTAAGGCCAAGAGAAAGCAATCTCCTCTCCCCCTATGTCATCAGAAAACTGCACACAAAAACGGTCCTTCCCCTTTTGCTGTACTCCCTGCTATTCAGCGGCATTTTGAGTCTGAGCTGGTTAGCACCAGGAGCTTGGTATGATGTCAGAAAGTGAGATATTTCCCACAGAGAACCAAAATAATAGTAGATGAGCTGGCAGAAAGTTCCCCTGAAAGGGAAATAACACCAACCCAATTGATTTTAAGCCTTGCCTACTACTATTAATACTACAAAGCACTCTTAATGGCAGAACATATCCTTAAGCGTACCTCGTAGATCCCTCAGTGCTAGTTAAAGCCCATAATCATCTCCACCCCCATAGAAAGACCAAGTCAGGTCAGTCCTCTCTGGCTGCAGAGAAACCAGGAGGATGAACACTAAGCTGCAAGACTTGACTCCCAGTGCAGGAAGATGAATGCTGAGGGCATTTCTCTCCTCCTTGCTGTGAATACTAATTTTCACCTTCACCAACACTTCACAGTGACACAGCAGACACTTCTGGTAACAAGGAGCTGAAGGAAAGCAGCCACCCCACTCTCTGAGCATAGTAGTTGGCCTTTTCCTGTAAGTGCACAGGAAATTCCCTTCCACCCCCAGGAGGAAGGGGTAAGAGGGAAAGAAGGAAATGGAATGTAATGGAAAGTAAACATGTCAACTATGAAAACAGTCACCATGAGCAAGTACAGAAACACTTCTTTGTTGTGTTTAAGGACAATGAGTACAGTGGTATTTCAGTTATTCAGTGTTTACAGAGTTGAAAAAAAATACATAATCACAGGCCCTCCCCCTTCATGTAGGTCGTTAGTGCTGCTGCATCATATACCTATCACAGTTCAACATCAAATCAGGTAACCAAGAAGTAGATACAGCCAAGATGAGTGATTGCTTAATCCTTCCAGAATGGACATTGTTGGATAGCATAGGCCTAATAACTACAGGTTGGATGCTGTTGGCATTTACAAGAGAAGTTCTTAAGAGCACTCTAGCTCCCCAGCTGGATTCAAGAGCTATGGTGAAGATAAAAGGGACTACACACACACAAACAGAACTGTTATATACAAAAAAAGTTTAATTGAAATACCTGTATAAAAAATATGATCTCCATACATTTCACACTGTTGAACAGAAGAAAAAAAAATCCAAATCCAAGCTGCATAAATGCAACCAGATCACAGAAACACAGCTATTAAAATAAATTAAGGTTTATGACTCTGCCACTCTACCTTCCAGAGCCAATGCACGGAGACTGTACAATGTCAATAATTTAAAACCCTTCCGAACAGCATTACTTTACATTTCTGGTACAATACCAGACAAAAGGCATACTGACTAACTTTAAAAAGTCATTCTATTTCCCTTAAATTAGACTTTGTACAACAATTTTTCATCTTCCAACAAAAGTTGATAAGGTCAGAAATATTTTTTGTCTTTTTTTTTTTTTTTTTTTTTTAAACAAAAGTTGAACAGGAATGCAGAAAAAAAGTGCCATGGGCAGATCACTAGACTTCCCATGGGGAGAAGGAAGGGAAAGCACAGTGTTGAATAACTCTAACCAAATAAATTAACCAAATAAATAGCCACAGCTGAAACCTGTGGGAGGTCTTCTAAACTTCAAACAATAAATAACTGTATAGTACATGGGAAAACCAAGTTTACATAAACACATTATACAGGTATGGAAAAAAAGTAAAGTCCTTGAATATTGCATTGATTGTGCATTCAACATGCCCATACATACTCTTAAGACTCGCAGGGTGACAAAAGGCCGGGGGGAGTTGAGAAAGGGGCTTCTCATGCCCAGTGGTAGAGATGATAAAAGGAAACATGAATAAATGTTTCCAATAAAAAAAGCTGATATACCTGTTTGTACTTCTGTGCAGGCTATAGGAAATATTTTGAGCAGCAGAGGTGGGTTGGATTTTGAAAGGGGCGGGGGGCAGGAGTGAAATGTCTGTGTTCAAGTATTCCATCACCAGTGGATGGGACTACTTCATTCAATCACCGAACATGTTCTCCAATGCATTATAGGAGCTGCTTCCCCCAGCACTGCGTCTGAAGGGAGCAAATTCCTATGATGAACTGGATCTTCTTTGGACATACACAGCTCAAAAAAGAAAGTCCCACTGAAGCAGCTTTCAAAAAGGCACTCAAAAGCAAATAAAATCTAGTCCAGGCTCTATGAGAGCAAAAAAGTTTACCATGTATTCAAGAGGTCACTGCTTTCTTAATAAGGTCAGTCTTTGACTAAGTACTGGCCTGCAACTCCTAAACATCAGCGTTTCCAAAGGAAATCTCTCATTCCAAAGCAGAAACCAGCAAAAGGGGAAAATAAAATCAAGTCCCTCAGACAAAGATTCAACTACAGAATAATGAATGCATTTTTCTAGCCCCTCCTACGTATTGGCAGCAGCACTGTGGTCTTTCTGCTTGTAGCTCCCCTCCCAGTGCGAGGTCCTTAGCCATTCACAGACTCTCATTACTTGAACTTGTGCTCGATACATCGGTATCAAGGGTCCGTAGCCTTATGTCACAGTCCTCAGACTTCACTACTTCTGATTTGTGCATCCATTGATGGTCAAAAATTTGCTCAAGTGTTGGTCTGTCTGAAGGCCTCAGTGAAAGGCACCATTTGATCAGCTGTTGACATTCTGGAAAAAAAAAAAAAAAGCAACATTAGAGCAGAAAAGTAGTAATATTAAAAACAAAACACAAGAAAAAACAAAACTCAGGTGTACAAATTTTAAATTATCTAAAAATTAAGAAAATAAAGAAACCTACGCCCCCTCCCTCCCCCCTCCAAAACAACAATAACAAACCATACAAGCAAGGCAAACCTCCCAACTCACCAGGTGAAATTCTCCTCCTGAAGTACAATCGTCCCCGCAAGATCTCCTCGTCCTGCTCGAACGGGATGTCCCCACAAACCATATCATAAAGGAGGACTCCCAGAGACCATACTGTCGCTGACCTCCCATGGTATCTGTGGTACCTGATCCATTCTGGAGGACTGTATACTCTCGTTCCTAAAAGAACAACAACAAAAATAATCAAGGATTAGAATGCTTTTCCCTTATTCAAGGGCATCTCGCAGGGCTAAATTAGGTTCATAAACGCAGCGTTACAGGAGTATTAAAAAAAAGTTAAAAGCACTGATTTTATCTGGCCCCAGCCCAGGAGTGGTGTAACTCCAGGTCAGTGCCGGGTGACACCGCAGCCTGGCAGCACTGCTGGTTGCAGGGAAGGAGCCGCCGTCAGCTGGCTGTTGACGAAGGCAGCTCCCTTTCACTGACCACGTGGCGTCTGCAGCATCACACCAAAAATAGACACAAAAGGACAAAGGGGGCTGGCGGGGAGGAGGCGGGCGGGCGGCGAGGAGGTGAAGCTCAGGTCCGCCTTATTACACGGGGCTAAGCCGCTTTATCCAATTCCAGCGGGCAGTAAACAAAATAAGGCCGCTCACCCTTTATTTATTTATATATTTTTTAAAGGCTCCGTGCAGCGCTGCGGCAGCCGCCGCCCCCGGAGCGCTCCGTGGATACCAAACAACAGCGCTGCGGTGATGCGGGGTCACGTGGCACGGGGTCGGGTTTCACAACAAACAGATGTGGAGTGCGGCGGCCGAGGATGGACTGGGGGGGGAGCGCAACCCCCGCTGGCATCGGTCAGGGGAACGCACTCTGCTCTGGGGCGCGGAGCCTGGAGCTGCGCGTTTAGGGGGAGCGCAGAGATCCCCCGCTCTGCAATCTGCAATGCGGGATTTCCAGGACACCACGAAAGGGAAAAGGGGGGGAGCTAAAAACAGCTCCGCACAGAAAAACAGCGCATCCACCCCGGGAACATCCGACACTGCAAAGGCTCCTTGTAAACAGATCGCCCTCTAGGAAAAAAACGCGTTTTTTCCAAGGCAGGGAAATAGAAACTGCTGCGTCACCTCCCGGAATCGCTCCTTTCCTACGCAACCGAACACCCCGAGCCGCGTCGGGTCCAAAGGTTTCCGTTACCGATGGCCCCGATAGGAGAGAGCGCAGCGGGCGGGGGGAGCACGCACGTACCGTCGAAATCGGTGTAGACCGTGTCCTTGAGGAGGGCCCCCGAGCCGAAGTCGATGAGCTTCAGCTCGCCCGTGCGCAGGTCCACCAGCAGGTTCTCGTCCTTGATGTCGCGGTGCACCACGCCGCAGCCGTAGCAATGCCGCACGGCCTCCAGCACCTGCCGGAAGAACCCGCGTGCCGTGTCCTCGTCCAACGCGCCCTTCTCCGTGATGAAGTCGAAGAGGTCCTTCACCAGCTCGGGCCGTTCCATGACGATGAGGAAGCCGTCGGGCCGCTCGTACCAGTCCAGCAGCTTAATGACGCCGCGGAAGCCGGAGCCCACCTTCTTCAGCAGGACGATCTCCAGGGGCACCATGACGCCGCCCTGCGCGCGGGGCCGCGGTCAGCGCCGTGCCGCAGTCCGAGGGGCGGGCGCGGCGCTGCGGCGGCGGCGACGACACCCGGCAGCCCCCCAACCCCCCCCCCAGCTCATGTTCCCCCCCCCCCCCCCCCCGCCGCCATCCCCGAGACCTACCAGCCCCCCCCCCCAACCCCCCGCCCCACCAACAACGCACACACACAAAGGCCCCCGCGGACTTACGATCGTGCCCCATTCGGTCACCCGCTCCTTCACCACATGCTTCACGGCGACCTGCGCGGTGCGGGAAAAGACAGGCGCCGTCAGCGGGCACGGCCGCAGCCCCACAGCCCCGCGCCGCCCCGCAGCCCGCACCCCGCGCTCACCGGCAGCCCGTCGGCCGTCCTGCTGCCCGCGTACACCGTGCCGAAGCCGCCGCTGCCCAGCACCGAGCCCACCTGGTACACTTTGTCGAAGGGCTCTTTCTCCACTTTCACTGGGGGAGAAACACATCGTTAGTGACGGCTCCAACAGAAATAACGATTAAAAAAAAAAACAAAAGCAAAACAAAAAAAAAAAACCACCATGAAAAAAAAAAAAATCCCAGAAGGGCGCTACGTCCGTGCCGCACAGGGCGTTTGGCTTTTTTTTCCCCCGAAAGCCGTCTTCTCCAGTTATATAAAAGCGCAGCGCAGGTCCCAGCGCTCCGTACCTGGCGGCAGGATCTTGACGGGCAGGTGGTCCATGCTGGCGGGGCTGCAGATGTGCGCCAGCGAGCCGAACTTAGATAGCAGCATCTTGCGGCGGGGGTCCTCCCGACTCTTCCTCGTATCTCCGGGATCCCGGCGGCTTCGAGCCCTCCTCCTCGCTCCGCCGAGCCGCTCAGAGCCGGGCGGCGCCGGGGCCGCGCGTTCTGCCCGCCCCTGGGCAACGCCGCAGTGAATCCGTGGCGGGCGCAGGAGCCGCGCCGCCGCCGTGCCTGCCCGCGCGCTTCTGAGCCGGCGGCGCCGCGGAGCCGCCTCTTAACTCCCAATATTTTGGTGCGGGCAGAGCGCGCGAGAGAGCCGAGGATATCCCTCCGCGGGGGAGGGGGAAACACCTCTCCCCGCCACCGCCCAGCCGGCCCCCTCCCCTCCGCACCGGGTCGCCCACGGTGCGGCGGCCGCGAGTGCAGGGCTTAGTCCCGCCCCGCGGAGCGGGCGGGCGGGAGGAGGGCGGGGGCCGGGGACTACTTGTTTGTAGTAACCGGCGCGCAGCGTTACAGCCGTCTGTGGCGCCCCGCGCGCATTAGCGGCCAAAAAAAAAACCGAAAAAAAAAAAAAAAAGCGGGGGGGGGGTGGGAGAGATTCTCCCTATTTGCGTTAACATTTCCGGGCGGCCAATCAGGGGGCGCCTTTTCAAAGGGCTCCCGGAGCGGCCAATGAGGAGGGGCCTCATCTGCATGCGGCGGGCGGGGCGGGAATGCCGCGGCGCGCCGGGAGCGACTCCACCCCGGGCTGCGGGAAGGGCGCTCGCGGCCTCGGCGCCGCGGTGGGGCCGCGCGGGGGCGGGGTGCCGCCATTATTGCCGCCTGAGCGGGGGCATACGGGGCCATACAGTCCTCCCATCCCCCTCCTGCGGCGTGGCGCGGCTCGTCGCTGAGCCGGGTGGGCGAGCGTGGAGAGCTCGCGCTTAGCCTGCCCTTCGCGGCGCTTTCCTGCTCGCCGTTTTCAATCACGCTCCCCGGTGCGGGGCCTCTGAGGGCTTCCCGGCCTCCCCGCCCAGGCGCCGGTTGGGCGCTGGCAGGGAGTGGCTGCGGGAGCACCGCCCGCCCGGCAGGGGGCGCTGCCTCAGCAGGAATGGTGACGGCGGGCCGGCGGCCTCCAGGCGGCTGCGCGGTGTCCTCCGGTGCCTCCGGGCTCCTCCGAGGGCCCTTCGCGGTGTGCCTGGGGCGTTTGGCCTTTGTGCCTAAAGTGGTGCCCTTAACGGCTGCTTCCAGCTCGGCCTCCAGGCACCGGTGCGGGGAGACTGCGCAGCTCAGGAGGAACGCTGGCGTGGGTCAGGAGGTGCTGCCCAGTTTGTGCCCAGCAGTAGCAGTTAGTGGGAACAACTGGTATGCCTGTGTTAGAAATAGTGAGGCCATAGGCACCGTGTTGCACGGGGATCCCTAAAGTGAGGGTATTTTTGGGTAATCGCTTCAGGACCTGGCGGCGCTTCCACTCCAGGCACGGGAGAGCCTGGCAGTTGGCGTTCCCTGATAACAGTGCCCCCATCTCTATAAACAAAGCGAGAGTTTCTAGGGAGAGGTAATGTCTGTTGTTAGATCAGACCAGCTGACGGAAAGGTCATGTTTTGTGGCATATTTTCAACCCTTTGTGTCCCAGACTGTGTTCGTTGGAGCTAGATCAGCGGGACTGTAAAAGTTAGTACCTTTCACACAAGTGCAGAGGAAACTCATTCAGTTTATTGGGCAGATTATGAAATCAGGAAATTTGTTCGTTAATTAAAAAAAAATATATATATATATTATTTGAATTTAACAGTTAAAGCAAAAAATACGTTTTGTTGTTGTTAGAAATTCTGCCTTTTGGCTATCTCTAGTCACGTGAAGGAAATTTGTAGGTTTCTTTAGATAATGTTATATGCACAAAAACCCATGCATATATCACTAGTCTCTAAATGTGAAACATTAGGTCTTTTTCATTCTAATTGCTTTTGCAATTTTGTTTGTCAATCTTTGTGTTATCAGGCTATTACAGATCAGCGATTTCTTTGCCTTTCCGCGTTCAAGAAAATAATTCAAAGTTTCCTCAAAATCCTCTTGCATTTAAGCGTCGTCTTCTTCAGCTCTATACAGCATATCTTTACACATCTGTTTGAATAAAATTGTTAAATAAGACTGTGATTGATACCTGGTATTGGTATAACTGATATGCTCTGTGCATTCACAACGGCATAACTGTGTTACATTAACGTTAAAGAAAACAAGGTAGTTACTGTAAATATAATAAATATATATATATATTTTTTAAAGATAAGGGGGTATTTGTTCTTTGTTCACGTAATTTTTGGCAGACAGACATTTAATTTGTATACAGTTACAAGGACTCTTGGTTTGACAGAATTACAGATGGATCCCAGACTTGGAATTTACCCTGTCTTTACACATAAGCCTTTCATGGGTTTGTGGTGCTGCTTTTGATCTGGCTTGGAACATGCAGTTCAGTGGTCCTAAACAATTATGGCTGCAGAAATATTTTATAAACTCGTTTTGGCCTCTTGAGCAGTGGCTTTGCAGCTATAAATGGAAAATCGTTCATGGGTGGGATGCCAGTTAGCTCTTTGATGTACAAATCTTTTTTTCTTTTTTTTTTTTTTTCTGTGCAAGGGTCCCTGAGCTCGTGTGAGTTCCTCAGACATAGAAGTGTGGAAATTCCACCAGAGTTTCTGCTTGCAGCACAGAGGCAGTACCATCTGAAGCTATCTTCTAATATCTGTGCAGAACCTGGTTTGGAGTTTGCTGTGGCACATCATCAGATGTTGCACTGGTGGCGTTAACATGCTCTTAGGTATGCCTGTGGCTATTGCAGATTTTCAAGATGGGCCTACCAAAATGTATCTGTTTGTGTAATGTAACCACAAAGAATGCTGTAGTAGTAAAAGTCTGCTAAAGTTAAGAATATTGACATTTTCAGGTCCCTCAACCTCTGAGTATCTGAATACATAAGATACTCAAAGCTTTTAGTCATCTTTGTGACCCTTCACTTGACTCTCTTCAGTCTCTCTTTTATTTCAGGCAAGAGTAAGCTGAACACAGTGCTCCAGATGTGGCTTTATATGTGCTGAACAGAGTGCAGTAATCACGTCCCTTGACCTGCTGGCTATGGTCTTGCTAATGCAGTCCAAGATGTGGTCAGTATTCATTGCTGCAAGGACACACTGCTGACTTTGTTCATTTTGTTGTCCACTGGGTTCTATCCTGTAGAACTGTTAGTCTCAGCCTGCACTAATATTCATATTTTTACAATTTGAAGACAGCTTTATCTGTTCTCCTCCAGTTTGTTGAAATCTTCCAGAATAGGAGCTCTTCTCTGCAGTATTCTGACAGCCTCCCCTTGATTTGATTTTACCCTGTACTTCCTAAAGGTCTTACCATTCAGGTCATGAATGAAAACACTAAATCTTATCATCCCCAGTCTTATTCCCAGGGATTGCCACTGGGAATCACTTGCTAGTTGGACTTCAAACATTTGTTAACTGCTCTTTGAGTCAGTGAACTGGTCAGTTTTTAACTAACCTTGTAGTGCTCCTATTGAACCTGTATCTCCCAGTTTGGCTGCAAGAACTCTTTCAAAATTCTTTCTGAAGACAAGAGGGACAACACTAACTACTCCATCTCTCTCCGACAGCATGTAATTTAATTGTAGAAGGCAATCAGTGTGATAAAACAGTTTGCTCTTGGTAAATTCAAGATGACCATTCTCAATCATATACTTTGTCACTGTGTGAATGAGAATGGTTTCTCTGAGTACTTGCTCCATAAATTTCCCACAGATTGTGGTGAGGTTGGTCAGCCTGTAGTCACCTAGATCATCCTTGCCATTTTCTACGACAGACACTTCATTTTTATAATTGTCAGGAACATCCTTTGACCCCTGTGGCCCGAAGAATGGATAGAGAGCAGCCTTGCCTGACATTTGCTGGCAGCATAAATACTCTTGGATGTATGCTGTGCAGTCCCGTGGACTTGTATTACGTTTACAGCTTCTTTAGCCACTAGCTTGATCCTTGCTACTTGTCATGGAGGTCTGGGAGGCCTGCGAGCAGATCTTGCCAGTAGAAATAGCCTTTCAATATACAATACTGTGGTGAAGTGTGATAAGGATGGACAACTCTGTTGGAATCTGTTCAGAAATAAACACCTGTGTGCAAATGTCTGATGAAGACTCTAAGGGGATGAATATCGACCTTTTATCAGCAGGGCACTAATTTAAGAATACACAGGAAACATAACCCATTTGTTACAGCATTATTTTGAACAATACTGGGGGACAGTCAAAAGCAGAACACAAGATCTAGAAACCAATTGTTAAAATGTGAGGCTTTATTTATTTTGTTTTTTGTTTTGTGTTTTTTTTTTTATTTGGGAAAAGGTTAAGAGATAACCCTGTACCATCACAGTCTAGAAACATCTTTATTTATTTTTTATTTTTCTCTCATATGTGATAGCTCTTTAAGTTTCACACAGGAAAAGCTTCCTAGCATAGGAACTGGAATAAACCAACTATAGAAGCAAAGTGGAGGAGGGATTAACAGAAGATAAATGTAGTCCTTTATAAATTAAAATCAAGAAGATATGTTCATGTGTGAAAAGAATTTATGGATTTGATGCAGAATTTTGTTATTTACCATGGCATTGTGTCAAGGGAAGTCTGGCTGGAAAGTCTGTCCAGCTTTTATACTTGTGACTGAAGGAGCATGGCTCTCCATAGAACTGAGTTCTCGGGACCTCATCTTTCACGATTACACACATGGCACATTGTGTTCAGTACAGAGACTGCACAAACTCAGCAGCTGTTTTCCTCTTTTCACAAAGTGTATGGAAGAACTAAGGCAAGATCAAGAAAGGGTAATGAGGATGATTAAGGATATGAAAAAAAATCTGTTTTGAAAGATTAGGGTTTTGTTTTGTTTTGTTTTGTTTTTTTGTTTGTTTGTTCTTTTTAACCTTAGAAGGTTAAAAGAGGGTATGCAGTAGAATAATAGTCTAGGTACAGTAGATTAGATGACTGTGTTCTCTGTCATCTAACATAAGCACAGGAACATCAAGGAAAATTAAAAAGTAACATTCAAAACTGATAAAATACAAGCTATAATTACCTCTACTTATAAAACTTGTAATTAGAGTGTGGAATTCACTGCCAAATCACAAAGGCCAAGAATGCAACAAGATTAAAAAGAGTATTGTATTTTTAGGGATAACAAGAATATTCAAGAGTTATGGTTGGCTGGTAAAAATAAGAGAAGGGCTGTTAGGTCTCAGGTTTCAAGGTGGAAACCAAATTTCTGTTGACTAGAATGGGTTGATACTGATATTGGCTAATCAGTGAATAAGGAATATGAGTAAGGAGGATATAGTCCACCTCTACCTGCCCTCATGCCTTTGTATAGAGAGATCCAATGTGCTGGACTATGTAGTTTGTATAGTGAGGCAGTTCTTAACAAAGTCCTATGTTTGGCTGATTTAATTCTGCTTGTTTCAGTAGTGTTATAATTAAAATGCTATAATAATGTGAAAAATTGATCCCAATGTTTTGTTCAATTGAATAAAAACATGGGATGATTATTTTTCGACCTGCAACCTACGTACCAGTGGAAATAAAAATCCTACGTGTGTAATAAGTAGCGAGGAGGTCAATAGGGAATCCTTTAACTAAAGTTAGAGAAACGCTGGAGCAGATGATCTCTTAAGATTCTCTGTACGGGCTGAAGAAAAAGAACATTGCTTCTGTGTCTGTCTTTAAGTTTTAAAGAAATGTTAAAATACAGATTGAACTGGATTCTGTTCTACCTTCCCTTTTCAAAATTATTGTATGAAAATTTTGGAATATGAAACATAAATATAAAAAAACCTTAGCTGAGCTATGAGCATCTTAGCTATAACATTTATATAATTCCATTGGATCAGTGACCAGATCCAAAAGTCACATTGCTGTGTTTGCAATAAAATAATTCAGGATTTTTTTTTTTATCATAAATTAATTCCAAGTCAGTAGCAGCCACTAATGTGGCTTTTTATACTTGAGAACAGGCAGAAGATTTTAAGTGGTTTTCAGTGATGATGATCATACATATCAGTGACAACTTGCAAAAAGAGAGTTGTCTTCAGAGGGGATCAATGGTCAGAGATGTCAAGTCTTCACTTGATCTCTTGAGTTTTGACACTAAATTTAAATCAAAATTATAAATACCACCACTTATGGTCTTTTGCTACTAACTTCTACTCTTTATGTATTTCCAATTTTAAAAGAAAGAGGAGTCATTTAATTAGATTAGAGTCATTAGATTTAGAGTGGATAGAGGTGTGGTGTGAGTGGGAGATTTCATTCTATAATTGTTAAAATGATCATGGTTGCTATGTAGACATGATGAATTTCACATTCTTAAGTGTAATAGGTGGAAACATATTGGATATATATGTTCTATATATATCCAATATATATTGGATATATATGTTTTGCATATAGGTGGAAATCCATAGTTTGGAACAGCTATTTCAATTTTCTGGCACTTTTATGGCTATATAAGCTCCTGGTTAAGGAGTGCTAAAATGAACAGGGTAGAAGAATTCATGCTTTTCCTGCTGCTTTTACGTTGCTGTCTCTTCTGTTGTGCTTTCATCTCCACTTTCTCCACTTCAGCTTCTCAACCATTCTGTAATGAGAGAACTACTTTAAAGTTACTCTAATTACAGAAATAAAATCTGTACTTTGACCACGTACAGGAGGGAACCATCAGATTACTTTCAGTGGGTGTTTCCCAGCTTTCTAATGGGTAAGCTACCAGTGTTCCTGATCTTGGCTAAGCTAAAGGAATGTAATTATTAACTAGTTAAACCCCAGTCCTACACGTGCTTCTCGCATGCAGTCTCTTACAGAACTGTCACCAGTCACTGCTGCTTTCATTAGCAGTATCCACAGATATTTGTACAAAAGGTTCTGAATACTATGCTAGCGCGTGTAATCAGCACCAGAAGTCCACGCAGAGAGGAAGGTTATGTATCAGGTGTATTTTTCTGTAAGAATAGTTACTTATGTCAGCATAGGCCACACTTTTTATTTTTCAAATGCAGATCAAGTCTATGAGAAGAAAAATTCCATTTAGCGTGTACATAAGGTTGATACCTGGTTTGTTAGTGTACTCATAAAATTAAAAATCACGAAGTTAAAAAATGGGAAGGTATGGGTATCATTAAATGATCTTTGATCAAAGCTCAGCTGAATGCACTGCGACATTTATACTATAATTAGAAACTTACTGACTGTCCTTGCTCAGTGTTTTATCCATAGATAACTAAGGTATGTACCATAAACCACATATGACTCTGTGATCAAAGAACATTTTTCTGTGTATCTTATCAGTAGCCATATACTAATTTTATGATCATATTTTTTCCCTTTCTATTGTGTTTCCATGAACTTTGTAAAGTTTGCTTTGGCTTGTGTTATGTTAATCAGTGCATCTAGTTTTTATTTATTTATCTATTTATTTATTTGCTTCCTAGATGTTAAAAATTAACAAAAAAATACTCTACAATTTAACTTTTATGTTATCTGAAAGGATGAAATGATTCGTATTTCAAGTTGATGTGTCTCCCATGTCTGATATGTACACAGGAGAAGAAAAGATGGCGAAACTGGACAACATAAGCTGTCCAAGATGATAGGTCCATTTTGAGTATTTTAGCCATTTTATCTTTTATTATTTTTCTGTGTATGCTTTGTTTTTGAGACTAGACATGGAATTTACTAGTTTTGAATATAAGTGGGGAGGGGCCTAAATATTCTGTTAATAGCTGTGGACAATTAAGAGATAATTCAGATATATCTTACTATGTCTGTCTACATATCTGTTGGCTTTCTACTGCTGCTCAAGAATGATGTGAGTGGTATGTGAGTCCTTTGTCATCTGCTATCATCTGCTTTGTCATCTTCCTGTGTAAAAGTCTTTCAAATGT
Organism: Alectoris magna; assembly: GCA_030625065.1. Taxonomy (NCBI): domain Eukaryota; kingdom Metazoa; phylum Chordata; class Aves; order Galliformes; family Phasianidae; genus Alectoris; species Alectoris magna. Next base: position 179,291,533 of record CM060560.1, on the reverse strand, counting down.
TGTTTTATGAAGAAAAAACAAGAAAAAAACACAAGAAGGCATCCTGTACCCTCTCACTGCCAGGCTTAAGGCAAGAAGTCAGAGTAAAGGAGTGGGTGGAAACAAATCCATGCTCAGGTCTGCAAACGAAGCCCCTCCTTGCTCACCTAATCCCCCCAGATGCCTGTGTACAACAGGTATACAATATTTATGAGGGTCTGGGTGTAGAATGCTTTATCTGTGGGTGATAACAGCCCATTTACAGTAGAGCAATCTAGGATGTATCCTGACATTGTTCTCAAGACTGCTTATGTCATTGAGCCAGAATAAGCCCATCACAATGAAGTTGTATTAACTGTTTAGCTCTGCTGGCCTTCCAGGAGTAATATTCAACTGAAAACTCAGCATTCTTCAGCCCTTCCCCTTTTGCAGTGTGTTAGAAATGTCCTGCGATCATGACCTGCACGCCTGCTTAATGTAATGCAGGTGTACATATTATTCCTTGCTTCTAATTACATATTTTCTTACTTTTTATATTGTTTTCATCATGTGCCACCAGCAACCAAAGAAGAGGTGGTTGTGTAACTGATAAAACACTGCTACCTGAATGCAACCTCTTTGACATGGAAGTGCATGTGGAGCAATGTCTGCCATCAGACTCCTCCATTCACTATTGACATTCTTTGACACTTTTATGGAAACCCAAGAGTGGATGTGAGAACAGTGAGGTGATGTGTGATGTGTTTCATCAGTGACGAGGATGACAGTGGATCACCTCCACTAGTGCAGATTTTTATGAGCATGGCATGCAGGTCCGTGTTCATCGCTGGTGAAAATGCATAGCTAATGGTGGTGACTATGCTGAAAAATAGCTGAGAATTTGCTCTAGCAAGTAGTGTTACCGTGTTCTTTGTTGTAGTTTCCATGGAAATAAATAGGAGGCATTACTTTCAGAGCAACCTACTGTCTATATTACTGTAAGGAAAGTGAAGTATGAGAATCTTAGTGATAAATTCCTGCATTTTGAAAATGTGCAATAGATGGGCTGAATGTAGTGTATCTGTAGTTGAAATCTAAATACTGATACTTTCTAATCTGACCTGTAGTCAAAAAGAACAAAGAGTGAGACAGTGCTGTATTGCATACCATGCCATTTATTTGCGTATCATTTCATGGCAGGTCGAGTTTCTGGTGCAATAGAAGATCTAAATTATTTTTGTAAAGTCGAGTTCCTAAAACTAAACTGTCTAAAAGGTGTGTGTTTGAGGATATTTACTTGAGCTACCAGATTAATGTTTGCTAATACCTCTAGTTCTGTGCCACCCTTGTGGCAAAGATGGCTGCTGCACTTGTTGCACATACTGCAATTTTTAGGTCTGATCATTACGATGACTTTAAGGATGAATCATTTTATCCGAGATTTTCCTTCAGAATACTAATTTTTATGTTAAGAGAATATAGTTGAGTTTTATGTTAAGTTCTGTCCAATTACAGTTTCTTTAAGTTCTATGCAATTATAAAGAGGCAAAATACGAAGTATTAGACAGTAATATCAGTTCTGCCAGAACATCTTTAATAATTCACAAAAGAGGTGTTTTTAAGTCATCTGTTTTTGTTGTTGTTGTTGTTGTTTTTGTTTGTTTGTTTGTTCTGTTTTGTTTGTTTTGTTTTGTTTTTCCCCGCATATTATTGGACACTTTTGCATTTGTTTCCATAGAGGCTGATATGGATTTCAGGCCCATTTCTCATTTCTCATGTCCTGGATTTTCTCCATTGAATTCAAAACCATTGCCATAGGGAAGATTTAAATAAGGCCATTTCAGACACATCTACACAGTTGTGTTGCCTGTTGCATTATATGATTTTCATGGCATACTTTATTTTGTTGAAGCAAGTGGACCTTCTTCATTTTTCCCATTATACCAGATACAAAGAAGGAGCAGAGCAAGGATTTATCAACATTGAGAGTCATGCTTCTGAAAAATAGACCGAAACAAGCACAGACAAATATGTTATACCTGACTTCAGTTTTAATTTCAGTCTTCAAATTGTATTCTATTGGTCATACTCCTTATGTTTTTTCTTTTCTTTATTCGTGCGGGGTCATCCCTATTTATATTGCTGTACTTTGCATTCTGAAGGGAAACAATGACCAATTAAAGAATTATATACAGAACAAATGCTGTTTCATTACCTGCTCTGATTTCAGGATTACATGTTGCGGATAACAGTACGTCGTAACACACTGAGATCTGCTGCACTATATCATGTGAACTGGCATGATGCTTTAAGAGTATGGTAGGAATTCATAGAGTGCATTAGAAGCGAATGGAAAAGCTTTCCTCTTCAATTAGTTGTGACTGTAATTAATCTCTTCTTAACTTAAAGCTTCTAAATGCCATAATAGTGTTAGTAATAATGGATGCCCTACCAAGTCCAAGAGCAAAACAGCTTTTATCATTTATGAAGGAAGACAGAAATCTCATCTCTCAAGCACTGTCTGATACACACGTATTAAATTGCATGCATCTGCTGCTTCGTGTACAGAAGTGGAAGGCAAAGCATTGCTTACTGCTTCCTTCTTAAGGAAACAAGACGCCAGGAATCTTTGTATTCAGAATCTGCTAGATACGTGCCTACAGTATGTCTTCATATCCTAAAGCACTGTATTCTAATGGACCAAGAATCCACTATAGACCAGCATTTTTTATTGCAAATGTAAAATCTTATGTTGTTTTTGATTCTGATCGTTCCTAGTGTGCCCGCTTTTATAGTGAAGAACTGCATAAAATGCTACATCAGTGAACAGGATATCTCTAACCTCTGGGGATATCTGAGTGGGACAGATGAACATCGTTTCCTTCTTATTTTGGCAATGACATCCATTCCTCCCAGAGATGTAACTATACTTTTCCAAGGACAACAAACAAACAAACAAACCAACCAAACAAACAACAACAACAACAAAAACACCAAAAAAACACCAAAACCCCAAAACAACCAAACATTTCCTAGATCACTTTTGTGTCACAGTAAGGTGGCCTTTCTCCAGAGTTTTTGGGCTTGCTGAAAGAGGCATTCTGCCTGAAAACAGAAGGACAAAAGATAGTATACTGAAACTTTCTGAGATAGTTCTGTCTACAGATGCATGGAAACATGACTCATCCTAATTGTACTATGTAATGAAGACGAGGTTTGTGTTAGTGTTGGCTTCTGTGGAGTTTGTGAAAAAATACAGAATGGGTGAAATCCAAAGAACATGGACATGGTGTGAAGACATAGTTTTCTGCACAGACTTTGGGGTACTGGCTGGCTTGAGCTCTCCAAGCAAAGCCTAAGATGGCTAGGCTGTTAACAGATGTGCCCTGAAGTCTTGTGCTCTCAGAAACTGATTGTCTGTCAAACACCAAAACTCATCAGGAACAGCCAAGTAAAGGCAGCAACAGTCAGTGATTAGATTTATTTGAGTTGCTGTAGAACCAAATCTTTAAGTGTTATTTAGTGAAAGCAAGAGATTAAGTCAGAGCTACTGTGGTTCAGCCCTCCATTGTTGACAGTATGTTTTTACTTTCACCTTTGAGCTGACACCCATGCTTACCTAAGCAGGAGATGATCTCAGAAATGCATCTCTTCACCCTTTGTTGAAATCCCTTGTTGTGTCATTTGAACAGCCACTGTTCCTTTAGATCACTCCTACCCATCTGTATCTCTTCCACTTCCTGCTATGGTTCTAAACATTTCTCATTTGTCAAGTCTTTTCTTTTGGAAGACAGAATCTTCAGTGACTTGGCCTGTTGACATGACTGACATCACTGAGATGTGGTGGGATGTCTCTCACAACTGGAATGTAGGAATAGATGGGTATAAACTCTTTAGGAAAGACAGGCAACAGAGAAGGGAAGCAAATGTTGCCCTCTACATCCGTGATAACTCAGAGTCCATGGAGCTCTGCCTGGGGATTAATGGCGAGATGACAGAGGGCTTATAGGTTAGGGTAAAAGGGAAGGCAGAGGAAGGGACGTTGTAGTGGAGGTCTGATCCGGCTACAGTTTGCCTGATCAGGAAGACCAAGTGGATGAGGCTGTCTTTAAACAGATAGGAGCAGCTTCACATTTGTAAAACATGGTCCTTGTGGGTGACTTCAACCACCCTGATATCTGTTGGAGGGACAACACAGCAGTGCACCAGAAATCAAAGAGGTTCCTGGAATGTATTGGTGATAACTTCCTCCTCCAAGTAGTACAGGAACCCATGAGGAAAGGTGCTATGCTGGACCTTGCCCTCACCAAAGAGGAGGGGCTGGTGAGTAATGTGAAGCTCAAGGGCAGCCTTGGCTGTAGTGACCAGGAAATTGCGGAGTTCAAAATCCTTAGGATGTCAGAGAGGGTGTGCAGTAAGTTTGCTACTCTGGACTTCAGGAGAGCAGACATTGAACTCTTTGGGGAACCACTTGGCAGGGTGAGATGGGAGAAAGGCCTGGAGGGAACAGGGACCCAAGAAAACTGGTCAGTATTCAAGGACCATCTCCTTCAAGCCCAGAAGCAGTGCATTCCAAGAAAAAGGAAGGCCGGCAAGAATGCCAGGAGGCCTCTGTGGGTCAACAAGGATCTCTTGGACTTACTTAAGCAGGAAAAGAAAGTCTACAGGGAGTGGAAGAAGGAACAGGTTACCTGGGAAGACTATAAAGAAGTTGTCCAAGCAGCCAGGGATCAGGTTACAAAAAGCTAAAACTCAAGACAGATTAAATCTAGCCAGGAACATAATGGGGAACAAGAAGAAATTCTGCAGGTATATCAGTGATAAAAATAAGGACAGGGAAGATGTGGGCCCTCTTCAGAAGGAGACTAGAGACCCGGTCATGAGGGATATGGAGAAAGCTGAGGATCTCAGTGACTTCTTAGCCTCAGTCTTCATCGACAGGGACTCTAGCCATGCTTCCCAAAATGCAGAAGGCAATGGAAAGAACTTGGAGAAGGTAGATTTGCCTGCTGTGAGTGAACATCAGGTTCGAGACCACCTCAAGAGTCTGACGGTGCTCAAGTGCATTGGACCCGATGAGGTCCATCTGTGGATTTTGAGTGAACTGGTGGATGAAGTTGACAAGCTGCTATCCATCATATTTGAAAGATCATGGCAGTCTGGTGAAGTTCCCCCTGATTGGAAAAGGGGAAAGATAATCCTTATTTTCAAGAATGGGGGAAAAAAAAGAAGATTCGGGGACCTACAAGCCAGTCAGTCTCACCTCTGTGCCTGGCAAGATCATGGAGCAGATCCTCCTGAAGGTTCTACTGAGGCACATGGAAAATAAAGACAAGGTGATTGCTGGTAACCAACATGGCTACACCAAGGGCAAGCCATACCTGACAAACTTGATGGCCTATTATGATGGAGTTACAGCATCAGTGCATGAAGGAAGAGCAACTGACATCACCTGCCTGGACTTGTGCAAAGCATTTGACGTTGTCCAGCGTAACATCCTCATCACCAAATTGAAGAAAAATGGATTTGATGGATGGACCACTTGCTGGATAAGGAATTGACTGGATGGTCACACTCAGAGAGTTGTGGTGAATGGCTCAATGTCCAAGTGAAGGCTGATAACGAGTGGCATTCCTACAGGATTGGTGTTGGGATCAGTGTCATTCAACATCTTTATAGGCAATGTGGACTGTGGGATCGAGTGTACCCTCAGCAAATTTGCAGATGGCACAAATTTGCTGAGTGGAGGAAGGAGTGCCATCCAGAGGGACCTGGACAGGCTTGAGAGTTGGACCTCATGAAGTTCAGCAGGCCAAGTGGAAGGTCGTGCACCGGGGTGGAGGCAATCCCAAGCACAGATACAGGTTGGGCGGAGAATTAGTTGAGAGCAGCCTATAACAGGAGTTGGAACTAGATGATCTTAAAGGTCCCTTCCAACTCAAATCCTTCTATGATTCTATATGATCATGGAGGAAATCTCTGAATTAGAGATTGCTGTAAGCTGGAAGAAAGTGTAGAGGACGTATGTGCAGAGGGCAATCTATGTTTGCCCTATTTTTATGCTTTCCTCTAGGCATCTGCTATTAGCTACAACTGGGATTTGGATACCATTCTAAGCAGAGTTTTGCTTTTACCTGGTATGACTGTTCTTACAGTTTATTTCTATGTGGACAGTTTTCTGGCCATATTCAACCAAGAAGAGGGAGAAGATCAATATATTTGTTAAAGTGTGAAGCAAAATATCTGACCTTTCCGTTTATGTGGGAGACATAAAGCATGCAAAAAAGAATGGAAGAACAGTGAAAACAGGAGTATGATGAGGAGCTAGGTGAGCTGCTCTTCGCTGATAGAGGAAGAGCAAAGCAACAATGAATCTGTCAGTAAGGCAGGCAATGGACTGAGGAAGACAGAACATGAAAGGGAAGCAGTAGGCACTGTAGCAAGTGATACAAAAGAGGGAATACAAAAGGTTTATACCAGATTTTAAGAAAAAGTAGAGATCATAATTTTCAAAGCTTTCATTTTTGAAAATTTTCAACTGTTTAGCAAATAAATGCATAAAGATGCATTTTGTAAGTCTTGCAAATCCTTATTCAAGGGATAGTATTTTTGTCTGCTGCAGTAATTCACCTGTTTCAGTCATCAAATCACGGAATTTATAACAGCACTGTTTGTATGCGTGTGTGTGTGGATGTGTGCATTTGTGGTTTGGCTGAAACTGGTATTTTTTAATTTGAATCAGACAAAGGTGGAGTCAGGGTGTTTTCTTTCAGGCATTTATTTATCATAGCTTGCAGTTTGCTTTGTTGTTCAAATAGTATGTGACTCCACCCTTTCTCATTATTACTGAGTTGGAATATAAGGCAGCTTTAGAGAGTTTCTAAGTTAGCACTAATGAAGTTTGGTATCTGTTTGCTTTCTAATACCTTTAGAATAAGGAAAAAAAGGACTAAGAAGGAAAAATGGTAAACATTGTATCATGTCTGCAAAAATCTATTTCCTTAATTGGAAACATGATGTTAAAGGAAAATTCTTATATTAACCTGTCCCTTATTTATTTAGAAATGAACTGTCCCCTTTCACTTTTTTTCCAGATTTACTGCATAGTTTGCCTTTGACAATCCAGGATTTCAACTGCTGTTTTCAAGATTGTGCAGGTTCCTTCTCCTGGAAGTGTTTCAAGGGCATAGGAATACAAAAACTGTAACCAAACCTGCATCTCCCCCAGACAGGTTACCAGATGTGACTGCTCATGCTAGAAGGAAATACGCTTTATGCTTAGAGTGTCGCAAATTGCACCCAATGCCTCCAATGCAAATGAAGATCTTCAGGAAACAATGTGTTTCCTTCTGTCCTAAGAAATCCCTGCAGGCTGAGACAGCTTTATACTGTCTTTATTGTACAACATTAGCTAAAACCAAAGGTTAGTTTCTGAAAACTGTGGGTGAAAAGGAAAATCAACTCTGTAAATACCCTTGTACATGAAACTGGGTCATGAGCCCATACAAATTTGTTTTGCTTGGGCCTTGTCTATTATAGCACTTCCACATTTTCAGAAGCCCTAAAATAGCAGAGCAGGGAGAGTGGGTGGATGAAAACAAATGCAAATTGTCACTCTCCTTGGGAATGCTGTCAGTATGCTTCTATGCTTCCTGCTACTGGAATTTATGACCTTTTTTTTTTTTTTTTTTTCTTTTTCTTTTTTTCTCTCCCTTTTAGGAAAAAACACAGTTGTAAAACTAATAAATATGTAAATAAATAAATCATGCTACAAGTTTCAGTGGTAGCTAATGGAAATTAGTTTATTGCAGAATATAGTTATGTTCTCATGTAGCACATAGAGAACTTTGTGTCCTCTACTGTAAACTTCTTCATTTCTCCTCAGTAGTGAAGTTACTTGTTCTTTTGGCAGAAATGTGTTCACTCTCAGAATTAGAACAGATTCCTCAAAATCAGTTTGTACAGCTGCTTGGCAGAGAGCACAGTATCCAAAAGCAGAAGGAGAAATTTTACAGGTGAGAAGATTTATCAGAGGTCAAGGCGGAACGTTTCTCATAGATGACTAATGGTAAGGGATGGGCAAACCTTGTGTTGTTTTGTTTTGAGGTTTTGTGAACCTTGTGAACTGTACTTTTGGTTTCTTCTTCCACATTTTCCATCTCTTCATGCTATTCCTCAGAATGAAGGTTCTGCTATTCTTTTTCCTCTGATTTCTACATGTATTAATGCTGCAATGATCTTTCCACTTCAGCAGGTTCTTAGCAAAATGTTGTATGTGCGCAGTTTCTGTCTGTATCTTTCTCTCAGTATTAGCATTTTAATTGTGTTTTCTTCTCAGTATTAAAGCAGAATATGGGAAAGAGACCTGAGTCATTCTCAAAAGCAACAACAACTTATTGTTTATACAATTCTCTGGTTTAGAACTCATCAGTCTTCCTTCCTTTACTAGACATTTAATCTATATAATCTGATTTTTTATAATTTTATAGCATAAGGGCTGCTCCAAAGGTAATTCCTCCCATTTTATGATGTTGGCCCATGACATCAGAGGTGGATTTTGGTGGTATGGCAGTAGAAGTTGAACCTTCCTGCCAATATTCTATTACATGTCATTGTCGTGTGACAGATGGCAGCAGATGGGCAGTCTGACAAAATGGCATCTGACATGGAAGTGCGTATGAAGCAAAGGTGTGGCACTGAATTCCTCCATGTGGAAAAAGTGGCACCCATTGACATCAATCAATTCTTGCTGGAGTTATTAAGTCCTTGGACCATTAAGTCAGACTCTTGTATTCCATGAAGTTTGGATTTTGGAACAGAAAAAACATATTCCTTCATTGTTGTTATCTTTTGGAGTGGATATCCTACTGATTTCCAAAAATACAGTTTTACATTGGTGTGTTCTCATGTAAATCTCAGTCTGAGAGATCTGTTAAAACAGACTGATTACTGTGTGTACTGCTATCATTTTGCATTTGATAAATTTGAGAAACCTCCTCAGATGTTGCATTGGGATGACCTATCAGGTGACCTGCAAGGAAATAGTCAATGATTTGGAAAATTTGTTTAATGAATTGCAGTTAGAATACCTTTGTCTTATAAATGAAATTGATTTTTTTTTCCTTTTTCTTTTTCTTTTTTTCCCTCAGTGCCGTGTTTTGGTAGATTGTTTCTCTGTTCTAAATTTTACCTTTAATGTATAACAGTTATGTTAATGCATTCTAGCTAGAAAATCAAAGAGAAGTAAAAACTATTTTCTGTTTATTAAGTATACTACGTGTGGTATCACTATATGCAGTTTAATTCTTTTGGCAAATACTCTAATGTTTCGTTTCTAAACAGTTCATCTTTCAGTGGAGGTGAAGGAGCAGGGGATTTAGTAATTTGCTGGAACTGAAGACAGATTTTCTAATTACATAGATTAATTATTAGCATCAGTTCTTACAAATAATCCCCTAAGGCACAAACCTATATATAAATTTTGAAAAGGAAGTAAAGCTTTTCTCTAAAATAGAATTTAAAACAGAAATTGAAGCCAACTTTGATGAAAGCTTCGTATATTTTAAGCTTACTCTAGGGTGTACAACAAATAGATGTGGAGCATTGCAAAACTCAAATATTAAAGCAACAGAGCATAGTTTGTATACTGCCAAGACATAGGAGAAGAACTGTCCAAAAGCCCTTGGTGTAATTATAATGGACTAAATATGCAGGCTAAGTTTTGTAGATCTTTGTGTGCTGTTTACTATTCTTCCATGGAAAGACTTCTCAATGGAAAGAATACCAGAATCGAATATTTGTAATAAAAGCAGGTATCTTGGAATATGTAGCCTGAGAAAAATTGAGGGTTTTTAGTTCATCTCAGCTCTTTAGGCAAGAATATCCCTTCCATTTGCATTACTGCAACAAAATTAATATTAGGGCTACAGACAGAGATGTGATTTATTGCAAGTAAAATGATAGATTGTCAGATTTATATTCCCTAAGCACTTTCCCACAACAGCTCTTCTGATGACGTGCCAACCTAGCAAGTTTTGGCTTGCAGTTTCGGTGGTTTGCAAACTGTTTCGATTTGAAAGTATGGGAGTTACTCAACACCAGAGGCCAAACTATGATCTGAACTGTACTGGAGTTACACTCTTGCTTCTCTGGTTACTATTTTGGAACAAATGCTAATTTACACTGTTGCTCAGATCATTGTTCAGTCTAGTTTCCTATGGATCTTAGAACATGATTGAAAAAAATTAATCCCATTTGTGGAAGATGTGGACTTTTAGAAGTGTCTTTCTCTTTCTCTCTCTCTCTTTTTTTTTTTTTTTTTTTTTCCATAAGTTTAGGGAAAGCCTAGGGCACATATTTTATACGCCTACAGAATTACCCTGTAAAGATGTGTATCTCTGCACTGACTGTAGGAGCAGTCTAGCTACCTATCTTAGACCAAAATCTTAATGCTTACACAGTTACAGTGAAACAAAAATTGTCCCATTCTATGAAAATAGTCTGGAAAAGGGGTTGTATGTACTTCAACATTTCTTTGAAAGAGAATAGTCCTTTACCTTAGCAATATTTTTTCTTCTAAGGCTTTGATACTTTCTTTCATGGCCCAACTCAATGCTGAAGATTGTTGAGTATCACAAGTTGATGTAACATCATCCTGCAAAGGAAAATATTTGAGAATGATTTTTAGGAAAAAAAAAAAAAGGTGGAAGAACATGAAATCTAATATAAATACTGCCCTCTGCTTTGTGCTGTTTCTTCACAGTCAAGAGCAGAAATTGAGTTACATCATGCAAAGTTCTTCTATGGGTACTGGAAATCAAGAAGCTTTTTTTTTTTTTTTAAACAGCTGATTTTAATTGATGGACTGTGCTGTTACTTAAGTAAGTGTGAGCTCTGACTGAATGCTCCCCCCACCCCCACCCCCCCCATTGATCACATGTAGGAGTAGTATTGATTATGTAAATTCTGCCAATCTTATGCTAACTCATAATATATTCCTGTTTATTTTTTAGGTATTTAAAATTCTTTTTGAACATTCAGATTACCTCATTATTAAGTTCTGAATGTGTTTGAAATGTTTTTTCTCAAGTAAAGATTTTGAAATATAATTAGAAATGAAGCTGTAGTTTAAAATGATAAAATTTGGCCGAATACAATACACTTTAACTTCTAATTATACTGGAAGATTTATATCTTTATTTCTGAAAGTCTCTCACACATAAGAACACATACTCAGAGATAACCTATCAAAGTGCTATCCATTAAGATTAAGGGTCTGACTTCAATATACAGGTGCAAGGACATTTTGAGAGTATAACATATCCTTAACTGAACCTGTTGTTAGCAAGTGGCTTGATCCAAAACATATCAAAGCTTTCAGATAAGTCAAGATAGTGAGCAGAGGTCTTGACAAAGGTTCTGTATATTTAAAATTATTTTAAGGTATACATATGATCGTATCACAAGATGTTATTTATGTATGTACTTTGAAAGCAGATACTTAGAAAGATTACTAGAATACTTTTGCCAGAAGTTATTCTAGCAGCGTCTTAGCAAACTAGACTATATAGCATTGTCAGTCTAAGGTTTTATAATCATTATTTTTTTTTTCCTATGCTTCATGCAATTATTAACTGTGTGTGATATTTAACAGCTAATGGAGTGCTACTTAACTGTACTTGAGCATGCTGAAGATTTGTCATCACATGTGAGAACCATGGCTACTGTAGTTGTCCTTCTGTAGGTGTTGGAGACAGTGATATTGTAAAATTTCACAGATTAACTCCTACCAAAAAAATCCCTGGAACTGGATGTTGATTGGTACTGTCATGGGTATTAGACAGGAAGGGAAGGCACACTGGGTCAGAATGTCAATTCCCATGGATTTATGGTTGCCATAGCCTTCACTGGGCTCTAAGCTTTTTGAATTTACCAGAATTCACTTAGGGAATTTACTGAAGGACAGAAGTTCTTTCTTTCAGCTCTTGACCTGTCTAATGTCTTTTGGAACCACAGAACATATAGCTGCAACCTCACTTGTCATTTGTCTTATTGTTTATCATCATTTCTGATATACTAAAGCTACTCCTGTTAATCTGTTCTTCACCCTGACTATTCTGCTTCAGGCACAGAAGAACAGGTTGGGAGGTGGTGTTAGAGATGGTACTCAAAATAGGAAGGCATGAATTACAGCACTACAACATGTGTGGGGCAGGGGCTTGGGGAGGGCCCTAAATGGGTGGATTTAATGGGGCAGAAATAACCTCTGTAATTATTTAAATGTCCTCTCTGAAACACATACTACAGAATGTCTCTTGATAATTTATGACTTGTACCTGTTTTCCAGCAGAGTTTTAAATGTGGCCTTTGGAGTTAGAAGAAAGAGGACTATAAAAAGTGGGTCTAATGAAAATGAAATAAAAAGTAGGATTTAAATGGCTGTATTGACAAATCTTGTTGTGGATTTGTCATGTGGACAAATGATGTGAAGCTCAGTGTTACCATCAACTCCAAGAGGCTTACTGTGATCAACATTTTGAACAAATGTGGTAGAATCTTCTTGTTAACCCTGAAGTTAATTGCTTGCCATTTAATAAACACTTATTTTGCAATATAAGAAGATGGCTTAAAATAAGTAAAACCACTTCTGATAAACTCAGAGCTTCAAAATTTTCTTAAGCAACAGCTCTGGAACCTTATCAGGGTTCCTTGCTGGGAAGTACATGAGGTGCATGTGATTTAGGGTAAGCTCTTAAAAACGCTATTTCTATGAATTGATAAAGTACTGCAAATTTATCCTGGTTAGAAATTATTTGCTTAAAAAACGTCTCTTGACAATGCTCTGTAGGAAGTGCCTCAGCAAGAAACAGATACGTGGTTTTGAAAAACAGAATATAGAGCTAAAGGCAGAAGCTGTAGTAGATGTTAAACACTCTGTGAGCAGAACATATCAATTTGTGCAATACCCAGTTACTGTCATGGCTATGTAATAAGAACCTACCTATAGTAGTCAGTAGGGGCCTACCTGGTTTACTGACTGCTGTAGGTATGTTCATATTACATAGATCATGTAGCTAGAAGACCGAAAGGTATTAAAGCTGGGACGGTGTTTCTGATCCATGCATTTGATGGAATCAAGAAAAATGACTGGAACTAAAGGTGTTCTTGTATGACTCCATGAAGAGTTAAAATAGATTATTTTCCCACAGCCAACTCTGTCTACTAGGCCTAAAATATCAGATCTCCCTCATCCATCCCTGATACATAGATGTTGAGCAAAGGGACCTCTAAATCACAGTCTTGTAGGGGTTGGAAGGGACCTCTAGAGATCATCTAGTCCAACCCACCTGCTGATGCAGGTCTCCTGCAGTTGGTTGCACAGGACAGTGTGCAGGTAGATTTTGAGTATCTCCAGAAAAGGAGACTCCATATCTTGGGTTGAAACTGGGTCCTAATGCTGCTAAACAGTAAGTCAAGGTTTGGTCTTAGTAGCTTAGACAAGGAGGAACAAAGTAGTAGGATACTATCGCATTTTAGGAAATCATAGACCAAATAACTGCGTAAAAGCCTTTACCCTGTGCGGCCTCCTGATTGATCTTCATTTCTAATAGCAAAAGTAATCTTAACATGTTGTATGAGGAAAGGATCCTTTCCACTCTTCAGCTGTGCTTTTTGTCAAATAACTCCCTCATCTGAAGAAAGAAATAGGGGCAAAAGCTAAGGACTGAGTGAATCTCTTCGTATCAACTGTTTTAAGCCAGTGGCAAAGACTAAAAAGAGGACCTGAATCTCCTGACCTCTAGACTGCTGCCTTCTCCCCAGTGCTGCCTGATGTTATCCTTTCATTCTCTCCAACAAGTTACTATTAGCTGCATGCTTTTGTACTACTGATTCAGGAAAATATAAGAGTGAAATACCGAGCTAGTTTGTTTATGAGCTTTCAAGAAGTACTTATAGAAGCTTGAATATAGCGTGACCAGGAAGATACTTTAGATTGTTTAATGTGATGGTGTTTCCCTCATATAGGATTTGTGGAAAGAAGAAAGGCTTTGAGCTTGTCTTCTCAAGAGTCAGGACAAGATGGCACTAGGAAGTTGGAATCACTCCTCATGGGTCTTCTCACCACAGGCAGCCTCCAGTCCTTCCCAGGAGCTCTGAACGTCTTTTTAAAGTCAGAATGTCCAGGGTTTCTGACCTTCTATATGGCCAGGGATGGGATCTGGTGAGCACTATTTTCCATGGGGTTTTCTTCCCATATCTCTCCAGACAGGGGATGGAGGAAGCTGATTTATTGTGAAGTCTTGTTTCATTATACTTCAAGGTTCAACAGGCATGAGCTGGTCAAGGACACACACAAGCTCTACTGCATTCATTAACTTTTGCAAAGCTTCTGATACTTGATGACTTTGACTATCCAATTTTATTATGTTTAAATGTTCTTTGGGACATTATCTCTAAAAATCTTTGCAAGCTTTACTTTTTCCTCTCTGTTCTTTTCATCTTCTTATCTTTCCCTTTGCTCCTTCCCTCTTCTAAAATTATACATGTTGTTGCACTGTATTTGTGCCCAGACACTCACTTTTTCAGGGCAAAGATAATAGAACATCTGAAAAGTGACATTTCATACAGATATGTTTGCTGATTGCGTCCACATCGTTTCTTGTTTTCTGAAAATTCAATTTGTTTACGTGAGAAAAGAAGCAAGTCAGCTGTCATAATGTCCATTCTAGCACCTTCTCCAAAGTCTTTCTGTCATCTCCTCAGGGCACAAGTTATAAAAGGAACTGTAAATAATTTTTAGATGTTATGTAGGGAGTACCTGTGTCTCCAATTATGTATTGGGCAAAGCCTTCATTTTAGTATTGCCAGCATGACAGAGTGAATTGGCAGTGATAATGTTATTTATTTATTTATTTATTTTCCAGTGGGAACAATGTGGAGATAAAACAGCACCTTTGGAAGAATTCCTTGGGAAAAGCTAGGATCAGATAGGGGAACAAGGAGAGCAGGACCACATCACTTCATTTTCAACTACACTAATTGCTCACTGTCACTCATAGGATGCTCGAGTGTGTGCAGCAAGAGACGTGATACTTAGATGACGCACACAGGGATACTGCAATCAACATTTTCCCCTTCTGCTCAAGTACAGAAATGGAACAGAAAAAAAAAATTGCAATTTTAATGCTTAAGAGACTGTAGGAAGTGCTTAATACTCTCTCTCTTTCTGTGAGGGCTCATTGACTTGGAGGCATGGAGCACAGAAGTTTGTCCAGCTTACTCCACAGCAAGAAAATTAGATTCATTGCTAGATAGGAGACAGACAGATACATAGATGGTCAGATAGACAGTTTAAGATTTATTTCTGCTTTTCTTTAGATAATCTTCTCAGGCCTGTACGGATGCTGGAACTCTGAATGTTTTCCACTTATCAGACTCAAGCATGCTACTCTACATTTACTCAGGGCTGTCATCTTGGGGCATGTAGCACAACAGGTTGTAATGGAGTGGAGAGGTAGCTGTAAATGTGGAAGTTCAGCTGTTGGAAGTTGCTGATCAGAAGCTTGCAATGCAGCATAGTGGAGCTGGTGCTAATTTTCCCTACTGAGAAGTGTAAATTGATCGCTGAGTAAAAAGGTTCCAGCAGTGTTTCATGCTGGCTCTGGCTAGACAGCTTTCAGTAACCCAAATAGACCATTTAAAAGTTACTAGATTTCTCTGCATTCCTTGCAGTCTGCAAGGAACTGTCATACCTTTCTTGATGTAGACACTGAGGTATCCGTTTGTATACTGTCTACTGTGCAGAGAATATTTATGTGCCCATTCACTGTAGGGTTTCCATCTAATTATTATTGACTCCTCTTTATGCACTGTTGTTAAAAACTCATCATGAATTAACAGTTTAATAGTTTCCAAATTCCTACCAAATTAACTCAAATTGAGGATAAGGATTTCCCTGATATCGTTCAAGTAATTACACTTATTCTGAATGCAGGATCTCTTTTTGATTATTTGATGAAAAGTAATTCCACTGATGACATCGTAACGTAAATAAATACAATGTGAATGAAGAAAAGAATCAGGTGATAATATGTAAAGAGATAATATGTAAAAAAAATATGTAAATATGTATTTTTTAATTCTGGGCAGAGGAGCATGAATCCATGTAAACGCTACAAGAAATAAAAGTGTTCTAGTTTGTCAAGCACTTTGTTTTTTCCTATATTTGTTATTTGCATTAAGGTATATTGCTGATGCTATGTAAGTCATCACTTCAGTTTCTCCATTCAGATGAATCCTAAGATATTAAAATAAAATCTCACAGCTGTCCATTTAACAGCAGGAAACGCATAGTTACAGAAATGTATCTATATTTTGATAACTTTATATTTTAAAGGGACTGAAATTAAAATGATTCTGTTAGATGTATTCCCATATTCTGCACATATATTTTACTTTGCTTAAAGTGCCTTTACTTTGCTTAAAGTACAGTAAAATATTCCTGTTATAACATCCTGAATTTTGCGAACCAAGTTGACAGTGTCAAGAAAATTACAGTGTAATGACTGCATAGCTTCCATCCATTCTGATTTATTTCTGAAATGTGAGGGAAACATCACAGATTCATTCTACATTGTTCAGAGAGCATACATATGTATTTAAGACACATTATACATTTTAGTGATGTAATTGTGAAATATGTTCCTTTTGCATTCCTAATTATGGAGTAGAACAGATGGCAAAGACTTAGTTCAAAGTAATATATACCCATTAAAATAAATGATGTTGCCAACCATTCTTGGGTGATAGAAGTTTACTACTTCCTTGGAATGTAATTAGGCGCTACTTTGGACTTAAAAATATATTTATTCTAAAACTTAATTTCTATAGTAGTTTATAGTCAACATAGCTAGAAAACTGTTTCAAAGACTGTATTATCATATGTAACACATTTAACATGGGTTTGTCATTTGACAGCAGGAGATTTGCAGCGAATGTAACTTACTGAGACTAGAAGTGATGTTTATTTTGGCTCTGAGTGTCATTCATGTTTACAACATGATAAGTTACTGAAGACTGAGCTCTTCCTTTGAGTAACAGGTTGCAGGAAGGATGGGTCCAGAGACAAGCCTTCAGAAAAGGACCCTGAGTCTGATCCTAAGACAACCTTGGGAAAGATCACTTCTGTACCTACTGGAAGGGCAGAGTTCCCAGTACCCTCAGGCTCAGGTGCTGTGTGCCAGGCTGCAGGTCTTCCAAATCACAGCTTATGCAGCCTTTCTGGCCAATCAGCATTTGCAGTCCTTGGGCAAAGTGCTTTACTGTTGTAGCATTCGTATTTAAGAGAGCAAAGAACTCTCTTAAATATTCGGGTGCTGTGCAATGCAGGGATGCCAAATTCCTTCTCCTTGTACAGGCAATGGCAGTAAGTTGGTACCTCTGAAAAGTGATCCAGAAACCCTGAGAAAAATGCTAGTCGCTTAAAATAACTTTGCTATATTTTAGCAGTTCAGTAAAAATAATCTTCCTTCATTTCTTGACACTAGTTGCTGTCGCAGACATTGCCATATATCTTAATGTGTCCTTCAAGTGCACAAAATAAAGAATTTTACCTGGCTCTTCCACTGCAGGAAGAGGCTAAAAGGGAGCCCCTACTCCCAAGGCTACAACGACGCAAGTAAATTAAGCAGTGCCAGGGAATGTTCCCAGGCACTAGAACTCTAATTTTCTACACCATTAAGTTACTCGTACAGTCCCCAGCATGGTTTTGGCTTGAGCTGAATAGCATTCTCCTAAGCAGTTCCTGGGCAGAGGGCAGAAATGTGCATGGGCTGGCTGGGCTGTTCACAGCAGGTAGTTTGTGTGCAGCCATCTTCTCATGAGGGCGAGTAGAAGCAGCTTGTCTCTTGGCTGTTTTCTGCTGGCTGCCTTCTGTGCCGAAGAAAGGTTTTCTCTTTATTTACTTTGCTTGTGTAGATAGCTAAACTATGTTAATTAGCCTTAGTTACCAAATTACATGGGGCAAAAAAGAATTTTGAACCTTAGATAGAAAAGGTAATAACCTGTTGGCATTTATAATAAAACAGTGATCTATGAGAGCTTCTGTCAGAAGCTCTATTCAGTGGCAGCACACCAATCTATCAATTCTCATTGTATCCAAAGTGCAGAGTACTCAGCTTGCACATTTACTTGCAGGCCTAAAGCTTTCAAAACAAATTGTAGTTTGCACTCACACCCTGCATATTTGGTATAAATGCTCTTTACTTAAATGCATATCTGAAATAATCTGTAGATAACAAATATTTTTTCCAAGCTGGCTGCCTGTATGCATGGCTGGAATTAATGAACAGGATTGAATCCAAGACTGTCTATTATGAGGTTACAAACAGATCCTTCTGTATTTAAAATACAACCTGAGCATAAATAATGTTTTCCATACTCTGGGAACAATTTATACACTATACATCACTAGGTCCCTAAACTTTACATAATTATTGTTTTTTAGCATGATGGCTGGAATACTTTCTTGGTTTATGGGATTTTCTGGTCACCCCACAGTGACCAAAAATGTTTGGTCTGCCTAATAATATGAAGGCATCTTGTCTTTATAAAAGTGTGATTGACAGATACATCCTGTAAGTGGAAGAACTTACTGAAATGAATCAAAGTCTTTTCTGCTAATGTGGTGCTAGTTTAAATGCTCCACCAGCTGTGGTCAGGAAGAGTTTTGCTATGAATTTCAAGTGACTGAAGAATCAGGCCTGAAGTAAAATACGATAATAATAAGCCACAGTTTTGCTTCTTCAATTGCTTATAAATTATAGACAAGAGGGGTAATAGACATGAGGCAATGTCAATGTATTTAGTGTGACAACTAGTCATTATTGAGAGATCTGTTCTCATTATTCGTGTTCAGAATCCCAGGGAAGCCCATGGAGAGTTCTGAAAAAAGTTCCCACAGCTTTAAGGGTTGCTTGCTATTAATAAACAATGTATTGCAATACAATGCAAAACAACAACAAGAAAAAATTGATGGATGTGTGTTAAAAAGGAGTAAATTATAGAAATAGATCATTAAAAGTCCACAGTGGCAAACAGTATCACCAAGAAATGCACTACACAAGTGAAATTAATTGGACCTTATATAGATTACGATAGAAGAGCAGGTTTATTAACAAACAGGAAGAGAACACTGTCCTGCAACACATTGTTCATATATTACTGTGAAATACAGCAAGGTAAAGATAATACAGGATTAACTTTGGTGTCTCTTTAAGTTCCAACAGTACAATTCAAGTTGTGACCTACTAGATAGAGATACAGTATGGAACGCTGTTTCAATAAAAGACCAGGGTGACTTTTATTTCTGCCTGCTAGAGAAGTATTCAAGATGCTGCCACAGAAGTGTTCTTCAGCTCTGATATAATTTGGTGATTTCAAGTTGTTTCTTGCGGAAGAGAGCTTATATGTGGCCAGAATCTCATCATAGTTGCACTTCACAAGAAAGACATTTCAGATGTGTTAAGTAAAATTAAACCTTTCCACGGAAAAAGATCTTTCCTAAGTATCATCCTCTTTAACCTCATATATTATCCTCAGGAGAAGTGAGATTTTTGACATAATTTCTTCCATGTTCTCAGGGGAAATTCAACTCTTTAGAGTCCAAGTCAAAATGACTCTTAGAAGAAACAGTACTCTCTTGTTTAAGTAGCTCACACTGATTGTACTTCTATGCAGAAAAAATAGATTGCCCGGGACCATGTCCTGGCTGCTTTTGAAGGTCTCTGGGGGTGGAAGCTCCACAACATCTTTGGGCAACCTGTGACGCACACAACAGTGGTTGACTTGTAGGGAGTACTGAGCTAATTACTGCTTGGTTATATGCAGACAAACAAGATGAGAACATAACAGGCTGCTGTGAGAGAAGCCAAAGGAGCAGCAAGAGCACTGCCAGACACTGGCTCCATTTGAACACTTTACTGGGGAGTCCATTGCTGACAACATAGACTGCCAGACATGAAGTTAAATCTCATGGTCCCCAAAGAGGGTAGCAATCACCATTTCAGTCCTTTCAGTCTGAGTCAAGCTAGAAGCTGAAGTAACTTGGGAAAGAGAATGTGGATGCGGCACAGCCACACAAGGGAATTCTCATCGTGTTCTCGGTGCAGGAAGATTCAAAATCAGCAAGTGTGGTTCTCTACAGCCAGACTCTCCCAGGGTCACCAGCTGCCTAAAGATGTCATGTATGAGATTCTACTGGTGTGAATAACTACAAAGAACTTGGTATAATATCAGAGAAAGAAAGAACAAGAGAGATTATCATATCTGTGTTATATATGGGTTGGAGTTAGTTAGAGTTTTGCTCCAGTACCATTTTGGCATTATGATCTACTCCTGATATAGTGGTAGTTTGCTACATTCTGTAATTTTCTTCCCTTCCTCCTGCTTCCCCTCAGGCATTGGTTTTGTAGGGTGGCACATTCTTTCTCTTTGTGTTTTGAAGAATTCTGCCCCTCCTTTATGGTTCATACACATATTTGATGAGTGTGAGGATCACTTACGCTTAATTTATTGCTCTCATTTTTTCATATATTGATGTTGTTATCTGATACACTAATTATTTTGTAACTTCGTAGTGGATAGTTTGCTGCTCTCCACTAAGAAAAGGGAGCTGTTGAGCCAACATTTGCTATCAACTACAAACTAAACTGGATTTCATGTTTAGTCCACTGGAAATATGTTCTTTTCCGCTATCTTGATTAATAGAAACACTTTGTAGGCCTTTAATATGTTGTCTATATGAACCATATTGTTAAAATGAAACATTTTGCTTTTTAAAATGTCTTTATTTTAGTATAATAAGCAGTTTTAGAAATATTTATGTATGTTTTCAGGATTCCTGTAATCATTTAGAGTAGATCAAATACTGTACCTGTGAAATACTCGTTGAAATCTATTAAGAAATATTTTTAAATGGCTACTAAACTAACACAGTGTTGTTTTTTTTTTTAATACATATATTTCTCTATGAACTGAGCATACATGATGTTATTAAGTTCTTCAGTGCCCTTTACATGTAGTTAAGCATACCCTTGCATTATTGAGCTGAGTCACGCGCAATGCACTATGCCACGTGCAGAAAACTGAGGTACTAAAATTCTCAAGCAAGTGTGATTATGGAGGTGAGCAAACTAAGCTCAATATAAGAAAAGCTGTTTCCTAAATGAAAACAAGTTATTAAAATTTAGGAAAAAATATTTATGTTCAAAGAGATTATTTAGGCGAATTTGGCAATGCGTGCTGATAAAAACGATCCACTTAAGACATCTGATCCAACTCAGAGAAGACTTGTGTTTTGGTTAATCTAGCATGAAAAGGGATCAAGTTCTCTTGTAGTGTGCACACTGTTTAGCTAGGAATAAACAAAACTAGATACTAGCATGTTTCTGAGAATTTCTCAATCTATTTGAACAAAAACAACAAAAAGATGTGCTAAAATACCATGAGTCTTCTTAAGCACCCACGGCCTACTTAACAACTTATTGAATCTGATGGAAAGATATTATTTGTTTTCAGTGTATTTGAAAACAGTTCCTTGAAATCATTAAGCCAAATGTGACTGCTCTATTTCCTCTGCTAAATTACTAGGCTAGACTTCATATTCTTCTATATCTAACAATGTTATTGTAGAACCTGCTTATGCAAGGTCCTGTGTCTAAAAACTGGTATGGTGCAAAGAAGACAGAGCCAGACTATTTCCAGTGGTGTTCAGTGACAGGGAAACAGGCAGTGGGCATAAAATGAAAGGAAGGAGGTGCAATCTGAACACCAGGAAGCACTTTTTTTTACTGGAGCATTGCCACATGTTGCCCAGAGAGGTTGTGGAGTCTCCTCCCTGGTGATTTCAGATGTCACCTGGACATGGGCCTGGGCAACGTGCTCTGAATGTCCCTGCTGGAGAAGGGGTTAGACCAGATGACCTTTGGAAGTCCCTGCTAACCTCAGCCATGCTGTGGTTTTGTAATTCTAAATACATAGGCCTGATTATGCTCATACTTAAATTGCATACTTAGTCGGAAATAGAGAAATGTGACTTCATAGTCTTCTCCTCCATAGTCCTGTCCTTTGAATGCACATAAGGAGAGAAAAAAATGAAAAAAAAAGAAAAAAATGAAAAAAAGCATTAGTTAATAATTTTGGCTCCAAAATTTAAGTTTTAACTTCCAGTGGAAACAGAAAGAAGAACAAAAGGATTATAAATGAACCAACTCCGTTACCCTGTTCTCCGTCTATATACACGTCTTTGGAAGAAGCCGTTTCTTCACTTCTTTCACTGCTTCATTGTTTCATTTCTCTCATTTGTTCCTATCCCATTTGGAAGTATAGTGAGAACAGTGGATTACTCAGTTAGCTGACAGTAGGGATGAGGCTTGCCTTTTATTTACTGCTGCTGCATTTCTAAATTTTCATGTGCCTTGTCAGATTCTTTTGAATTATATTTTTCAGAAAAATATTATACTAAAATGATTAAATTTCACAAGACAGTAAACTGAATGATTGAACTGTACGAACAAAGAAGCAAATTATATAGTAGGTTAATGACACTCCCAAAAACTTAGGTGAAAAGCTAAAGCAGGAGTGGAATGCTAATCAGAAGCTGCTCTCTAACCAACAATTATATTTGGTTGTGAAAAATACTACTTTCACATTGAATGCCTTTTTTTTTTTTTTTCATTAGCACCAATGATTTTTTAATGCTTAATTCTTGCAAACAAGAAAAATCTTTAATTCACAATAGATCATTATTAAGCATGAAGGAAATAAATACAGAATGTATTTCATGCAACAAGCACTACTTTATCTGAGAAGCTCCGAATACAAATCCATGCTTACACAAGGGTGTGGCTATACAAGGCAATTTGAGGCAAACTGGCATTTCCCTCCATGTCAATAGTGTACTGCTTGTTTCTGGTAGACAAACGTCTGCACTGCTGAAACCACCATAACGTCTTGCAGTAACTGACCTCCTTGTTGGCAGTCACAGCAGAGTACAAGAAAGGAATGAACACGGAGATAATTACCTTGGCTCCACAGAGGTTGGGTCTGGGAAATGTTTGTGGGGTAACCTTTGCTGAAGCTGTCTGGGCTTTAGCTAAAATAAAGTTTTCATGCAGAAGACTTCTGCCACTGAGGTTATCTTTTTGGTCCTTTTCAAGAATTCTGAAGTAACCTATTTATTTTCTAACCATGCACTACCCACAGACATTACAGTGCTGGTGCTATACAGGGGGATATGGGAGTTCTTATTAAAATGTGTATTACAAATCAGCTGCAAGATATAGTAGCACTCTCACTTGTTGAGATAACAGAGCAAACCTCTAAGGAAACATACAATGTACCATTCAATGTCTTTTATTGACAAAGCTTCAAAAAACTCCTGTGCCTGTCAAAGCACACACCAAGAGCAAGGGGCAGTATTTTCTCTGATGTATAAGACAGGCAAAAGGAGGGAGGGGTTGGGGTGGAAAGAAATAAGGCAATGGAAAGCGATTTGCTGAGGATCATTAGGACACTTAATGAAGAGTGGAGAAGAGTTTGTTGGTGTACTGAGTGCTACTTAGCATACCAACTGAAATACTGGATTTTCTTGCGCTTTCCACAGTGGCATCATGTTAATGCTCTGCATATCCCTTCTTTGTTTAATCATGTTTAATGACCATGGAACAATGCTAACAGATTACAAAATATATCTAAAGTCCACCAACATCTGTATGTCCCATCAAAACTTGGATGGAGCCTATTTTAAAGGGACAGGCACTGCAACTCTCTGTCAGTTTGAATAGATGAGAGCAAATAGGATCTTTTTCACTGAGAAGCAATAAATAAAGTTTGTCCTTCCTTAATAGAAAATAAAATCAGATATTGTGTATAACAGTAATTAAATTCCAAACACCCTTGCCTTGTTCCTCTAGGTATGGGGTCCTTGGAAACTCATGGGGACTGCACTCCTGGTCTTGTAAAAGAAATTTCTGAGGACCTTGTACAAAGAACCCTCGGGAACAAGGCCTAGATTGTTACATGCATGCAGTTTTTCAAATCATTTCAGCTTGCCAGGTGATTTGTGATTTGAGAAACTTCAAAATTACTGGTAAGAAGGTAGGTGGATGAGCAAAAACTGGGCAAGAAATCTGAAGAATGTTTTGATTTCACTGAATTGGTATCTTCCAATGGGAAAGAAAATTGTTCCATAGGAACAGTTCTGATCAGCTAGGTTATTCCTTATACTAATGCGAGGAACTTTGGATTCCTGTTTTGTAGCATTACATTCCTAGAGATCGATTTTGTGTGTGTGTGGATATACTTTATGTAGAAGATCAACATATGCCTTTTTAGTATGTCGTATTTACAAATACAATGTTAAGTCTTCTATAGCAGCAAAATGGCTTGAAAGGTGAGATAATTAAAATGTGATCAGTCCCTATACTACTCCACATGAGTGGACCAGTCCAACAAGATATTTTGCTGCTCATTTGTTGTTAACATGACCTGTACATTACCAATCATTGCAAACCTACACATCAACTCTCATTAAAGAGTCAACAACTACACTAAACTAATTAATAAATAAATGGTATTACAAGAAAAGGAAATGGTCAATGTTGACTTCCTTTTGATTTATATGAGTAATAGCACACCTTATTATTATAATAGATTACGTTAATGGAAAATTTCTACAATTTATAAGCACACATCTGACTAGTTCAGTCTGAAAGAAATAAATATGTCAAGAGATGGTACTAATTCCCTTCCCTAAACATAAGAAAGTGTAAAGACGTTATTTAAAATGTCATACTTGCAATCAGAACAAAAACACTACAATCAGGAATCTGCAATAAATATTTACATCATGCTTTTTGAAGCCTGAGACAGTGTAAACATATTTCCAGCAGACTAAACATGTCTGGAATAAATTCTAAAAATAATTTCCTCTGAAGATAGGTTAATTGTTGTTTTATAGTGTGGAGTTACTGCTAACAAAGTCTTTCCCGACTGCAAGCTTCTAATGTAGATTTCAGATAATCAAGTGGTTCACTGTAACAGACACATATCTGAAAGCTAAGAAGGCAAAAGAGTAAACCCCAGATGCTGGGGGATACATATTTTGGTGCAAATTAAAGAGGCTTATCACAGAAATTGTGTGTAAGGGGAAAGGTGTCATTACATTTTTTCCAGTTTTAGACTGGATGTTTCTCACCCCTGGTGAGATGTCACAGAGCCAAAACTCACCCAAGAGGCTGTACAACACAAGTGCTCCACAGCACTGCTGAGGCCAGGGAGACCCGAAGGTCTTCTTCTCTTCCTTGGATAGTGCTTGTAGGTGAGAAGGAAATATGTGTGGAAACTCAGCATGATGCTCATGTGGTGGGAATTCTTCACTGCAGAGCTCCTCTCCAGCAGGTCAGCCCCTAACCTGTACTGAAGTGTGCAGTTCAGGTATTTTCCCAATCTAAAATTTCCATTTTATTCTAATATGTGTATACATTTATAACATCTGGTAAAACCTCTGTGGAGTTTTTTAAGGGACATTTAAAAGGGACATTTTTTGGTTATATTCACAGTCTTATATCTGGTGCCTGCAGGTGTTACAGAAATACATTTATGTATTATTTCCTGTTCAAATCTGTCATCTGCAGAACTATGAAAATGCCTGATATAAGATTGTGTACTTTTCCTTTGTACCACGATTTTGATCAAATCTGGCATTAAAAAAAAAAAAAAAAAAAAAAAAAAAAAGGAGGATGGAAGTTTTTCCTTGTATTAAAATGTCCAGGCAATCCTTGTCAGCAGCTTATTTTTTACAGTAATTGCCTATGACACTGAAGTAGGCCTTCATGAGGTAACGTTTTTTGTCTGCTTTAGATAGTTCTTGAGTTCCCATCTATCTGCCTTGGTTTTATTCCTTTTCCAGAAGTTCTGCTTTGTAGCACTCACTTGAGTGAGTCTGATCCAAGCAGTGCTGGAAAAGTGGAGCACTGTCAATATGTTTTCTATTATTAAAGTAATGGCTTCCTGTGTAAGTACACCTACAGCTAAAGCTGGAGAAACAGACTGTATTGGCAGACCTGAAGCAGAAGAACAAAGTGTTAGTGCAGGAAGCCTGTCAAATCAAGGATCTTGCCCTGAAGCTGTTCGAGAATTTGGGCAGTGAGGAGAAAATAGGTTTATCCTTCAGAGCAGCAGAATGGTTATGCTGATGGGTAAAGAGGTCTCACCTGGGGAGCAGTCAAGAGTGGTGATTCCAGAGGAACATGGGAAGATCAGTATTTTGAGAGGTACAGTGAGGAAAGGGAAATGAAATCTTTATCTATTGGCCTTTGAAATGAGGGAAGAGCTTGCTTTAGACTTCAGTGGACCAGCATCCTTGCAGCCAGTGGAAAAAAGTCGAGGTTATGGATGCAGAGATTCTGCATGTTTGCAGTAATGTCGTGAAGTGTGATCTGTGTTTTGAATCAGATGTTTCTAAAGGAAATGAGGTTTTGGGCTGAAGATTGGGGTGGGGGAGATTTGAGATAAAAGAGAGGTATTTACTTCTCTAGTTTGCTTTTCCTTTTTAGTTGATCATCGTATTGATGATTTGAGTAAAATAATGCAATTTTTGCTAGGATCTCTAATGCATTTATAAGATTTTTCTTATACCTATTATTTTTCTAAACCCTTTGAAGACAAATGCTGAATCAAAAATCATGAAATCAGTTCAAAAATCAAAACTGGATCTCTTAGAATTTTAAAATTGTTTTAACTAAGAATATACTCTGGAAA
Source organism: Alectoris magna (assembly GCA_030625065.1). Lineage (NCBI taxonomy): Eukaryota > Metazoa > Chordata > Aves > Galliformes > Phasianidae > Alectoris > Alectoris magna. Next base: position 179,264,755 of record CM060560.1, on the reverse strand, counting down.
ATATCTCCTTGACAGCAAGTTAAAAATACCAGGAGCCCCATATATTAATTATATTACGTACATACAAATTGACTAAACAAGTAAATAAACTCCACTTTTTGTCATTTGTGAGTTTGTAATAAAACATTAATATTTTTATTTTTCCTGTCTATAACAGTGTTGCATTTTTAATCTGTATAATTTTATTTTTATGTAGTTATTTGTTCTAAGTAAGCACATTCATTTACAGTTCATTTTAAAAAAGATTAAAACATATTTTTCTTCTCTATTTCAAAGCCAAACAGAATCTTCATTGTTTTCCTGCTTTATATTTGTAGCTTTTTCCACTAATGTTTTTAATTTGTAATGAGCAATATTTGTGCAGAGACATTTTGTTATGAAGACAGCTGAGCTCTGCCAAACATTGTCCTACTAGCTTAAGCTAGAATTGCAAGAAAACATTCCAGACTGTGCCCTTTTGAGTGGCCATTTATTCCAAGCAGTGATAAAAAAACTTCTTTCTAGCTGGTGTTGCATAACTTGCACTATTTTTTCATTGGACCTTTTTTTCTAAGAACGAAGGAATACTAAAGTGTTTCTCTTTCACAGTTTATATTATCTTCTGAAAATATAATAAGATCATGAAAAAATAATAAATATTTCATCACTAATGATAAACAGTCATTGGAGAATGATTTAGTAAATGCAAGATATACAAGTGACACAATAAAGGCATTATTTATCCATCATCTGCCCTTAGAACATCAATCTTGAAGTCCTCATTGAATATAATGGGAATTTTGACCTGACTGAGAAATTTTGGAATGTGACAGCATCTACCTGATAGTCAGAGGCAAAGTCCAGGCTTCATAGGTTTGGTTTAATACAAAGACATTTTTACTGTTCTGGTCTTTTTTTTTAATACACCCAGTTGAAGTGACAGTGTCAAGATAGCATTGTTTTGCATAATAGCAGTCTGGCAGAACATAAAAAGCTTTGATACTGGATGCGGCTCTATTAGAAAAAAAAAATGTAAATCCAGAGTATCCATAATTTCTAAAAGTACTGAAAAATATATGTTTCTCTTCTAACAGTGATCTACTTGCAGCTGATTTACTATTAAAGACATGGGCGTAGAGAGTTCAGGACTTTCTGTTGCACATAACTGACTGATTTATAGTAGCAGTAGACTGGATTAGCCAATTAGACATGAGTCTGTTCTCATGAGACTGGCTTCCCACTCATCTTGTTATGGTGCCGACACAGTGGCCAGTTGAAAGGATCTGCAGAGAGAACCCATGCTCTTTGAAAAGTCACTAATTACAAAGGAAGCAACTGCAATAGCTGAAGTTGCATACCTTTGAAATTGTTCAATTAACAAAATTGTCATCACAACTAATGAAGCATTTTTAACTTTGATCTTGTAGTTTTACTACTGAAGCATTCTTTCTGTTAAGCTTGCTATGCTTTACACAGAAATATCCACTAAATAGTTGTATCAACTTTTCTTGTAATACTGACCATTAGATTGAGAACATAAGAGCCAAAAAGAAAAAAATCCATAAGATTTTAACTTTTAAATAAATAACTTTTACTGTATGGACTGTTAATATGTAGTGTTTGAGATCCTTTCAAGCAAACATTTGATCACTGGCAGAAGTTTGTGGAACACAGGATGAAGTATTGCCTCACTGCTTATGGAGACATTGCACTAAGGTTTTGGAAATGTTGATATGTCAGTGCAATCAGAGAACAGATTACCTGCTTACTGAGTTTGGAAACAAAGCTTAAAAACTTCTGTTATGCATAGTTTAAAATGCTTATATGCAGTCTATCTGTAGAATTAAGAAATTTCAGCAAACTGACAGACTTACATTTCATAAAATCAGAAATGGCTCTCAAATGTGTATAGCAATGAAAGGCAACATTTTTTTTCCAATGAATTGCAAGTTGCTATTCTAGACTTTATTGCTGTCATCATAAATGGAATGGCCCTTCATAGACTTCCTACAATATTTAAAGACTTGAAGAGCTCTCTGCAGCCTCAAAGGCATCCACGGTATTATTACACTGCAGAAGTAAATTCAGGTTTATGTAGAGTCACGGCCAATAACCAGGAGATGGGAGAGCCCAAAGAGAAGATCTGGTGGTCCTAGAAGTCAGAACAGGGAGCTCTGGAAGGCCAAAATGCTCAGAGCAGGCATGTAGTAGAAATAGTAGTTTTATTACAGGATGCTCCCAGTAAGTGCCAGAGGATGGAGTTATTTCCAGTGAAATCTACAGGAATTTGTATTTAGGTAGAATAGAAGGCTCATTGTTCACCTTACCATATTCTGAGCCCAAATGAGTCTGGTGGCTGAAAGAAGAGAGAATTTCCACATGCTCCCTTGATAAATCAAGTAAGTATCAGTCATAGAGCACTTCATGCAACATTATGGAAATTTCTGGAGTAGGATGACCAGACCAATAGCAGACATTTTTTTTTTTTTTTTGTCCAATAGTCTGAGATAGGAAGAAAGTTTATGAAGTCCTATAGGCATAAAAGACCTCCCTACTTCATGGGAAACACTCTTGCCAACATGTAGCATACAAATTTTCATATAAAACATTCTGAAAAGGTGAAATTATGAAGTCTGAAAATCCCTATTCTTTTCCCATGTAGACAAGTACCTTATCATAAGCTGTTCCTTAAATAAACTTTTGTCAGTTTTAGTTTTAGCTCAGTAAATTATGAACAGACTTATGAATCAGATTTTGAATTGGGATTGTAAGAATTACAATTGTAAGAATAACCTAAGTCAGGAGATCCGTAGACAAAAAATCTCTTAAAAATGAAGAATTTTTGAGACATTTTTTTCTTATTAAGACAAAACTGAGCATGCATGTAAACCATCAAAGACATATTTTGTGTCAAGTCAGAAACTGTGTCCATTAAAAAGAATGCTTTCACTCTTCTCTGATCTGATACAGCCTCTCAGTTCCATCGACATGGCTATCCTGCCTTATGCCAGCACAAACATTAATGCAACTGTGCAAAGAACAGAACTGGAGTTGCAAAGCATTTTCATTGTACTGTTTTTTTTTTTCCCCTTTGTTTTTTGTTTGTTTGTTTGTTTGTTTGTTTGCTCTGACTAATATCAGCTCCCTGATAGTTTTGAGTACAGCTACACAAATGCTCACCACATCCCAAGGGATACATGTTGTCGTGAGGCTGAGCAGGCTGGTAGCAACAAAAGGGTGGGACAGCCGTTTTCAGTCACTGCTCTCTGTCTTACTATCACAGAACTGGACTGTACGCGACATTTCCCTCTGGACAAGGACATCTGTGGGATGAGAAGATCCAGGCTCCTGGTGTTTAAATGATCTGAAAGAGCACACGTATCTTCTGCTGGACTGAGACCAGTGTTGTCAGATTAAAGTTGCAGATTCTGTTTACTCCAGTTGAATTATGCCAGCTGAAACACATGAAATATTATCACTTGCTTTTTTACTAAGTCAGTTGATGTCTGACAGAGATTAACCAGACTGCCAATGTGAAGATTCTTGATAGTGTTCCACAAGGAAATAATGTGTTTTGATGTCTCACAAGGTAAAATAATAAAAACTTGCATTAAGTGTGTCAAATTCACATTTTGTTTACTATATGAAAATACCCATTCAGATTTTGGAGTAGCTTTGTCTAGACAGAATGGTACACCCCCTGGAAAATCTTCTTGTAATCTAGGTTTTGACAATGTGATGAATATTTATGTTTAGAACTAAGTACCTAAATTTTGATATGTAGGCTTTATATAATCACAGTCATTCAATAAGAATAATATGTTGGCTGTGCATACATCTGCAAATGAATCTTTACATGTTTCTAATTCTTTTTATCAAGTACATTATTTAAGTTCTGTATGTTAAGAAAAGATAACTAGTGTACAGTAGCGGTGAATTATTTTTCAGGTGATGACACAGTAACCTGGAATAGGGTCTTGGTTTGCTCTGCAGTTGAATTGCATGTGTCTCTTGTTATTTTTTCTATGCCTTGCTTGTAGACTCATCAGTACAGATGCAGTTTTATGTTCATGTGTACGTAACAGTTGGTGAAACGCAGTCTGGCTTGTAGCTGGAGAATCCAGATGTGAATAAATAATGCTAATGCTATATAGTCTACATTGTTTTCTATGGGCAGAAGAATAATAACAGCTCCACAGGAGTCCCCCAGCTTTTTTTTTTTTTTTTTTTTTTTTAAACACAGGTTGTGGATGCAAGTGGATTTGTAGAGACCTGGCACAGGTGGCTGCAGCTGTCAAGTCAATTCCTTACCAACCCCATATAGCCCAATATCATGTTTACATCATTCTTGTGACTCATGAATAGGACATGGAGGAGAACTGCTCAGGATACTCACAAAGTCTGGGCCTGCGATTTAGAGACAGAGGTCTAATTCTGTTCTGGTTTCCTAATTCAGTGCACAGTGAGCAGTGTATGTAAATGGTGGGAGAGACAGATGATGGGAAAATTACAGCTTCAAAATTAACAAGCTAGCTTGAGGAAAACCATCAATGAACTAGTCTGAAAAATGAAAGCATTAAGTCAGTGGGAAGGAGAATGGAAAGATAGTGCAGTTGTAAAAACACTTTTTTTTCTCATTTAACAAATGGATCTCGGCTGGTATGCCACAAGTAATTCACAAAACAGAAACAGAAGTAATTCCTATACTAAAATAAAGCATAATTATGAAAACAAAAATAAATATTGACAGTGGTGTAAACATTCATAAGTATATAATAATTTTAATCCCTCCAGAGTAAAGTTAACATTTTCTGTAAAAATGTGTGTCTTGTATGCTTTCAAAACCTCTCAATGCAGAAAGCTCGACTATTTCCCTTGAAGAATGCATTGTCTTTTTTATTTAATTACAAAATCTTGAATTTGTTTTATACAGAATACCTTTTAGTACAGAATTCTTCCCATAGAAGAACTGGAGAGCCTAGCAGGCATAAAACTCAGAGGAAGGGGAAGCAGCTGTTGTTCCCTCCCACTGAACTGGCTGCTTTTCACAGTTTCAGGCTTTCTGCAGGAAACTCCTCAGGGCTTGATATGCCATCCTATTACTGGGAGTGGCATAACAGTGCCAGTGATTCAGTTCCTAAAATCCTACACAGCAGTGGATTAGTCTTCCCATTTCCTTTCCTGACATGGATTCATTTTATCCCTTTTGTTAATTTTATCCACTAAATCGTAAATAATATATTTCCATTCAGTACACTCAGTCTGCTACAATGCCTCAATTACACTGCTGCTGGGTCAGGCTAGACTTTTTCAATCCTTCTCAGTAAATTAGCACTTAATCATGTTGCTCTCTTCTGAACATTGTCTGTTTTGTCAGAATTTTGCTGGTAACATGGATGTGGGAACTGAACGTGCTGTTTCTCTTTTCACTGTAGCTGTACAGGAGACAAATTCTATTCTTTCCCTGTGTTTGTGCTATGTACATGCATAGGTAATCTTTCTAGTGGTTTTCAGTTTCATATGCTATAAAACATAAATAACTAGGCAATCCTCTCACAGTGAAGCAACGTTTAACCTTCCCAGAACTTCCAGATCAGAGAAGGGGAAAAACATGCAGTATGTTTTAAGAAGTCATTTTTTCCCATAATTTATTCTTTCAACCAAATGGTTCCTGACCTTTGCCTGTGTTGCTGATGATAATTTGTGATCCAACAGCATCCACAGTGTGCTCATGATTTTGAAATGCAGAGATAGAAATAGGAGCTGTCTAGGTCAGAGTTTGGATAATAAAAGATGGATAATTAATCTCACGGTTCAGATCAAATTTTGTGAAGTGCTGGTTCAGCCTGCCTCTTTCATTTAGGAGGAGCAGTAAGAGCTCAGGCTACCATGCACTCTGACTTGCAAAGCAGAGATAGCAACTAGCTCTATGTCACCGGTCCTCTTCTGATTATGTAAATGGGCAACTGGTTGCTTGATGGCTCCTATGGAGGCTTTTCCACTGATCCACTACGGCTGTTAATGCATATTCTTTTTCCTTTTCACTGCTGTCAAAGAGGATGTGGCAAATCTTGTCAAAACCACAGAATAAAAGCATCCTTCATCCTCAATATAAGGAATAACTATTACCATTAAAAAAAGCTGAGGAGTCTCTAGTAAGTGCTGAGGCTCCCTTATGTATTGTAAGCAGAAAATGTAGTTGCCCTCTTCTTTTGGCAAATTTAGGTCCTTTTCATAATGTAGATGCATTGATACCATTTTATGGTGATGGCTACTGAACAGAGCAATATTTTTCCTGACAACCCCCTTAATACAAGAAGCAACATATTCTTAATGCAGACTTCTTTGATATATTGCGGTATCTCACAAATCTTTCTCTGTAGGGATTGAACTGTTCAGTGGTTAAAGTAATTTCTCAATTCTGAACTCTTACGTGAAACCTAAACTTTATCGCTTCCCCAAATCCATCAAATCCTAACATGCATTAAGAATGAAAAACAGACAAGCTATTTTAATTGGAGAGATACGTAATAATATATTTTCATTTATGAGTTTCTCCAGAAGATAGATACTTCTTTCAGACCTTCAAACTATATTTTGTTGCAACTCAGTTGAGTGGACATTGATTAGTGTTGATAAAATGTTATACCAGTCCTCCAGCACTAGTATTTTCTAACATAGTTGAAATTTGAACTGTATCTAGAATGAAGTCTAACTATCTCTGTAGATAATTGCAGTGATCTTACATTTTTGACATAAAGCAAGGATGCTAAAATAGCCTTAGAAGACTTAGAGTGATGCACAGTTGACCTACTGCGTGATTTTCTGAAGTGTGACAGCAGACTAATACTTTCACATAAGCACAGCAGATCGTAAGCATCAAGGAATGAAAATAATTGTAGCAGCAACAAATCTGACTAGCAGTATTATACAGCGAAGGCCATTAGTGATAATGTATATTATTACAGCCAAGACATAAAGTAGGGCTTGAAACTGTGCAACATAATTTATTTGATTTAGTTCAATTTACCCTTATTTTATTTGAACACTTAAGAATTGGTATTGGTTATATAATAGGGAAGCAGGAAGATATATTGTTCCCCTCTCTTCCTTTGTCTGAAAGGCAATTTTTTTTTCTTTTTTTTTCATGGTTTGAATTACTTTTTAAAACAAAGCTGGTAAACGATTTGCATTTTCATTGGGTTAAGCATAGCTCAGATAAACTAACTGTGATTCAAAGAGCCTTATGGCCTGTCTATTAGTAAATCCATAGATGTAGAAGGAAGTGACATTTTCTCAGAAACAGTGGAACATTTCTCACAATTACTGCGTTTTGAGGGCTAAAGTCACTAGATAGCTTTTTATCCAAAGAAGAAAGAAGGAATTTCTAAGAATTTTATGGTGGTTTTTTTTGTTTGTTTGTTTTTTGGTTTTTTTTTTGAGCAACTTAGTAGGGCTCATCTAGTCTAAAGATTATTGTCGCTACTGGAAGAAACTGTACTCATACAAACACTAAGGGCCCTGACACACACCCTCTCCTTGGTGAGGCTTCAGGTGTTACAGCTTCTCTCAGGCTTGGCCTTGTCTCCCTGACAGAAGTTATCATCTGCGCAGCTGAGGCAGCAGGATGTTGTGTGGCACTATCAATCAGCCTTAACTTGATTTTCTACCTGGCATTTTAAAGTAAACTTGTCATAGCTTGTTACAGTTAGAATGAGCTGGGTTAAGCAAAGATTAAGCACTAAGATTTAGAAGGGTTAAGATAAACTCCTTCATTGCTTAATTTTTGGCTGAAATGGATTAAGCAATATTTGTAGGCACAGCTTTGTTGTCAGCATGGGTAATAAGATCCAGGGCTGGGGTGATGAAGTGCAGGTGGGAACAGTAACCAGCTGCACTGGCACAGGAGAACATGTCTGTCCACAGCCACAGCATCCTTGGGTCATGTCTCTGTGGTCATTAACACTACATCCATCTAGTCCTCAATCACATAGCAGCACAGAATTGATCCACTTAATGTCTAGGTGTATAACTACACTTCAGATGGACACTGCTGATTTAGCCTCCCATTGCAGATTGCACTTTATCAGCTGTGACAAAGCAACAAAGCTGGCCTACTCTCTGTGGACAGCAAATCCTATTGCTTTGTGGGGGAATTTGCATGGGGCTTCTCTAGAGGGCCTAGTTTTCTGTTTCTGAAATCAGTCTTTCCTAAATGGCATCAAATCCTTGCCAGGCTACCATCTACATTTTGCTGCTGCAAGCATAGTACACCATTTTCTTCTCCTCAATAAGCTGCATCAGCTGCATGAATTTAGAATTACTCAACAGTGGATGTACAACTCTTGTACACATCTGGGGCAAGACCCTTTGCTTTAAGGGTAAGTTTCTTTCATCCCATGACGAGGGCAGCCAAAGGGGGCACATGGAGACAGCCTTTTTGAAGATCTTATAATCTGCTCTCTTGACTGTACTCCACAGATGTCATTTACCTCTAAAACAATTACAGTAATGTCTGGATTGTTGAACTGTTCCTTTTCCTCTTGGGATGACATCTGCACTTTATGGATGTCTGAAAAATAATCTTTCTATCCTGAGAAGCAGAGTCTGGAGGATAGTACTGTACCACTTCAGGCTAAAGATCAGTTCAAATTTTTCAGCTTTTGAAGTATTAACAGAAATCCCATGCACGCTTGATGACTCTTTCACAATGTAGTAGACAGACATAAGCTGCAACCCAGTGCAACATGAATTCATGATAATGTTTTTGTGTTGTCGTTCTTTTCATTTTACTACAGCCAATTCTGATTAGTAAACAAAGCGCTTGGTTCTCTTTTGGGGAGTGTACATGTTTTCTGAAATGCTCATGTTTCTGTTCTAGAGTGGCAAGCTGGAGGCGTGAAGGGAGGTGAGAGAGGAAGATAGCATGGATCTTCAGGTTGTTTTGTACCCAGGGCATAGTTTGTGGCCCAGCCCAGCCAAACCCACTGAGTCAGGGCAGAGCACAAAGACCCAGGCCTTCAGGGTGAGACAGAGCTGGAGCATGGCTCACAATGCTGACTTATCTTGTGGTAGAATATCCAAACCCTGACTGTCTTTTCAGGAAAAAAAACATGGAAAAATGAAACAAAGGCAACAGCTAAAAATAAACAGCATCCCTGGAAGAAGTATTCCTTGCCTGAGGTATTACACTGGGATTCATTCTCTGCCTATGATTTCAAAACCAGTTTTGCTACCAGCAGTTCATTGCTATAAAGGGACCTTATCTCACCTTATCTCCCACAACAGCTTGGTCTGCCTCAGAGTCACCTGCTTGCTCAGAGGCAGCAAACTACTCTGGAATCCCAAATCCCATTGTATTCCACAACTACCTTTGTATCCCAATTCAAAGACACAGTCATGCTTCATGTAAAATAGAGTGGTAATCACAGAGTCTGTGGCTATAGGAGTAAATTAAACATGTCTGGGAATGTTCTAGGTACTAAGGCCAAATGCAAACAAACAGCCTTCACCTCCAGAAGAAGGTGGCTGCAGGCAAATAGTTGTCACTGAATAGCTACAGCTGCTAAGTGGTATCAGAGAATTTGGGGGGGTTGTGGTAGCCAGAATGTGCAAAGTTGGTGCCAGGGAATATTCTAACAGTTTACTGTCACATGAGGCCAAATTCACAAAGACACTTTGGTTTATTAGTACAGACACAGCCAGAGAGTTCAGTGTCATATCATCTTTGTCTCCACTGTGTTTCCATGTAAAGCCTTATTTTCATTTTTCATTGGTCCATCTTCCTTCAGTGTCCACATTAAGGCATTCGTGTAAGAATGATTAAACAAATTGAGTTACTCTGCATATTGTCTAGTCAAGTAAATCTGCATATTGGATTGCTTTGGTCAGCCTGTCCTGTACTTTTTCCTGGGACCATTTTGAATGACAGCAAATGGCTCCACATAAATTCCATTGGCAGAAACACAGCAAATATGACTGTTTTGGAGCCTGTCTGAGTCTGGGCAGGAGTAAATGCACAATTACTATTGGATTCACTGGGTCTGAGGCAAAAAAAACACTGTCAGCAAAAGCTGAGGAAAATGTCTAATGCATAGTCACTGGTGCTGTATTAACCTCTGCATATTTTGTCCAAAGAACTCCAGTATCTCTTTGTATGTGGATGTGACTGAATGCTTGACTGTGCTTTCATTTGTGTTGCTCTGTCCTTATCTAATTGCATTATATAAGAAGTGGAGTATTGGCATGGAGCCTAACTGTGAAGCATTTGAGAGTGTAAAATGTAGAAATAATATAATTTACTTTGCATTATTGGGAATAACTTTTTCACCTTAAAGAGCTTTTATTGACTTGTAGATGAAAGAGGAGGAAACCCCCATACAGCAGATTCACAAACATCATCTAACCCTCTTACTGACATTGAGTAACCCAGTTCCACAGTTTTCAGTGGAATCACTCACTAAAGAAATTGCTTTCTCTTTTTTTCTCAGTAATGATGGCAATATTAAATTGACATAAAAATACATTGGCAAATATATTTTTAAAATGTGAAAAAGGTAACTTGCAAATTTTAAATAATTCTGTACAGCTAGTATTTTACTTGGAATGATCATTCAGTGTTCTCACATGCCCTCTAATCTATTTCAAAGGATTTGTTTATCCCTGCATAGAATTGAATTTCATTGCAATAGAGCTGCCTGTTTATTTGCAACCGTGCTTGTTCCTGCTATTCAAAAGCAATTTATCACACAAATCTAGTTCCAGCTTTTCAGACTTAACTCCTTACTCTGAGCCAAGCACTGGAGCCTTGTTTCTTGGCTTGTGGTGGTGAAAGAGCACACTCAGCTACCAGCTAGCACATCTGCCTTCTCTGTGTGTTTGGTGTTACAGCTATGGAGCTGGGCACTGGAAGAAACTATTTTTAGACCTCATCACCAGATAGGAGACTACTGTGGATTGGAGAGATTGAGAGAAGGTAGTAATAAATAAGTAATAAATGTAATCCAGAGAGGTCCTGATAAAGGATGGGAAAACTGAATTCAGATGGCCTACTGACAGCTCTTGCAGTGTAATTCAGTAGGAGGGATATAGTGTCTCATCTATTTTGAAACAAAGAAACAAACCCTAAGACAAAAAAAAAAAAAAAAAAAAGAGTTTCACTCTCCTGGTAGTAAATTGTGTCTTTGCACTCTGAGCTGCATTTGCTGGGAAGTCATAAATATGAGATATTTAACTGCCAGCTACCATAATTTAAAGTAATTTCCTGGTTGAACAGTATTAACGTAAGAGGTACTGCAGTCATTTGCATCTCTGCAATACTAATTATTGGAGTTTATTCATATTAAGGTTAAAAATGTCAATTGTCTTGCTTGTGGTAGCAATATTCTGAGCAAGTACTCTGTTCATAACATTTAAAAATGGTGTAAGTAGTAAATATGTCTCAGCTTGTTATGACTCAGCTCATAAAAGACAGAATATTTTTATACAATAAAAGAATGCTGATGCCTTTTTTCCAAATGTCTCCAGTAATGATTTTAATAGCACTAAACCAGAGTGTTTCTGATTGCTACTTGTCATCAACCCATCCGGCAGAAAAAAAATAGTGGTTGGAATTTTCAAAGGGACTTAAGGGACGAGGCATACCACTTCCTTTTAACTTGTGTTTATGGGGTCCATTCCTATTGAATGCAGATGGAGTCACACTTCTCTATATTGAGTATAGTTTACTCTTGCCATGTACTCACCGTGGGCAGATGCCCATTGCCAGATTAGACACTAATAACAGACTGTTCTCTTTAAAGACTAATATCTTTACTAATTTCATATGTCGATGGAATTGACTACAAAGCAGATGCTGGATTCTTCACTATTTACTGCCTTACTAATATTTTTTCCCTCGTGAAAAGGAAAGTCTCACTGTAACTGCTGTTGGAAAAAATTCCTGTATCTAGATAAAATAACACTCATCAGGGGAAGCACTAAGAAAGCTGGTCTTGTTTTTTACACATTGGACTGACTGCCTTTGCCATTTGGAATCCAACTTTGATATGAAAGAAGACTGTTCATATCATCTTGGATTTTAATGACAGGGCACGCAGACAAATAGTGCTTATTTGAGAAGCAGACAGACGAGACTGTCTGCTGTGCTAAACTGTATTAATAGGCAGTTGTAGCTTTTCCCATCACAGCTTCTATTAAACAAATGTAACTAATTGTTTATACAAGTACTCAGTGTCTATCCAAAAAGCATTATTTGTTATTGTTCTGTCTCCATACCTCTTATTTTCCCTCCTGAAATTAGCTTTCCCTACATCTCTTTCTCCCCTTGGGAACTTCAACTAATACTTCACATTGTGATGTTCATTAGGCTTGGGCTCATTAGAAGAAGGTCTGGAGTTGGAGGGTAGGTTCCAAAGTCTAGTTCAGAATTCTCCAGTTATCTCTTTTTGTCTCTTTTCCTTTGCTGATTCTGCCCTATAAACATCTACCGTTTGGATGAAATAGAGAACAAAGTAAGAACTGTGGAAATCTGGCTGATGTCTGTGACAGTGGTATGATAAAATAATGGAAATCATTTTGACAGCGCTCAGAAAAGCTAGTGTCATTAAGAACTACTGCTATATTCTTGCAGGTTCTTGGAACATTGTTATAAGAGGTCACGGGGACAGAAATGGTTGTATCTCTGTCCATCTTACTTACTCTAACTGGTAATGTGTTGCTATGAAGAGACTAGAACGAACTGAATGTTCTGTTGAAGAACTGGCAGAAACCCCTTAGTGAACATCCTGCCAGACTTAGTGTTATTACCATGAAAGTGCATACTCATAAAAGCTGTACATTGGATGGAACTAGGAGTTTTAATAATTAATAGCCTGCGATTTGGTCCCTACTAAAGGCAAAGTGATTTTCCAGCAACTCTGCTTCGGTTGTCTAAACATGCTACAGTTGCACTCCTTCCTTTTGAGGAAAGGCTTAAAAAAGGATGTGGTGATGGTGTAAGTAAGTCATCGAGTGAAAAAAAAAATGCTGATAATGCAATAAAAATAAATGTTTTAGATCCTAATCTTACATATATGATTGTCAGGAACTGGTGGTAAGGAAGAAGAAAGCTAGGAAATTTATACTATGATTCTGTCCTCTTGTGAGAACAAGGTGGCTTAATCTCCCAGCTTCCATCAAGTACTTCCAGGCATTCTGCATGGTCATGGTGAGGTCCCACCGAGGACCTCATCTGTTTCTCAGTTCTAAGAATAACATTACTCTGGTGAATCCAGCTGGCAATACTTTAAAGCATACAGTACATTTTTAGATGATGTCATATACTAAGAGAACAATTGCACCTTACATTTTCATAATACCACTGTATATCCACATATACATATAGAGACCTCTCAACAGCTTTAGATATTCTGAATGTTACGGGAAAACCTGCTTGATGGATTATGTATTTGAATATTTTGCTGATGAGATAGTCTTTAGATTTCCTATTCTAAAGGTAGCATATGTCCTTGCATATGTTCAAAAGAAAACCCAAACCAAATTAGCAAAAACAAAATAAACCAGCAATATCATAAATGTCAGCCACAACGATCATCATCTGAAAGTTTATTTGGAAGGCTTATGAGTGATTATTTTCCCCTTTGAAAATTTACTAGCATTCAATCAAGGAGCAGAAACCCAAGTACAAGTCAGCTGGTAAGCACTCAGACCAGTAGTGGAAGAAAAAAATCTGCTTTTGAGCAAATCTGGAGAGACTCTATTTCCTTTTATAACTCTGTAATTATAGCAGTGTAAGGCTGTGCGGCAGTCTGAAACTTATTCATCAAAACTCTGTTCTTTGCAGTATGTACTGTTGAGAAAAGTCACGAGTGATTTTCCTATAAGAACAGACTGCAGATCTTATGAATGGTTTAGAACAAACAGCCCCTAGAATATAAAAGCTCTGTATCCAGAGTAAAAATTCAAATATTAGATATCGTCAGAGATTACACCTAGGTCTCTTCAGTATTAGACTAAGGTGATTACAGTGTGCCAGCTTCTGTAGCTTAAGAGTTTGGGTGCACAGCAGTATAAACACAGAGTAGAATGCTGCTAGTGTAGCGCCTGGCTCCATTTACCATCTAGTACAAATAGCCAGGTAGAAATTGACTGAGGCTCTACTAAGGCCTTTTGGGAGTGAGGGTTCAAATAAGACCAAGGCATAGAAAAATGCCTTATCCATTTTGCTACTTCTTTCTTTTTGGAACGAGTCTTGTTTGCAGCATAGCCTTATGGTCCTTTGTGACTAAGGACTGTAAAATTTGATCAGTGACTTTACAGCAATTAAAGAAAAAGAAAATAAATAACTGTGCAAGTCTTCATTAAATATATATTTTTTCTTATTATGCAACTTGAATAATATGGGTTCTGTGCAGAAAAGCAAATCTAACAATGATTATGAAGGGGAGCAGGGAGCCAGTGAAATAATGTTGGTGTTCAGGCTGTTATTAGAGGCCACTTGCCATGCTCCTATCAAGGAGTCTATATTTTTCACAGAATCTTTTTTGCAAAGCTCTATGAAATATAGTCTAGCTCCCATTCCAGATATAAAATTAAGGTCAGGCTGTGTTCCCAGACTTAACAAAAACAAGTTTAAGTGTGTTTGTGTCTCCTTTGGAATTAAAATTTAAATAGGTGCCTTCTTCTGTTAAACACAACCTCCTTCGTTCCAGCCTCCAGCCACCATCCTTGTAACTAATGATTTAATACAGGAGGCTTGGACACAGCAGTTGCTCTGCCACAGTGTTATGCAGTTGAATTATAACTGTGCAGCCATATGTAAGTTTGGGAAAAAAAGAAAAAAAAAGAAAAGAAAAGATAGGAACATTAAAAAATATATAGAGGTGATAGAAAGGGTGCAAAATAGTCAGGCAGCTCTGGATTAAAATAGGGAGAGGAAAATTACAATGAAGGGACAAATTTAAAGAAACACTGGAGTGAATAAGCTTCCACTTCTTCAAGAAGTGTAGCTGCTAAGTTACACAGGTTAATGTTTCTGATCTGGACTGTGAATTTGAAGTGAACTTTCCAAATGCTTCTGCTTACATATGCCTCGTGCAGAGTGGATCTGAAATCAGAAGTGCCCTGGGAGTGGACGTTCTGAGCTTCAGCAACTAATGGGCATTCTCTATGAAGACAAGACCACAATTAATTTCAAGTGCAACTCTTAGAATATACATAGTGGAAAACTTGTGTTCCCAGTACCAGCTGTTTTCTCTAGTTGATCTGCTTGTATTGTGCTGTATACCTTATTACAAAATCCCATGTTGCAGAAGTATTTCCATTCATCTGCCCATCTGTAAGCATTTACTTTGAGGTGACACTGTTGAAAGCCCAGTCAGTGGAGACACACTGAGCTCCAGAAAGCAACAGAGAGAACCTCAATTCTGCTAAGATCCATACCAGTAATGGAGGTTTCTTCTCTTGTATGTAGCAATCGAAGGATGAGCATGGATTTGGTTCAGCAAACTGCATCATGCTAGCGCGTATGTGGAAAAATATTGACAAAATCACCAAAAGTTCAAGACACTTTTGGTAAATCTTGCTGGTATATGTATCACTCTCCAGTTTTTAATGCCATAATGACTCAATTATTTACCTCAGTTTTGAAGATAGCCCAAAGAATCTGGTATGGATGTTCACATGCAGGATTATTAGTGATCCCGACATGAGTTATCCTAACGTATAGTGATGTAAAGAAACTGCGTTTTTGGCAAAGTTTTTTGTTTGTTTGTTTGTTTGTTTGTTTGCTTAAATATGTACTTCAAAGACTAAGTCTGTAACAGTATTCCCTTTCCTGTCTCTGAATGTGGGGTGTAGATTCTTAGTATTTCAAGGAATCCAGATTGAGGATATTAATTTTTTCTATTTTTAATATCTTTCTCTAGTCAGCAGTTTTTCAGAAACACATTTGACTTTTCATCTTTTTTTTTTTTTTTTTTTTTTTTGCCCCCCAGTTGGACTTTAATTCAACCTGAGAAAATTTTCTAACATTTGGCTGAATAATTAATCCTACATTTCAAAAGATTTTCATAGGATTCACTATGCAAAGAAAAGTTACAACTATATATATCTGCCAGTGATATGCATTAACTATAACATAAACATGTGATGGTAGTTAGGCTTGATTCCGATTCATGCAATCACATTTCAATAGACTCCAACAAACTAAAATTCCTGAGTTTAATTAGATAGGTAGTTATTAGCAGAGGCAGAAGGTCTTTATTATCTTCCTCAATAAAATAAGAAACTACTTTCTTATATACTTATTGAATAAGAAAACCCTGGTGTCTTAGCTGTGTGAGCACTCCCAGGCTATAACCACACTGACCAGGTGTTTGGAGTCTAGTTGGAGACCAGTAACTAATGATGTACCACAGGAGTCAACACTGGATCCAGTTCTGTTTAAAATATTATTTTGGATGATGGGGCAGACTGTACCCTCAGCAAAACTAAAGATGACACAAAATTTGTGTCTGATGACTGATGCACCAAAAGGATGTATTGCCATCCAGATGGACCTTGACAGGATGGAAAATGAGTTGACAAGAATCTCATGAGGTTCAACAAGGAGAAATGCAAAACCCTGCAGTTAAGAAGTAATAACTCCAGGCACCACTTCTCAGCTGAAAAGTGGCTGGACAGAAAAGGATCTGGGCATCCTTTTGAACATGAAACAGCAATGTGCCCAGGCTACAAGGAAGAATTATGGTATGCTAGGCCGCACTAGACAAACTCGGGCTATCGGATTGAGGGAGATGATCCTTCCTCTCTTTTCAGTTCTGGTGAGGCTGCACATGTAGTGCTGCATCTCATTCTGGGCTCTCCAGTACAAGAGAGACCTGGTCTTATTGGAAAGAGTCCAGTGAAGGGCCATGAAGATGATGAAGGAACTGGAGAACCTCTCCTGTGAGGAGAGACTGAGGGAGTTGGAACTGTGCAGCTGGGAGAAGAGGAGGCCCAGGGGGTTTTCTATTGCAGTGCACAAACACGTGAAGGACAGCTGCAAAGAAGATGGAGCCAGGCTCTTTTCAACAATGCTCATCAACAGGGCAAGAAACAACAGGAACAAACTGGAACACAGGAGGTGCCATCTGAACACCAGCCAGCACTTCTGTGCAGGTGATAGAGCACTGGCACAGGTTGCTCAGAGGCTGTGGAGTCTCCTCCTTGGAGATCTTCAAAAGCCACCTATACTTGGGCCTGGGCACCCTGCTCTGGGTGTCCCTGCTTGAACAGGGATTGTTCAGGGTGGACCCTGAAGTCCCTGCCAACTTCAATCACTCTGTGATTCTGTGATCAGCCTTGCTCCAACTCCAACCCAGATACACATGGACCCCAGGGACAGCAGGACAGTGTCTATCAATGAGGGCATAGTATTGCTGAGGTCATCAGCAGCACCCAGCTCATGCAGCTTGTAAAGCCTGACAGCACTGTCTTGAACTCCTTTTTTTATTTTTTGGAAAGTCTGTTTCCAAATCTGTATGTAGAATATCCTGGTGTTATACTTACTGTCAAAATAAAAGATCAAGATCTTAAAATTTTCTGTCTGACATGTACATGCTGAAATATTTTTCAGAACTGTGTCTACCATTAAATAGCAAAGAATTACACTTTAACCACTGTGTAGAACAAGATATATGGAGGGGAATAAATACAGTAATATGTTAGATTGCCTGCTTAATTTATACAAACTCTATGAATCTGTCTTACTAAATAGCTGATATACAAATTTTTAGCATGAATTATTTTTAGAACACTGACAATTTGTCTTGGCTCAAGTGCTATTTATAAATTTTTCATCACCTGAAAACATGAAATACTTCAAAGTGATTCGCTTTAGCTGAATGTTTTCATTTCTTCCCAGGTTAGCAAAATCTGGAGAAAATAAGCTTGATATAATTATTGTTATTTTGCAGTATGCTGGTGATTCAAAGTTAAACCTGGTGGAGTACAGGACCAGCAGCAATGAAAAAAAACATGATCCCATTACTTTGTTTTACTTTCAACACATCTTTGAAAGATAAGTGTTTATTTTACTGTGCTCCAAAAGCCATAGGAAGAACAGCAAGAACATTTCTTCTGTTTTTTGGTCAGATCTGTCCTTCCTGCCATCTTCTTCCACTTCCCATGTCAGAATAATTGGTCCAGAAATGCCTCTTTATTTAGCACATCTCACTGTTGTCATTCCAATGTCTACTGAGAGGCTAGACAGATATTTAGATATCTGTGATCTAGCTGTAGGTGTCCCTGTTCCTTACAGGGGAGGTGGACTAACTAGATGACCTTTAATGGTCCTTTCCAACCTGAACAATTCTACCAGTCTATGATTCTGTATTTCAAAGGAGGCAGCCTGCAAAGTCTATATGATAATCAAAGCCACATTCTCATTGGAAAATTTGACACTGACTGCAGTTCCTGAAGAAATCAGTTTTTTTTTTTTCCCCTCTGTCTTTGCAAGTTGTTTGTAGTCTGAAATTGGTAGTAAGTTTGTAGGGCTTTGAAATGGGATCAATTTTCTTTCCTGTGCAATGGTTTAATAAGCCACAGTCAAGGTGTCTGTTGCAATCCTTTGCCATATCCCCACCGATAACTGAAAGTTGCAGTCTAGTAACAAATATTCAAATTTATAACAGTTTGGTAACATTATTTGATTTGATGTAGGTTCATGTAAATTAGTTGTTTACCTGACAGCCTCTAACTGGTGGGCTCCAGTGACAGACTGGAACAAGAATGTCTGTAGATGTTTCAGCCTCAGGAAGAATTTCCTCTGATAACTAGGGTCTGTTTCCCTTCCATTGACAGCATAGATGTGTGACCTATCAGACACCATTCTTCCAAAACCATACAAATGAATGATTCTCTCACATCTTGATCCATTACTGGGAAAAAAACATTTATTGTTATTATTCATAGTTACTAGTCACTGGCATTTCCTCCAGTCATGAAGTCACAGAATCACAGAATCACAGAATTATCGAGGTTGGAAAAGACCTAGAAGATCATCCAGTCCAACCATTACCAATACTTCCCAGCTAAATCATACCCCTCAATGCAACATCCAAACGTTTCTTGAACACTCCCATGGTCGGTGACTCCACCACCTCCCTGGGCAGTGCATTCCAATGCCTGACTACCCTTTCCGAGTAGTAATATTTCCTAATGTCCAGCCTGAACCCCCCCTAAGTCTCATGCTTTCTGCTTAAAAAGTTATTTAGAATGGACATGACAGGGAATATGATTAGGCAAAATGTTTCTACTGAAGATCTTGTGTTCCTTAACATATAAACAGACTAGCTTGAAATTTTCGAATCTATTTACACTGTACAGCACATACTATCTTATGATTTTGGGGTATGGGAACTTTTCATTTTTAAAAACACACAGGAATATTTTCTATTTTTTTTTAAATAAATTAAACTATTAAACCAATTAAATAACCCATAGTTCTCTTCTAATCTTTATGAGTAGCACTTTACAAATATTTGCTAAAAAATCCTTGTAGTGTCTGCATGACATGTAAGAGTTATTTCCATTTTACTAGCTAAGAAGCAGTTAAAGAGAAAAAGAATTTACTTTCCCTGCACATTGCTGGCAAAGAAAGAAAAATAAGTTTGGGAATGATTTGTCCAAGGTCACCCAGTTTGATCTGGGTTTGAAGTCATGACAATGAAGGGGGTAGAATCTTAACATTACGAAAGTGAAATTAAAACCGTGTTTAAGGTAGATATTCTCAGTAGTTATGTTTATGATTTTCTTCAGTAAAAAAATTGAAAAAAAAACACCACTATTTTTTTACACATGAGAAAGAAACTAGGTTTTTAGCCTTATTTTATACTTCTGTTATTATGTTTTGCTTTAATATTAATATCATGTCTGTAAAGAAAATAATAAATAAAATTAAATTTGCACATGACTTTTTCCATTCAGTTATAATTATATCAAGTATCATGCATAGGATTTCTATTGTATCTCTTAATTAGGTCTACCTTTTGATACAGTAAACAAAAGTATTAATCTAATGCCCAAAGTATGAGTATAGTTTGATCAAGTTGTTCATATTCACACATTTTCAGTACAGGAAGCCATAAAAATTTCCCTAAATGGATTCTACAAAGCTTCAGATACTTTTACATCATTCAAAAATAAGCTTACTCTGAGGATTTTTCCCACAATTTGTGATTCACTGTAGAGTAACGCAAAATATTTTTGCAAGAATATGCAGTGAAAATAATTACGAAGTACAGTTGCTAAGTGCAAAATATTTTATAAAGTATATGATGAATATGCATGTGTATGTCTACACACATGCCTGCATACATACGCACATTTAAAATATGTTGATTAACAGCAGGGACTGGTGTCCTGCCTCTCATATCAGCCGGATTCTGTCTATTGTCTTTCACGCAGTCAAGATTTTACTATTAACCTGTATATTTTCATACATTTCTTAATTCATCTGTCACCCTCCCAATAGCCCTTCTAGATACACTCTGATTGGTTCCTCTTCTTCCTTTGATTGGCCTTTGGTTGACCTCATGGGATGTGCACGATTCCCTTGGAAGCAATGTGAGTTTCTAATTTTTCAGTTGCACAGTCATTCAGGGGAACGGTTTTTGCCTGCAAGTATACCATCTTCCAGAGCCCAAGAAATTAAGCATAGAAATAGGAAGGGAAGAGGTGACAAATTCTGTGATGAAGAGAATGCTTCTGGTCTCGCCTACTGTCCTACATGGCTAGTGACAACACTCAATGTTACATCAAAAGCACAGAGTTAGTAATCTTGTGGAGGTTGAGAGAACAGATAATAGGCCATGAATAATTAGAGTGAAGCATAACTATGAATGAAGCCTGTGAATTATATTTTCAAGTGGACTATGTGATAGAGGAGAAGAACAAACAAAAAATGAACACTAGTGAGATTTTTTTCTTTAAAACTGGAAACTAACTAAACTTTCTTACTTAGAGACCTAGGAAAAAAAAGGAAAAAAAGAATGAGAATTACAACTACAACAACAACAACAAAAACCACATGAAGTATTTACAATTTGTACTTCAGTGTCTTTAGTAGATAAAATTCCTTCTAAATCCAGTGGACAATTTGCATACAGAGAAAACTCCTTCGAATTTCAATCACACTGTAGACTACATCCTTAAATGATCAAAAAATGACCACCAGTTACAGAAAATTAGCTTTTGCCATTTTTACTCTATTTCTCATTATGCCATTTTCCATTATTCCTGGAAGTCCTAGCATTAAAATAGACCATTAAAACCAGTGCTTTAAGTCTCTGAGTTTGATTGCAGTTACAGTAAAAAGCGATATGGGGAAATTGACTGGAATAGCTTGTGATGAGAGCCTTTTTCTGGTTATCTCAAGTGGATTAAGTTAAATTTGAAAGAGGGACAGAGGAAGCACTCTGCAGAATAAGAGTTCCCACCTAGGGAGCTCCTTCAAATAGCCACTGCACTTAAAAATTGGCACTTTGTTTTATTTTGAAATAACTTCTGGAAGTAGACAAGCCTAAGTTTCTTTCATAGCTCTGATAAGATAAAGAATCATTAAAGTGGGTGTGAATGTGATTAAATTTAGCACCCACATTCCATTATAATTTACACTCACTTTCAGGCTTCCTTACAATGCTAGAAAGGTGAAAAGAGGTCCTTGTATCAGTCTCAAGCTATTTTATTTGTAAATTATTCTGGCTAGAGCAGTGCTGCTCTAACAGCAAGCAGTGTAATGTTAGAATAGGCTCTTACAGTCTGTACAGCTGGGGTTTTAATTGATGCTTTCCTCCCCCTCTCCCCCTCCCCCACCCCGTCCTTCTCTCCACCCCCCCCCCCCCCCCGTCCCTTCCCCTAACTTGTTGAATATTTTCGGTGTTAGAACAGGGCTTTGTTATTTAACACAGATATTTCATGGAGGGAGTGGGATGGAAAAATCCGTTGCACCTGCAGGTGCTTCTGATCCCTAACTGGGAATCCCTGCTCTAAAATTGTCCACACTGTTATTACTGCCTGTGTTACCATAGCAATGTGAACTCTGATATGAACATTCTTCCCTGCAATTACTACAGCTGATGAGCACAGTAATTATCATAGCTTCCTAAGGTGCACTTAAAATAGCAAGGAGAAGAGAATGCATTCTCGCAATATATGGTACGCTCTTCACTGACTGTCCTGAAAATTCCCTCTCAGTGGGAAAGTTCAGCTTGTTTTCTGTGGTTACAGAGGGTTATTTAAAATTTTTCAGGATAAAGGTTATACTGGGACACGATACAGCAGTAAGAAGATATCCGGTTACTGTAACACAGAATAATTTATTGTCACTGCTTAAATCATCTTAACATTACTAGTTCTACATTCACTCAGAAATGACAGAATAGACCCAGGGGCAAAACAAACTCATCTCACACAGTGGAATGACTTAACTGGGCGTGTTCCAATAGCAGAAAAAATAGAACCTGCATTACAACAACCAAAAATGCTGCAATCATAATGAAACTGAGGAGATGTTAAAAGAGGCAGAATTTAGGCATGGGTTTTTTTCATAGCAAAACAGCAAAAGCAAACAAAAAAAATCTCCAAGAAGCCCCCGAAGTCCTTATATACTCATGCTCTTTTTGTCAGAGGACAGTATGTTTTGTGAACCCTTAGGGCTCAGAAAACCCCTGGGACTGATCATTTTTCTACTTTAAATGTATACTTAAACAAATTTTCAAACTGTGATAATGCCTGATTCACTGAAAGAGAGATTATTTTAAGTGAAGATGATGAGATTTAATTGGAGATGCCACATTGTTGGAGACCTGCTTATTCAAACTGAACTTATGAAATGGGTTACAGCCTATATGTGACATATTACAACACCAGAGGTTTTCCTGATATGTGAACAGCCATCCACAGATTTAGCAGGAAGACCGGCTGTAAATGACAAGTGGGGTACTCTGCTTCAGTAGCCTACTGAAGAAGAAGTGAGTTAGACACATCAAGGATGGAAATTATGAGTATTTATTAAGTCAAGAAATAAGCAGATTTAACTGGCAGGTTAGTAATCAACCCATAAATGAGGAAAACAAATGAATAGATGTGACACGTTGAGAACTGCTTGGGAAGTGAAGGGAGAAATCTGAGAGTGCTAATGATTCAGCTAACCATACACGTGCCTCACTTCAAATGTCTTCTTGTCCACATAGATCAGATTTCTGAGGCTAGTCTTCAGTATCTTGCTGTTTATGGAAATGCTAATTTTTTTTTTTTGGTCACTATTGGAATATCTTCATTAAAAGAATTTCAAAACTGACCATTTGCAGTTTTTTCATTCCTTAATTGATCCAGTAGTGCATGTATTTAGGTAACTCTTTAGCCATAAATGCATAGATTGAAGTGGCCATAAGGAGGTATTGAGATACCATAGGTACTGAGATATCAATTAACAGAATTTCATGATGGAGTATGGAGATAACAGTTTTTCACTCGGTGCAAAATGGTGGATGAAAAAAACATGGTAATGATCCTTAATTCAAAGACAAGATAAAAATCTATTCTATGTATGTCTAATATTTTCTCAAATCAACATGCTCTACTTTGTCTTCACTTGCATTTAAAACACAAGTAATGATTTCAAAATAGGTGTAATAATGAAAGTAGACATTTTCAGGGCAGAAATCAAAAGAAGATTCATGATGCATATATTTTATTCTTTAACTATCTCCTAAAATCACGTTTTCTGCACTCAGAGATTGCAACACAAAGCTAAAACGTGTACTGTTTCCAGTTTTAGCTGACTGTTCATGCCTGTCAGTGTTTATTTTAGGATTCACTCAGTGTGAAAAAATGATAGTAAGTGTTGTAATAAGACAAAAAGAATGAAAACTATGCTGAAGTAGACATACTCTTGTTTCCACTCATTTATAATTACTATGAAATGTGCAAACATTTTTTAAAATTAGTGTAATTACGGGTATGCAACCAAACTAACACAAAAGGGAACTGTGCGCTTTGCAGCTTGAGGGCTGGTGGAAAGCCATCTACACCTCTGTTGTACTGCAGACCAAAGCAGTTGTTTTGTTTCTTTCATTCTACTCTAAGCAGATCTAAATAAACCACCAGTGAGTAGTGGTTGTCTGGTAGGGGAACCAAAGAGCAGGAATCTCTGATTTCAGGTTGTTTTATGCAATTTCTTCTGACAAAGCAATTATTATTTCCTCAGCTGTGTTATATTCTCAGGATATATAATTAGAAAAAAATCTTTGCTTTATAATTTTGCAATTTCTTTCTAGATTTTAATAGACATAATCAGACATTAAATGCTGTCGTTGAGTGTGTCTGGCAAACCATTCTTGCACCACAACTTCCATAGGATTGTAGTATTTTTTAAAACATGTTGATGCATACATAATCTTGCCATGTTACAGCACAGATATTATTTCTGGATATTGCTTTGAACTGCTTTTTCTCTACTCTTTTTGACAGCTCTTTGTGTTGATATATGTATTATTAGAGAGACTTTCTGTAGTACACTTCTGATTGTTCATCAGACTTCATAAAAAGTCTGTAAACTTTTCATCAGTTCATCAGTCTCATAAAAAGTAAAAAAAAGACTTCAGTAATTTAGACAGTTCAGTCATTTTCCATGCCTTCTGTTTGGATATGGGATGTCCTATGTCACTGTAGATTCACTGACTGAGGAATCACTTTTTTATGTAGCATGTGAGAATGTAAAATTCTAGTGAAATTTTCTGGCTTATTTATGTGATTATACATTATATTTTTCTCATTCCTTTCTTAATTTCCCAGTGATTGCCTTTGAGCTTAGTTCAGTATGTCAGTGATCTTGTTATGTAGGTAACCATGTATATCTGGTTGCAGAATATCCGTGAAACATGACACATTAGATTTTCCACTTTCAAAAAATGCTATCTTGAGCTTTTTTATTCGGTATGGCTCAACTCCTTAAAAATGGACTTTCAAAAGAGATGGGCATTTTTTATTTTTGTTTTGTTTTTGTTTTAGCATTCCCCGAGTTTTCTAAAATCAAAATCCTTTCTGAACCAGTAGTGTAAAAGTCTGTGGAAACTTTTATGTGTGTAGTATGTGATGGAAGTACAGCAATGGGGATCTAAAAAAAGGATTATGACAGCCATGGTGTTTTCTATTTGACTGTTGAAGTAGATGTCCATGGTCATATGTGCTGTACAAACTAACCTGACCTTTTCTTCACGGACACTTTGTCATCGGATTCTTGTGACACAATGAACTTGTGACAGAATGAACACCTTTAGAAAGAGCAAACAATGGTGGTCTAACATTGCCCAGTATCTTCTCACTGACAAGGGCTAAAGTAAATGTAATCTTACTAGGATTCATCAGGTCTGTTGCCTATATTACAGTGGAATATGGTCCTCAGTATAAGTTCATTTGTCAAATTCCTTTATCCCTTATCCAGCCTCTATTTTCTCTTCAGCTCTACTATTTAGAGATTTCTGTAATTATGAACCTATACAACTCAGTGGAGCCAAATGAAGACATCCACCAGTATCTCTCAAGCTTATTAAGTTTTGTTTCCCTGGCTTGCCTGCTCTTGGTTTCAGAAACCTCTTAAATATGTATATTAATGTTCATTTAATTACAGCATGCCTTCAGCATATCCCTCTAACTGTTCCTCCAATTTATTTTTTAAATTTCTAGGAAAAGGCTCTGTAGGATAGCCAAATCCCTTCCAGGATTTAATTTTAGGCTGAAATGATATGAAAGGTTGGATAATTCAGGGGCCAAGTGATACCCCTACATTGCGCAATAACATGGGTACCTGAAATCCAATTATTCAAGTAGGGTAAAACTGAAATTTTGTGGTTTATAAAGAAACCTTTGAACATTGTGAGCAAATGAAACTGCTAACCCCAGCATCTCAGTCATGCTCAGACCAGAGGGGAGGGTAATTTGTTGCAATTGGATGAAGAATTGTGGAAAAAGATACAGCTGTGGTGACAGGAATCATCTGAAAGTTTGTTGGAAAAGCTTGTTATCAGTAAGAACAATGATAGTAGTTACAAAGTTTAGGTTAAAAAACGGATGTCAGTCAAAAACTTGCTCAAGACAACGGAAGTGCTTTCACTGGCTGCAAGCATATATGGTTTGGGTCTGTGGAGAGTCAAATACTTACCCAAACTTATTCTTCTTGCTATCCTGTAGTACACCAAAACTTTAGTGATCTCCACTTTTGAGGGTCCTGGTGGATGAGAAACTTAACATGAGCCAGCAGCGTGCTCTTGCAGCTTGGAAAGCAAATGGTATCCTGGGTTCCATCAGAAGAGGAGTGGCCAGCAGGGACAGGGAGGTGATTGTCCCTCTCTACTCTGCCCCTGTGAGGCCCCATCTGGAGCCCCCAATACAAGAAAGACAGAGAGCTGTTGGAGAGGGTCCAGAGGAGGGCCACAAAGATGATCAGAGGGCAGGAGTACCTCCCCTACAAAGACAGGCTGAGGGAGCTGGGCTTGTTCAGCCTGGAGAAAAGAAGGCTGCGGGGTGATCTAATTGCAGCCTTCCCATACCTAAAGGGAGCCTACAAACAGGAGGGGAGTCAACTCTTTGAAAGGCGGAGGGTTTGGAGATTCATGATCCTTGGGGTCCCTTCTAACCCAGGACATTCTATGATTCTGTGTGTGAAAGTAGGAAACACTCAGGTTGCAATGCAGAAAAAGGTCTGATAACACAAAACGTAAATATGAAAGGGGATTTGTCCGAGCAAGGAAGAACATTCTGTTCTATTTGTGTCATTTGTCATTTATAATGACTATGCTTACCTGAGAAAGAACACTTCTAGTATTTATTGTATTTTGAGAACCAAACCTGTACGAAACTTTCTCTAATACTTGGAAACCTTACTGTTGGGCAATGTTAGCACACTTTTGGTCTTTGTGCAGTCATTGTGTCCTGTAGACAAATATTAAAGATGATTTTTCTATTACTTTTGACAACAAGAAAGCCACAGTTTCCTGATTTCAATAGGATTTCAGCTGAAGTGATTGCACCTTTCTTAGAGGGGAGAGCGGTAGACGTAGTCTACCTTGATTTCAGTAAGGCTTTTGATACTGTCCCCCATGACCTCCTTATAACAAAGCTGAGGAAGTATGGGATAGATGAGCGGACAGTGAGGTGGGTTGAAAACTGGCTGACTGGCAGAGTGCAGAGGGTCGTCGTTGGCGGTGCAGTGTCTGGATGGAGGCCTGTAACTAGTGGCGTCCCCCAGGGGTCTGTGCTGGGTCCGGTCTTGTTCAACATCTTCATCAATGACCTTGATGAGGGGATAGTGGCCACCTTCAGCAAGTTTGCTGATGATACGAAGTTGGGTGGACTGGCTGACACGCCTGAAGGCTGTGCTGCCATTCAGCAAGATCTGGATAGGCTGGAGAGCTGGGCAGTAAGGAACAGGATGATGTTTAACAAAAGCAAGTGTAGAGTCTTGCACCTAGGGAGGAATAATTGCATGCACCAGTACAGGCTGGGGGATAATCTGCTGGAGAGGAGCTCTGCAGAGAGGGACCTGGGTGTCCTGGTGGATGACAGGTTGGCCATGAGCCAGCAGTGTGCCCTCGTGGCCAAAAGGGCCAATGGCATACTGGGGTGTATAAAAAGAGCGTTGCCAGCAGGTCGAGGGAGGTGATCCTCCCCCTCTACTCTGCCCTGGTAAGGCCTCATCTGGAGTACTGTGTCCAGTTCTGGGCTCCCCAGTATAAAAAAGACAGGGATCTCTTGGAAAGAGTCCAGCGGAGGGCCACAAAGATGGTGAAGGGTCTGGAGCATCTCCCCTATGAGGAACGACTAAGCGAACTGGGTCTGTTTAGCCTTGAGAAAAGAAGGCTGAGAGGGGATTTGATCCAGGTTTATAAATTCCTGAGGTGTGGTGGCCATAGTGGTGAAGCTGGACTCTTTTCAGTAGTGCGTGGGGACAGGACAAGGGGAAATGGGATGAAGCTAGGGCATAGGAAGTTCCGCACGAATGTTTGCAAGAACTTCTTTACGGTGAGGGTGACGGAGCACTGGAACAGGCTGCCCAGGGGGGTTGTGGAGTCTCCTTCTCTGGAGATATTCAAGACCCGCCTGGACGCCTACCTGTGCGACCTGCTGTAGGGAACCTGCTTTGGCAGGGGGGTTGGACTCGATGATCTCTGGAGGTCCCTTCCAACCCCTACAATTCTGTGATTCTGTGATTCTGTGATTTTTCAGAAGAAAGGGAAACTGTATAAATAAATTAAAAATGAAATACTTATGAAAAAGAAATGTTGTATTTTTCCTTTCTACTTGGGCTAGAGAACAAAGAAATAAACCGTAAGTTATTCCTCTAATAAAAAAGGTGAACACTGAATATAGTTGGTCTAATTCACATGAATATACAAGCAAACAAACAAACAAACAAATAAATCTTATCCTTACCACCTTTGCTATACAGTAGCTGGGTAACCATCTGTAAGGTGGACAAGTATAGACAAGGAAAACAGTGAGGAATTTTGTGGCCTTCTGTTTTTGTTGGTGGTGTTTCATTGTTTTTGTTTGCTTGTTTGTTTGTTTTTTTTTACTCTTTTTCTTATTAGCTTACAATATTTGAGGGAAAAATTTACACTGTTTGTTAGAATTTGGTTTTCTTGTTCTTTCACCCAGAAAATATCTAGAGTATTATATTTTAATTTCCTGTTTTATTTAATGGTTCCATGTTCGTGAGGTCTTGTAGACACGGTTTTCAAAAAAAGTTGTAAAGATGTTTATTTTACAAAACTCGAGTCCCTTGACTGAACACTTTAATCAAAAGTATGAATATTACAGAATATGTTCTTAGTTTGGGATATGAGGTCTTATCCAAATGGCAGAGGACTTCAATGTGTAATAATGACCTTTGCTTGAACATTGTGTTAGGTTTTGCATTAAATAAATTCTAAAATTAACTAAGTACAACAGGTTCAAACTGTATGAATAAAAAAATACTTTACTTTTCTATTTGTTTTTAATTGCTTTCTATTTTAAATGGAATGAAATAGCTGATCTCTTCTTCATAGAGTTTTTCAGGAAAAAAAAAAAAGATTACTTGAATTTCTAGCTCAGAAAAATGAATATGAACAAAAATTGGAGTATTCAGGGTAGAAGCTGACTCATAGTCTAAAAAATAAGAGAATAAGAGCCCAAATATTTTTCAATTTCTTGATTTTGTTTCCCTTTAAACTCAGAGATGAAACAAAATAAAATGGAAAGCATTAGTTAATTCACAGCTTAGTAGAGTAGTACTGGTTTATTTATGTGTATTTAAATAAACATGCTATTTTTTCTCATTTCAATTGTTTGATGAAATGTTCTACATGTTCCCTCTCTGTAAAATGTGTACTACAACTTCAGTGTTAGATATTACATCTGCTAGATATTTCAGTTTGCACAGTTTATGATACATAATGCATATATAACTGTAAACCATTTTTGTCATTAGTTACTTAATTCAGTAATTTTAATTATGTTACACAGTGAACTACATTAATAGATTTGACTTTCATGTCTGTAATTATTTTTAAAAGAATATGTTGATTTACTGAGTACTGATCACCTCTGTCTGTTCTCTGAGACTTTTCATGTGATGAAGGGAAAAGTTGTAAATACTGAGGGAAAAGGAGGAGTACTGACAAAACTTGACTTTAGACCAGCATGCTTGACTTTCTAGGATCCCTCTGTGGTCAGTGAAGTAATATAGTCCTGTCTTCTCAGAGCCAATGCCTTTGACTAACTGCAGGCAGCCATCAGGGTGTGACACCGTGTTTCCCTTCATCTTGCTTATGGCTGTCTTGCTGCCATCCTGTTTGTGGTGACACAGTCAATTCACTGCACGCAACTGTGAGTTCAGTCAGGTCAGCTCACTGATCCAACTACCACCACCACCACCACAACAAAACAGCAACAAAGAGGAAAAAAATTGTTTAAAATCAGTTCCACAACTCTGAGCAGGTGCAAGATTCAGTGCAAGGATGTGGGGGCAAACCTCTTCCTTTTGATTGCAGGTTGTTGCTGACAGCTAGATCAGATTAAACACACTGTGAAAATCTCTTCACTTACAGTCCAACTCCCTCACAGAGGAATATACATCTCCACTGAGAGATGCTGGCAAAATTATCTACAGTAGACTAATACTACTTAAATGAAGTAAAATATGGAAATATGTATGATTGTTCACATGGAAGGCTTTCATATCTGAGTACAGTATTACACCTAATTGCCTTTGAGAATGAAAAACTCAAACAAGGATCATTACTTCTGAGGGGAATCTATCTTTCTTAATCAAACTCAGATTAATAGGTACTCTCAAGAAAGAATTAAAAAAAATGCTGGCTAGTAGCCTGGAGCATTCTTCCTAGCTTTTTTTTTGTTGTTTTTTTAACCACCATCAGAGGCTGTCTCTGATCTCCCATGCAGAAAAAATATAAAAATGTAGTGAGAGGTTTAGTGCGTCCAGATGCTGAAACAGGAGAGACACAGATGTATCTGTCTGTGGAGTAAGGACTGATAATGACTGAACTAAGCTCTGAAATGAGTGGAGAGAGGAGAAAACAGTTAGACACACAAAAGAAAAGAACAGGAAGAGATAGATACAATATGAGGCATAAAAATAATATAAAATACAGTCAAGGAAAAAAGCCATATATACTCACATACAATTATAAATACACACAAATTACTGAATGTATAGTAAAGAAATGCATACATAAATACATAGTTCATAGATGGAGGAAAACAGAGAGAAAACAAAAATACAGAATAAATTCCAAATAAATTATGTCTCATAATTACATTTTTTTTCCATGCAACACTCTGTCTTGGAAGCTGAGCTCTGGGAAGCCTGGTCTAGTTGTTGGTGACACTGCACATGGCAAGGGGGTTGAAACTAGATGATTTTTGTGGTCCTTTTCAACCCAGGCCATTCTATGATTCTATGATTCCTATGTAGTTGCTCTGATCTCTTTTGCATCACTCAAATTCACTGCTTCTTAGATACTTTATTCAATTAGAGTTTTATTTTGGTCTGTCTGGAAATTCTACTTTTCTCTCATTTGTGTTTTCAAGAAAACCAAAAAATATGAAGGTTATTTGCTTTCAGCCTTTACCTTAACAAACTGAGGATTCTTTGTTGTAATTATCACTTCTCTTAAAAATGGATCTGTTTGACATAGTCAGGAAAATGTATGGAACAGCTGCCCTCAGAAACTTCTGGAAATGCTTTCTTCAGACAGAGAGTGTACCCAGATAACTGTCACTGGTGGCATTTAAGTATACTGCATAATTGGAAGCATCTAAAAAGAATAAAAGAGAATTTACTTACACGTAGGCTTAGCTAAAATTCCTTAGAGCTTATTGTTTTAAGTGATTATGAAAAGCTATTAGATGACTTTTTCCTATTGATTAAGGGAAAGACAATTTACTGGTCCTTAGCATATCAGATCAAGTACATTAAAATTATATTTTATGACTGAACAGAGCTGAGGATCTGGAGCAAACCAGCTGGTACTGGTAGTATGACTTCCACACTACATGTGTTTTTTAAACCCTTCATGCTTTCTCTAGTTTCTCTGTATATGAACTGCTTGTAAGAGCTTCCAGGGCCAAAAGTGTGCCACAATTTGTTTCATCCTGGATAATTTTATTCCACAAAGAAGCCAGTTCTCAAACTTTGAGAGAATTTTCTGTCTCTCACTCAAAGGTTAATGATCAGAGATAATCGGAAAATTAATTTCCAGAGTGAATATCTGTTATTTATTAAATGCAACCCTTGGTGCACTTTAGGTAGCTGCAAACTTGTATTATTATTATTATTATTATTATTATTATTATTATTATTATTATTATAAAACACCTGGTGAGAGTGTTTTTCTAATATAAACTCAGGTTCATGAGCGAGATGTGAAGAGTGTATTCATGAAAAGATTCTGAAGGTTTTTTAGTACATAGCTATCAGTTTCACACAGTTTCACATAAAGGATTCAACTTCCAGGATGGTGGAAGCTAAGACCTCACTGCTAGTTCAGTAAAGTTTTTATTTCGTATGCTCTAACTGTATTGTGAGACGCTGCAGACATGTATATTAAGTTAATAATTCACAGTAAATGATAGCATTATGGGACTGGTGGAATTATTTTTGAGCATTCCAGAATTTTTATTATAAGTGTCTCTTCTCTATTTTGAATTGTAGTCATTTTTGAAATAATTTTCTGTTTTGGAGCTTTCTAGCTAAAGTAATGTAATCTTAACTAATTGGTTCAAAAGAGGTCCATGTTAACTTTTTCATTTCATGTGGATTCATATCCCCCAAGTTCTGCTTTGAGTACTGAGTTCAAACAAACCAAAAATTCAAAGGAAAGCTCCACCCGTATCATTGAATTTTGTCTGGAAAACTTTTTTCCCCTTTGAGTCATAACCAGAAAAATAATGAGTAACAACTGGTTTCCACCCAAACTGTGAATGGCCAATTTCTGCTAAAACTTGAACCTTCTCTATCTGTGAAAGCTACCAATCTTAGTGACAGTTTTTGTAGACCAGGTTTAAATTTCAAATGATGCAATTCAATTTCTTTTTCAGCTGCAACCTGTATATAATGGAGAAGCCCTGATTTACGTGTTATTTATTTCTATATTTGTATAGAAAGAATGATTTATTCTTTTTTAAAATTATTATTATTTTTTTTCCTCCAATTTTTGTCTGCGTGGTAGGATTTCATCATCAAGTTAAGATTACTGAGTATGGCTTCTTTCACAGTTCACTGCCAAAGGAAATATTTACAAGTGTAACTGAGTGAAGAGAGGCTCTGTGACTGCAATAAATTTATTGCTGGCTACACAATGCACAAATGTGTCATGATTCTTAGTGGTGCCATGCCTAATTTAGATGAAATGTAAACCTTTGTATAGACAGTGCTCTGACATCCCAGTAAAATCTGCAGAAAGTCCAATTACTGTGATAGAAAAATATGATCTCATTCAAGGATCAAAATATTAGCACTAACTTGCCAGAAGTCCTTGTCGTAGACAGAATTAAAAGTCAGTCATCCCCCTAAGAATGTCTCATCCAGGACTTCGTTTCCTTTTGTTTTGAGAATATTCTTGACAAATCCAAGCCATGTGAATATTTAGCCATCTGAAGGCTTTGTATAAATTTCCTTGGAAAGTAAATATTTATGATAAATATTTGATTTCTAGTGTAGTATCCAGAAATCTAATTTTTGAGATATTTTTCTTTAGCTTCGCTATTTGGGCTGCTGCCATTGTTGATTTATTTGTATTTCATGAAATTTTCTTTCTTTTGTGCATTTGGATTTTAATTAGTTAAGATCATTGAGTCCTTTCATACAACCTTCCAGGCTTCTAAGTAGATTTTATCTTTGCTCTCTGTGTGCATTTCATGCATGTACTAAATTATTTCTCAGTTGTTCAGTGAGTTTCCATCCCTAAAAAAGACAGACTTTTTAGAATAATAATTTACTCAAGATAAACTGTGTTTCTAAACTTGATACAAAAATTTAAAATTATGAACAGAAATGAGCATCTGATTTTTTTATTATTAGTAGTAGTACAAATATAGTGTGCAAATTTTTAAGCAATAAAATAGCATTAACAGTAGTACATGTTTATACTAATTAGAGAATGAAGTCTTGGCTTCACATATTGAGCTTCATCCATAGAGAGCCCAAACTCTTCAAAGGAGCAGCCTCTCTGTGTAGACTTAGTAAGACATCTTTCTTGCCATTACAGGCTTCCTGAATTCCAGTGTAGATTTCTGAAGACCGTGTGATTGTATGCTTTTCCTAGTGACAAAAGGTGCCATGTATAGAAATACTGGACTTGCTTTAGTGTACATAAGCATACACGTACTTTTGTGAAGATAGTTCTTGTCTTCAACTGCTTGTGCCTAAACAGTTTCTGGAAAAATGAACATTCAGAGATAGTTTGTTGTTACTAGAACAGTATATGGAATTTATTCATGATTTCTTTCTTTCTTAACAGCTCTTCAATCACTGAAAAGAAGATGACAGTATGACAGATTTATTCTTCTGGAGATAGCAATTTGGTTTTGGTCACCATCTTTCTTTGATAACAGAATCACAGAATCTTAGGGTTTGGAGGGGACCTCTAGAGACCATTGAGTCCAAACCCCCAAAGGTCCATTTATTTCTTTGAGTCCATTGCAACTCCTAAATATCATGTGAGAACAAAGTTTGAAAATGAGTTTTGTGATTGAAAACATCTGTTTTCCTAGGAAAACTATGTTAGAAATCAAAATGTCAAAGCCAAAACACTTAATCTGAAGATTGCTCCTAGCTGGTATCTGAGGTACATTAAGAAAAGAGAAATACTGTAGCTGAAATATATTGTCATGTTCAGAGGCAGGTTGTGTTGCTCTAAATCCTTTGATCGCCGAAGCTAGCTGCCTTGGTGCCGTCCCGGACTGATTAGCAGCAACCCACCACATGGCTCAAGGGGATTTCAGATGGTTCCTTCACCCAGGGATCCCCAAGCTAACGGAGCAGCCTGGCAGCTCTCACGAGAGCGGCTGACGCAGAGCATGGGCGTTTCCTGGGCAACACCTCTGCATTCACACTCCTGTGCCTTGAAAAAGCATTGAGGGTGTGTCAGTGCCCACCAGTGACGGAAAGGAGGGGTCAGGGTCTGTGAAGCACGTGGCTTCCTGTACAGTGCTGGTAAGTATTCTGCTTAGCCATGGCCGCGCCCTGGCAGAAGGCTGCTGCCAGAAATAATAAGGAGACCCAGACAGAGGTCCTATGCTCTCACACAAAGAAAGTGGCGGCCAAGAAGTCTGTGGAGACCCAGACTGAGGCCCCACACACGCATGATAGGAAGGCTGCTGCCAAGAAAAATGAGGAGACTCAGACTGAGAACCCAAACCAAATCGCTGGTGTGCAGGTCTCTGGCTGTAGTGAGTGCCAGAGCCTGGCCTTTGCAGTGCTGGGTGAGGGAGGTAGCGATTGTCTATGATGTGACCAGTTAAACTACTTACTCAGCCTTGTGGCTGACCTAAAGGAGAAGGTGGAGAGGCTGATGAGCATAAGGGATTGTGAGAGGGAGACTGATTGCTGGTACCAAACCCTATTGGCCCCTAGATCTTGGCAGCCAGACGATGTTATGTACGGAGTACATCACCCCCTGCTGCCTTGCAAACAGGTGACAGAGGGGAACCAGCATGCAGACAGTGTTCCTCCTGCAGTGAACAGAGTATCCTCTCCTCCCCCTAGGAACAACGGCGAAGATTCGGGGGATGTAGGGCAGTGGCATAAGGCCCCTGCTTGGCAATGCAGGCAAGCCCTCCCTGTGAGTCCCCAGCTGTGGAACAGGTACAGTGTTCTGCAGGGACAACCGGATGATGGCGGTGATGATGGTTCTCCCCAGTTGATGGTGGTCCCCAAGTCTAACCAGTCCTCATCTAACATTAGAACTTTATTGACTAAGAAAAAATGACAGGTCATTGTTATTGGCGACTCTCTGCTGAAGGGAGCAGAAGGGCCAATATGTAGGCCAGACCCTCTACACACAGAGGTGTTCTGCCTCCCGGTGGCCCGGGTTAAGGATGTGAGGAAGAAACTTCCTTCCCTAGTCCAGCCCACTGATTACTATCCCCTGCTGTTGTTTCAGGTTGGTAGTGATGATTTAGGCAGAACTTCCCTAAAGACTCTGAAAAAGGATTTCAGAGCCTTGGGGAGACAGGTAAAGGGTTCGGGAGCACAAGTCATGTTCTCCTCTATCTCTCCAGATGTAGGGGATAATGAGGGACTTACTTAATATAATGGGCCATCAGATTAATACCTGGCTCCGAGCTTGGTGTGCCCGGCAGGGTTTTGGGTTTTTTGACCTTGTCTCTGTTTGCATGAGACCAGGCTGGCCAGTGACTGATAGGAACAGCTTCTCTCATTGGTCAAAAGGGGTCTTAAGATGGAAATTGGGTAGGTTCATTCAGAGAGCTTTAAACTAGGTATGAAGGGGGGTAGGGGTGTAAGTGGTGTCACTAATACGGAGCCTGTACATAATGTCCCTGTGCTTGCAGGAGAGGGATGTGCTTGTAAGACCCCATGGTCTTGTCCCTTGCTGAAGGAGGACGACTCAACCCTTTGTAGGAAGAACATGAGGGCTGATACGAGGTTGGTGGCTGCGGAAACATCTGAGTGTGGTCATGAGGGTATTAGAGTTACTGCCACTCACAAGGAAGCTAAGCTCAGGTGCCTTTATGCTAATGTACACAGCATGGGTAATAAACAAGAAGAGCTGGAGGCCATTGTGTGTTCAAATAGTTTTGATACAGTTGCTGTCATGGTAATGGTGGAACGACTCCCACAGCTGGAGTGCTGTGATGGAGGGCTACCGACTTTTCAAAAGAGACAGGCTAGGTAGGAAAGGTGGTGGTGTAGCTCTCTATGTTAAAAAAGACCGTGAATGTGTGGAAATCAATGACAGTGATGATAGAGTTGAAAGCTTATGGCTCAGAATAAAAGCTAAGGCCAACAAGACTGATATTATTGTGGGAGTCTGTTACAGGCCACCCACCCAGGATGAAGAGATGGACGAGATGCTTTATAAACAGTTGGGTGAGGTTTCAAGGTCACTCCCCCCTGTTCTGGTGGGGGACTTCAACTTTCCAGACATCTGCTGGAATTATAATACAGCTGACAAGGAACAGTCCCGTAGTTGCCTAGAGTGTGTAGGAGATAACTTCCTGACACAGCTGGTGAGGGAGCCGAAGAGGGGAAGCAAAATCCTGGACCTGCTGTTGTTAACAGAGAAGGTCTCGTAGTGGATGCAAAGGTTGGAGGCCATCTGGGACAAAGTGATCATGAGATGCTAGATTTCTCTATCCTTATTGAACCACGGAGGGGAGTCAGCGGAACTGCCACCTTGGACTTCTGGACGGCAGACTTCAACCTCTTTAGGACCATGGTTGAGAGGGTCCCTTGGGAGGTAACTTTGGAGAGCATGGGAGCCCAGGAAGGCTGGGAATACTTCAAGGAAGCTGTTTTAAAGGTGCAGGAGCTGGCCATCCTGAAGTCACAAAAGACGAGATGACGGGCAAGGAGGCTGGTCTGGCTGAACAGAGACCTTTGGCTGGATCTCAAGAACAAAAGGAAAGTTTATGGTCTCTGGAAGAGTGGGCAAGCTACTCATGAGGATTACAGGTATGTAGTGAAGTTGTGCAGGGAGAAAAGCCAAAGCGCAGCTGGAACTGAGCTTGGCCACTCAGGTAAAGGAGAACAGTAAATATTTTTATAAACACATCAACAGCAAGAGGAAGGCTAGGGAGAATCTCCATCCCTTGTTGGATGCCAAAGGCAACTTGGTCAACAAGGATAGGGATAAGGCTGAGGTACTTAATGCCTTCATTAATGGCACAGTCTTTAATAGTAAAACTTGTTATTCCCTGGGAACACAGCCCCCTGCACTCGAAGATGGGGATGGGGAACAGAGTAAGCCCTGCATGATCCATGATGAGATGATAATTTTGGATCTGCTCTGAAAGCTGGATGCTTACAAGTCCAGATGGATTGCACCCTAGAGTGCTGAGGGAGTTGACGGATGTGGTTGCCAAACCACTCTCCATCATTTTTCAGCAGTCCTGGCTAACTGGGGAGGTCCTGGTGGATTGGAAACTGGCAAATGTGACTCCCATCTTCAAAAAGGGCTGGAAAGATGATCCTGGTAGCTACAGGCCTATCAGTCTCATTGTGGTTCCCGGGAAGGTTATGGAATGAATAATCTCAGGAACCATCATGGACCAATTAAAGGTCAACCAGGGGATCAGGCCCAGTCAGCATGGGTTTATGAACTGTAGATCCTGTCTGACAAACCTGATTTCATTCTATGACAAGGTCACCCACTCAGTGGATGAGGGTAAGGCTGTTGATGTGGTCTACCTGGGCTTCAGTAAGGCCTTTGACACTGTCCCCCATAACATTCTCGTGGAGAAGCTGTCTGCCCATGGTCTGGATGGGTGTATGCTCCCCTGCGTGAAGCACTGGCTGGATGGCCGGGCCCAAAGAGTTGTGGTCCATGGAGTTGAATCCAGTTAGCGGCCGGTCATGAGTGGTGTCCCCTAGTGCTCAATGCTGGGACTGCTTCTGTTTAACATCTTCATTGATGATCTTGATGAGGGGATTGAGTGCACCCTCAGTAAATTTGCAGATGACACCAAGTTGGGAGGGAGTGTTGATCTGCCAGAGGGGAGAAGGGCACTGCAGAAGGACCTGGATAGACTGGATCGATGGGCCAAGGTTAATGGCATGAGTTTCAATAGGGCTAAGTGTCGAGTCCTGCATTTTGGTCACAACAACCCCAGGCAACCCTACAGCCTGGGGAGGAGTGGCTGGAAAGCCGTCTGATGGAAAGGGACCTTGGTGTACTGATGGACAGTTGGCTGAATATGAGCCAGCAGTGTGCCCAGGTGGCCAAGAAGGCCAATGGCATCCTGGCTTGTGTCAGGAATGGGGTGCTGAGCAGGACTAGGGAAGTCATCCTGCCCCTGTACTCAGCATTAGTGAGGCCTCACCTTGAGTACTGTGTTCAGTTTTGGGCACCTCAGTACAAAAAAGATATGGAGGTACTGGAGCAGGTCCAGAGAAGGGCAATGAGTCTTGTGAAGGGCTTGGAAAATCAGCCCTATGAAGAGAGGCTGAGGGAGCTGCAGCTGTTTAGTCTGGGGAAAAGGAGGCTGAGGGGAGACCTTATTGCTCTATTCCAGTACCTGAAAGGAGCTTACAGTGAGAGCAGGGCTGGTCTCTTCTCACTGGTGGCAGGTTATAGGATGAGGGGAAATGGCCTCAAGTTTAGCCAAGGTAGGTTTAGGTTGGAGGTTAGGAAACACTTCTTTACAGAAAGGGTGGTTAAACACTGGAATAGGCTCCCCTGGGAGGTGTTTGAGTCACCGTCCCTGGATGTGTTCAAGAGTCATTTGGATGTGGCGCTCAGAGATATGATTTAGCAGAGGGTTGTTAGAGTTAGGGTACTATGGTTAGGCTGTGGTTGGACTTGATGATTTTTGAGGTCTTTTCCAACCTGAGTAATTCTATGATTCTATGAAATATCTTTGTAGTGAACAGACAGCTCTTTTATCTGTACTAGTTTTAGTTAATTAGTAAAATAAATAAATATGTAGATAGATAAATAAATAAACCACAAAATCTAATGGGAGTGAATAATCCAGATGTTTTCTTATGGACTTCAGCAGTTATGCACAGACTATTCTGAAGCTAATGATGTGATGTAATATTTATTGTTATTTTTATTTGCTTGTTATATTTGGTTGTTGTAATATTTGCTTGTTGTAATATTGTTATATTTTATTTTTATAATTTTAAAGCAATCATAATGATGCATAGCTAAAAATGTCTTATTTTGCAGTGTAGACAATATTAAAGTCTTGAACAGACAAAAATGAAATAGTTTTCACAAATAATCATTTTAAT
Organism: Alectoris magna; assembly: GCA_030625065.1. Lineage (NCBI taxonomy): Eukaryota > Metazoa > Chordata > Aves > Galliformes > Phasianidae > Alectoris > Alectoris magna. The sequence goes on along the minus strand of CM060560.1, from coordinate 179,225,253 downwards.
AACACACAAGTTTGTACTTTTTTTTTTTTTCCAATCTTCCAAAATATTTACAAATCTCTAAGTGAAGAAGTAGTTCTTCCTTTATAGAAAGTATTTTATCTAGTTTTCTTCCTCTTCTCCCCCTCAGTTTTTTGTGCTTCATTCTTCTTGCTGGAATTAAAACCTTAGAATAAATATAAGTCTTGGCTTCCTTTAAAAAATTAACTGATGATAGTTCAATGTACAGATGTACAGGAGATATTTCCAGCCTCTAGGTAACAAAAAATATTAGACATCTTGCATGAGGAATTAAATCCTTTGGTTTCTACTCACAAAGGTTTGAGTAAACCTTAAAATGTTTCAAACTGGGAAGTTTCAGCTTCTTTTTTTTTTTTTTTTTTTTTTTTCCCATAATCATTGATAGCCTGGATCGAATTCATGTAAGCCAAAAGAAAATTCGCATTTGCAACAATCTTAATTCTCAGGAAATGATTCTTTACTCTTGAGACAAGTTCTTATGGCAAAATTAAGTATTCGGACATGCTCAGTATTGCCTTTTTTTTTTTTTTTTTTACACTGAACATTTATAAGTAATTTTCTGCTTCAAAAATGTGAAAAAACATGTTATACCGAAAATGAGCAAAACATATTTTTGTTCTCTATATGTCCTCTTTCCTACCTGGTTAGGAAAATTAACTATAAACAGGTTAATATTTTGAATGAATCATTGTTCATTAGAGTTTTAATGATTAAGTGTGTTAATACAATTATGCCTTATCCATTATGCATGAAATATGTTTAAAAAGAACTTACATGTTTCATGAGAATCCCTAAGAGCAAAGAGTTATAGATTAATAACAGAACAAAAATTAAATACAAAATTTAATTCTAACGGGGACCTTTATTCTCTTTAAAGGCTGAAGTAAAATATATTTATTAATTTCTTCACTCTCTTCTAACGAATTTAACTTAAAGTTATTAGGAAGTTTTACTTTTTTTTTTTCTATCACTTTATGTGTTTTACTATCTTTCGTGCTTTAGTTACTTTATTATATGAGATTCAGAATGAACACAGACAGCCTATAAAGTTGCCCAATAATTTCCACTGCAGCATTCTAGTTTTCTTTTACTCATAAAATTGCAAAACTGTTGAAGCTGAAATGTTCTCTCCTGCGTAATTTTACCAGTGAGAGAACTTTCCATTGCCCATTGCCAATGTTAAACTGCTTGTAAGTATTCACTGAGTTATCTTATATTCTATCTAGCAGCACAAACAGGGAGTTCATTCTACAGTCAGAAATGCACTTGTTGCCTCATATGTGGATTACTGGCCAAACTGTGAGCCTTCTTAAATCTGAGACGCGTTAGAGCAATGTTCATGACATAGATTACTGATTTATAGAAATTATCTGAAGGCTTCATTTGAACTGGGCATGCTTAAATCGAAGACTTGATAGTTTAGTGAATTTCCCCTCAAGCTGCTGCTTTCATCTACCAGTGACTACCGTCATGCTGTGCTCTTAATAACGAGTATGAAAATGTTTTGTGTATTGCTGCCTAGGAAGGAAGAATACACCAATGTCTGGAATTAACTGTTGTAAACAATGAAAGAAACGGTAGAAAGAACAAGGAGAGTAGGATGAAGAGTTTGATGATGTCTAGGTGAAGATAAATGTTTTCTTTAAAAATGACCTAGATTCTAACAGTTACAAGGAAATGGACAATGATGTATTAAGAGGTGAGTGATGTACAGTACATGCGGGGCTCAATGCTGAGTGATGGAAATCATAAAGTATCAACAATAATGTTCAAAGTACTTTTCAATTAAAACTGCTAAATAAGCAGGTATGATATGAAAGAACAAATGTGTTCATGGTATATATCCATAAAAATGTGTCCTTAAAAATATGAAATATGAGATACAAATATGAAAATGGTTCTGAAACCACCCATAAACCTTAATAAAAAAGTGAAATGAGCAATCACAATTTGGAGAAGATGAAGTTCTGGGGATACCTCACTGTGGTCTTCCAGTACTGTAAGAGAATTTTTAAAAAGGTGGGAGACAAACTTTTTGTCTGATCTGATAGTGAAAGGATGAGCAAGAATGCTTTTAATCTAAAAGAGGGAAGGGTTAAAATAGATATTAGGAGAAAATTCTTTACTCAGATGTAATGAGGCTCTGGAACAGGCTGCCCAGAGTAGCTGTGGATACTCCATCACTGCAGGCATCACAGGAGGCCAGGTTGGATAGAGCCCTGGGCAGCCTGATCTGGTGGGTGGCAAATGGCAGGGGGGCTGGAATTGAATGGGCTTTAAGGTCCCTTCCAACCCAAGCCATTCTGTGATATATGGAAATTAGTAAGATAAGAATATGTTATGAGGCTTCTATTTTAAAGTTAAATGCCTCTGTAGCTTACCTTGCACATATTGGTTTAAGCATTAGGAGCAGGCAAAGAAAAGATTTTCTTTACTTCTAGCAGTAATTTAATGCATGTCTTAAATGCTGCATGCCATTGTGTAAGGCTTTACAATTCTTCTTTATCTGAAGAAAGACACATTTTTTTTAAAGAACTTCTTAATCTACATATGTATTTAGATCACAATAGAATATAAATAGCGCTTTGCCACTTAAAAAGGTGCCTTATCTTGTCAGTATGTGCATTAGAAATCACCATTTTAATTGCATCAATACGGTATGGTTGACAAAAGAAAGAGAACATAATGTACTTTATACGTCCTCTGTTGACTGATTCTCCTTTAATTTGTAACACATTTTATTTACTCTAGTTTGTATGCTTAGATGTGTCCTCATTTGACTTTGGGCTCAAGCAAATAACTCCAGAAATGAAGGATATGCCTACTGAGATCACTTCCTGCTGAAGTCTGGTTTCTTGGCTGGGAAACTGGCCTCTCTTGTTCATGATGGAAAGTATTTACAATGGGGATGTTGTAGTATAGTGGCAAAGTTATTCCAGGACATGTGCATGAGTATAAATAGACGTATGAAGAAATTTATGCTGAAGAATCAGAGAAGGCGTTGAAACCAAAACCTACTCATAACAACTTTCAATATAGGTTTTAAATCACTTTGCTAGAATTCCTACAAATTAACTTATCATTAAAGGATGCTGACATTCAGGACAGGGAATGTTGATCATCTATTTTTTTTCTGTAAAGCATTTTTAATAAATATCAAATCATGGAAATACCTTGAAAAATACAGCAATACTCCAAATCAGAGAGAGCAGAAAAGAGAGCTGTGCTACAGGATAAGCTAACATTTATGACAAAGTTCCTTAACAAACGTGGTGTCACTGTGGTGGGTGTTTACTCTTGTGCTGCTGGCCACAGAGCATACGAGTTCAGGAAAAGCGCTGTTAGGCGTGCATGTCCTGCAAGCAAAGCCCAGGGGTGTGGGCACAGAGCTGGGGGTTGGGAAATGCTGGGAAGAACAGATGTACTTGACTGCATAGATGATATTTCTCTTCCTTTCATTGAGGAAGGTACAAACCTTTCTACACCATCTTTCATAAAGCTGATACAACATTTTTAATTTTGTGTTTGTTTTTATTTTTGTTTTATTTGTAAAAGATGTGCACTTTGGAGGCAGAAAAATTTATGAATGTATCAGTTGATTCCAATTTGAAAAAAGTGAGTTGTTGGTACAAGAAGATTGTAGGACACTATCATGGAATTCTAAAGTCACCGGGATCTTAGTGCAGAGAAATAAAGAATGGAAAAGAAAGTCTGAAAGTGATAATATTAATCTCTGTATGAGTCAAGGAGATTAAGAAAAAATACAAAAATGAAGAAAATTGGTAAACTATAACTGAAGAAGTGCGTCAGCAACTACAGAATCAGAAAGCCACTGAAGATGGCAGGGTGTTTAAGCCAATTGCTCTGCTCAAGCAGATTCACTTAGAGCAGATTGCTAAGACTTGCCCAGTCGAGTTGTGAATATCTCCATACATGGAGACTCTCTAACCTCTCTGGGCAAACTGTTGTTTGACCACCTTGTCAGTAAAACCTTTTTTTTTTTTTTTTTAATGTTCAGACAATCTCCTGTGCTTAAGATTATACACATTGCTTCTTGTCCTGTCAGTGTACATTACTGATGAGATCCTGTCAGATTCCATCTTCCTTATGCCCTCTTATCAGGAGTTGAACTGCATGGATAATATCCCCTTGATCATTCAGATCTCCGTTCTGAACAGTCTCACCTCTTTCAACTTTTCCTTCTGTGAAAGATTTTCGAGTCTTATGATCATCTTTGAGAATCTTCACTGGTTTCTCTCCCAGTGTGCCCATGCCTGCCTTGTACTGGGAATTGTAGAAGTAAACAGCATTCCAGATGTAGCTGAGGACAAATTTGCCTCCCTTGATCTGTTGGAGATTGTTCCTAATTCAGAGCAGGATACTGTTGGCTTTCTTAGCTGCAAGGTGTCCATCTCTTTCCCAGGGATAGAGGTACGGGTGATCTTGAAGGCAGTGACATTTCTGCTCCTAAGGAACCTCCCTCAATTCTCGTGACTGGAATTTCAGAAGCTTTGCAATGAGTTTGACTAGCTTCCACAGAACTCAGGGTTACATACTTACTGTGCTCACGTCTTCTTGTCTTCTCAGTGTGTTTATTTCCTGGTCAGATCCTCCTCCATTGGAGCAGAGGGGTTTTTTAAATCTTTATTTAAAAGATTTATTTTATTTTTAAATCTTAATTTATCTGTAATTATATTGTGTATACGTCACATGTATAGCTCCACAACTGTTCGATCTGGGACAACAGTAAATGATATGTAAGAATGTTTTTTCCTTTTTGCTCTCTTTATTTTTTTTTCTCCTTTGTTTTGTTTCCTTTTATTCTCAATCATGTTCCCTCCACTGCACTTCTGTTGATAGCTTCTGAATGACAGATTATCTGAAGGTCACATAACCTTTAGGCTGAAAGGCTTGTGCTCTTCCATGCATCTGAGAAAAGCTGCTTTACTCGGACAAATACCGTACAAGCCAGTGGCATTAGCTGCAGTTTCAACAGGAGTATGAAAGGAGATCGCCCTGAATCATCCCTCACTCAACCTGTCACAGTGCATGAAACATGCTTGGTTTGACATCGTGACACCTAATCATACAGGCAGTAATAATTTGCTCACAGTAAATTTAAATTAGAACTATTTCTGTGTATATTTAGCATGTGAGCAGGTGTCATCTGTAACATTACCTTATTTCTCTGCAGACTGAGTTTACAAAATAGCTCAGAGATATATTGATATGTCATTTATTTTCACTTGTTCTTATGTTCTTAAATACCTCATCATGGCTTAAATACCTCCTTCAGAATGTGTTTAACATAATTTTAGTTAGAAAGGACTGATCATAATAATGCTTTCAACTATATACTTTTCAGTGTTCTCCAGTCTTGTAAAAGTAAGGTTCCAATCTCTGCAGCTTGCAGTGATCTGTTTTGCACAACTGGCAAAGAAGATTCTAAAATTTTAGAAGGGGTACTTTTCAGTGACTGTTATATTGCTTCATGCAAAACAGAGTTTACACAATTCCTTCAAAATGTTGGGACTATGGACGAAAACCCCTTTGGCGTTATTTGTTTTTGGTAACAAACTCATGCACAGCAAGTAATATTCTTAACCTGTCTGAAGGCAATCTCCTGCCCAGTAGCCATGGCATCTGTGAATCTGTATGATTGCATTTGTAAATATTTGAACATTAATATTATATTTTATGCATTTCTTTTAGTAATTTTAAGTAAAGATGTGCTGTTACTTCTAAGAGGTTCACTTCCAAAACAGAATCTCATGCAAAAGAGCCCATTTTAGCCTTTGATGTATAGAACAGTGTATTTGAATCTAATGGCACCTGTTTTCTGTTGTTGACATTGTGTTGGCAAATTTACTTACTGCTCATTGGAAAAATGACAGCTATTCAGTGTGAACTTTTCTTCTTAACCCTTTCACATGTAATTGTTAGTTAGAGATATTCTTATTCCCATAGTTATTTTACGTGAGATGCTACTTATCCTGATATCTTTTATACATATCTGATTGTAATAAGTTTCTGGTAATTAAAAAACAAACAAACAAAACAACAACAACAACAAACCTAAAAACAAGATATTCATATGAAAACAAAGAATAGTCATTTCTTATTGTACGTATACATATATATATTTAGTTTCATATGTTGAAAATAATGCTGTTGCAAAATAAGGGAAAAAATGTTGTTTCTTAAAAAATATTCTATTAAATGTACGAATAAAAATTATGAATTTATGAGTTTATAATGCACTGATATACAGTGTATACAAGACTGTACAAAGAAGTGTACAGTTCCTTCTCATATCAGTGGATGATATTGCCATTGTCACCTCTTGACTGTAAACAGACTCAATGTCAATTTCTGGCTTCTTCCTCTCTATGTGTTAGACAGAGTCTTGTTATGCAACTTGATAGTTTCTCATACACACCAATAAGATGAGATTACCAACTCCCATGTTTATGCTGCTGATAATTTGCGTTCATTGTCTCCTCACAGAGCTCTGTGTTTCTTTCTTACAGAGTTTTGTGTGTTTGCATCAATGTAAAACTTGAGTCAAAACCATGAGCTCCAGCCCATGTTCTCTATTATATAACATCTTACTAGACAGTGAGCTGTTCTTAGGTCTCTGCTTCTCCAAAATCCTTTTGTACCTATATAACATGTACATTCTTTACAGCATGACAGACAGCTGATGTTGCAAATGTTGCTAAAATGCTAGCATTCAATAGCAATAAAGGAGATAAGCCACCATTTTCTTCCACATTTGTATTGGCATATCTTCCCAACCCCTTATGCAATGTATTGAAGTATGGTCCTTCAGCTTTCACTTCCATGTAATGGAGAAGTCTATATATAGAGTGAGGGCCCAGTATCAGTAACAAAGGCATCACATAGTTCTGCAGGGAGAACTTGCCCTTTATGAAGGTATTCAACATTAAGAAACAGTTGTTCACAAGAGCAAAAAGACCCAGTGAAAAGGCATCTTTTCAACTGGCATGTTTTCAGCTACTTCTGATGAATTAAACTGACCTTTAGAAGTACACGTCTAGGCTGGCACAAAAGTTATGTTTCTAGTTTTATTTTTAAGAGTTTGTGTATATGAAAAAAAAACAAACAAAAAAAGTAAGCAGGCATTTTGGTATTACTGAGCTATTGTTTATCTCCAAACAGCTGCTTGTAGCAGGTACACTCTGCATGCACACTGGTGAACTATGGCAGTTTCTTTGTTACGCTCTCTTCCCAGATCCAGAACAGATTGTAGAGCTGTGCAATCAAAACAACTGGATTGTTTGAGGCATGGAACAGTGTGATCTTTCTTAAGGCAACTTAATCATTTTAATGATCTAAAAGGTTATGTTGAAGTATAACAGTGTATGTAGACAGAACAGTAAGTGCATGGGGGAGGTGGGGGGGTGGGGGGTGTGTGTTTGCTTCTCCCCCCACCCCTTACCTTCCCCCTCCTCCCGCCCCAAGACAAACATTCCATATTATTTTATTTTAATGCAGACAGGAAAATTCTAATAAGAATACAGAGCTTTGTTACCCAAAAGTAAACTTCATATGTATATATGGACTTCTGTCTCATATCCAAGCACCTTATAAGAATTTAAGTTTCATAACACCAGTGCCAGTCATCACTCTTGCTTAATTGCAAACAAATCAATAAGGGACATAGATAATAAAGATCATACTTTCAGCACTCAGAGCTATCTTTCCAGAGAAAGTGGTTCATGTTCATATACCAGAGTAATTGTTCATTTTTTTTTTCAGGAAAGTTCAGCATGAGAGCAAGTTGATATGATTAAAATCTTCACTTCTTTGTGAAGCTTGTTAAATAGTTCTTTGCAGGAGTTAGAAGCCAATTCCTAAGTTCTTTTGACAATCTGATTCTGTGTAGCTTTTCAAAGGAGAGAATTCCAACTGTTTCAAAAACTTGCTTGGTAACATGAGCAATAGAATATTGTCAGTTCCTCTTATTTGATTTTAGCCCCTGAATGAGGTACTTAAATTACAATACAGTCATCAACTCTCTATAGTCAATGGTGACAGAGAAAAGCCAAGAGAATGTTATTAGCTTCACAAGGGTAAAACTAACTGTCTATAGATACATTTCTGAAATTCAGTGTGTCTGTGCTGCCATTCAGAGAGACCTGGACAGGCTGGAGAGCTGGGTGGTAAGAAAGAAGGTTTAACAAAAGTTAAGAGTCTTGCACCTAGGGAGGAATAATTGCATGAACCTGTACAGGCTGGGGGATGACCTGCTGGAGAGGAGCTGCACAAAGAGAGACCTGGGTGTCCTAGTGGACAACAGGTTGGCCATGAGCCAGCAGTGTGCCGTCGTGGCCAAAAAGGCCAATGGCATTCTGGGATGCATTAAAAAAAAGTGTGGCCAGCAGGTCAAGGGAGGTGATCCTCCCCCTCTACTCTGCCCTGGTAAGGCCTCATCTGGAGTACTGTGTCCAGTTCTGGGCTCCCCAGTATAAAAAAGACAGGGATCTCTTGGAAAGAGTCCAGCGGAGGGCCACAAAGATGGTGAAGGGCCTGGAGCATCTCCCCTATGAAGAAAGGCTAAGCGAACTGGGTCTGTTTAGCCTTGAGAAAAGAAGACTGAGAGGGGACCTGACCCAGGTCTATAAATATCTAAGGTGTAGGGGGCAAAGTGGTGAGTCCAGACTCTTTTCAGCAGTGCGTGGAGACAGGACAAGGGGAAACAGCCAGAAACTGGAGCATAGGAAGTTCCGCACGAATGTTTGCAAGAACTTCTTTATGGTGAGGGTGATGGAGCACTGGAACAGGCTGCCCAGGGGAGTTGCAGAGTCTCCTTCTCTGGAGATATTCAAGACCTGCCTGGACACCTACCTGTGCAACCTGGTGTAGGGAACCTGCTTTGGCAGGGGGGTTGGACTCGATGATCTCTGGAGGTCCCTTCCAACCCCTACAATTCTGTGATTCTGTGATTCTGTGATTCTTTGTCAAACACAGGTAGAAACTCTCTTACTTCTCTGTAAATTTCTTTTTCACTGGATAAGGTCTTACTACAGTGTTGATGTTTTTTTCTTTCATAGATGGTCCTCGGAAATTTTTGTACCATCAAATATGCAATGCAAAAGAAATCTTCGTCTGTTTGATGAACAGTAGATTAATTGATAAGAGGATCAGGTGTATTATCTTGCCACAGGAACAGGACAGTTGCTGAGAAATACCAATGAAGAAAGAGCACAAAGCCCTTAAAAGCTTATTTGCTTGGTATCTTCTAAATATATCTGTATGATGAGTACTGAATACTAGAATAAATATTCAGACAAGACCACCAAGTTATCAGTCAATCTTAAACTAGATGTACTGCCCTAAACTTTAAAAATTCATTTGGTCTTTTGAACTGCAGAGTGTTCGTTATAAATTAGCAACAGTATAGCAAAGATGTGGACATTACTTTTTCTGCACCATACAAGAGTTGACTTTGTTGAAACTAGCAGTAGCTGGCAGGGATACAAAAATTTTGTTAGCTACAAAATGTTTGAAGGTTGCTCATGGTTACCTGTTGTCTTAGTTATGTGAAAGAGTGAGGATGAAAGATCTCAAGTGGTTTAAAATAAAACTTCAATCTGTTCAGTTAAACTGAACTTTTAACAGGAAAGGAGAAAAAAAAAAATATATATATATATATAAGAAACAATGTAAGAGTTGCATGTTTGGAATGGAGCAACAGATGCTTTGGAGGTAAGCATAGGTATAAATCTTTTGCAATGGTTCGTAAGCCTTATAACAACCACAAAGAAAAAAAAAATCACCATGTACTAGTTTGGCAACAAAAGACATTGTGAAATACACTGCTAAATCTTTAGAAGAGGCAGGAAAAGAGTGCTGCTTTAATGACTGGCTGTCCCTTGCTTGGTATTCACTTATGGCTGAAAGATTTCAGAAAAAGATTATGTCTGTGCTTTTTTCACTTGCTGAAGGAGACCCCCATAGGAATTTGTGATCAAAGAAGAGAAGCTGAAAAAAACAATGTATACCAGATTATGCCTAAGTATTCTGTGCTGCACAAGCAGTACTCCATCTGAAGGAAGATTTAATAAGGTATTTAAAGATAGTATTTCCTTACAAATTGCCCATTTTGTATGTTGTTTATTAAGCTGGAGAATTCAAAATGTAGTGTGGAAAATTACTTAATACAATTTGAAAATATGGAACAATGTTCTTGAAATTTTTATTTGTATTATTTGGTTGCTTTTATACTGTTAAACTAATGTGTTTCATATCAGTTATTGAACAAACCTGCAGTAATGAGAATCCGGAAATGATTAAGCAGAAATTAGACTGGACATCCACTTTCCCATATCACTATGCATACTCTTAAGTACACACTCTATGATAAATGGGAATGACAAACAAAAGAGAAGATCTGTCTTATTTCCTGAGGAAAACTGATTTCTTTAAATATGTTAATAAAGCTGCTAATATCTCCAACCAGATCAGGTTACAAGTTATCTTGGTTTTGAACTCTGTCCTTCTTTCAACTGCCAGGAGACTATTTTCATCACTGAGAATTGCTAAATGTTTTAGATGATGCAAATGTCAAAGCACCTTATAGAAAGTCACAGATTTATTGATTAAATAAAGATCTTACAGTAAAATACTAGACTTTGTCTGAAAAGTCAGCATAACACAACTTAAATTTAAAAGAATCATAGTCTCTAAATTCCACAAGTCATTACAAAAAAATTTGAGATGCAGCATGACTATACTATGAGAAAAAAAAAAAAAAAAAAAAAAAGTACATATTTCCTGGGTCATAAATGATAGTTATTCTGAAGTTATGAATCATCTGAGTTCATATGGTCTCAAAAGTGGTCACTGGGGCCATAAAATGAAAACAAACAAACAAACAAACAAACAAAAACAAAAAAACCACAACACATTTAGAGACAGAACTCAATATACATACACAGTGCAAAGAGGTAGAAATGTATGTTGCCTGTCTTCTTACAAGAAAGTGGAGATGACATTGAGCAGATGCTTCCCCACTTCACTGTCTACCCTTAAAGGACATGTTCAGTGACAGAAAGGAATGTCAAAGAAAGACGATCTGTGAACAGGCAGAGAATATATCAAAGCACTTGCTCATCTAGTCAATCTATATCTTCACAAATTCTACTGTAAGAAAGGAAGTTTAAGTCAGCCCTTGCAGTATTCAGCATATGTCAGAGTGGAAGCTTTTGACATTTTATTTTGGTCAGGATATGTGAAGATAAGATATAGGAAAAAGAAAAAAAAAATGAAAGAAAGAAAGAAAGAAAGAAAGAAAGATAACAAAAGGAAGAAAGATAACAAAAGAAAGAAAGAAAGAAAGAAACACAGAAAGGAAACAAGAAAGAAAAAAAAGAAAAAGAAAGAAAATTAACATACTTGGTTTATGCTCTTAGAAATTCCTGGAGGAATAGGCTGTTTTACTGCTGTCCGCACCAGAGTTTCTCTGGGACCCCTCTACAGAGAATCTGTTTCAAGAATACCATAAAATGACTGCAGAATATGACAAAATCTTTCATGTACTATTTTTTCCTAGCTGTGTCTCCAGCTGATCACCAGGGACCACTACCCATTCTATGACTCTGGAATTTCCCTGTCTCTTCTAAATTATTTGCAATCTGGAAATTCTTGTCATTATGAACTATTTGCACACGTTTCTTCCCATCTGCTCTCACCACTTACTCCAGTTGATTGTTTAGAATTGTGCTGGGATTTTCAGAGCTGAATTGAGTGAAGTACCATCTCCAGTAGAGGCTAATTGCCTCTGTGAAGGAAAAATCTTAAATGGCCCAAGATGCATTTTACTATTCTAAGTTATCTGTACAAAAACTGCAAAGCTCTATACTCAAGAGATGAAGATGTGTACAAAATCCTACCAGAGCTTAAACAGACACTGAAAGTATTAATTTATCAAAGGATTATGTATTGAAATATTCCATCCAAAATTTTCTTATTCTTCAACTGATCACCGATTAATATTTGTAAAAAGCTTTGAACATGACAAGTACAATATAAATACCACACGTAAGTTTGGTATTATAAATTTGGTATTATAAATTGATATAAAGAGATCCATGTGATGAATTTTTAAAATGAATTACTGCTGAAATGACAACTGTATACAAACTATGGAAGCAAACTCAAAATGCCAGGTAAACAGAGTTCTCTATATTCCTCTTGAAAAACATCGTGTTTTAGTTTTTGCATATGTTTTACTGTGAATTAGAACATCTGTCTGGATTTTTTAAGATTTTGGAGAACAAATGGAAGTAAGATACAGCATCTCAAAGTTTTGATCATGCTTTTTATTAATTGCAGATCAGACTTCAGTCCAAGATCCAGGTGCAGTGAAGTTTCCTAGAGACCCCCAAGGAACTTACACATGAAATGTCTGTGAGCGTGTCTGTACCTCTGTGAGCAACATGGCGTCAAGAGTCCTAAACTTGCTACAGAAGGATCATTTGTTTCAACCACACACACCAAGGCTCTGAGCTGTAGCCCTGAAAACAATAAGGTTTTCCCACTGCTATATTCCAGTAAATAAATCTCTGTGGCTAACATATCCATGGTATTTCCATTTTAAAAATGAATCCTCTTGCAGACAAGTAAGTGGTTTTTGCGAAAAGTTCCATCATTCAATGCAGATTTTCAACGAGTGTTTGGGATAGTACCCATATTATGATTACGATTATTACTTTTGGATTAGTGTAAAACTGGGAGATCATTTTAAAAGCCAGATTGAGATCTGGAACCAATCTGGATAGGACAATGAAGGCTATTCTCTCTGGAGATTAATACACGGCCTTCTTGGCTTCTGACTATCTGTGACTCAAATCCCTTTATTGTTATTTATTTTCCCTTGATCTTCTTTCTAGCTGTACAATTTTTTGATTTATCATTAGACTTACAAATATTTTTATATGTAAGTATGTATATGCATAAAATTATAGAAGGCATACTTTAAAGTGGGATTATTCTGAACTTTTTGCAAATAGTATCCATCTGAACAATCTGAAAAACATTTGTAAATTGCAATTGAATAAAAGAGGCATATGCAAGGTTGGATTATTTTACACTTGAATTACAGGAGTATAATTCCTGTAATTGCTAAGATAATCCAGAATTTCATTTTTGAAATCTGTAGCTTTATACACATTGTACACTTGATCTTTGGAGGATTTTTTCAGGAGTTAGTTAGGCCTTAGTTTATGTGGATAGGGTCAAGCAGTGTTTTCAATAACAAAACTTTAAGATGTGAAAAAAGACTCAGGAACAGATTATCTGGGGGTAAAATTTTAATCCAGTAAAAGAACATAAATTTTACAAAGGGTATTGGACTCACTGAAAAAATATAAACATTCGCTTTTTCTGCTCCTGCCAGATATCATAAGCATATTTAATGAGTACACTTAGCTAAACACATTGCAGTTCCTCAGAACACAGCTAAATTCTTAGGAAGAAAAATATTACTGATGTCATGGCAATAGTAGTATCAGTCTGTTACTGATTGTATGATTTCCTGTCATTCCTTAGAAGTTCAAATGACGTATTTATAAAGGAATCCCAGGCCAAGCAGTCTTGAATCAAAGAATGGAGTCTTTAAATAGAAAACATTCAGTGCTTAATTATTTCAACTACAATTATGTAGCAGCTTTGCTGTGAGATAAAGGAGACTCTGCAGTAATAAGTCAGCTAAAATATATGATCTTTGCTCCAGATGGGGTGACTGATAATTTCATGCAATGCCTCCTGTAATATTTTAGAATTGAGAAATCAAAATTGCAAAATGATACTTAACAAAGTGTAGTAGTCATTAACTATTTTATACTCAACAGCACTCTTGTGAGAAAAGTTGATCATATTTTCCATTTACAAGAAATTCTTCATGCAGAATTCATAGAGAAAATAAAATCCAAGCTTCACGGAAAGAGATGATTCATATTCTTGGAAGAATGTCTCCACCGTGCTCTGTCTGCAGATCTTAGAATCCACAAAGAAAATGAACCTGTGAGGGCAAAATAAGATCTAGCAGGTTGAGAGACAGACACTGAGGGATGGCTACAGCAAATCCACTGTGTTCCTGGGCTCTCCTTGTGTGCAGACATATGCAGCAGATGGAATCGTGAGGAACCAGGCAGTGCTGTAAACAGCATTAGCTCACAGTTCTACACACAATTCCATAGAAGCATAGCTACCTTTTTCATGTCTGGGAGGTCTTGGATTTTTTTTGTTGTTGATAGTATAGACAATTGATTAAAACTTTATTGCTAGGTACTGCAAAGATTACTAACAGGTCTCACAGGGCTTGCATTTTACTGTGACTTCTTAAAGTACTTGAGAAATGTGGGGGTGGTATCACTGGGGAAACAGTACGAGAAAAAAACTTCAGAGAACATTGAAAAGTTTTTCACCCATTCCAAATTTATTTATTTAGGATGTTGTAATTTAGCTCTCAGGGATACGTACTATATATATCTCTCTTTATTACCTCTATTCTACATTTGAGTATACTGATGTTCAGAGGTGTTGAGTGACTTGCCCAAAATCAAACAGAATTAATATCAAGGTAAGAAATGTATTCCTGGTTTCCAGAGTGATGTCTCATTCTTTGCTCTCCCCACATATGCAAAATGGGAAAAGTAGAGGTGGAGAAAATAATATTTTATGATCTCTGACTTCTCCAACACTGGACATTTCAACTTGTTCTAATAAATAAATATATATGAATAAAAATAACAGTACTTCCTCATACCAAAAAAAAAAAAAAAAGAAAAGTAGATTGTATATAAAATTTAGATTTTTTTTTTTAAATTAATATCAGACTAATAACAGAAACACCTGCTGAAACATTTTTGTACAATTTATGCAATTTTATGTTGTGATATAGATATCATAAATGCTGGTGTTGTTGATACCATTTCTTATTATTCTGCCTACCACATACTACATTTGAACTTTTGTGGGTTTTTTTGAGTTAGTTTTTATGTGGTTGTAAATAACTTACCAAATTCTTAATTCTGCAGGATATTTTTTTTATCATATTGACAAAAGAAATTTTCCGTGTACTTCCTTGAATTGCAGTTGCCTTGAGCAATACAAGGAAAAAAACATCTTCAATATCTTTACTCAGCACAGATTCCTTTTCTGGAAAAAAAAAGACATTTCCAGATTCACAGTGGAATTTTATATTCATTTCTAGCCTTAGAATGTCCCAACAACACCAGATCTTAAAAACATCAAAATTTAGCAATTAAAAAAATAATCATAGAGTGTCCTGGGTTGGAAGGGACTTTAAAGACTACTGAGTTCCAGCCCTCCTACCATGCTCAGTTTGGCCAAGCACCAGAGTGGTCTGCCCAGGGCCCCATCCAACCTGGCCTTGAACACATCCAGGGATGGGGCATTTGCAACTTCTCTGTACAACATGTTCCAGTGCCTCACCACTCTATAACTAAAGAATTTCCTCCTACCATCTAGTCTAAATTTCCCCTCTTTTAATTTAAAACCATTCCTCCTTATCCTATCACTGTCCGCCTTCATAAAAGTCTGTCTCCTGTTTATAAGCTTCCTTTAAGTTCTGGAATGCTGCAATGAATTCTTCCTGGTGCCTTCTTTTCACCAGTTTGTGAACGAGCCCAGCTACCTCAGCCTTTCTCTGCAGGAGAGGTGCTCCAGCCCTCTGATCATCTGGACTTGTTCCAATAGCTCCACGCCTTTCTTGTACTGGGGGCCCCAAGCAGTACTCTGGATGAGGCCTCAAAAGAGCAGAATAGAGAGAGACAATCACCTCCCTTGTCCTGCTGTCCGCCTCTCTTTTGATGCATCTCAGGATACAGTTGGTCTTTTGGGATGCAAGTGCTCTGCACTGACTCAGCTGCTCTCAATGAGTTCTTCTTTCAGTCTGTACACATATCTGGGATTACCTCAACACAAGTGCAACACACTGAATCATAGAATTATTAAGTTTGAAAAAGAACTCTAAGATCATCTCTTCCAACCATCCACACATTGCTGCTATGCTCACAAAATCACGTCCATAAGTACCACATCTACCATGTTTCTGGAACGCCACCAGGGACACTGATTCCACCACTTCCCTGGGAAATCTGTTCCAATGTCTCACTACTCTTTCTGAAAGGTTTTCCTAAAATCCAACCTGAATATTCTCTGGCACAATTTGACACCGTTAAATCTCATTCTGACATTAGTTACATGGGAGAAGAGACTGACCCTCACCTTGCTGCAGCTTCTTACATGCAGTTGTAAAGAGTGATAAGGTTGCCCCTAAGCCTCCTCTTCTCCATACTAAACAATCCCATTTCAGAAAATCATAGAATGGTTTGAGTTGAAAGGGACCTTTAAAGGTCATTTAGTCCAACTGCAATGAACAGGGACACCTGCAGCTAGATCAGGTTGCTCAGAGCCTGGTCCAGCCTGAGCTTGAATGTAACCAAGGATGGGGCATCTACTACCTCTCTAAACAGCCTGTTCCAGTGCCTTACCACCCTTATTGTAAAAATATTATTCCTTAAATTCAATTTAAACGTCCCTTCTTTTAGTGTGAAACTATTTCCTTTTGTCCTATTACAAGAGACCCTGCTCAAGTGTCTGTCCCCTCCTTTCTTATTGCCCCCTTTATATACTGAAAGGCTGATATCAGGTCTCCCCAGAGCATTCTCCAGGCTGGACAGCCTTAACTCTCTCAGTCATTAGCCTTCTTGGTCACCCTGCACTTGGCCTTGTTGAACCTTCTTGAGTTCACAGGACCCAATATTCAAGATTTTTTAAGGCATCCCTTCCTTCTATTGAGTCAAAAGCACCACTCATTTCATTGTCATCAGTAAACACGCTGAAAGTAGACTCAATCCCACTACCCAGATCATTGATAAAGTTATTGAAAACACTGGTTACAAGACAGACCCCTGAGTGACCATGTTTAGCACCAAGATCCCCTGAACACAGAACCGTTGACCAGCACCCTCTGGATGTGACTACCCAACCAATTCTTACTCCATCGAAGACTCTATATGTGAAATCCATCTCTCTCTAATTTTGGGATGTAGACATAGTGTGGTACCATATCAAAGGCTTTGCAGATATTCAGGTAGATGACATTAGTTGCTTCTCCTTTGTCTACTGTTTATAGATTTTCATGGTATGTATGGACATTTTTAGAAACATCTGGTGGTACATAAGGAAATTACTTTTATAAAGGAAGGCTACAATAAGCAGTCATAATAAAGATGTTAATGTTTTAAAGTATTTAGAGAGTGTTTTTGTAATAAAGGTGGCATTTGCCACCCATACAGTGTCTTTGTGTAATGTTCTATTGGCAGTAATTTGGATCTGAATGTGGAATATAGTGAAACAAGGCCAAAATGATTTATACACACATATAAAAATGTCATGTACATGTGTGACTCCCAAATGAAAACATTCCTAGCAGCTCAGCAAAGACTAGTCTTTTCTTAAGTGCTTCTCACTATCTGGTTTAAGGAATCATGAACCTCTCCATCTTCTCTTCTATTTTCTTTTTAATGAAAAATGCATGTGTAATAAATTAAATTCATAATTGTCTCTTGATGTCATTATGTATATTGTCAATTTCTCCTTTCCATCACAGTGTGGCTATTTTAAGAACAATTAATTATCTTTTTCCTGTATGCAGATTCGGAGAAGATTTTTCTTCCAGGTTGTTTTATCTCATCTTCTTGACTGTAGTAAATACAGTGGATGGAAAAATAAACAAATAAAGGAATTATATTTTATTAGCAACCTAAACTAGAATTAGATGAATGTTGTACATGAAATCTTCAGCCATATGAGATCAGAAACTCATGTGTGTTTGGATCAAGCGTGATAAAAATGCCATTTCAGGAATTATCTAGCACTCTGTCTCCAGTCTAATCCACTAAACAATTATGTTGTTGATGGCAAGTAAAAATGGCAAACGAATAGACAGTTGTGGAAAAAACCTGGAAAGCTCTAAGTTTTGTTTGCTTGCTTAAGCTCTGCAAAACAAAGACTGTCTGTTGACCATAATTTGAAAAAATATTGTGTTTGGTTTGTGTGTGGGTTAACAGCATGAATGGCAGCTAAAGTCATTACATAGATTACAAAAGTGAAATTGAATAGTACATTAAAGCTCAGAAATGTTAGTTCTGGTCACAGAGTAATGTTCTGTAATATTATCAACATCGACTCTTGTATTAAGCAATGGAAAGAAAATAGCACACCCTGATTTCACGATTTATTACAGTCTCCAGCCATCTACTTTTTGTCAGATGACTTCAAATGATGCTTTCTCTACTGTAATGTTCTCTGCTTTATTTCAAAGACTATTAATTTATTTATCATGGCTCCTTCTTTCTGCTCGGAAAATTATCTCCTTTTCCATTTGTTTAGTGCTAGCAACAGTAACCTTCCAGGATATTTTGAAAATATGCTCACATATCCCATGGTGGGGGGAGTTGGAAATAGATGATCTTTAAAATTCCTTCCAACCTAAGCAGTAATACTCTGTGATTCCAGGTTTATGTGTTTGAACAGTATTGGAAAAGGCACTATATGGACCATATCTTACCTACGGAGCAAACTGTAGAAAGAGTGATTGTAGTATTTGTTTCTCATGGATAAATGAACACTGCACTTTAAAAGGAGTTAGCTAGCATTCTTTTAAGGTAGTACAGCTACTGTGTTCCTGTAACAGAAAACATGTGTCCTCCATTAGAAGAGAGACCAGATTTTATTGTTGTTGTTTTCGTTCATTCACTTGCTTTTAAGGAATGGCAAAAGTGGCTTTCAGACAGAAAATTTCTAGCTGATCTAGGCAACAGTATAAAATGAGGAGATGAGGGTTAGCAGGGGGTTTTGCCATAGCTGTCTGTATGTGACAATGCATAATCAGCTTATCATACCAGAAGTAGCATTAAGGACTTTCCTTACTCAAGGAGTGGGAAGACAATTTTCCATTGTCTTTTAGCAGTGAAAAGTAACTTTCCCTTTAGAGTTCCTCTCAACATAGTGCTCTGCTCACTGCAGGTCACGACTAAGGCTGGAGGCTGTGCTCCCTGTATAGCAGTCAAAATAGGCTCTGAGTTCTTCACTTTAGAATGATATTTTGTCACTTCATTCAAAGCACTGAGCATGCATCCATCACAATTTGTGTCATCTCCTTTCAGTCCTACCTCAGAGCTAGAATTGTCAAGGCTGTTGGGGAGAGGCATGCATGCTGTCACCCACACAGAGATGAGTTTGGGGCTAGCAAGAAGTACTCTGGCAGGTCAGCAAGTGGCCTGCCATCAATGTGTTTTTCAGGGGTGGTCCTTGAAGCACTATAAAATCTTAGTCATTTTGGTTTTCCCAGAGCCACAAACTACTTGAAGCTCAGATTGTAGATTTTGGGAAAATATTGTAAATGAATCTGGTTCTTATAAATTTACTTTTATATTCTCTTGTAACTGTCTGCTGTCCAGGTTTGGTCCTAGTACAATCAATCATCTTTGTCTTATGTTCTGATAATCTGTAATGAATTTTGAATTCTAAACAGCTGAAAATAAACAATGCATTTCTGAAGTACTTTCAAGGCACTTAATACTTATATGGGGAATTAACACAAGCCTATGTTATCAAAAGAAGCATAGTTTCATTTCTGTCTTTAGTGATAGAGAGAGCAGGGTTTCTCCTGGAGGCAATTTGGGATAGGGTAGGATAGGATAGGATAGGATAGGATAGGATAGGATAGGATAGGATAGGATAGGATAGGATAGGAGCCCTATGGATTTCCTCAAGATTTTCTGCTTGGGAACTCCATCTTCCTGGGTAATGAAAAGATCTTGCAGGGTCAGGCAGTCCTTTGCCTAAGCTAATCCTTGACAGCAGCCTCCCTTCTGTTCTGACCAGGGCAGGAATAAGGCAGGAAAACCTTTGATAACAGACTTGTTGTGATGTTACTTTTATAAAAAACCTGCATTGTTTCTAGGCACAGTGAAAGGTTACCCTCGGTTCTGAAAGTTTCTTAGCCATAGTGATAAATTATAGAGTTTGGACTTCTATACACTATAAGAATAGGCAATAAAAATAGCTTTTTTGTTACTCAGCTGGAATTTGCAAACCCTATGTACTCATTCGGTTATCCCAACTGTTAAATGCAATTTAACAAAACACTTAGACATATCCTATGTGTAGCCCGAGGGTATAAAATTGTACAATAGCTATTCCTTTGCTCCCTAATGGGAAGAACAAGGCAGTCTGACCCGGGTCTTCCTATTTTATCCCTAAGAGTCTACAGAACCGTATTACAAAGCAATCTGTTATGTCAGGTCTAGTAGAGATAATGCAATTGAAACAGCATGTCTGCATGGACACATTCATACACATATGACAAACGTTTTGAAATGTGGGAGTCCCCTTACAACGGGTGATCCTGTGAAAATGATTTAGCTCAGACCCTTCGTATTCTGTGATTCAGACTATAGAGGGACAAATATACAGTTCCTTAATTGTTCATCTGTGTACCATACAGTATGCTGAACACAGTGGAGTTCTCCTTGAGCTTTTCCACACATTCAAGAACAGGAATATTAAGGCTTGAAGCCTATAAGAACATGCATTCCTATTTTTTAACTGCTTTCATTTGTATGAATCCAACATAAATGAAAACAAAGCAATGACAAAACAACAACAAAAAAGCATGACAAACAAACAAACAAGAAAAAGATTGCTTTCCTCAGGCAGTTGTAGTACTTATGAATGAGTGTTGCTGGGGAACTGTATAAATCTTTCTTTACAATGTTTTAAGTTCACTGTAGGTTTTCTCCTACAGTGTAGGCTTTGAGATAATAAGTCTGGTTCAGGAGGGGAAAAATGTCATACTGAGAAAATGTGTGGACAGATCCATCAGATAACAAATAACTGAGTAGAAAGTGAATTGAGAGTGACAGCAGCAGCTCACTGGAGATAGCAAGCAAAAAAGACAGGAAGCCAGTGAGACATGACAAAGAGAGTAAATGAAATTAATCTTCTTCCTGCTGACAACAAATGTTAGGTCAGCCACAGCCATCCAGTCCTGCATTACCCTCAATTATATTCTGGCTAAGTGTATTTCCAAATTAACAGGAACTTTCTGAAGGATTTGATTGACTGGATTTGTGACATATGACAATTTTATTTATTTATTTATCTATCTATCTATCTATCTATCTATCTATTTACTTATTTATTTAGAGGATGTGTGTATGTGTTTCCTATAAAGAATTAGACTCTTGTCATGCATGGTATTTTACTATCAGATGTCATTGACATCAGAAATGAAAAGCATTCATTGAAAAGACACGGAGCAGTCACAGAGTCTCAAAGCAAGAATAACAGTACAGCTTTGAATGTCAAAGGTTTCCTTTTTCTTCCATTAGAGATTTTTTTATTTAAGTCTCTTGGCCTACTTATTGTGAGATGTGTCCCCACTCTAACTTCCTTGCATTGTATTTCCCTTGAGAGATGTCCCTGAGTGGTCACTTTTGCAGACTGATAAACACAAATCAGAGCTCAAGGTCTCTTTTAAGCGTTCCATTTTCAGATCTTCCATTTCTTTACAGTGTCATGATCACAAATGTTAGAGAGAATCGCAGAGTCCAGAAGTGTAGCATAGGATGGAAAATTCTGACTCCAAATTAGACACACACTGATTGTATCTGCACAAAGATGACTGGAAACAATCACACTTACTCTGATGGGAATAATTGCTTTTATTGGTGCTCTTCCTCTGCTGAGTGTGACTGATATTTTCCTGTCAGTCATTCATAACACAAAATTGTTTCCAATGGGATAATGTGAAAAATGCAGTACTTACTACTATTTACACCATTCATCTTTATAAGTGAATAAGTTGAATTTCAAATAAAAATATTTCAAAATGAGATTTGCCTAATAAATTTCAAACCTATTTTTCTCTTTTCATGTGGAGCTAACAGCATAAATACTGATATAGATGCTGATCTAACAGCATAAATAGTCTTA
This sequence comes from Alectoris magna, assembly GCA_030625065.1. Lineage (NCBI taxonomy): Eukaryota > Metazoa > Chordata > Aves > Galliformes > Phasianidae > Alectoris > Alectoris magna. The sequence continues at coordinate 179,203,179 of CM060560.1, read as the reverse complement.
ATTGTATGGACCAATGCAACTCAATCTAGATGAGAATCTTGCCCATGGTAGATGGTCAGGACAGCCATCACTAATTATGTGATAATCTACTAGAAAAGGATTATTGTATGTTATTTTTGATCTCTCCAATTCTTTCCATGTTTTCTTCCTTTTGGGAAGTGCTTTTTCATTCTTGTATTAATTCTGTCACTAACATGCAGTTATTAATTAATGTCCAGCTTTCAGTCACACAGGAAATATGGCCATCTACTAGAACACTGTTTTTTAAAGTGCTGTTGCTTTAATACCAAAGTTTTTAAAAGTGAACTTCCTAATATATTGGGGATTCAGATGTCTGAAGTTTCACCATACACCTCTTTGTTTGTGCTTGTGCATGGAGATGGGTATGCATTTGTTCTGGAGAAATAAAGAACCATTTATTTTGGATGTCAATAGATGGCTTTAGGAGAAGTTTAGACAGACATCTGACAGCATTGCTGTAGATATGACAGATCAAGCCTAGGGGCAGAGAGATGGACTAGATGACTTTTCTGAGTACCTTCTTATCCTAACTTTACGATTCTGGGAAATGTAGGAGCATTGTAGAAGCACAGGTTTCGTATCAGAATGCAGCATCATATTCCCTAACTTGTTCCACTACAGCTGAATTATTCATTTATTCAGTGATGGAAGTGTTGCCAGAAACACAATGAATGTGAATTTCACAAAAAGATACAAAAATTCTGAGACAAACTGGCCTCTGAGAAGTACTACATCTTATTTATCTTAGTAATCATTCAAATAAGTGGAAGACACGGAGTTGTGTGGCAATACAAGAAAGACTATTCAGAGCAGCAGCTGTGAAGCAAGATAAACAGCATGAGAACCAAGGACACCGCCAGAAGAGGAGAAAAACAAAGTCAAGTAAGCTGTTTGATGACGACCATGATTGGAGGAAGAGAGCGTGGCTAGGATTGACTCATGGATCTGATTGGATAAGTGCCTGCATGCATGGTTAAGGAGTGTTTGTGGAATACTCTGTTGACATGTAAAGGTGGATGGGAAAGTTGTAAGGACAGATGGGAAAGCTAAAAAAGGAAACTTGTGAATGCATATAAGTGATGTGAGAACTTGTAATAAACAATTTGGATCGTTGAGTCTGTGCATCAACTGCGGAAGTGGTGTATGATCATGTGTGAACACAGAAGATAGATTTAGAAACTAAGTGGAGACACTGAAAAAGAAATTACATTTTGGATATAAAATGTATCTTTATATACAAACAAATATAAGACAATAGAAAAATATCATATTACATGTATGAATTCTAAAACAAGATGAGAATCTCAGCTCCTATGTAGAGATAGGTGGAGGATAACAATATTCTAACACACCTCTTTTCTTATACCATGACTATCTGTTCAGTTCAGTGGGAAAGTAAAAAATAAACCATCCAACAATGCAATCCCAATATTGACTAGGAAACATAATGCATGTTTTGAAGATTTCAAGTCAGGTTCAGAGCTGGCACACCTACTCAAATTGTGTATGTAATTGGATAACACCTTGTCCAATCCATAAGATATATGTTGCAATCAAGGCATAGTAGCAAGTAATGATAATGCATAGTAAACGTTGCATAGGATACATAATGATTTGATGAATTCTTCTCATTAGACAAGACGCAGAAAAACTAGAAGGAAAATGCCAGACATTTGCATTTTTCTCATTTTGGTAGAGGTACATATAACAATTCCAAAAGTATGCCGTGTTTCTACAAAAAGAACACTCAAAGATTTTTTTAGAAGATAAGCAAATGTTTTAGTTCATTCTTAACACATGATATCTGTAACAATTCTAAAGCAGCAATACCAGTTTACAGCAGCTGAAAAACAAAGTGTTTTGCTCCTCCTAATTATTCAGCAGATTTGTCAGCAAAGTTCTATTTATAAAAAACTTCCTATCTGAGGCTATGAATTCCTTCAGGTCCTATCTAAACTGTCAAAATAGGATATAAAAGAACGAAAAGGTCTAGAAATGGTATACGAAACCAAGAATAGAATAGCTAGAATAAATAGGAAAGCTTTTAAAATATGTGAAATATCTTGCATAGCTACAAATATTATCCAGCATACAGGTGCAAAGAGAAATTCCTCAGCCCAGATGGGTTTGTGACGTACTTTCTTTTTCTGGTTCTAGCAAGGATGAATATAGAATGAGAATGTTGTAAGTCAACATTTGCACAACAATGATTTATAGTAATGAAATATAGAAATACAAACCTGGTTTAATTGATGGTTCAGTCAGCATAGAAAAAATATTTCTAAAAAGGAAGACTTCAGCTTTCTTGTCTCATATGAGGGCTGATTTCATTTGAAGGCCCTGGCTGACACTAAAATCCCTATTTATCTGTGCCTTAGAAGGGCAAAGATGAAAAGAGATGATGTCTTTGCTGTCTTGACTAATAGTTTTACTCCAGAGCCTAAGCATCCCTATAAATCCAGTTGTGCTTTCTTATCCGCACTATTAATTGCTTTGAAGGATTTCTGGTTCACTCACAAGAACACAATATGGTAAATCAAAACTATTTCATGGTTTATATTAGCCAGGAATGTTTTGTACTGCATTTTTGTGGTTTGTACAGAACTGCATTCTTTTCCTACTCACAAAGTAGGTGAGGGTGAACTCTAATGTAGGTGTGGATTAGGTAGTAACTAATAGTAGCATGACCTAACTTCTCAGATGAAAGTGCAAAGACATCACTCTAGGGAGCTGAAGCTCCTTTAAAGTCTTCCATATTTTCTGCCATTTTCAATGTTGGTCAAACTTTGGTAAACTTGTAGGTTCATTTCAGCTTATAAAAAAGCAAATTTTGCAAAATCTTCTCTGAATAAAGCATAAGAATTGATCGAAAATTGTTGTGCGAGAAACGTTGGCCTACATTTCCATTTACCACTTGATGTTACTTTAAGAACAGAACATATCCAGGCAGGCCAGGAGGTGAATAAAACTGGGAAAAAAAGAGATGGAAATGATGGTAAACAGGAATTTATCCATATCTAGTTGTGGTGGCAACTGAGCATGTAGAACCGTCCCATATCCATGGATCCAGCCAATATAACCTTTTCTTTTTTTTCTTTTTTTTTTTTTTTTTAAATGACAGTGACTACAACTCATTCTAGTGCACTGTGCCTACAAATTACTTCTGTTGAAAACACAATTGCCATCCTCAACTGATAGATTGCAATCTTGTGAGGCAAAGAAGAGTCTTTAACTCAAGATTTTGATTACTAATAAATGTGCAGGAGTCCTACTTCCTACTGTTTTTACTGGGAAGAATGACCGTCTTCATGGCAGCTGTGTTAACGCTAGCACAACATATCTGCCAGAGAAACCTTGCTTGCAGAACCTCCTGCCCACAGAAGGGTTGCAGCAGTGTCAGCTCCTAACTTGCTAGCCAGGACCAGCAACAGTGAGCACAGGGTAATACTGCAGAAATAAATACAGTGCTCAGAATAACAAAGGCAGGTACAGATGAGTTAAATACGCTGTGAGCAGAGCCCAGGTGTAAACTTTGTTCAATTCAGAACATCTTCAGTGTCAAATATTCTAGCTTGACCACCCCAAAGATGTCTGAAGTAAATGGAGCTCATTTTTCTCTTTCTTCTTTCTGTTTTCATTGTTTTTTTCTGCAATATTGTTCGCAGAATCCATTTAGACTAATGTATGCTTTATTGTAAATAATCATGAACTGAACCTTCAGGCTGAACTTTCCCCAGCCCACAAATATTTTTGTACAACATATAAGAAAGTGATTCTCAGAAAAGATCATATGCTTTTCTTGTTACATTGTCTAATTATTGAGACTATTTGTTTCAGGTGGACGAACAGCCTGCCAAAACTTGTGAAACCAAACAACACTACTCCTTGAGAGCTTTTGCTTTATTGCAGTGTATATATCTGCGCTAGAAAGTACGAATTGTGATACTGCCTTAAGCAGCAAAGTATATTACAGTTTTCAGGTTATGACCTAATATGTTTTAGTGACTTATTACTTTGAAGTGTGGTGACATAACTAGGCAGCTGTGTATGTAAAATGATAAAACTTGATCTACATTTTCTATTTCACGAGCTAGAATAGTTCTAACTTACCCTGCTCTTTCTCCACTTTTCTTCCATATTGCACAAAATTGCAAGGTAGTAACTCTACAGAAAACAATGTGTCTGCATAATGGAAATTTTCCTGTATGCTTAAATTTAAACAATTTTATTTGAGTGTTAAAATCACAAGATTTTTTTTTTTTCTCAAATAACAAAGGTATTTTCCAAAGATAGTGTGATTTCATGGTAGAAAAATTAACAGCTTGAAATTCCGACATATGCAAAGGATTTTCAATTTATGGTCTCCAAAAAATATTGATATACAGTTAGTTCTCTACAGGTTTTCACTGTTTTATTGAGAAAAAATCTTGAAAACAAAACCAAGCTTTTTTTTCTAAAACAAAAATCAAAGATGATAGACCAAACAAGTGGTGATTGATATGATTTGGATGACACCCAGTTTATGGCATCTGCCATATTGAGAAAGAGATGGATAAGAGGCTGTATAGCCCCAGGTTTTTTTGCTCCATTTTGTGAGATGATAGCTGTATTTATGCTGAGTGACTCTAGTAGAAGGGTAATAGTTTGCCTAATCCTTTCTTCGTTCCTCCCTAGGTAAGTTTACCTGCAAAGCAAAAAGATGCAAATAAATGTGCCAGTCAATGATTTTATTTTCAAATCATGGTATAAATCATCTGATTAACAGTCCTTGTTTTTTCATTATAAATTATAGTATGGGATATTTTTTTTTCAGATATATTTTTATTTATAGTAGACTTATTAACCAAGTCTAAACTCTGGGTCATGTGTTTTCCCACAGGGCATCTTATATTCTGCCCTAGAATATATCCAGCAGAGAGATAGTGCATGTCCTAGTTTAATCCAGAGAGACCAACATATTTCTGAGAGTTGGATGAATGGTGGATTGACAAAGTCTGCCTCACTATGAAGTCAGGAGTAATCTGACTTTGTCCTGGGATGTGGAAAGTGCTCCTAGGTACCATAGCTTAAATCTAACGAGGTTAACGCACTGCAGTATGGTAGTTCTCTGAACTCAGTAACCATCATGACTCTTTCATGATCTGTGCTCAATTTTATATCAGTCTTTGTACAAGACATTTTATGACATTATAAAGTACAAAATTAACTAAAAAGGAATTATATATATATATATATATAAATTCAGATAAAGAACATTACCTTTGCATTTCACAGCAAAAGAAATAGATTTTCTAGCCTCAGGATACATATTTATAATGATTACTATAACAGAATGAACAAGATATAACTGAGATAATTAAATTACCCATATTTTATCAAAGCCCAAGTGGATTTCATTTTTTATTCTTAATTAGAGTGCAAACTGTTACCTAATTTAATGATCACCATCCACATTCAACAAGCACTGTAATAATGCCAAAACAAATTATGGATAACATAGTAATAATAATAATAATAATAACAAAGAGATGCAAAGGGGGAAGAAAATAAAGCCCGCTTCTTTTTAAGTGTTATAAGGAGTTAAAGTGTTACAGTCCTAGACGCCAGAACTCTGGACTGCATCCTGCACAGGGAAATGGGGATTGGACTCAATGATCTCTGGAGGCCCCTTCCAACCCCTACGATTCTGTGATTCTGTGAAATGAAGTCTTATCAGCCAATCAGAAATGTTCCCTTGCCTTTCATGAAGAGAGACATGTCTGACAAAACAATTCAGAATAACTAGGTGTGTATAGAACTAACTACTTCAAGTGCTGGGAAGAATTAGGATTGTGCTTTGCAATTCTTATCTGAGTACTGGAAGATTTATCTGCTCAAGATCAGTGTAAATTTCTAAAAACTTGGAGGCATTTGGTACATCAGAGTTGCTGTTAAAGTGATTGTATTCATTGTACAAAATCTTTCTTAGAAACCGTGCTAAAAATACGGCATTATAGAACTAGTTTACCAGCAATTTTAATTCTTTAGATGTTAGCATCCAATTAGCATGGAAATAGACATGGCAAGCAAAAAAAAGCACTCGCCTCTTGGGCCAGTCGGTGCTGAAACCAAGATACTTATTTCCAAAGAAGTGTACATAAGTTCTGCAGTGGTTTGCAGTGATGCTACTTCTATTATCCCAACTGACTGATCCAAATATAATCATTTAGTCACCTGAATATAAGTGTGTCAAATGGGTGGTTTTTAGCTGTGTCCACACTAGTGGACGACCTGCTCATGTAGGACTTCTGTACCTGAAGCAAGTATCTTCAACTCTCCTTTGCAGCTCTGGTTGCAATGCCAAAGCAATGGATCCTTGTCTGATTTTTGATTCTTCTAGTATGCACTGTATGTTCATTCACTGTTATTTATGATATTTATGCTATTTATATATATATTTATAGGTTTGTTTCATTCTTCTCTGTGGAAAATTTGTTTCATGCTAGACAGACTTTAAACATTTTAAACTGCTGAATAGTATCACAGCTTCTTCATTCACGTGGCTTTGAAATCAATGGGAATGGTATTGCTGATCTTCTTTCCTGTGAAAAGAAACCTGTCCCTTGGTATTCCTAGATGAGACAGATATTGATTAAAATAGGAGCAATTGAAAGAAGTTTCTTTGGCTGTATGAATGCAAAATGTAAAAATGCACACCTCCAAACATAACAGTTAGTAATTCATAACTCAATAGGAGAGCTTACATGTATGCATGTGCTATTTTTTTTCTCAGGCACAAATGACAAAATCTTTAGCTGTTGCAGAAGAGTAACTTTCTAACTATATTAAGGATAATATTAATAGTGACAAATAATATTTTGTTTGTGTGCAATTTCTGGAGGCACTGTTGTTTGCTACAGAGGAGGGATGTGAGCTCCGATACACTGCATAGGAAAATACCCATTTGAGAAGGAGTGAGACAAATCTTGCAGGACACATAAAGCACCATCAGTGTCCCTCTGAACTTCTCGCTATGGTATTAATGCACTGGACATAATGAGTGCCTTTGGGCCCTATTTTCTGTACATTTCCATAAGAGTTATGAAAGTTTTTGTTTATTTTGGGTAAGGTTTGAATCTTGTAGACATGGTGGTGAGTTGAGCCTGGCTATGCTCAGTATTCAGCTGACCCTTCATTGTCTGAAGAGAATATTATTAAGCTGTAGAACATCCAGTGTCTCTACACTTTTTAGAAAGTGCTATACTTACCATGATAATATTTTTCTGTTCTTCAGTTGTACACAGTGAAGATTAGAGCAGAAACCTGCTCAACTCAAATAGCTTTCAGACTCTGTGCTATAAGGAAGTAAACAAGCTAACCCCACTTCATCAGACAATGTAAATGCACAGAGAAGAACAGTAGGGCTACTCAGGCTTAAATATATACATAAATATAATATTTATTTATAATACAAAGTCAAGTAATTGCCAGTACACCAATAAATGTAGAAGATTTAGCAGTAACAATGTCAGTTACCGCTGACTTTTTTTTTTTTTTTTTTAAGTTATTTTTGTTGTTTCTGCTGAAGTAATTACATAAGCAGAAACCTCACTTAGCAGTTGTACCAAAAGCTGCTGTCATATTGTTATGGACTGTCGTTCAGAAAATTGAATGAAAGGAAAATCAAATTGCCCTGAACACTTTTGTACACAGTTTTGAAACTTGTGATATTTTGTCAACTTTTTATAAAGTTCTGTCACATGTATAAATTTGTGCAAAGTCATGAGAATTTTTATACCAAAATTTCATATGTGTACGAATAAATATATAGAATGTAAATACTGAGTAAAAATGGTAAGGTGCTGAAATACACCTTTATTAGTTGTTTGTTTTCTCGTCTTAAATGGCACAGTTTGTTTTAGAAGCAGTTATCATAAAGGATGCAGGAATAAGAAGGTGAAATAAGTAAATAATCTGTTTATCTACCGATGCTCTAAAATCATAGAATCATAGAATCATAGAATTACTCAGGTTGGAAAGGACATCAAAGATCATCAAGTCCAACCGCAGCCTAACCATAGTACCCTAACTCTAACAACCCTCTGCTAAATCATAACTCCGAGCACCGCATCCAAACGGCTCTTAAACACATCCAGGGACGGTGACTCAACCACCTCCCTGGGGAGCCTATTCCAGTGTTTAACCCCTCTTTCTGTAAAGAAGTGTTTCCTAAAATTCAACCTAAACCTACCTTGGCTAAACTTGAGGCCATTTCCCCCCATCCTGTCACCAGTCACCAGTGAGAAGAGACCAGCCCCGCTCTCACTGTAAGCTCCTGTAATTTCTTTTTTTTTTTCCTGTTTAACTTCTTTGGAAAGCGATGATCATAAAGCAGATGTTTTTGACAAAATATTTAATGAAGTCAATGAATATGATTCATTTCTTTAATCTGCATTTATAGGAGGTAAAAAATTTTTTTCTCCGTAAATGAACTAATTAAAATTAGATTTTCATTCTGTAGTGCTTACACAAGTTGTCTCACTCAAGGATGCAACATAAAAATGTTTGCAAATATCTTCCATGACACTACGTATTTTTAAACACATTTTTTTTTACAAAAAATTTTTAAAAAGATCAAAATATTCCTGTTGTACGAAAAACTTAAAATGATCCAGCAGCATGCTCTTGCAGCTTGGAAAGCAAATGGTATCCTGGGTTCCGTCAGAAGAGGGGTGGCCAGCAGGGAAAGGAGGTGATTGTCCCTCTCTACTCTGCCTCTGTGAGGCCCCATCTGGAGCCCCCAATACAAGAAAGACAGAGAGCTGCTGGAGAGGGTCCAGAGGAGGGCCACAAAGATGATCAGAGGGCTAGAGCTCCTCCCCTACACAGACAGGCTGAGGGAGATGGGCTTGTTCAGCCTGGAGAAAAGAAGGCTGCAGGGTGACCTCATTGCAACTCATTGCAATACTCATTCCAGTATTTAAAAGGAGCCTACAAACAGGAGGGGAGTCAACTCTTTATTGATAGATAACAGCAGGACAAGAGGAGATGGTTTTAAGTTGAAGGAGGGAAGATTCAGGTTGGATGTCAGGGGGAAGTTCTTCACTACGAAAGTGGTGAGGTTCTGGAACAGGCTGCCCAGAGAGGTTGTGGATGCCCTATCCCTGGAGGCCAGGTTGGATGGGGCCCTGGGTAGCCTGGTCTAGTATGTGGATGTTGCTGGCCCTGCCTGTGGTGGAGGTGGGGTTGGAGATTCGTGATACTTGGGGACCCTTCCAACCTGGGCCATTCCGTATGCACATGTGTGAAAATTTGAGTACACAAATCCCTTTTCAGGTCATTTTTCTGAATTCAAAATACTACTTGTATCTGAAACCCTTTTTATATTTTTCTCCAGTACTTTTTGATCTAGTATAGTATAACATTGGTTTCCTTAAGAACTACATAGGCCATAGCTGCTACAGATTACTTATGCACATTCATTTTATGAGTTTTGCAAGCCCTGAAACTGATCACTCTTTCCTACAAGGACTGGGTTGAATTTCTGTAAAGATTCCTGTCAGAATCCATGGGAATGTTTTTTACATGGTGAAATTTCCACAAATCTACAGAGGCATTTAGATACTAATGAGTAAGACAAGAAAGCCACAATCATTCACACATTGTTATCACAATTTTACATCAGTCATAAGTGGTATTAATATGACTTCACGTGTGAAATGTGATCCACTGACAAAAGACTTGCATTACCTTTCTGTCTTCCTGTATTTTAAAAGGAAATAGTCACTCCTTACTCCTGATGATGAGCATCATTACTAAACAGATGGATAACTGGGGTAAACTACTGGATTTTGGAGAAAATCAGAGATTCTGGTAGCTTCCCTGACAAATTAGTACTTCAGTAATTACTTTTTCTTTTTTTTTTTTTTTTTCCCCAGTGAAAGGAACATCTGTGGTTAACCAAAACCCACGTGATTTTTAGGTAATTTTTCAAGATTTTTAAGAAAACCTGAAATTTTGTGCATGTATTTTAATTAATTATAAATATTTTGGTTTCTTTTTTCTAATTTGAAATAATCCTTGAATTTGAAATAATAATTTCCTTGAACTTCAAAGTTGTTCTTAAAATTATGCAACAAGAGATCGTGTAGTCATTTTAATCCATCTAATCTCATCTCATTTATTTTCTCAGAATTTTTTGTTTTAGTGGATTATAAACAGCTGTTTCATAAAGTGGTAATAGAGAATCTTAATAGGGACAAAATAGACTCAGACTGAGTACTGCAGACTGCAAATAATATTACCTGGAGCTTTTTATGCTAATTTCATTTTATCCACATTTTTCTAGAAATATGCAGTCTTTGTTGTTCATATATGAAGAAGAGAATTGTTTCCTTTTCACAATACTAGCATGAGAAACTTTTTTGTAGTGTTCTCAATTAAATATTTCAGTATCATGTGGCAAGAAAGTAATAGTAAAAAACAGAAGTTGAAATAAATAGGGAACAATCAGCATGCAGAAGTTAGTATTTAAAGATAATATTAGTAACCATAAGAAATGACTACAAAAATCTGAGTTGGTGAAACTTTTTCTGATACCAACATGATGGAAAAGATGACAGCATGCACATTCTGTAACCATTTGAAGTTGTCTAATTTAAAGTAATCTCCAGGTTTTCCCTACAATCAATGGGAAAGAGCATCCCACTACTGCAAATTTATTCCTGTAATTCACACACAGTTTAGGAAGGGATTAATCACTATTTGAAATCTCCTTTTCTTCCACATTAATTTTAGGCAGACTTTAGTTAATCTGTATCAATCTATAAACCTAAATTTTGATATATTGCAGAGAAGGGAGATTCATTTCAGGCACTGGACGGAACATCCCTTTTAGAGTTACTGAATCAGTTTCCTGATTCCTCAGACATCTCAGTGTTATAGATTCTGTAAGAAGATCATTCTCTAATTAAAATGTTCTAGATGATCTGCAATAAATAAAGAAATAAAATAAGTGGTTGCAGGGAAACTTTTCAAGAACAGCTGATGAAAAGGTAGGTCTCAAATCTCTCAAGACCTTGAATTTATAATCCCACTTAACACTGCTCTTTTTTGAGTAGCATTATCTTTTAATCCAGAAAGATTTTCCTCTCTTAAAATTTACACTGTTGTTTTAAGGAAGAGCAGTAGCACATACAAATATTCCAAACTAAGCAACTCATGCTATTTCAGTCTATTTAAACCCTCCAAACTCTTTTCCTTTCCATGATCACATCATAGGTCAGCCCTGTATCTACTTCAGTTTGAATATGCTAGTTAAAATAGAATGTTAATGCTAGTTAAAATAGAATACCAGAATGCTAGTTGTACATAGAGGCCTCATCCACGCTAGCAAACAAACAAACAGAGAAACAAAACAAAATTGTTACAGCAAGCATTGTTTCTGTATTTTGTTAAACCACAGAGAAGAATATTTGCATATGTTTGCCTGTAGTTGTAAGCCCATGACTTTGGTGAGCAAGAGGTTTAAAGTTTCTAATGAAGAAAGTAGTATTTGCAGAGTCACAACACAATTAATGGAGAAATATTAAATCCAATATTTAAGCATAAAAATATTATATTTAAAATGTGACTTTACAATGAGTGTGAGGCTGCTAAAGGAACTAGATTTCCAAAATATGCTTATAGACAAATTACAGCGGACAGACTGTAGTCATACTGTTTCTACGATACCACTCAGCAAAAAATTTATGAAAACTAATATCTTTTATTAGACAAACAGAAATGACTCCAAAAGCATACAAGCTTTTGGTTAAGGAAATCCTTCAGAAATTATAATGAGAGTCCCTGAGTCCCAAAGCTTCTCTCATTTCTGTAGCTGTATTGGCTGAAATTATATTAAAAAGAAATACTACTTCACTCTTCAGTCATTTCTTTTCACATAGCTTTCTCTGAACTCCTGCGCTATTCTCTGTACTGAACATTAAAAAGCAACCTTTTTGATAATTTAAGCTAATTTAAGTTAGTAAAAAATTTTAACAGACAACACGTTGTTGAAAAGATTTATAAAATTTAGAGCCATTTTTTTATTTTATCTTATAAACAAATAATATAAACAATAATATAATAATATAATAATAATAATATAATAATAATATAATAATAATAATAAAAAATAATATAAACAAACTTATAAACAAACAAACAAATAATGGCTTTAAGTATTCTGCATAAGCATAAATTTTACTGAAGGTTTTGATTAGGAAAAGTCAAGAGAGAACAAGTTTCACAGATTTTTCCAGTCTGAAGAGGCTACTGGCAGTGAACAAGGTAACGACAGGAATTATTTAATTAAAGACCAAGGAAATGGAAGACTGAATCCAGAAATACAATATTGTGCAAATGGTTGTTTTAGAATAGTAACCTGCAAAACAGAAAGATGTTTTTCATCTTGTAAACCAGTGTATGTAAACATATACAACAGCATAGCATCTTTCTTCCCCAAATAAGATGCCGTAATCACCTGCATTCTTACCATGTTCACCACGTTAAGTATGGCTACAGTGAAGCAGAAGTGTTTTAACTATAAATATAATATCTCATAATCAGCGCTAGAAGTTGTTGCTATGCATTTTTAATGAGTTAAATAGTAATGTTTTAGTAAGTGCAGATACATTTCAAAATAAATTATTTTTAATACAGTTGCTCGTTGTTTTGTGTTTCAGTAAAAGAATGTTGTGAAATCATGATAAACTTAGTACATCCAAGAAATCAAAATAAATAATACTGGGGCAGATAAGCTGGGTCAACTCTGACTGCTACATTGTGAATCTGACTAAGCTGAGGGCTTGAATTTTCAGATTCAGGCCAGAGAAGAGGACAACCTCTCTCTTGCAACGCAATAAAGCCAGGCCCCATGCCAGTTTGAAGACAGTGAAGTACATTGCAAATCTTGGCTGGACTGTCCTACCACAACCACCATATAGTCCAGATTGGATACCTTCTGACTTCCATCTGTTCAGTCCGATGAAAGACAAAACATTTTCCTAGCAACAACACTGACATAGCAGCTGTGAAACAGTGGGTCACCTCTGCTGGTGCAGATTTTTCTAAGTGTGGCAAGCAGGATCTAGTCCATCACTGGCGAAAATGCACGGCTAATGCTCTTTACATCTGCTGTAGTTTCCATGGAACTGAATAGAAAGCACTACTTTTGGAGCAACCTATGTATAAGTAAGTGTGCCTCTTTTGTCTTACACATTCAGTAATAAGATATTCATGTTAGAGTTAGCAATTTGAATTATTAAGGACCTCTGTCTAACTTGTAGTAGGAAAAAGCAGATTCTAATTTGCTTAACTTGACCAAATTAACTTGGAAAGTGGAAGACTACTGATTTCTTTACTGATTTCTTGAAACATGAGGAAAGCAAATTTTAGGGATTAAAAAATAATTAAAAAAAAAAAGATCCTAAAAACTCCCACAGTAACAACAAAAACAAACCAACTTCTGCACTTAAGAACGATGTGACCAATATTTCACTAAAATAATTTAAGAGAAGAAAAAAAATAAAGAAAATTCTACAATGAGTAACTGTAATCAGAGAAAGAATAACAGGGAACAGTGGGTGGAGAGATTTTTTTTCAATTCTACACCCCTACACGAAGGGAAAAAAAAATAAAAAATAGCTGCATTTTAAAGAAGTGAATAGGAAACTTAGTTTCCAAGATAAAAAAAAAAAAAAATAATTCAATAACAGGTATTTCATTCATACATGCATCATAATTTAAACTCTGTCCTGGACCAGAAATAATAGGACCACTATTTGTAACCGGTTTGTGAGTGCTTACAGCATATACTGATTTTCATCACTTCTTTATTTTACTTAGTTTTCTTTATTATAGAAGTGCGTGTCAGTGGGATGGGCACTGATGATATTCTGCAAATATAGAAGAAGCATGTACTCCAGCTCTAGGAGATACAAAGGAACTTCATTAATCACACAGTTCCATGTTTCTGACAACAAAAGCACAGCAGAGATCCTGCAAACTGACAAAAGGAGATATGAGTATTAAAAAAGTACTTCAAAACTTCAGAGGCAGAAGAAAGGAAACTGTGATCTGAAGTCCCTTTAACTAACATTTCCAATCAGGTCTGAGAATAAGGCTGGGAACCTAGAGTGTACCTAAAAATAAGTGTTCAACATTACATACTGACCTATGACACACTGTGTACCTCAATATCCCTTGAAGTGAGGGCAGGTGACAACAAAGGACAGGGGACAGGGAAGGACAGGGAGCAGGAAAGCGTATGCCCTGCAAACATTGCAGTGCTGGCAGCTGTACACTGACTGAAGTTCTGTTTGTAAGATTTTTGCAGACATGGCTTGTGGTCTGTGTATGTCAAAAGAACTTTTATACTGATATAATCATATACTGGTATAAATGGTATAATTGTGTCCTTATCAAGTGTGTACACAGTCATTATATTTATAGTTCTCGGGTCAGTGGAGTCCAACAGAAGTCGGGCTGTTTTGTACTCAACAATGAGTATATGCGGTTATATCAGCATTTCTGAAGGTCGTAAATAAATTATAGTACAAGTATTTAATGTACTGCATATATGTCTAATGTTGTGAGCACACACAGTACAGATTTCATATGTTTGGAAATACAAATTTTATTTCCTTTTTTTGCCATTGAATCATAAAGCCAAGAGATACCAAACATACATGATGCCTGAGGAGTGACAAGTCATCTCTGACTTCAGCAGAATGACATGAATTAAAAGAATTCAGAGCTCATAATAATTTCCCAATATAGCTATTTCAGTGCAGCACTAAAAGCCTAAAACCATGACTTGCAAGTGACTAACATAAGCTAATTACTGCTTGTATACCTCAAGGTAGTTGAAGGGCAAGCAGTTCAGTTCTTATAATAGCAAATGTAAGTCATTAACTCATGGAAAAATCTCAGCTAACTTGCAAATCCAAAAGACTCCTCTGTTTTGCAAGGCAAAAGTGGATGTATTTGGTTTTAATGTGAATTGTTAATTAAAGAGGTAGGCAATTTTTTAGGAAAATACAAATGTTCCATGATGTTCATAGAAATTTCCCAAATCTCTGCTGTTCCTGAAAAACCCTATGTTTCAGCTGAATGAATGTAAAAGTTCTCACATATCCGATTAAACTTTCTTGAAGAGAAAGAAGCAGGAACAAGCACAAAATTGTTATTACTAGAAAGCTACACAACACTGCAAAGGTTTTGGTTTTTTTTTTTTCCCTATGGTCAAATGATGTGGCACTGTGGTAAACAACCTTAAGATACGCGATCATAATTTTTCTCTATCAATATTTATAGTCAACTAGTTCTTCACCTGCTCCTCCAGACATATACTGTTTTCTTGATGATTGCTTCTGACAAGATGTTGAAAGGTTCTTCCCTTCAGGAACATGTTGAAGTAATCCTGCTAAAACTACGAACAGAAGCTCAGTACTCTCATTAATAAAATAAAAATTATCAAACATAGAAAGGTACAGTAATATGAGCATTATTTTAATTATTTTACTTCATTACTAATATTACTTTTAGGAGATTATATTATATTAAAGACCATAAGAAGTATCAGAGCCCTGTTTTGAATTTTCAGTACACAAATTTATAGAAATGGTCTGAGCCACAGACTTTATTGTTATTGTTATTGTGACGAAAAACACATCACTGAAGACTGAAGCAGTGGGAATGGAGAGGAATGGAGTTCTATGAATAGACAATGGCATGTATGCTAAGGGCAGGCAGGGTTTACCTTTATAAACTCGCACAGGAATATTCTGTTTGTCAAGCATCAGCCCTTCCCCCTGGCATGTCCTGTTCCCTCGATCCTTTCCAAGAGCTGTGCATTGGTTTATGGCCTGCAGTCCTGACATCTATTGTCAGCATCTCTCCAGACCTGACTCACTGCACTGCTACAGTTTTTAAATTTCTTTCATGTTCTTAGCTTATAATGAGAACAAACAACCTCTTATGCAGTTGAGCCTCACCATTTCTTCAAAGTGCAGTGTTACACTGGTTCTTTATACCACATTTATGACACATTTACAAAGTTATCCTAACTGTAATTACTTTGTTGGGTGTTCACTTGTGTACTGTACAAAGACACATCCTTGTTTAACACTTGTATTTAAAACAAGTTGATTAAAAGAGTAGAAATGCATGGGTTATTTTTCAGAGTACATAAGGTTTATTTCAGTTTGGTTTAGGTAAATTAAGAGGAAATTGAGCTCACTGAAGAAAAACAAAAGAAAAAAGAAATGAAAGCAAATCCTAGCCTATACGTTAAGTTTCTGCCGGCACAGCTAATTAGCACATTAAAAATCCCTGTGCTAAGCAACAAAACTATTCTGGCAGAGAAAAATTGTCCTTTACCATATAGTTTATTTCATCTAGGTTCAAATCTCGACAAATAAGGAGTTTGGTGTAAATGAGAAATAACTGCCAAATGGAAATTGTAGTAAAGGGAAATTGGTGTAAAAAAAAAGCTTGGAAACTTTGCTGATACAACTTTGCAGTTCTTCACAGCTCCTCCTGCTATAGGTAAGGGCCTAAACATGGATGCAAAACAGATGTGGGAGTACAGTTGCAACAACCGACGCCTTCAATTTTCCCTTTTTCAGGGAGATAATTTATCTTCCATTTACCAGCAGTTTCATGAGCTGAATTATGAACCTTCATAACCAGGATTTAGTGAACAAGAAGAAAACAAAAAATAAGAAAAGGGAAAGAAGAAAAAGTTCGTCTTCACGTGGTGCCTGATTAAATGATAGTCACTGTTCCAGAATGTTTTATAAACCAGAGGTATAAACAGTTTTGAAAAGGGGTCATTATGGTGGAAAGGTTAATATTAAACAAAGTGGTTTGGTTACAGTAACCTGTGCAGGAAGCCTGAGAAGCTCAGGCATCCAGAGTCTATGAGGCTGTCCCAGAAATAATCCTTCTGGGCACACTCAGTCCCTTATGTATCATCAGCCCATGCTAACAACTGGCTGTTGTGCTCTGTGATCAGACTGAGTGCCATCATCCACATGCTGAGTAGGAAGTGGACAGATCCAGCCTAAAGCAGCTCCACCAGCAGTTCTGAGGTGAGCAGTGACTTGTGACAAACCAGCTCAGGGTGTAGGAGAAGGCACTAGGCACAGCACTGGCAAAACATGTTGTCTGCTCCTTCACCTCCCTGGGAGGTGCATTTAAATGAAGCCAGAGTGTTGCAGCCCATTAGAATATGTACACATCTAAGAGTGCTTGAAGTCCATTTCCAAGTCAGGATTTCCAAATAAGTATTCCCTCTGCTCCACATAGCTTCTGTATTCTGTCCTGTCCTAGGAGTCTTACTTTGTTGTTGTACATGTCCTGACACAAGATGTCAACCTGCATCCAGCTCAGCTTTAAAGACTCAGGCCAACAGATGCATCTACATATACACATCAACAGTGTGAATACACACTATATATTGTATGTAGAACATTAAGTTTATCTCCAGGTTTTCTTCTGCTATTTATTAAACATGATCTGTCAAAAGCAGGTGTTAGGAAATTATATTCTAAGTAAAGAGAGTGTCTGTGATAGCTTTTAATAAGATGAAACATGAGAGATTTTATAAGTTAGGTTGTACATACGTTGATGTTTTATTAAGAGTTGTTTTCCAAGTATTGAGGAAACCCTTTGCTATGCCTTAAGCTTAAATGAAAGTTCCTCTTTGTCATAATTTGCTGCAGCCTGAGCTATCCGTGAGGCTTCTCATTCGTAGAATCATAGAATCATCTGAGTTGGAACAAACCCTGAAAGGTCATCTAGTACAACCCCCCCATGCAATGAACAGAGATATCTACAGCTAGATAGGTTGCTCAGAGCCTGGTTCAGCCTGACCTTGAATGTCTCCAAGGACAGGGCATCCAGCATGTCTCTGGGCAATCTGTTCCAATGCCTCACTAGCCTTGTTGTAAAAGAAATTCTTCCTTATATTCAATCTAAATCTCCTATTAAATAAATAAATAACTTTGAACTCATTTCCTTTTGTCCCATCAACAATTCTTCTATGCTAGTTAAAACTGAATCATGTTAAAAAGTTAAAGGAGAAGAACCACTGACAGTTTTTGGAAATGGCAATAAAAGCAGTATGGAAAACTAAATTCTTATCAGTAGTGAAGATAAATTTTGTAATTGGCACTGAAACTCTGGCTTGGGACCTGCAAGACATTTTGAATGAAACAAACAGCTCCATCAGATGGGAAAAAAAAAGATAAATATGGGCAGAGTTGTCAGAGTTAGCACACCAAAAGCTGGCAAATTTGTTTACAATGGTTAATTTTTGTACTAACAAGAAAAGTTGTAAAAACCTACCTGCAATTCTGAGCAATGTACTTGTTGGAACAATTAGGGAGACACTAGCAACTTGGCTTGTCACTCATCATCGCATATGCAGACACATATCTATGTATCTGTTTCTGTATCTTCTAATTACTTTTTTCTTTTTACAGTATATGTTCTACAGTAGGGTGATGACAGTGAGAGCAAACAGAGATTGGGGGATAGAAGGAATTCATAAACTACTATATTTCATACTACCACAGTATAAAATATATTTCCATGGGCCATATATGAGTATCAGTGCATGAGCTTGATATTGAATTATGTTATTTGCCAGGAGTTCTTAAAGATGTACTGATAACTGAAATCAGGGAGTTCAATACCATCAATGAAGATAATTTTCTGCTCTTCACATTCCATTTTTCCATTTTCCAGAAGGAAGTTATGTATCCAGAAGAGACATTTGTGGAAGTAAATAACTGCCCCTAATGGCATTTTCCATGTGTTACTTTTACTGGTCCCAAAGAAGATTTATTTTCCTAGACTTCTCCCTTTTTTTATGTACAGAAAGAGAATCAGAGTATAACTGTGGGGATACAGTAAATCATAAGGGAAATATAAAATATTGTGTACATATGGTAGCATGTCAATCATCAGGAAAACATCATTAACCAGCTATATTCTGTTTTCTGTTGAGACTTGAAGTTGAGAGTGATAATCTTCCAGTCCCTAGCCATCCCAATGATCACACTGCTTCCACACACACACACACAAAAAAAAAAGGAAATGAAAAAGGAATATATATATACATTTTCACAAAATGTAGTGAAGCCAAATTTCCAGCTGTGATTTAGTTTAGCAAAGTTGTTTAGTGAAGTGCTAAGAATTTATCACTAGTGCCAATGACAATACTTGTGGTTAGTGCTTGCCTCTCCTCTGAGCCACCTAGGGAATACCACACCAGTTTTCTCTCCTTGGTATTTTGCTGCTACTCACTAGGACAGAAATTGTCAAATAAATTCTGAGCAAGCACACCAGAAGTTCAAACTTCCCATGTAGAAATGTTGCTCAAACATCATTTTTAGACTAATTTTCTGTTTACTTCTCACAGACAGGGCCATTTTTCTTGAGTGCTTTGAGTGCTAAAAAGGCTTTGAACTCTGAAAGAGAAATGTTCCACCCAAACAGGGCTAATAAATAATCCACATAGTTTGATTTATGGGGTCTGATTGTCTCTTTGCTTGCACCAATTTTATGCTAGTATACTTATACTAACATAAAGTGATTTCTTTCCGTGAAATGAATGATTTCCCCTCCCCCCAAAAAAACGAAAGAAAAGGAGGAGGAAGTATGAGTACTCTCTTCTGCTCTTTCCCTTATCTCTCTGCCTCTCTCAAAATAAAATAAAATAAAATAAAATAAAATAAAATAAAATAAAATAAAATAAATAAAAAATTCCTCAATCATGAGGTTTGGTGATTCTATGAAATAAGATGATAGTACTTAATTATACAATTCAAAAAAAAATTTGGAAAAGCTGCTTTCATTTCAAATGAAACATGTAAATATCCACTAACATATTCTTTATAGGTGGGTGCATGAAAATTTTTAGGGTGTTTTTGCTGAATGTAACAGTTTGGATCATATTTCAATGACTGCTATCAGCTTGGTTCATAACAGCCTGAAGATCTTATGCTCCCTTCTGTTTATTCCCTATATTTTCCACAAAGATGACAATTGACATGAATGTAAATTAGAGAGATAGCTGGAAAATATTTCTTCTTTACAGATTCAGGGACCTAGTTTAGTGATTTAGCCTTGTAGGTCATGCTGATAACTGAACCTGTGATCTGCATTTCTTCAAAAAGGAGGGGTATGGCTCTGCTTGTAACAGTTTTGCTCCAACTACCCATTGATGCTTTTCATTGACTTTACAAAAGTTTTTGGCAAGTGGAGGAATTATCTTTCTTCATTCTTTACAGGTGAATAAGGATGTCCTGCTATTTAGATTTCTTATCAAGTCAGAATATCCAAGATGTCTTTGTACACTTTATAATACAGATAGGTCTCAGATTTCACTTGGTAACATCTTTTACATCTTTTCACATCTTCATATGGAAGCTTTCTGAACTATAGAAGAAGCTCTTCTGATGTTGTTGGGCAGGAACTGTGCTCCATGTCAGACACAAAACACTTTGGAGTAATTGTGATCATATTAAGGTTAGTGCTTGGATCTATCAAATGGTACATAAAAGTGCTGCAGAAAAGAAATAATTAAATAAAGCAGAAGTTCAGACTGCTTTTTCTGATGGATAATTGTGTTTGCTATTCAGACAGATTATTGTTTGTTCATAATGAAGCCAGACTTTTTTTCTTGTTCAGAGAGTTAATTATCAAGGTGTTCCTTATATATTAAATAATTTTGTTTTCTTTTTCTGTAATGTTTTTATTCCATTAGAGAATCCTCATATTGGGATTAATATTCTAATGAAGCATTTATTTGTTCACTATTATTGGTATCGTTATAATGATAATAAAAAATTACATTCAAAAATTATCTTTGAAATTGGATCAATGTTTTTCCACTTCTGAAGTAGAACTATAAAGAAAACAGCAATTAAATAAGGTGAAATGCTGAAGTTCCCATTCAGAATTATCAAGAAAAACAGGGATTTAAAAGTCAGCATTCTGAGGTTCGTCTCCATTCACTCCAGTTAGCTAAAGTTTTTGTACATAAGACTAACTACATGCATGAGCTTCCTTTTTTTTTTTTTTTTCTTTTCTTTTTCTTTTCTTTTTTTTTTTCCATAGGAAGAGAGAGGTATTTCAAATAGGAGTTTCTTATCTATCTGAGAATCTTACTCTTCATTGTAATGAGCTACTTCCTGAAATCACTGTCTTTCTCCTTTGACAATACACAATTTTAAACACCTAGTGGAGAATTCAGTCACCTTAACACGGCAGGTAACTTCAGTGCAAACACTAAAGTTACTGCTCTAGAGATACTCAGATCTCCCATATGTCTCATGTCATTTTAGTCAGCCCCACACAGGAATGCTACAGTCCATAATCAGAGGTGTGGCAAGAGGCTCAGGTTTGTAAAACAGAACCAGAAGGCTGACTTAATGCAGTTCAGTTTTGGGGTTGCCCTAGGTTTCAGAAATTTTATATGCACCTTTACTGTTGGCAGTGGAGATGCAAATGTGTCTCCATCCTTTTTAAATTATCCTGAAACTTGGAGGAACATCACACAAAGACTCCTGAGCTGGCAGCACAAAAACAAGCTTGGCTCTGGATGAGACTATTGCTGTACCTGCCCTCCTCAATTGTCAGAAGCTGGCTCTTCCCTTTCCAGTTTGCAAGCTGGTGTGCAGCCAAATGAATCATCTTTCCTTCATGTTCCCCAGCCCTCTACTTCCAGTTATAGATTTAGCATAAGCTTTTCTTTGTGCTGGCAGAAATGAAGTGTTAGGGTTTTTGTTTTTTTTTTTGGCAAGGTCTTTTGGCAGTACATGATACTCTGCGTAGAGCATATTGTATCTATAGTGTCTCTAGGCTCGTAGAACTTGGCATGGCTTGGTGTGCATTTAGCTGAGGTCTCTCAGCTTGAGGTTTCCACTGTGGTACTCCACAGTGTGGTGTAGACATAGCCTCAGCCAGACTCCCACAGGCATACTGGTAGTATGGAGAAGACTTTTCTGCAAACCAACACAGAAAACCCAGCCTTTAATTTCACTCAAACACTGAAATTCCTCATCTAGCCCCGAGCACGAGGTGCCATAGTGCCACAGACCTCTGCAGGTGCACAGTGAAAAGGAAGAGGCTGCTCATGTTCTTTTCCCTACTTGGCACACATTGCCTTGCAAGCCAGGATTTTTCCTGGGGCACTTGTTCTAAGTGAGAATGTCATGCAAATAAAAGCAAAGTCTTTTATTCCATCATGTCATTAAATAATAATCCCAAAGTAGAAATTTTATACAGCGTCTCTAGGATTTATTCTTCATATTAAACCTTGTCTGTTTTTAATGTTCACTTGTAAACCCTCTGGCTTTCATTGCAATAAACCTAATCTTCAAAGTTCTGAAGCAATATGAAGTTTCCCAATGCTCCTTAAAAACACCTCACCCACTTTCGAAGGTACCCGATTTCAGAAGATGATTACCTGAGTGAATAAAATATCTTTTCTCACCCATTCAAGGCATCAACTTATGCCATCCTAAAAGCTGCATTTTATACACCGAGGGAAACTATGATCAACCACAAGTGCTAGGGCAGTATTTGTATACTGAATTGAGTGAACTGAAAAGATTAAAATTATTGTGTTGAATAATGAACAGAAATAGCATGGTACTGACGCACTTTGTTTATATTTATTTCTTTTTTTGCCACTAATGTTCTTATTTACATTACAGTTATGCCCAAACTTGGCCAAGACGTACTATGTAGACAAATGCAAAGACACATTTCCTTTACAAAAAGAACCATTTATTTTCGGGACAAGAAAAAAGACGTGGGTGTAATCAATACAGCAGGGGGAAAGGATAAAAGTTAAATAGATAAGATAATGCAGCTGCATGGGTAATGAGTGCTTAATGGTCTTGATTGAATTAATTTGTTTCTAATTAGTTATATAACTCTTGCTTGACTCTCCCATGTTGCATTTGCAGACTTGGCTGCTAGGAAAACCATCTCCCTATTTGTACATTTCATCTGGAAATTGTTCAGAAACAATAAACAACTATATGATGCAATTTTAATGCATTTTAATTTTTTTTTATCAGAAATCTATTGCTGTACAACACAGTCTTCCTCAATTCTAGCCCTCAAATCTGGTATCAAGGCACTCATAAAAGTAGAGGCAATTACAACACTTTATTTTGCTGGGATCCTAGACTGTGAGACAGAACTGAATTGTATAAAGAACTAGTCTATTTCTATCTGTATCAAATGAAAGCATAGTATTGATCTAAATACATCTTGACTGTCTTCTCCACTCAAATTCTTCCCCATATAGGGGAAAATTGAGTCTTTGCCTTGTGGAACACAAAAAATACTAGGGAAAAAAACCCATGAGATTGATGGATAACACTTCCAGCAAACTGCGTGTAATATCTTACACCAATGAAGTTCCTAACTAATATTTGCTCAAAGCCCTTATTCAGTAAGATGCTGTAACCACCAATATGGTTATTCAGAAGCTTAAATAATGTTTCTACACTTGTGTTCTTTATTAGTCATTTATAGTGCTCTGCTGAACCAGGGCCAGTGAGAAGTCTTTGCTGAGTAACCCTAAAGCATTTAATCAGTATCAGTGATCTGAACCATGCTTTTATTTGGTTTGAACTGTTGTCTTAAAAAATGCACATTTCACTATCTCTACTGGGTCTTCTATTTGCTCCTTTTAGATTTTTATTCCTTTAGACACTTTAAATACTTAAAATGGGGAAAATATATGTTACATAAAATTGTTAAACCATTTTTCTCCTTGTAGTATACTGCTTAAAATTCTCTTTCACAGATACTTTAAATTAATTAATTAATTAATTAATTAAAACATTCACATTTGGTTTGGGAGGAAGCCATTGTCAACGTGACCGATGATGGGAACACTGACGATATATTGGGTGCGTCTCTCAAATTCTGGAACAAGTAGAAGCCTGTTAAATAGAGCTGAGAGAGCCTGACAAAAGAGCTCACGTAGCAAGAAAACTCACTGCAGGGAATTAGGATAAAACAACACAACAATGACATAACTTGTCAGCTGTTCATGTTCTCTTGCTTCTACACAGGTTTCAGATCACAGTAGCATGAGGAAGTCTATCTTTTTCAGTAACATCCCAAGCAATCCTTTGCTCTCTTTAAAATGACTGGTGGATGTGTTTTCTTTCATAATTATAAAATCATAGAATCATAGAACCATTAAGGTTGGAAAAGACTTCCAAGATTGTCTTGTACAACCATCCACTTCCCATCAATGTTGCCCACTAAATCATGTTCTCTAATACCACATCTACAAGTTTCTTGAATACCTCCAGGGACAGTGACTCAGCCACCTCCCTGGGTAGCCCATTCCAGCACTTGACCACTCTTTTGGAGAAGAAGCTTTTCCTGGTATCCAACCTGATACTCACCTTCTGCAACTTGAGGCTGTTTCCTCTTGTCCTATGGTTATGTGGGAAAAGAAGCTAACTGTCACCTCACCAGAACCTTTTTTCAGGCAGCTGTAGAAGGCTATAAAATCACCCTTGGGCCGTCTCCATACTAAACAATCCCAGTTCCCTCAGCTGCTCCTTGTAAGACTTGTGCTTCAGATTCCTCACCAGCTTTGTTACCCTTTTCTGGACTTGCTTCAGGGCCTCAGTGTCTTTCTTGTAGTGAGGCACCCAAAACTGAACACAGTACTCAAGGTGTGGCCTTACCAGGGCTGAGTACAGGGTGATGATCCTCTCCCTGCTCCTGGTGATGACACTATTTCTGATACAAGTCAGGATGCCATTGACCTACTTGGCCACCTGGGCACACTTTTGGTTCATGTTCAGCCAAGCGTTGACCAACACTCCCAGGTACTTTTTCTCTTCACAGTTTTCCAGCAATTCTGCCCCAGTTGTGTAGCATTCCATGGGGTTGTTGCAGCCAAAGTACAGGACCCAGAACTTGGTCTTTTTGAACTTCATCCCATTTGGCTCAGCCCAGTCATTCAGCCTGTCCAGATACCTCTGTAGGCCCTTCCTACCCCCAGGCAGATTAATCCTTCCTCCCAGCTTGGTGTCATCTACAGTCTTACTGAAGGTGTACTCAACCCCCTCATCCAGATTATCAGTAAGGATATTAAACTTACATTAAACTTAAATTTATTTATTAAATTATATTAATTAAATACTTTGAAACTTCTGCAACTAAAAAAGCTCAGTGAAGACATGACCAATCTTTTCTTTGAATTTAGTGTTCATAAAAACAATAATTTATCTACTGTATTGCCTAGTCATAATTAGTAGTTGTATATAATGCATACTGTACAGTTATACTGCTTTGAAAATGTAAAGCCAGAAAAGTCCTTTGAGGTTCACACCTCCTCTGTTTTTGGTATTGTGCAAGCGTTTCTCTCCTCCTCCCATTCTGTTTGCCAGTGTTTCCCTCACCTGCCTCAGCAGGTGAAAATAGTTTCCACTATGCAAACTCAGTACTCTGTTTCACTACCGAAACTGAAAAAGGATAAGATACATTTATTGCATCCGTGCCAAAGGCTGACTGTGCTTTCTCAAATATAACCATAATAGAATGACAATAGCAGGCAATAACAGGTATTGCCATAGGTTTCTGACCAGACTAAAGTTACAGGAATTTAGAATATTATGAAACTGCACACTGGATATTCATGTTATACGCTCAAATTTATATTCCATGCAGCTATTTTTACCATAATACCTTCATTTCTACTTTTATTTTACTTGACCATTACATCTAAAGTGTTAATGTTTATTGCAGCTTTGTTTTGATGTGTACATATACCCACTTGCCAATTAGTACAGTGTTACTTGCTTCATGATCTGGCCAAATAATTTGGAATATAAATAAAATACTTTTTGCCTTTGGTATCAAATATCCATTATAGGTTCAACTAAGTAGGATAAAAAAACAAACTCATAGATGTGAAATAAGATGTTCTAAAAGTACAGTACAACCATACTATGTTTATCCTACATTTGCATGGATTCCACTCATACATTGAACTGATGAATTTAGTACCTCTTCTAGACAAGGTACTTTGTCAAATAAGCACATTAAAATCACATCAGGAAACAAGTCTTAACAGCTGTCAATATAATACCTCAATTCTTGGGCTGTACAAGATGTTTCAGTTATTACTGAGCTAATTTAGGTTCAACATGGTCACTATAAGAGTGGAAGAAGTAATGTCACTCTAGTCTTCACAGCATCTTAACCATTGTATCTGTGGTCACTATTATCTCTGGAAAACAGTTTTTAAATCCTCTTTTTTTTTTTTTTTTTTTTCCTTTTTGTTCTTCTTTTCTTTGCTTCATTTATTTATTTATTTATTTATTTATTCTTTTGGAGTAGAGAAAGGAATTTAATGATTCATGAGAAGTTGATAGTGTTCAAAATGATGGTCCTCTCTAAAGAGAGACCAGTTGAGAATAATGAACTAGAGCAGCCTAATTAAACTAGGAGGAAAAGATCAAGCAAGGAATATGTGAGGGAATAACAAATCATAGAAAAAATTGCATTTTATTGCAAACAGATAGAGGATAAATAATGTAACATCAGACACTAATTCAAAACTTGAATTGTATCAAGAATCATTAAAAATTTTCTTGAAAGGCAAAAATAATAATAATAATAATAAAATGCAGATAACGTGAGTCTGCTGCTTTTGTCCCTGTCCTTATTAATCCATTTAGAACAAAATTAAGGAAACTCCCTCAGTATTATCCACTGGATTTCTTTAACAGTTTTAAATCCAAGTTATTCTGGCAAATTAATATTTCTGAATAATGTCAAGCCCTGCTACAAACAATCTCCCATCTGCTTACCACCCCCCCCCCCCAAAAAAAACCAACAACAACAAAATCAAACCAACAAACAAAGATAAAAAATACACCACCAATAGAAAACCTCTCTTGAAGAAGAGAAAACAAATTTTTTAATTCTTAGGAATATCTTTGAAGCATTTACTATGGACATTCATTCAGAATGGATGAAATTCATGATAAACAAATGATTATAAAGCCAACATATAAATAATATATTTTGAATCTTCTTGTTTCTGTCCATCTATCTCTTTTTGCTCCACTCACTATCATTTCTATTTTACCCACTGTATTTTCTATCTGAAACAGCCTGTCAAATGACAGATTTAGTCAAGTTGAAGGGACCTTGGAGTAATCTCACTCCAGACAGGGTCTGGAACTTTACCAGCTGAGAATTGGAAACCTCTGAAGATGGAAATGACCTCTCTGTATAATCTATTTCAGTGGTTGGTAATCCTAAAATTGGAAATTGTTTCATTGTAGTCAGCTGGAAATTCTCTTGGTTTGATCTATGCCTATTGTCTCTCATCCATGTCCCACCATGAAGGGCCTGGCTTTCACTCCTCAACGACTCCCTGTAGGCACTAAGGGCTGTTGTTTAGTCCCATCTGCAGCCATCTCTGCTCCAAGCTGGACAAAGCCATCTCCCCACAGGCCAAACCCATCCCCCCAGCCATCATGTTGACCCTACACTGAACTCAGTCCAGATTATCAGCATCCTTGTTATCCAGGGGGGCTAAAACTGAATGCAAGAATCCAGATGTGGTCTAACAAGTGCCAAGTAAAGTGGAATAATCACTTTCCTTCATTTATTTTCTACGGTCCTGTTAATACAGCTCAGTATGCTCTTAAGTCTCCACTGCTTCTAGGTCACACTGGTAGACCTGACCCCTGGAACAGCTTTAAAAGATAGCAGCTTTGTGATTTGGCAATTAATGCTGTAATTGTTCTCCTCTCAGTTCACAGAATTTACCAGGTCAGTATAAATGAAACTCAGTACAGAATGTGCAAAACCTTAGCAGGAAAATGTAAACATTATAATTCACTTGAAAATTCGCAAGCCCTTTTGTGTGCACAGAATGGATGCTTACAGCATATTCTTAAATTTGTCATCTGTAATTATGGAAGATTTAAAACTAGAGCTAGCTCTGGGCTTCTCGGTATTACTGGCAAAGCTCAGTTTTATTCCACAGAATGGGATGAAAAGACCTTTCTTGCTACAAGATGGAGGAGGGGGAATAGAAAGACCTGGAATCAGGACAAAGATCTAGGAGAGATTACCAGGGAGTTATATGCACTATTTCTGCTGCTATGAGTGAAACTGTTGAGAGTAGCGGTGCTTGTTACCAAGAGCTACTGCCCCAGGCTTTTTGAAGTGCCTCATGCACCTGCCCCTACCTTATGCAGCAGCAGCAGCATCAGCAGCAGCAAGGCTTCACAGTATTTTCCAGAGTCTAATATTAAGCCCTCACTCATGTGAAGGCAAAGCTCTATCACCTCTTCAGTTTTTGTCTAAGTGTGGATTTGAAACACTTCTGCAAGCCCCTTGGTAATTTACTCGCTTAGATTTCTTGCAACTCTACAATTTAAGATCGTCTATCCATCACTTCAGTGAGTATCACTCAGCTGTCCTTTTAGTGGACAGGTTCTTTTAACATTTTCCATCAGGCTAGCATTTCAGCAGATCAGAGCTCTGAATATTTGGGCAACCTTTATCCTAACATTCACACTATGTATTATTGTGCATCAATGATTACACTGACGACACGAAATAACTGGCCTGTGAAATAATTTGCCTGTCAAAAGCTTTCAGGTGTGCAAACACGTATGATTTTGGTTAGCAGTGTAACAGGCCTTAAAGAACTACCACTCAATCTGCATTATAAAGCAGGAGGCTTTCCTATACTGTTCAGTGAAAATAGTAAAAGCCACACACAACTGTTTAAGTACGGCTCTATAACACATGCATAAATTCTTAATGACTTTTTTTTTTTTTTTTTTTTTAATAGGAGCTTGCTGTAGCTATTACAGAAATAGTAAGCAAGTATTTATTTTTTAAACGCCCTACTAGTGACTATCAATATCGACTACCTCAGCAACTTCTTTATTGGTATTATCTATATGTATTTGTTTATTTAATTTAAATAAAGAAAATTTGTTACATTGCACTACAGAATTTTGTGCATGTGTCTCTATAAAAAAATCTGTTTATGAAAATTTGTCACATAAGTGAAAATTATTGAGAAATGTCAGTATATTAATTATTTTTTAAGATATTTTCTTCCCTTCCTTCCTTCCTTATTTCCTTCCTTTCTTTCTTCCTTTCTTCATCACATAGAACTTTTTGAAGATGAAGAAGATTGTGACTGCTTCCTTTCCAACTTGAAATCAGTTTGCAAAAATCTTAGAAATATCTCTTCTTCTCTCCCTCCCCCTCTAAGTGTCAGTAGGATGTTATGAATTCAGACTATTTTCCTATAAGAATTGGCAACTATAGGGGAAAAAAAAACCCCAAAACAACACAATCCCAAATTCTTCTACTGGGAACACAGGATTTACTTCTCTGTGATAAGTTGTGCAAGTAGTAGCTAAAATCTTAATGTCTCCTTTCTGCTCAGTTGCCTATGTGGCCTGACCTTCCACAATAACCTCATGCTGAATTGCTGCAAAACATGATAGATGCTCCTCACTGTACTAAATAATGGGAAATATCTCACTATGAAATCTGGAACATAGAACAGAATGAAAGGAGGTATACAAACACTGCAATGGCTAATTAAATAGACTATCTACAGTGGGCAGGTCTAACAGACACCATGGCACCTTCTCTTCAGCAATGGCTTAAGATGTCAAAGAGCGGCAGTCCTGGAAAACAAGCAGTCTGAATTGCTCATTGTTCTATCAACTTTTCATTTTTATATCCTTTTCATTACAGTTACTCCTACATTAGATTGCCTGAATAAAGCTCGTAGTTCCTCTTCTTTGTAGCAAAACACATACGTAGTATTACAGCCAAGAGAATCTTGAGGAAGGCAACCAAGATTATTTTGCAAGGTCTATCCAGGCTTCCATAAGGGTAAGGATCTTCCTAGGGATCCTGAGAGATTAGATTCACTGATACTAGAATCTGCTGCAGTCCAAGATGTGAAGTCAGGCAGCAAAATCTTTGGGACTTTCTGTGAGAGAAAGTGATTGTTTATATGGAGAAATTTACTTTAGCACAAAGTGGAACAGTACCATTTTTGAAACATGGTTTTGATTTCTCAAAATAGAAAACACGCTGTCAACAAAATAAATATACACCTTGGAAATAACTGCAGCTTGAAAGAATGGAAATGATTTTGAAAAAATTCTAACTTGAATATTTACAATAAAATTATATGGAAAAGAGATTATTTTCAGATATTCTTAGATCAGAAGCTAGAAAACACTTGTTTGAATATTTATATTTAACTGCAGATTGCAGTTAAAAAAGGAGAGTGCTGTTGTTTTGGTCTTTTAATTTAAAGCCATCTATTGCCTTTTAATCTTTTCTCTCCTTCAAACTGCAATATAGTTGGATGTCTGCTACTGTAAGTTAAACAAGTCATTACTGATATTCTTCCAGAGTGAGTGTAATTGTTCTATAACCATACTGGGTGCACAATGCAAACCTCAACATAGTTACATATATTTATTTAAATTACTTCTAAAGGTGTCAGTGATAAATGATAATATCAGGCATGTTGATCAGTAGCAAACTCTCCACAAAACAGTAAGTACAAACACTGCCATAATGTGAAGAAGTCATTCAGCTAAACAAACTGGGAGGAGGAAGATCTGATTTTAAATACTAAGAATGCAATCAGCTGAAGTGCAAAACTGTAGGCTCTCTTGATTAGGATATGATTTGACGTGAAAATAGAAAGGGGCTGCCTAAAATGGAACATTTCCTCTGATTAAGGAAAAGTGATATTTATTTATCTTAATTGTTATGACTTTTGAATCGGAAACTCTTCGACAATATTTCCTTTAAAATGAAGTGTTATTTTTTTCTGCAAAGTACCAAGATAGAAATTGACAAATTGACTATAACTGGCAATTGAATAATAAGAAGAATATGAAATAAAGTTTGTGTAATTCATGGTACTCAGGACTTCCACAGTCATGTCTCCTTGTATTACATGAAGTTACACAGCAGTTTAGGTGCCTGGCTGGTATCATAAATAACAGCGTTGAAGTTGGTGGAACTAATGATCAAGTGCTCACTGGTGTGTATTGGGACAGCACACTCTGTTCCAGTGTAATTTTTTTTCTTTTTCTTAAAGACCTACTACATTAAATAGCCATTTGAATGTTTCTATTATTCTCTGTAACATGCATGTGTGTCTTGCAGTTTTGTTTGTCTTGCAATACTTTGACTTCTCAAAAAAAGTAAAAGATTTCTATGTAAATTGGGACAGTTTCCAAAGTGACTCACCCTAAATCATAACAAAGATTCTGATCCCTTGAAACTGCTCATTGTGACAGAATTACACAGTTGAGTTCTCTCACCCTCTATTTCACAATCCCACTCTAATGCAGTTTACAGAAAATAATCATGGTAGAGCTCCACCCTGAAAGTAAAATACCGAAATCAACCTGAGGTTAAATGAGGGTACTCTGCTAGCCTGAACAGGGAAAAGGAATGGGAAGGAAAGAAGGAATTATCTTGCGTGTAGATGGGTTCTCCCAGATCCCCTTGGAAAATGATATAAATTTTTAACACTGTCTTCGTGATAAAGGCTGCTCAACAATCCCAGTCTCTGAACCATGAATGCAACCTTTTTCATTTCTTTTTATTTTTTTGAACTAGCTTATCCTCTAGACCATGTTATACGTTCTCTAGACAAAAGGGACAAGTACTGATGGCAGAAATATTTTCTATAAAAACTAATGTTCTCAATGGCAGAATTCTTGCAGTTAGATTAAGTGCTGGCAATACTTCCACAAAACAAGAAATCTGAAAAAGAAACATTTAAAGTAAACCAGTTAAAAAGGGAGTACTTCTGCAATTCAGAGAAACCAGAAGAGCTCCAGGTTGTGCACTGCTCTTTGCTGGTTGCCTGCTTACTAGACCGCTAGAGATCTTGATTGTTTACTTTGTTTTACCTTGACCTTTTTTGGGAGAAGGTAGCTTGTGATCTTATGAGAAACAAGTATGGGAAGAATCAGGTGTATGAGTCAACTGTTTTACAAGTGCTGATGAAGAGGCTAAGATTTGCATCATACTAAGAGAAATGCTGTTTCACAAGGGGGTCAAGACTGCTGTTGAAATGCCTCATCTTGTCAAAGACTCAGCCCACAATGGTTAACAGAAGATAAACATTTGTTACATGAAATTGATAATGAAATTAATATTTTTAAAGAAATCCTCATGGACTGATAAACTGCAAGCTGAGAAGTCAATATTTGAAAAGAAAAGTGTGTTTAACAGAAAAAAAAAGGTGAAACTATTCTGAAATGATAGTTCCTCACATTGCCTTACACTGAAGAATACAATACAGTTAATCACTGTCCTTGTCATATGTGGCAGTAAGAGTGTTTTAGAATATTAATTTGTCATTGGCAAAATACTCAGCTAACAGTTGTGGGTGGTTTTTTGTTTGTTTGTTTGTTTGTTTTTAATTTACAGATAAGTGTGGTTGCGCTGAAGACTCTCAGATAAGGGGCACATTTCTGCTTACAAGTAGCAGTGAAAAAACAACTTAAAATGTAAGACATGATTCTGGGCATCAACTAGTCTGGAAAAAAGCTGATTGTCACAGCAGAGATTCAGACAAAAATATACCTAGGCCACTCCAAAAGTAATGCTTCCAATTCATTTCCATGAAAACTATGACGGGTACAAAGGGCACAATAGCATTATCCAGTAGAACAAGTTCTCTTCTACAAAACACTATCTTTTAACATAGTCATTAACTACGCATTTTCACCAGTAATGAACAAGAGCCTGCATGCCACAGTGGTAAAAATCTGTCACTGTCACCACTGTCAACACTGTGCTGTAATGCACCACCCACGGCTTCACTGTGCTCACATCCACTGTTTGGTCTCCATAAACATTCAGCAAGCATCAATAAGTGTCAGTGGGTGTAATTTGTTCCTCATGGAGGAATTCATTTCCACACTTTTGTTTCATAAGCACTTCCACATCAGATGTCATTCTGTGAGAGTTCTTCTCTGCTGCCACCTGTGACATGGCAAGAAAATGTAATGGAATATTGGTGGGAAGGTTCAGCCTCAGCTACGTCTGTCTCTGATGTCATGGTCCGACACAAAAAAAAAAGATGACATTACTTTTGGGGCAGCCCTTGTAGTAATGTGACAAAACAGCTAACAGAAAAAAATCATGCTGATCAGCACACATATTGGCAATACTTGTTTATGACTGGAAAAGTATTGACACTATCATTTTTGTCAGAGATGGATTTCCAAACAATTGTGGAGAATCTTACACGCTTCCCTGCACCGAAGCAACTGTTTCAAACTGCTGATCTGGAAGTGTTTCTGAAAATGCATGTAGAATTAAGACAGAAAACAAAAATACTTTAAACACTTTGCTACTATGCTTGCTTAACACTATTCTGTGGAGGGTATCAACTGTGACAATGGATGCTAAATGTTTAGGAAAAAAAAGCACAAGGAATTATTTATAGGGATACATACAGCCTTAGCCACTCCAGACAGAGCCATCTGGAGAAGTCTGAGTCACAGATTCAGGCCCAAACTTCATAGACTCATCATTTGAATATAACTGACAACAAACCCATTTTAAAAAAAAAAAAAAAAAAAAAAAAAGCGCATAAACTCGTACATCCCCTTGAGCATAACACCCTCCAAGTTACCAAACTTCATCACTATACTGCAATTTCTTACTGACTTCTGCCATACTGTCGTGGAGCTGAGTTCAGGCAAACAACTTGCCTAAGAAGTTCTGTCCAGTAGGTTAATGTCTGGGAGCCTGTATTTCCTTTTCACATGGTGGTTACGTAGGTGTTGAGTTAATAATAGACTGTATCCTGCAATGAGGACACATCATAAAGAAAATAAGAAATCTTTCTGGATTTCAGTATAATTCTTTAAGGGAAGGACATAGGTACCCTATTATAGGACTGCTCTGTAGCATACTGGCCAGCACAGAAGATACTTATGGGAGACGTATAAACTTTTCTTTGCTAAACTTTCTTTCTTGGGCTTTGTGTGCATGAAATTCAGGGAGTGAGGTGGTCAACCAATGAAATTGTAAGTTTTGGTCAAAATCTTCCGGTCTTTCTGTTCTTCTATTCAGGACTAAACCCAGTCAGGTTCTTTGAGTTTATTGGTATTATTCTGCAAAACAAAACATAAATTTTTGTAGAGATACCAGTAAGGAAATCTCTAGATATTTGAGAGTTTGAGATGTAATTGTTTTGTTTTAATAAACTTTTTGGATCAATGTGATATTTCTCATTAAATTTACCCTGTGGTATGGAAGAAGTAAGACTTTGTAATCATAATATTTCAGTCTAACCTTAAAAATCTGTATGTTACTAAACTCCGAAACCAAGACATTTGCCATAAATCAGGTTGTTAAAAGTTATGTAAGCAATGCAAAAATAACCAGGGTAATCATGCTAATGCTCCTGAATCAGCGAAGAGTCAACATAAATATCACAAACTTTAAGATGAAATGAATCTGAAGGTGCCCATTTGTATCCTGTGGTTGGTAAGTGATCTTCTGTCAATAGTTCTGATATACATTTTTAGAATGTAAATTTGTTGAATTGTGTTAATTTTGGTTAAATAAGGGTAGGACCATAATTTTATCATATTGATGTGTTGATACATTACCTCAATCATTTCCTTGTTAATTAAGCAGAGAAATAATGTGAACAGATCATTTTTTTTATTATTTTTTTCCCCCACAAAATGCCTTAGTTTAACTTAGTTCGTCAGACTTCAGCTTAAATTTCACAGTGCTGCCTTTAAGACATTCTGTCATAGAGAAACACTGAAAGCAAAGAAATTTTTCTGGTTAAGGAGAACTACTAATTTCTTCATATCTCTTGAATCTTTGCCTTTGCATTCCTATGCAAAGTATCAGTAAACTGGGAGGGGTGGAAGGGGCTGGGGAAGAAGCATATCAAGTCAGGAAGGAGAAGTAAAGTCATGGTGATCTGTTGTGCAGTAGAGCATCGGAAAAATGTCTGGAGATGCCCTGCAAAACCTCTAGGGCTCTATTCATATTGTGTGTTTGTTCTTGGTCTCCAGAGCAGCGGGACTCAGGTTGACCATGAAGAGAGTGAGATGCTAGGCAACTGCATTCATACAGAGCTTTCTCTCTCAGAAACATTCCTTAGCAAATGTAGCACTGCACTGTCAGAAGCTACCTAGATTTTAGTTTGCATGAAGTTTACAAGATGTGAGTTCACATCTGCTCACAGCATGGTAGGTATGCTTCACCATGCCTGTTATTCACCAGGTAAATGATTTCCAAGAGCTCACAGGAGCACTCAGCACTGCAATGGAAATTCATGCTTCAACGTGGCATGAGATTAGAGCTTCTTTCTGAACTGCACTCTTAATATCTTTACAATATAAGGGAA
The DNA here is from genome assembly GCA_030625065.1 of Alectoris magna. NCBI lineage: Eukaryota > Metazoa > Chordata > Aves > Galliformes > Phasianidae > Alectoris > Alectoris magna. Next base: position 179,167,664 of record CM060560.1, on the reverse strand, counting down.
TGTCATAAGTTTTATTTTTTTTTTGTGCATAGAAAACGGATCCTTACTCTTAGAATCATTATCTTGCATCAGCTCATTTCTACAAACTTTTATATGTGTGATTAACTTTATTCATCCGAGTGGTCTCTTTTCAGTTCCATGGGAACACTCACCTTAGGACTGTGTTAAAGCTCATACTAAGAGCTAAAAGTTCATCTCTGAAATAAAAATAAGTTTTGAATTTCATGAAATATATTGATCTGTGGCCTGTTAATCAGATGTGCATGCGGATATTTTGACCAAGTAGATATAAGGAGGAAGAAGTGATTGTTACTGATTGTAACTCACCCAAGCGTCTTACCTCAAGGCAAAGCCTGAGGGCACATGAAATTTTCAAAGAGCCAGTATCAACAGTGTTCCCTTTCCATGGATCTTCACTGCTGTTAGATCAGAGTTTATGAGTCTGGAGCTGAAAAAGGTCACATAATTTGTGCAAAATCCTCTATTTCTTGAAGTAGATTGTGGTTAGCATAGCTTAGAGTCACTTACAAAACACAAATGAGAGCGTGAACACACTGGGTATAATTATTTTAAAAAATCCAGCTTTTTCTTCATGCACTGTAGAGCTTTAGAAATAAAAATTTTTTAAGGAAATCTGTGAATGAATAAAAAATACTGTGCTATTCACCTGCTCATTACCTTTCTTAATTAATTAGAAATTCCCTGGTATTTTTCCTAAGAAGGAACAGACACTGTAGAAATGAATTCTGGATTGGAGGTAATATCCTCTCTGTAGAATTCATAGTTTTTGAGGCTTACTACCTTCTAAAACCACTTATTTAATTTTGCAACTCTTCTATTTAGACATTGTATTTAAGAACACTAATGTAATTGAATATCCAGGACACTCTTTCTAGTCTGCATCCTCTGTGAGAAATAGAATAGAAATATCTCAAATGCTATGCTAATACAACCTAGTCTACATTTACGATTTTTCTTTGTTTGCTTTGGTTCTTTCTAGGAATGCTTGTGGAACTTTTTCACTGGGAGATAACATGACAACCTACAGTTAAGAGCAGTCAAGATTAATTTTCTCACCATCTTCATTTCCATGATCAAAAATTGTCAGGAATTAATTTCCTCATGTATCACCTGTTGTGCTGCCAATGCTCACTTTTTAGGGGATATTTGTTTACAAAGCACACAAGACTTTCTGTGGAACAGATTGCTCACAATTATCATTCAAGCTACTACTTTTTGTAAAAATGTGAGTCAAAGGATCTGTATTCTGGACTAAGACAAAGTTTTCTTGGACATCTGTCTCCCTTCAGGTATTTAACAGTCTTCTGTCTGGCTAGTCAATCATTTGAAATCTTTTTCTCCTTTATTTTTTTTAATTTAATTTTTTTTTTTTTTTTATCCTGGCCTGTTGCTTTTTGGACAATGGAGCAAGAAACGCTTGCACTATTTGAACATTCAAAAGCCATGTTATCTGTTACACATCTCTCCTTTGTTCATCTCAGCCACTAAACACTCAGATGTCATGAACAGTTCATGTCTTGGAAATAACCAGATGACCACTGCACGTCCCTTCCACAGCTGATTTACCATGCTAAGAAAGCTCAGGAATATCTAAGGGTATCTAAGAGTGTTTTAAACCAAATAGTTCTGCTAAGAACTGTCTGGTTGTTATCACTGGAGGAAAGCATTCTCTGGAGAATGTCATCTTGAGAAACTGCATCTGTAAGAGTCATCACTAATAGAGCATCCATTTGACTTAGCGTTATTTTCATTGATGCTTCATCCACTTCCTCCCTCTGTTTTTTGTTTACTGTCAAATACTCATTTCATTTTGCCAGTCCCTAACATCCTTTCTCAATTGGATACTTTCTTCTTTTTCATCCAATCCTAATACACACAGTTCTAAAGTTTTGCACTGCTTGCATATGATATATTCCTTTTTTTTTTTTTTTTTTTTTTTTTTTTTTTTCCCCAGTATCTGCTTCTCTCCCTTCTTCTCTCTCTGTAATATCTTTTTAGGGAATTTTTGTAAACCTTTCCTTTACCTATAGCTATCTGTGTTATAACAGATTATACTGAGTAGAATAAAGTGCATTTCACTTTGAAATTCCACTGCTTTCCTGTATAACTGTTCTGCTGTAATATCTCAGTGTCCTACAGACATCTTCACAGAGGCTGAAACATTAAATTAATTTTAGTATGTGTAACATATGTATAATATGCATTAGTTATACTTTAGCATGCATACTGTTTATAATAAAAATAATTAGAATATAATGAAGTGGAATAAGCGTGACAAAACTAGAATGGAATAGAAGTATGATGCCAATATTATGGAATGGAACTGAACATACATCAGCTCTTTATTATGTTTCTCTTTAATTCAGACTAGCATTTGTGGACCCTATAAGGGTATGAATAGGCACAGGGAAGTATTGACATCATTGTATAAATTTGTGCCTTTACCTTAGAGGCCTAAATCAGCTAGGAGGTCACCATGACCCTGTGGGAAGATCGAGAACAAGATCAAGGACAAAACAGACTAGAAGGCTGACCAGAATAACATTTGTGGCAGCTATGTTCTTTACACAAATTCTGTGAAAAACTATGACCTATTCATTCCCAGATGAAATTAAGGACTTGAGGTTTCTTCCTCTGCCTTCATCCCCTTTGATTTGTGTACATATGTTGGGACAGAAGCAAAAAGCCTACTATTAGCTTAGGAAGGACAATCAGTGCTTTTAATTTGATTTTGCTTGTTAAGGTGAACATTCTTTTCATTTGACGGTAAGTTGAATATGAATCACCAGTGTGCCCTGGCAGCCCTACCCTGGGGTGCATCAGACAGAACACTGTGAGCTGGTCAAGGAAAGGGACTGCCCTGTTCCGCTCTGCACCGGCACTGCCTCACCTTGAGTATTGTGTGCAGTTTTGAGCAGAACAGTTTAGAAAGGACATAAAACTGTTAGAGAGCATCCAAAGGAGAGCTACAGAAATATTGAAGTGTCTAGAAGTCAAGGCATATGGGAAATAGCTGAGGCCCCTCGTTTGGTTCAGCCCAGAGAAGAGGTGACTGAGGCGAGGCTCCATGATGGTATACAGCTGAAGAAATGGCAGGGAACAGGCTCCCGAGCACAGAGGTCATGGTACCAAGCCTGCTGATGTTCAATAAGCATTTGGACAACTGTAGACATCATAGAGTTTGAATTTTGAGTGGTCTTATGTGAATTCAGGAGTTGGACTTGATCATTGTTGAGAGTTCCTTCCAATTTGGGATATTCTGATTCTATAACTAACTCCAGTCTTCAAGTCAAGTAGCCAGTCTGAGATAAATCTACTCATTTTGTCTGTGACATGATGGATTAATGTAAGGAAATATAAATTTTTATTTTATATCTGTCCTCAGTAGGGCCCCATACAGTGATTTGCCCAGCTACAGTGAAAGTTTTAATCAATCATCACTTCAGTGATTATGTTACCACTCATTATTTAGTTTGGGACCTAGTTGCACTAATGTCTCCAAAAACAAGTTTTGCATTCCTTCAGAGTGGGGAGATAAAGCATGATCATCAGACACAAAGGGTTCTCATTGATGCATTCAGCTTCTGCCACCTTCACTCTCATGCAACAGCAGTTCTACGTATGAAGGAGATAACTCACAGAACAGAATATTGCATTCTCAGAGCAAAGCTGACAAGATATCCTCAAGACATCAAATGTGACAGAATTTAGCAGGGAACCTGTTAAGGGGGACAATTTCATAGCCAAGGGTAGTGTTTCACATATCAGGAGATTAGATAAAATAATTTTCAGTGATGCTGTCTAAAAAAATCATGAGGTTGTATCCAATTTGCAAAGTGTAGTGCACACCTGTTTCTTTGGTGAGAAAACTGTACATGATTGCTTGTAATTAGCAAGGTTGGGAAAATAATAAAGAAATGATGAGCTTATCAGGCACATATCTCCTTGTTTATTTACAAATAATATTTGGACATGAAAAAATATGTTTGTTTTATATTATACATTACTTCAAGATAACACAGAAAAAGAAAGAATGTAGTTGAGAATGTTCAAATCTCAAGTGAAGAAGTCATTATAAAGTAATGGGCTGTGTAAGGCAAAACCATTAGCACAATATCATGCAGAATACAAAAAGCAGACTAGCAGTAATTACAGGAAAATTCAATAAGCATTTCTCATGCCTTTCTGATCAAAACTGTAGCATGATATTAGAAACCCGTGAAACATAGGGGTACCCGTTTAGTTTTACTTAGAGCAAAATAGCGCTTACCAAATCAGTCATATTCTCAGCACTTGCACAAGTCTTTGGTCTCCTGTGATGAATGTTTCTGTGATGGAATCTTAGGAGAAGAATTTCTCTGTCATACTCACATGGACTATATGCTGAAAAATGTATGAAGTAGTGACACACTTAAATATTCTAAAGTGAAAAGAGAATATTACATTTAAACTTTTAGAGGTAAATGTTACACTGCAGGATTTAATCGTTCTCTCCTGCTGTTGTGTAAAGGAATAACTACTCTGATTTATCAGAGTGACTCCACATGAATCTGCTACAGTATGAGAGTCAAGTCTGGAGGGTACAACTAGCTCGTGTTTTGCATTATAGCTACTAATTAAAAAATAAATAAGACTTTAATCACTGTTACTGAACTGTGGCTCTTCAGAACTGTCATTCAACTCCAAAATACTAATGGCCTACGGACTTCACAGTCATATATCAGATTGCAATTTTGTGCTTAAAATAATTCTTTTTAGGAATTATATTTATTTTCCCTTTACCCACGGAACTAACTACTTTGTTATGGGAAACTGTGTTGCTTTTCACAATGGAGAGATCAAGAATCACATTCTAAATTTCAAGTCTCTCTTAGGAACAAAATGTTCTGTGACTTATTTATGATTCTTTGCTTTTGTATCTGGTGTGGCAAAGTAAAACATAGGTTGTAATTTACTTGCATTTATTCAGTAAATACATATTTCAAAAATTAATTAAGCTGCGCATTAAAGGTATATTGACAAATGTAGTTCCAGCTCCTCAAGGAGCGGATTTATCTGAGCACACACGAGACGGCTTGTTTTGAATCATATCCTAAAGTTGACATATTCTGGATAAGCCACTTCAAATGGGAATTAACTTTAAGCAACTCCATGCATGTTTTGTTCTACCAGGACCTTTTTCTTCTTTGAGTCTTCCCCACTCAAACACACAATGCCCAAATCAACTGCCTTGAAGACATCAGACAAGTATTCCCCTGTGCCACAAATTGGAAAACTTCAGTCTTCGGGTCAATTGGAGGAACACTGTGATATGAAAAAAACCACTTAATTGCTAACTGCTGCAAGTACTAGAAATTACAGTCAGGAAGTAAAACCCATTAGGGATGATTTAAGTTTCAACTCAGTGAAAACACTGTAAGCTGCCATAAATAAATGAGTTCGTTGGTTGTTGATCCATGTTTACTTCAGTGAAGTTCAGAGGCACAGAAGTTTTAACACTTTGGTAACAACTGTAAAAATGAAAAATCATGTTCTAAAGTTATAACATAAAATATTAAAATAACATAAAATGTGAAATATCTGGCATATTCATTTAACAAAATCCTTAAAAAAAGGATGCTAAAATTTGGACAAAGTTAAATGTACTTAATTTCAATCATCTTTAATGTTTCACCACACATCAGATGTTTTCTAGGACATGGCCTAGGCAAGGAATAGGAAGTTTACCTATTGTTATATGAGAATAGCTCTTATTTATTAATGTTTCTTTCAGTAATTAAGGTCTAACAGATACAGAATTTTTATTTGAGCATAAGAAAATGTACACCCGATCACCTTACCTAGTGAAATGTAATATAAGCCTATATTTTCAGCATACTGCTCATTGCAAGAATAAATTGGAATAAACTAGTGGCTGAAATGTGATTGCTGTCAACCGAGTTTTAGTGATTTGCTTAGGTATAAATGCTTCCAAAATTATCGATTCTTCAAATAAGATACTCAACATCACTAAATAAAACAGGCCTATTTCTTAATGTTAAATCTTAAATTTTATATGTACCATAAAGCAGATCTATTTTGGATGGGTTTCTGAATTTAATTATGGAACTGTCATTCAACTTTATATCTGGAAATGGAAGTCTAAAAACTTCTATGAGCATGTCTATTCTGTACATGCACCTCCTACTAACTTCATTAGAAACAGTGAGTATCCACAACATGCAGGATTAAATAATGAGAACCTGAGTGGATTAGAAACGTCTACCTCACAATTCACAAATTTTCAAATGTTATTATGCTAAAACACAGTGATCTCCAGACCCAATAATTTGTGCAGGTAACACAAAATTATGGTCTGCATCCTCACACATAACTTGACTTTGTAGTACAACACACACATCAAGAAATTACATTAATTATAATTCATTTATAAGGTTGTAGATTTATAGACCAGAAGAGACCACACTAATCAAATAATCTCACCACTTGTGTACTACAGACAGTACATTTACAGACAAAATCTTACACCAGACTCTTCAGCAGATAGATTTCTTCTATCAGCTTAAGAGTAACTTCTGTAAGGGTGTCTAATAAAACTTGTAGATTACTACCAATTTTACTATAGTGTGGCACGTAACTTCTAAACATATTCTGACTTACCTTCATGTTCACACCAATATGTCTCTGCTAACCTGTTACAGGTTATTCTATTTACTTGCAAGCATAATTCAGTTTTTCCATGTATGATGCTCAACTTGGTGTTGGTGACATTCTAGGATACACTGGTCTGATTACAATTTCTTTTTTTTTTATATTCAAGGAGCACTTTTTAATTCAGTGCAAATGCATTTACAAAAAATCAACGTTCTCAAATTTCAACTTCCCAGAAGATTACTTTGTATGTTTAAGGTGGATACAGTAATTATTAACAGATATCTTTTCTTCACGTGAATCTATTCTGCCTATTTTGTAAACCAATCAATTCACAGTGCAAAAATTGATAGATACTAAACTGATCATGTAATCAAACTTACGTAACAAATGTTCTTTTAAACTTGTGTGTCTACATTGCACACAAAAATCATAGCACAGGTTATTGTGTTAGCTCTACTTGCGCAAAACATCTGAATGTTATAAAAAGAAGCACATTTCTGCACGTTACCAGAACAACCTCTTACTTCTTTTACCACTCTCTAGCCCTCAAGTGAGAAAAAATAGGGAAAAAAAATCTTCTTTGGTAATGCCAAAATTGATCTGATGAGTAACTACTCAAAATTCAGCAGTGATATAACAGAGGATGCAGTAACAAAGGCTCACTGAATAATGAAAATCTGTCAGTTCAGTGGTTCAAAATTTTAAAAAAGTGTTTATGCTGTGGACAAGTATGCAATTTATAATGGCAACATGACTTGTCTCTGTAAATCCTGTATGTATTTCCTGTACTTCTCTCCATTCATCATTAAAATTCTGTGGGAGTCTCAGATACTGTGCAGCATTGCAGGAAAGTTATCAATCATGCTTAAAAATTTTTTCATCACACTATCATCCCTATTGCTATCCCAACCTATATCAATACCCCTGTACTTCTTATATCAGTATATAAACTTTTGGGCCTGAGAGCACTTTTCAGCTCCTGGGTCTTGCTATAGGTGGTTCTCCTCCCTGTTTTGGATTCAAATCTGTGAGATACAGCATTTCTGTTTATCTTGTCAATCTTCTGTTCTCAATAGGAATTAATGTCTAATGCATGATCTGGGAAAAACAAACAAACAAACAGATATAGTCTTGTCTCCTAATGTCTATGTAATCTTTTGTTGATGATAACAGTTATCAGACACATAAGCTCAGCTGATTCAAGTCGTCCATATGACAGTACAGATTGGAAGAGATCTCAGGAGGTTCCTAGTTCAACTCGATACTCAAAGCGGGGTGAACTTTAAGGACAGCCAAGATTGCACAGGAATTTACCAGGTCTTTGTTGAGGTGTAACCTGGCAGCTGCTTAGCACCACATAGCCATTCACTCACTCCTCCCCAGCTGGGATGAGAGAGAGAATTGGAAATAAAATGGAATTCAGGATTTAAGATAAAGGCTATTTACTAAGAAGAAAAAAATGGAAACAAAAATACAATATTAACAATATGTAGCCACAGTACAATTACTTGCCACCTGCTGACTGATACACAGCAACAATATGATGCCTTATCAGTAATACAAGGTCTCACCGCCCACCCACTGATGTCCCACAACCCCTAAGAAGTGGCTGCCTCCAGGCAACAACCCACAACTTTATGGGCTTCTGCATGATGCTGCATGGTATGGAGTAACTCCCGGCTTAATTCAGGCCCCTGTCCTGGCTCTGCCACACCCCAGGACACCATGCCATAAAGGAAGTTACTCTTCCCAGCTGAGTGGCTGGGATTGGCCTGGTTATGCTTCTGTTACTCAGTAGCAGTATTGGTCTGATATTAACGTTGTCTTAGATGAAACCAGGACAGTCTTGAAAATCGAGAATGGAAACTGTTGGGCATGTGCCCATTATGAAGATTTTCTTCTTATATTCGATCATAATTTTATTGTTTCATCTAATGCCTGTTGTCTCTTAACATCCAGCCATACCTTACTGTGCAGTGCACTGGCAGCTCTCCTCAATTTGATTCCATCTGTAAACTTGACAGGAGTACACTTAATTCAATTCATCACTGAGCAGTTGATTTTATAGATGTAAAAGAATGAAGCAGAGGTATAACGAATCCAGCTTGATGATTTTTTCTGTTCAGTTATCACAAGCATCCAGTAAAATCCAACTACAGACAATAATTGTATTTGCCGATGGCAGTACGATGTTGTACATTGTACAGCCTGAATGCAGAGGTGACTGTAAGATAAGCTACTAGAGTTCAGCATCTTTTTAGCTACCAGGGTTGATATGCAGAAAATTCATTTAAGTTTGGATAGAAAATAGTGGTCATCCTTGAAGTGTGGCACTTAGGGTAAAACAGGATTTTAATGCTCTTTTATGTTGTCAGTACTCATAATCTAATACATCTGTGCCTAGTAAACCAAGTTTACTAGAAAGATTGTGTTGCTGTACAGCAATGAGGCCACTGATCCCTGAAACCGTATTCGAATGTACAGTGTTCTAAGATTTGTTCAACAGCTGAAAACCTTACCCTAGAAGTTAACGGGAGGTTTTTCTTTGAGTGGGATTTATTTTTTGCCTGCCAAATAGGAAAGTTCACTAAAGATTCAACAGTGTAAAAAAATCTACTTAAAGCATTTAATTACCAAAGAAGTTCTTAATGTAGAGTTGGCATATTTAAATGGAGGGTACCCTTTTTTCATCTTCTCTGTTTTTCAGGGACTTACCAGTGAAGTTGATTTTGAGAAATGAACAGAATTATCAAAGTATTCATCATGTCTTCTTCGCATTTGGTACTCAAAAAATTGAAATTACGTTTTAGTGTTTTCATCGCTAACTTTGCATACAAACAACTGATTGAACCCTATGACTTGTGCCATCCACTTAAGCCAATCATCATGCCTGTCCTAAACTTCATTCAGAGTTAAATGAACAGTCCTATTCTCAAAATGGACAGCTAATGACAAGGATAGTACCATTGGTCTTCTTTGACCAATATTGGTCATTGAATATTGGTCTTCTTTGATGTGAATGGCTTTAGAGCCTCTGGATGTGACCAGGCAGAAAGTGAAATACAAATCTCACTCCTTGTTTTAATACCAAAGTAATTTATGTATGCATACAGAATTCTTGAGTGCTCTTGGTTATTATTATTATTTTCATAAAGACAAGCTGGGGCAAATAAATATTTCAGAGATATCTGATCACAAACACCTACTAGCTGATCAGCATATACTTTGGAGCAACACCTATGCAAACAGAATTATAGACTGAATCTACAAGGATGAGAATGCTACCACCATCTTTAAAACCATGCAGAGAATATGGCGCTTTTTTTTTTTTTTTTTTTTGTAAATTTATTATGAATGTGTGACTTGTTCCAAAATTTTTAGTGCTTTCAGGTTTAGTGTCATCTCAGGTAAAACGTAAATGGAAGTGGTTCATACAGGAAAACTTAGGAAGTTGTGAGATCTGGTATTTGAATGAATACATATCCCTTACTAAGTCAGATTCTGCAGCCCAAAAAGAAGATGGGGATTATGGTTAGGATTAGGATTAGGGTTAGGGTTAGGGTTAGGGGTAGGATTAAAAGTTCACAACTGTTTTTTCTGGAAAAAAAATCAGTACTTCAGACATATTTCTTACTATTTTGTTACCATAGGCAACGTGTTACAGAACAGCTGGAAGCTAAATCAAGTAGGAATTGCACTGTGCTAGGCTAGCTAGAGTACAACGCTGTAGTACTAAAAGGCAGGATGTAACTGATACAGCTGACTAGAAGGAAAGAGAAAGTAAACAGGAATTTTTGGTATAGATGCTTATAGAAAGACTTACGAAGACTTTTACTTCTCAGAAAGGGTGGTCAGGCACTGGAATGGGCTGCCCAGGGAGGTGGTGGAGTCACCGACCCTGGGGGTGTTCAAGGAACGATTGGATGTTGTGTTGAGGGACATGGTTTAGTGGGAGCTATTGGTGATAGGTGAACAGTTAGACTGGATGATCTTGTAGGTCTTTTCCAACCTTGGTTGTTCTATGATTCTATGATTCTATGAATGGAACAGTGGCTTCAACTGAGGCAAAAAAAAAAAAAAAAAAAAAAAAAAGGCCAGCAAGAGCAGATTTTTGTTTGATCGTTCGTTTCGTAATTCACTCTAGGCAATAAATAAATAAATAAATAAATAATAAAAATTAATAAAAATAAAAATTTGACAATTATTCATTATCATACCGGTGTAGAAATCAAGAGGTTGATATATTTGCAGGGGGTTATCAAACAAGTCTCTATCTCTAAAATTCGAAAATCTTCCTATTTTAACAGTGACACTGCCATACCTACATGTATGTATGTATGTACGTATACCTACTGGCATGAGGACTCACATTTAACAAAATGCAGTTAGAATTTCTTTGAAATACTTTTTGAAACCTGGAAGTCATATGAACTATGACAAATGAATGAATCTAAATTACAATGCAGAGAGAATATCCAATGATTAATATCCCTGAGAATATTCATTTGACTTCAATAATGCGTTAACAATATTACAAGTACCAAATAGAGCAAACAATGCCAGATATTCTGCAGGTTAGAATACTAAACATTTCACGTTTTAGAAAATTGCAGTTGTATCATGAGTCTTTCTTTTTTTCACCCTCCTACGATAGCAGATAGCCTGGATGATGCTTGGAATGTATCTGATTTAGCAGGACTGAGCTAAACAAAATCTGTTTATTTTCATTTTCGATCTGGGATTACTATTCCTTTTTCAACTGGGTTACAGACAACAAACTGTTACAATCCTGTAATTTTAATGCTGTCCTGACTTGATGTAAAGCATTCAGGGAGATCAAAATATTAGAGTAATTATATGTACATATTTTTTGTATCATTAAGCTTTAATAATAATCTTAAATAGAATATGGACTGGATCTCCTTAAACTAATTTTCTTTTTTTTCTTTTTTTTCTTTTTTTTTCCCCTAAGTAGGGGTTTAATGGCAATGGATGGACAAAAATGTCAAACATATATGTTAATACTGAGACACATTAACACATAGTTTCCTATTTCCTTTCATAGGAAGATATCTTAAAATCTTAAATTGAAATCCACCTATTCACACTGCTGTGTCATGTACTGTAGATGTAATTTCTGTAGTGCAGAAGTAAAACTAGAAAGTGAACCCAGTATCTTTCTCTTTTATCTTGACTTTCTGAAGCAGGCTTTACTGATTAGGAATTTCAGAGAGATAAAGGACCTTAATAGTTACAGCTCTATCTTTTCCTATTTAAAACATGATTACAGTGTACCAACATATTAGCTTAGAAAATGTTTTGAATAAGTTGATTATAAAAAGGGACTATTAAAATATATCTTATTTCCATTTTTACTAGATTGTCATTTCATGACTTCCCTTGAACAGCGACAGCACATGAGCAACTCAGCTTTTAGAGATAAATATATCACATATTAAATCTTTATACATTCTAGTTCTCATCTTCAGAAATTGAATGACCAATTAGTTATTTGAGGTAGTAGAAGAACTACCAGCAGTAAGACTGAGGACTGCATTTTCACCTTCACTATTACCAGTGACCTCCCAGTAATGATAATAATCATAATAATAAATCACCGCATGTAAGTTATAGGATGCTCTGCATGGTACTTATCCATTTATCCCATGTAGCTTTACATAAATGTGACACGGATGATTACATTTGAGTAAGTAATTAACTTTCCCATTCTAATAAGTGGAATGGAGCTGTTATTTTGCAGACACTTGGAGATATCTGCTTAATAATGAATTTATTTATTTTTTTTGTAATACCTGGAGATAGGACAAACATACTATGACTTTTTCTCCCCACTCAGATGCAAAAGACAATAGAAAATTTTGCAAGTAAATAAAATCTAAACACAAACACAAGAGGAGTCTAGGAGTTCCCAGCAGCATACTGGGGAATAAAAAAATATCATTGCAGCAATGGAAAATTCCTCATGCTATATAAGGAAACCTCAGTTAGGACATTTTTACAACTATCTACTTCACTAAATACAAGACTCAGTAAAACTGAAAAGCTGAAAGGAGATGACCTAAGAAAAATCATTGCCAATTTTTCTTTTATTTCTCTAAATATTGTCTGTTGAAACTAAAATTCCCTTTAATGTAGGAACTCTATGTGAATATAAAGATCAACAGCAATTTCACTGAGGCTTGGTCATGCTGAATCAGATATGACCTTCATCTATCACAGCCCTTAAATATGTGTTTGATTTGAAATAAGCAAATAATATCCTTGTGTTCAGAGGTACTATTTACCCTCTTAAACAAGTCTTCATACCCTTTGTAGATTTGGATCTAAGTATTCAGAACACAGAATCTAAAGGATAAAACCAGGCAAAACCTTGCTACTTTTCCACAAACTTAACCTCTGCTCTATCAGCTGCTGGCCTGGGTAATGGAATGATCAATAACTATTTAAAGTTTTAGCCAGGTTAATCATCACACAGAAGCAAGTTGCAGATTAAGTGAAATGCCTGCCCGAAGTATGTGTCTGCACATTTCACACAGCTAGAGATAAACCTTAAACAGTGACACTTAAATTAGTGAACTTGAGAATAAACAGTTCTGTAAGTGGAAATCTTTTTCTTACGTTTCCCACCCATCCTCAAATTTGACAACAGTAAATCTTATTTTACAGGCTTATCATACAGGCACTTAATTTTTTTCCATTTAGGAGATCTTTACACCAGTAATAACAGGTTCTACTTATGTAAATGACACATTACATTTCTTCTAGGTTCCTTTCAATAGCCTTCTATTTTCTTCGTGCCATCAGTTCTTCTATTTTCTTTCACACATCCATCCTTTAGAATCAAATTTTCTGTCTATTAAGTTCTCATACATTTTGAATTTATGTGTTATGTCCCACTTAGACCTTTTTATTATGCAGTAATGTAACTTCCTAGCTATTGTTGTTTTACCTTATTTGTGGTTTCCCTACATTATGTTGGAAGAGAGAAAATAACATACCAACTAAAATTTATAGCGTCATATTGCGAATATCTATGTAATATGATATCGTCCACTAAGAATTCATAGCAAGTCAGACACACAAATCTTAGAAAGAAAAATCTTATGAACAATATTGTTAGCTAGTGGCACAACATGAATCTATTCCGATGAGTTTTGATCAGGGCAATTTTCAGTTTACAACTTGGTGCCAACTTTGGGATGTTGTGGCTGGACTAGTACGGCATTTTTCTTTCAGTTTATGAAGTATTAAAGGAAAGGTAGCAAGTAAAACAGAGAAAAAGGGAAACAAATGATACACCTCTGTCTCAGAACCTGCAAGATAATTTGTGCATTTACTGTATGGACTGATCTGAATTCTTCAGGTACAGAGGTCTACATCTTATAACTGATAATGCTCTAACTTATGGAATCAAGTGTTTATTTTTTTTGTGTGTGTGTTTGGACACTATCAAAACTCAAATAGCAAGTAGTCAGCCTTGAATGGAAATCTGTTCAGAGATAGATTATTTATATTTATAAGGGCTATGTCCTCTGTTCCTGGTTCTTCTACAGGACAGAAACCTCTTTGAGGAAAAAGTGGACATATCAGCTTTAAAAGGGTTGGGATGAGTTTTAGCAGATTCAGGCAGAGAAGTGACAAATAAAAATTGACACTTTCAGGGACTCCACAATTATTTTATTCATGGAACATCTGGGAGTGTGCGTTGAGTGCAGCAGCAAGAACAAGGAATGTCAATTGAGAGATCAGCCGTGGCTCCCCCTGAGTCACGCTAACAAAAACATTGTAGGCTAGAAACAAAGGTGGCAGGTCAGTTGAGAGTTTGAGACTCTCAGACAGTTGAGACAGTGTTATTTGCTTCCTCCTTAAGGATTATCTAAATTACGTGATGAATGTAGTGACTTAGTTGATGCATTTGAATGCAAAATAAATCCTTTTAACAATGTAGTAATGAAACTTCATGGAGAAGACTCACAGTATTTAACTGTTTTCCCCTAGGTTTTTTTCCTGGAACTCAGGATAATAGATATCTTTATTTTTTAACTTGCCAATGTAAATAAATCTAGAAAATCCTTAGGTACTGAGTAGGCAGATAACACTGTTGAAAAATCTCTTGTTATGTCAGTAGAAGTTTTCTTAGTGATTTCAATAGGAACAGACCTCTAATGGCTTTTTACATTTTTTTTTTTCTGATTATACTTACAAAATGCAAATATTTTTCTTCTATTATGAAACAACTTTTGAGTTTTGTGGTATTTGACCTTTTCTGATTTTATATGGAAAACACATCTGCCTTTCCTGTATAAGATAGAAAACTTGAAGTCATTCTCCTCAGATGTCACTAATAATTTCTGTACTAAGACGTTGTAAAGACACTATTCTTTCAAAAAAGCAGCATCCTTTAGATAAGAGATTCAGACTAAAATAGTCAGTCTGTTTATCATGAAGTAAGCACTGAACTAAAAGTTCTTGTCTGAAATTTACTGTAACAATGTCAAAACTTTTTAATATGAACTTTCTCTAAACTGTTCTTGTGGGCATGAAAAGTTCAGTAAACAATGATTAGAAGATATTCCTGAAGAATTCAATTATTTGTAGAGAGTGGAACAACTTCAATAGTAGAAATTACACAAAACAGAATATCCCATAAGTCATTTGGCCACTCTTGCAAAACAAAACTTTAATTTCTCTCAGGCAAACAGCCGAAAAAAAATGAGATTTGAACTTTGCTTGCATACCTCCAAATATTTCCAGTGTGTTTGCTGAAAAACACTGATGAGAATTCAGGTAAAATCATAGATTAGGAATCTCATATTTGAGTGGTACAGTTGGTGTTAGCATTGCACCTGGAATCATAAGCTAGTTAAGTAGACTCAGTGTTTTATGTCTCAGTTTCTCAGTTTGCAAATATGAGACAATAATATCAGCTGACTCTATAGAATGTGTTAAAATGTCTGCATTTCATCAGTGATTTTTTTAACAGGTTGTACTTCTGCAGAGTGTATCAAACCCAATGTTTGTAGATGTTCTACAAGTGTAGATCTGTGGGTATTAATCTGTCACACTCAAAAGTAATGCTCATAGATTTCCTTTACAAAAATACCAAATCTTTGTAATTGAGAAAAAACAAAAGAGAATACAGAGGCAAACCATCCCCTTCTCCTATCCACCCTTCTAGTTCAATACCTTGCTTAAACTTTGCATTCTGTTTATTTATTCAGTACTGTCTAGAAGGGACCCCCAGGCACAAAATCATGAGTAATACCCATTCAAGTAGTACAAACTCTTTGTTTTGTTCCATTGTTTCATTTGCCATTCGTTTCATTTCACGTACTCATCCAGATAGTTATAGACATTCTGCTATGATTTCTTTCTCCTTGGAAGCCTTGATAACCAAAACAATAAGGAAAATTCAAGACCTACAATATTACCCAAAGGACCAAAGGCACTTCTTTGGTATTTACTTTCCTCCAGGAACAGATATATCAAAGGGCAGATTAAAATTCTATATATTGATGATGTCTCAGAAATATAACAAAAATATATCTTCAATTGCCTTCTGTCTTCAGTAGACACATGATATTCACAGCCATTAATGTACAGCACTGTCTTGATTACAGATGGTACGAAATTAGTTTTCTGCATAGTAGTTGAGATAGTACTATGCTTTAGATTTATAAAAATAGAATACTGATAACACACCAATGTTTTAGTTGTTGCTGACCATTGCTTACACTTATTCAAGGACTTCTCAGAATCTTGTGCTGCACTGCCAGCAATGAATCTGGGGTGCTCAAGAAGCTGAGAAATGCACAACCAGGAAACTAACCCAAACTGGCCAAAGGGATATTCCATACTATGCTGCATCATGCTAAGCAGGGGGGCTGCAGCTGCTTGGGAGCTGGCTGGTCTTGTGTTGCTGATGAACAACAATGTTATGCAACACTTATTTTGTATAATCCTTTCTTTCCTTTTCTTCCTTTCCTTTCTTTCCTTCCTTACTTCCTGTGTTTCTATCTGCATTTCTTTCTCTTTCTCTTTCTTCTTATTAAGCCTTACTATAAGTTTATTTATTTATTTTTTTCCAGTTCTCTTCTCCATAGTCTTGTGAGATGAGTGAGCAAACAACTGTGTGGCTCTTATCTGCCTGTCAGGTTAAACCTCAGCAACCACATACACAGTACTGTATTTCTTCTTTATCCAAATCTTTCTTGGTCATGGTGTTTGAATAGACCAGGGCTATTCCCAATATGTATTTTGAGTGTGACTTCCTTTTTGTGGATGCTAAGTATGTATGGCACTATGAAATACCATTTCATTCCTAGTTGTCTTGGTGCAAGAGAACACTTTTTTTTTTTTTTTTTAATACTTTAGCATAGACATAAACAAACATTCTCAATCATTTCAGTAGGAACCCACATGAATGTGTCAGCAGTAGAGAGAAATTTTTGCAGAACCGGAGCCAAAGCTTATTTATGTATTTGCAAAAATTATTCTCAACAAATTGTCCAGTTAGTGGCTGTTAGTACTCTTCAAATGCAGTATTTAATGAAAAGTATTTATTAGGATAATGGCATAATTTTAAAGAATTTCATTCTAGTGTAAAACAAAAGGCAAAGTATTTCCACATTCCAAGTGATTTAGAGTTTTATTTCTGTAATTCAAGCACAGTTTCATCTTCTGACTCAAAATGCAAAGAGCCAGAATGTTCAGTGCTACAAACTGGTGTAGCTACTGTAAAGACATGTTTTGTTCAATTAATGTTTAAGAAATTGCTGAAGAAAAAAGCAATCAGGCAAAATGAGTAAAAATAATACCAATATTTTAACGACATTTGTCCATTCATTCCTCTTTCATCTTTGCCAATGTAAATTACAAGGTATAGGACAAAAATTTTAACATATTGCGTTTATAACCATATACTGTGCATATTTCACAGTCTGTTGAGTACATTTAACAATACATGGAAGCCATCCAAACTCTTATAAAAATTGATATATATCTTATTAGCATTTTGAAGATGTCAGCCATTTTTATGTAGGGATATAGAAAGTAATCTGCCAAGGGAAATAGTTGTTTTACTGCTCTGTGTCAGAACAAACATGATTAACATTGTGCCATATGTGTGTTCTCATGAACTCCCATGAGGAACTGGATAACTAGGTCTTGTTGTCAATTACTGAAATTGAAAGTGCTTTGTACCTCAGATTTTTGTGCATAAACAATTTGTACTTAGGGTGATTAGGAATAATGCTTGTGAATGCTTGTGTGCAGACTTGCTGATGTAGATTTTTTATCACTTTTTTTTTTTTTTAATTAAGGATCTAAGAGAGAGAATTCATGTGAAAAGTTATTAAAAAGCGAACAATATAAAACAACAAACAAAAGCAAACCACCAAATAAACAGGAAGATAACGAGGTTATATAAAGAAGTACCTTATATTGATATATATTACTTCTGCCCTTCCATCTTGGGTTATTTCACAGGTATTTCAACTGTTTCAAACAGAGGATGATGGCATCAACATATTTCTTATATTTTTACCATCATTTGTAGAATAACAGAATCTTTTGCTTTGGAAGGGACCTTTAAAAGTCCCTTTAACATCCAATTGCCCTGAAATGTACAAGATCATCTACAGCTAGGCCAGGTTGCTCAGAACCTGATCCACCCTGACCTTGAATGTATCCAGAGACAGAGATCGAACTTCCACCATGTCTCTGGGCAACCAGTTCCAGCGTCTCACCAACATTATTGTAAAAAAACCTTCTTCCTTATATCCAAATGAAATCTAATCTCTTGTAGTTTGAAACCAGTTTCCCTTGTCCTATCCAAGCAGACACTATTAAAGAGTTGATTCACTTTTTTCCTATAGCTTCCCTTTAGACACTGACAGGCCACTGTCAGGTCACCTCAGAACCTTCTCTCTCCAGACTGAACAGCCCCAGCTCTTTCAGCCTGTCCTTGTAGGGGAGGTGTTCCACCCTTTGGACCATTTTTGTGACCTTCCTCTAGACAAACTGCAATTGTTCTATGTCTCTCCTACACTGAGGACTCCACATCTGGACACGGTACTCCATGTGAGGTCTCACCGAATAGAGAGGCAGGATAGCCTCCTTCAATCAGCTGGCCATGTTTCTTTTGATGTAGCCCAGGATAAGTCTGGCTTTCTAGGCTGTGAGAGCACATTCCTGGCTCATGTCCAGCTTTCCATCTACCCATACCTCCAAGTTCTTTTCAGCAAGGCTGTCCTCAATCCTTACATCCTCCAGCTTGTGTTGATAGTGGGGGTTGCTGTGACCCAGGTGCAAGACCTTGCACATGGATTTGTTGAGCCTCAACAAATTCACCTGGGCCCACTGCTCAAGCCTATCTAAGTCTCTCCAGATGGCATCCTATTTCTCAGGAACCACAAGGCTTGGTATCATCCCCAGATTTGATGAAGGTGCACTCAATTCCACTGTTCATGTAATTGATGAAGATATTAAAGAGAATCAGGCCCAATACTCACACCTTGAGGGATACCGCTTGTCACTGATCTCCATCTGGACACTGAGCCATTGACCATCAGTCTCTGGGAATGATATTACAACCAGTTCCTAATCCATCATACAGCCCATCCATCAAATCCATATCTTTCCAATTTGAAAGAAAGGTGTTGTGTGGGGGACAGTGTCAAAGGGCATTCTGAAGTCCAGATAAATTACATCAGTGGCCCTTGTCCATTGATGCAGTTACACCATTAAAGAAGGTCACAAGGTTGGGCAGGCAAGACTTGCCCTTGGTGAAGTCATGATGGCTTTCTTGTATCACCTCTTTCTCTTACATGTGCCTTAGCATACCTTCCAGGAGGATGTGTTCCACTGTCTGTTTCAGCACAGATATGAGGCTGACAGATCAGTAGTTTCCTTGGTTGCCCTTTCCACCCCTCTTGAAAATGGGCGTGGTGTTGCCTTTTTTCCAATCACCAGAGACTTCATCTGACTGCCATGACTTTTTAAATATCATTAAGAGTGGCTTGGCAACTACACCAGTCAATTCTTTTCTACCAACTGCATAGATTCTATCTGATGACTAGTAACACTGAATATGAATTGCTGATATTCAATATTAGTTTATAACTTGTGCAGCAAAGTGTTTTATTAAAGTTAACTGAGATTTTCAGAAAGTCCTTGTTTAAGTCTCCTTTCTCTGAACATTTTCTGCAAAAACTATCCACAAATCTATACACATCAGGATGATATGGGCTATGCCACAGACTAATGATTCACTCAATATTCTTCTAAACACTGCAGTAAGAGCAGACAGGAGTCTGTCTCTAATGACAGTTCCAAGGTAGCAGGTTACAAGCCATGTGATAGTGTTGTAACAGTCTGAATAAGTAAGTGCCACTGGAAAGAAATATTAGAAGTTCAATTGCCTTGACATCATGTCATAGCCAAATGACATCATTATGATAACCAAAGTTTCTCCAGTTTTAGTCAACTTAGAATGACAAGAGGGATGAACTCCATCTTTCTTAGATAGTGTGTTGCTCTAAAAAAAACCACTTATTTAAGGCAAGATTATGGATTGCTTTACATGGGCTGTTTTCTGTACAGAATCAAAAGTATTTGCTCACATCATGTAAAGCTTTAACCACTATGAATTTCATACTGAACTGTTTCAGAGGAGCAACATATTCTCTACTGATTGGTGTACTATCCACCCATCATTTCAGCCCTTGACATGTGACAGAACATGTGAGTAGCATCTACTGCAGCTTTCAAACCAAGCACTTGCTTATTTGATATTTGAACATCACTTTATTGGTGTTCACCTGAAACAAACAACTGCTTTGCACACAAAGGAAAATGCAGTCAAATGCATATCAAGAACCCAAGTGTGTACGGATGTGAATCAGCATGTTGAAACGTATGCTCAGGCATTTATGGCACTTACCTATTTTTGTCTGTTTCTTTGTTTTTAATGTTGCAAAATACCTCACTGCATCAAAGAATAATTTTGATGATGGAGTATCCAACAAAAATTAGTTACACTGTGCAGCTCTATACTATGACATTATTTGGTAAGGATGAGCTTCAGTTATGTCTATAGGAGCAAAACCAATTCCTTCCATTCCTTTCTTCCTGTCCTCCTTTTTTCCTCCCATCTCCCTCAATAATCTCTTTTGTCTGAATAGAGTGCCAAGTTTCAATCGCACCCAGACACTGTGAAGGCAAAGACATTGTGCCATCTGGGTTTCCTGGTTTGCTGAGAAGGAAGCATTGATCTGTGTGCTGTGGAAGAGCCACACAGATTTTCATTCTAATTACTCAAGCAATCTCACGTACACACTGAACAAGACAAGTTACAACAAAGATATCTGCATAACTTTATGTAAAATAGATAACCTGACTTTGGATTTTTAGAATGTTGAGCAGTTGGCTGGGAATAGTCAGATCTATGTAGGATGAAAGCATTGGACTTCTTAAGCTACCTGATTCATTTAGAATACAATAGAAAGTACTCAATAATCACTGTGTAAAGATCTTACACTGGAAGAGAAATGTTAAAAATATACAGAGAACAAAACAATGTATTTTTGTAGCAGCTTAAAAGTGCACGTACTTTGGACCATGACAGAAAAACAAGCCAAAGAAACTAAAAACAAATGTGCAATGGTGATTTTTCCTGCTTGTGATTTTTTTCTTTTTAATTCTTTTGAGAGCAATGTAAAGTGAAATATTCTATGAACCTCAGAAATAATTCATCAGAGGCAGCCGTTTTTTAAACTTCTTCATCTTCCTTTATCCATATGCTTCATCTATTACATGAAAGACCATCTGTTAGCAAAAGACTATTCAATTTTCAGGCTAGTCCCTCTCTGGGGGCATTTAGGTCCCAGTCTCTGAGCATGCTGTGGTTCTCTTTAACCCTGTGTACTTGAATTCCTCTCTGGTGAAAAACAAAGTGAATAGACTAAAGTCTGGATAAAGAACTTTCAGGCAGCCACCAAAGCAGTATTGGAGATGATCTCAGATACAACAGGTTAGATCATCATAGTCTCTTATGACTTAATATAAGGATGTCTGTAGCTGTCTGCTTGTAATTAAAACACACACAAACTATAAGCCTCTGATACATAGGTAACAATGGACATGGTCTATAACATCTGATGTAAGATGATTAAAACTTTAGGTCATTACAGAATAATACAGAAAAGAATATTAAAAGTAGGATCCCAGATGTAGGACTCATTTATAAGTCTCTATCACTCTCATTTCATTTTGATTCTTATTTTTGCTATTGTTGCTGCACTTTTTTGGCGAAATCTGGGTATATTTATTTCTTTTATAATTTAATGTTCTTAGGTGCAGTGAAATGTAATTCAAATATTATAATTAGCAAGGATATGCACAGAGACAGTGACATTAATATTTTTAAAAAAATGAACTTGAAATGAAAGTGAAGAGGATCAGAATCTGAAAGAATCTGGGAACTGAGCCAGGTAAAATTCTATCCAAATTCCGTCCTCTAAGAAACAAAACAAAAAAAAATATATATATATTATATATTATATATATTACATTATATATAATTATATATTATATATATATTAGAATATAAAAATTCTATCCAAATTCCATCCTCTAAGAAAAAAAAACATGTATACACACACACACACACACACACACACACACATACATATATACACTTTCCAGAGATTTTTTGCAAGCATGTTTACTTATTTACTATGATCAAAGGCTTAAGAAAAGTTAAGGCTTAAGAATCATTGAGTGATACTAATTTTATTCATGTTTAAATTAAAAGACAGGTACTTTTTATTGTGGCTTTATTTTTAATATAAAAAGACAGAAAGTGCTTGAAGTCCTTTCTCAATCTATTTCAGTTCTTATTCCATCTGAAACATTATTCTTGTAAATCAGTCATACTGGCACTCTGTGCTTTAGTTCTCCAGCCGGAGGAGCAGTCCCATACTTGAAGTACTTTTTCGAGGGTGAACTAAACTAAATGTAGTGGGGTTTGCAATGCAAGCACTTACAACTACGAGTAAGAATTCAAACATTTTTCACTAGAAATAATGGACTGTGCTATCAGTATGATGATCAGGGTTTAAGTATACTAAATAGTATTTCACATAAACATATATATATGTTCATATATATGCAAACATATTTTGAGATGGAAAGTAGTTATTTAAAACAGGTAGACAAAATGTCTAGCATTCAAATGCATTCTAATCTTCCGGTTGACATCAGTATATTTTCCTTATCATTTCGGTTTCATTTTCCAAAACAAAGTGCTTAAACCCTTAGCAAAAGTGATAAAAGGCATTTTAGACAGATATAGTGGAAAGGTCCTCCCAAATAACCTTGACTAGTGAGAGGCCTACCACCTGCAGCTTCCCAGTGTTCCTCAGATCTTTCCCACTGTTTGATTTTCCACTCTCCCCTGAGCATTTTTATATCCAGCTGTTAGAGTTTGACCAGATCTCATGACCCAGGCTATGTCAAGGTTTGAATAAGAGCGTGATAATAATGGAAACAGTGTGCTGACAAGATAGCATTTTAAAAAGTTTTTAAGGAGATTTGCAGCTGTGATTTTATTGCTGGGGTGAGATGCAATAGGAAAACTTGTACAAGTCTATAAAAGAAATACAGCTATGCCATTCAGTAAATTCAGTTGTAGCCAAGATCTTAGAAAACAGATTGTTGTAAGAGATTCCAAGCATATATTTAAATATCTAAAAAATCATAGCAGTGTCTGCCCACTCCATGCCCAAATATTTCCTACATAGGCTGGGAGCTGGAAATGTTTACATATTTAAACTCAAAATGGAAAGTTTGTAGGGGTTGAAAATCCTCAAAATAATATGCGTGAATTTGTTGACATTAGAGTTTCTCATTATTTTTGATTTGTGTGTATGTGTGTGTGTGAGAGAGAGAGTAGATTCTCTACAAGAGAGTCCCAAGACTCTATTTTGTTCTATACAGGAGATCTCTTCTGCAGTGACACAGACAGGCAGCTGTTTCTGTTGAATGTTTCTTTAGAAGTTCAGATTAGTTTTCATTACCTTTGATCCAGTTTGCAACCATTTTTCTCCCTTGTAATCAGAATTCAGGCAGTGAGGGGTTGTTTCTGTCTTTCTTTTTATTTACTTGTTTATTTTCCCCAGTGTTGACAAAAATATGAAAATCAGCAAAGGTAGAAACAACTTCAAAACAGGTAAAACATCCTCGACTAAGAGAGTACTCTGAATTAGTTTCAGTGTTTAGATGGAGCGGCAATACTGAATTTTATTAAGGTCTCCATTACAAGAGACTGCATTCTTCCTTGCATAATTTTGTTATACATTAAATAATTAAGCTGACATTTCAAAAGCTGTTTGCTTCTTTTAGGCAGAAGTACATTATTTTTACATATATTTTAGTTTAAGTCAGAATGATTTGAATTATTTCTGAGAATGAAACTTAAGAAAAATGTATTGTTTAATTCATATAGAACAAGAAAACTTACCTTCAAAAGATAATCTTAAGAAGGAAAAGGAAGTAGCCTTTATATCAATCATATGTCTTTTGCCACCCTCAGCACAAATTTTTCTATGTATGTTTTCTGTCAGCCTGGAAGTAACATAACAAATATGAGGACTCAGAAATAAGCCACTGAATGCAATAGTTGCTTTCATTGAACTTGGACGTGTTTGTTTACTATCTGATAGTTCAGTTCTTTTGCCAGTTTTTATAATCTTAGAGACCCTGGGGTGGTCAAACGTGCTGCACAGAGCCTTCAGCACAATTGTTTCTCAGAATGACCTTGTACTAAGTATAGCACCTAAGGTACATCTCTAACATACACGTACTCACATACTCATACTCCGAATGGACACCCTAAAGCACCATGGATACTAGGGCTGTTGTTGAGATGAATTTGGGACAAGCTAATCTATAGCACTGAATACTGTAAGACGTACTAAAGATAAAAGTAATATTTTGCCTATTTGTGGAATAGTGATCCTTGGAAGTAGATCAAACCTGGCACATCAGGCTTTTCAATGATGACTACACTTGACTTGCATGAAACAGAACTTAAAACAGATTCTCAAAAGAGTAACTGTCGTCTGTCCTCTGCAGTGAGCAATAAAGTACCTTTAAAAACAAGAGTGAATAGTCACAGTAATGCCCTACTGCAAATACACAAGAAGGCTAAATTAAAATTGCATTGATAATTTAAGGATGTGTTTTTCTAAACTCAAAGCAACAGATGGTTCAATATTAGTTAAGTTCTAGCAGCATTGTGTGTGCATTTAGACATAGGAATGGTATTTATAACCTACATGAGTGTGTGTATCCACAGTATCTGTTTTTCCATGGGTCTTTTCACCATGCTTCTTCATTGCTTCTCTTTCCATCATTTTGCCAATGAATTAGGGGAATTCAGTAATGATTTATCTCGGCTTTGAAAAATGAACCAGATTCTCACTTAAACTAAAATAAAGTATCTGAACCAGCAAGTCTGATTATGTATGAAATGAAGTAAAACCCACAAATGAAATACAGTCTTCTAACACATTCAGCGTGTGGGACTTGGTGCTGTACACTCTTGATTTTTTTTTCCCCCCAGCCTCTAGTCTTTAAAGAGGATGCATTATATGTGGTGGCAACCATGGAGCCATGTCTGCTACCAAGAAAACATTTTACTACAGTTCAGTAATGTTGCATAATTTTTTCCCTCTTGTCAAGTCACCCAGAAATACTTGCTCTTCTACAGCTCTGTGGTAACAGTTAGTTAGATGAAATGACCTGCCTTCAGAGGAATTAGAGATATATTCTGAGCTTTCATTACAGAAAAAACCTTCCTTCTCTGGGAAATTACATAACCTCCCTGAGCACGGTATTTTTACAGGTAGAGATTTCTATCAGGAATAATCATTTTACAATGAAAAATGTTTTTGCCTTGCAGATGTGTACATACCACACTGCAACATATGGCTGTAGGACATGAAATGATTTGCGAGTTACAAAGGCAATAAAACTGCAATGGGGAAAAAGCAGAAATAACAGGAAAGTGTAGAACTAGCATCTTTCTGATCCTTACCCAGATGTACAGAGGATGAGTGAATGGACAAAAACTGCCCATTGTTCCTGGATAACACAATTTGCTTCCTTCCTTATCAGGAGGTAATGAATCTAAAAATGGGAAGAAGGGTCAAGGGACTAGAGGAACTACTAGACATTCTTCCTTTACAGTTGCACAGTGTGTGTTTTCTGCACTCCCTACAGGCTTTGTGCTAGTGTTTCATTCAACATAGGGCTGTGTTTAACTGACACAATCTAAGGTCTTAAAAAGTGTGAAGACGTCAGCATACTCAGAGCTAAGTGAAACAAATTGTCTTAGCAGTTTCTGGTGGAAAGCTGGAGATTGTTTCCTTACTTATCTCAAAATAAACACTATTAAGTTAAATTTGATAAAGAGGAAAATGCTGACACATGAGAAAAAACTTTGTAAAGTCGGAGAATCAAATACAAAATTGTATGTGTTTAATGAATAGAATATGACTGTTCTTCAGTTAGTAGTGTAATTTGGAGAGCCTTGTTTTTCTGATTCTCTAAATGGAAACTGATATATTGATTAGCTCTACTAAACTAACTGAGAAAACTAACAAAATAGACTTAAAGTCAAAAACTTCTACAAGGCAGAAAGAATATAAATGATTTAAATATTTTATATTGACTTAAAAGAAATGTAATCAAACCTTTTTTTACTAATTAGTAATTTTTTTTTTCCTTCCCTATCAGGACATATAAGCTGTTTCTCAGCATAATTATTCACATAGCAAAATAGTAATAAAACCAACTAACAACCTGCTGTTAGCCTTCCCTAAAAGATTAAGTGAAGCATAACTTAAAAGGAGTTTAAGATGGCAAGGAAATCTTTTGAGGGGGATTATGAGGCTTTGCTTGCCTTGTAAACTTGCCAGAAAAGTCTTCATATGGCTGAGACACGGGACCAATACCTACAGTCAACTAAGCGGAGGAGAGCTCCAGAAGTTGTTCACAGAGATTATACCAACTCTACACACCTCATGACTTCATTTCAGGGCAGTACAATTCTTTCCCCCTTGTTTCTTTCAGACCACTCCAACCACCTGCACCTATATCTGGTGTATCATGGGTGTAGGCATGAATGATGCATTATGACTGTCCTTAAGTTATGTTCAGACTCCTGAGTTACTGCTTGGTATAGAAAGGATATGAATGAGGTGCCAAAAGATCAGTGGGAGAGACCAGGAAACCAGTCCTGCCCCATAACTGTGAGGACTGCCACCAGAGAAAGAGAGAGGACTGCTCATTGGAGAGTCTTCCATGTTAGGAAGGCTCACTTCATTGATTACTAGATGAGCAAATGAGAGTAGAAGTGAGATCTGGAATAGGCAGAGCAGATGGATAGAAATACCACTGGTAGCTGCTCCTGGTATTTCCACATCATTGGCTTGTACTTGGTCCTTCACCTTTCATTAAATGATAGGGTGTAGTCCTTGCGAATGCTTATCTGTGGCATTTACTCTTCAGGGCTCTTCCTACTGAATCTGAGCCAACATGCAAATGTCTATGTAGGACATACACTATTACTATAGGATGAACTTTGCTCAAGGACTTGAATAGGTCAGCAAAGATAGAGAGAAAGAAAGATTAATTTCTTGCAGACTTCCTTACAAATGGCTGAAACTCAGCTTCTTGCATTCCTCTAGTACGTATCAATTTATATACTTTAACAGAAAGGCCTGATTAAGACTTCTGCAGTGTGTCTATCACACACCAGAAGGTGTTTTTTTTTTTCTTAATCACTTAAATGTGTATCAGTTGTGATGTCCAATTTTCAGAAACCATTTCAAATATTGAAAAAGTGAAGTCATAGTTTATTCAAGTTGCACATGCTGCAGCTGTAAAAGAAACCCTTAAATTTATTCTTAGATTATCAATTCTTCTTAACCTTAGGACAGAATGAATCAATTCTCCTTAATCCTTAGAAATGCTTTTCCTTTTAAATTGTTGCTTCAATTTTTCAAGTCTTCGGATCACGGAGGAATAAGAATTAGCTCTGCAGACATAACAAATTAGTCATATTGATCCTGCCAAGTGTACTAAATTATTAACAATTGTCTCCTCCCTACACAACCAGCTTTAAGCTCATAAAAAGCCTTTATGAAATCTTTGATACAACCATCTGGGCAACATACAATCTCAGCCCCCCCCACCCCCTTTTTTTTTTCTTCCCAAATCTGTTGTGCATTTAATTTCTTCTTAAGTTACTTGAGATATACATGGAAGAAAATATAAAAAGACTATATCAATTCCAATTTCATATTTTAGGAGTTGACTAGCATTCTTAAATGCACTAAGGTTCTACTAAAAGGAATAAGATAAAGAAGAGAGAAACTCAATATTCTTTAATGGTATTCCAGATGTCTTAAGTTTACTGAGCCTTGTTTGCAGACAGCCATGTCAGCACTCCAAGTGAAATAAACTTTATTGACTTGAAGTGCCACTTGTGAATCACTGTACTACAATTGCTGATCTGTATATTCTTATGCCAGAGACTGCTTAGATGGAGTGAATGTTGTTGTTATAAATTACTCCTCAGAGTAGAGGAAAAAAAAGTAAACATTTCTGCTCTGTTCTCTGACAAATGGCTGTGCTGAAGTTTATGTCTGTTATATTTGCATTTTGAATGAGTTGTGGTTCTTTTATAGGGATATTGGAGAATTATTTAGTGATGGTCTTTTGACACTGCATGCTGTGTTTCTCCCGGGAGTGTTATCTCAGTGCATTTCCTTTTCTATCATCAACATTCTGCCCTCAGGGAGATCACAAGAAGGATTAGAGAGTTTATTCCTAAAGTTGTATTCTATTATCTTAATTCATGATGAGCTGTCTCTTTCCTCTGTGAATGCCTCATCAGTTTGAAAAGGGTACCCCAAAAGGGCAAAACTTTGATATCTTTGTAGTGGGTGACAATTTATGTAGTCAAAAAAACACATGACAGAAGTACACCTGTGAAGTATGCTGGTGGTTTCATTATTGTATATTATACAAACATTGAAGACTTGAATAGACCCAGTGACTTCAGCACTTATTCATGACACAAGGTGCTGTTTGGAGATAAGAACTAGTCTGACTAATTTGCTACGTTCTTTATTAGAATTTGGACCATACCTATAATTTTTGCATGCTGTATATTCATAAGAATCACATTAAACTAATTCATGAATATGAAGTAACATTTTTCTGCAATCTATTTCATACCTCTGTAAACAATATTTGCCATTATATTTCCAGAAATCTTCTTAACAGTTGTACTTCACACATTCACTAAATGGAAGAAGCATATGTTCATGTGTTAACAACGCAAACAAGACGGTGTACACCATTATGGACCATGGTCAGTAACCCTCACATCCATCAGGATTTTACCAGGGTATTTACAAAATTCTTCTAAAGAACATTATTTCTATATTTTTTGCAATGTACTACCTCTCTCACACAGAAAATGTACTTCTCTGTTAAAAAAAAAAATAAATCTTTCTAACAACTGATAAATTTCTAAGCAAAGCCTTAAAATAAGAGAAATATCTGTACTGGATGTAAATCAGCATTCTCCAGCTGAAACTGGGAACCAGACCCTTGTTGTTTATTAACAGTGGTAGAATCAGCTATATGGTTTTACTGATTCTGCAATTAGAAATAAAACATAGAACAGATCTGTAATACTGTTTCCCAAAAGCCTGGTTCTTCACTCTGGACTTCTGTTTATTCTTTGTTTCTTGTGCTATTTACAGACACAAACTCATGCGAAGGTTTTAAAATGTCATAAAATTGATAGCTTCTGAATCCAGACATGGAAATGTCAACAAAGTTAGTTTAGCTCAAAGGTAAACTATCTTTGAAGTTTACATGCACTTATATTTGGCTTCTAGCTTTTGGCCAACTCTTTCACTATAATGATAAAAAAAAATCTTGGAAGCATCATAAAATCTCAAGCTATCTACACCCAATTTGAGTACCTTTTATCCTTTTCTGACTAGTATTTTTGTGTCATTTCTACTCTGTTATGGTTACACTGGTATTGTTTTGCCAATAAGATATTTTAAGTAATGCAACCAGCAACTGCATCATTTAAAAAGTACATCTCCCCTTTGAGTCACATAACCTACACTTACATTCTGTGGCAGACAGAGGACAAAATAGAAGGCTCAGATCTTCTTTCTAAAAGTACTGTCTTGAAGCTTGAAGAAGAGTCAGAACTGTAAAACAACAAATTGTTTCCATTCTACTATGATCCATATGCAAACACAATGTTTTCCTTTTTTCTAACTCTGGCACTAACAGATTAAGAGGCAATTATTTTTTTCAATTAAGTGTTCATTAAACAGCCTCAGGTCTACAGGAAAGAAATAAAGAACGTTGCAGGTGATGCGGATACTCCACTGGTAATATTTTTACTATATTTGCAAATTATGATTATACTGTGATAATGTCCACAAGCCTCAGACAAAGTTAAAAATCATTATGCTAGGAGCTTCAGACAAATATTTTGACAGAAATTCCAGCCTGTTAGCTTACATCTCTTCCAAATCCATAATTTCATTAATTAAGCTGCTTACTTTTCTCTGAATCGTAGAATGGCTAATGCTGGATATCACCTAATTCAAATCCCTGCTCAAACAGGGCTGCCCATAGTAGATTGCCCTGGACCATGTCCAGGACAATTCTGAACATCTTCACAATTTATCTGGGCAACCTATGCCGGTGCTCTGTCAGCTGCACAGTAAAGAAATGCTTATTGCTGTTCAGAGGCAAACTCCTGTGTTCCAGCTTTTGCCTGTTGCACCTTGTCCTGGTACTGGGCACCAGTGAAAAGAACCTGGCTCCATTGTCTTAGACCCTCCCTTTTTCTAGTAGTATTCATGCACACAGATGAGACAGATGAGATCTCCCCTGAGCCTCCTGTTCTCCATGATGAATGTTCTCAATTATCTCAGCTTTTCCTCAGAGAGATGCACCACCATCATCTTTCTGGACTCTCTCCCATATGTCTGTGTTCAGTATGTCTTTGACTGGGGAGTCCAAAACTGGATAGAATATACAAAGTGTGTATAAGACTCTACCATTGAAGGGGCCAGTTTTATGTCTCGCGGGTGTAAATTAACTATATGATTTCCTTAGAGTCCATGTAGGTCTTCCCAATATATACAGCAGAATATACATGAGCTCTACCCAATTTACTTCTGCATTAGATCTCAGTGAATGCCCCCACAGACTCTGAAGAGCCTAAAGGACAATAAAACAATTACAATTGCAAGTCTGTCTGTATTAAAATGTACTGAGCTACTACGCTTCATTTCCAAACTGACCTGCAGCAAAAAAAAACACCAGGGCATTCTTTTAAGAAGGACATTTCAATTAGAACTACACAGTAGTGCTAACGGGAGATTGTCAAGGTGAGTCTATGATGTCTTGACTTACTTTGCTCTGTATACATTCAAATGGAATTCTTTCCCTGTTTAAAAATACTTATAAAGCTTGGAAACGGAGTTAGGATGAGAGTAATGGAAATTGACCTCCTAAGTAAGATACGGGCTTAGCAAGAAAAGTGCCAGAGCTCTGTACACTCCCAGCATTCACACATAACAGAGATTTCTGAGGGTGAGATGTGGATCTCTTTCTTCATGTACTTTCTGTCTTTTGGTTCTCCACACAGGTATCTTGAAATAAAAAACAAAATTAATGATAGTTTTTCACAATGGCAATTGTCAAATATAATTGGACTGAAAACCTACAGTCATATTCAACACCCCACATTATCAGTAGTGACTGAAATTTCATACTGAAGAAGGCATTCATAGCATTCATAGTCATCTGCTATCCACCTCTTCAAAACATCTGTTTCTCCTCTCCACTGCTCCCCAAGTCAAGTACTCATTTCTTTGGTGGAGTCAAACTCTCTCAATTAGCTCAAATTCCAGATCATGCAAATGTACAGTGATAAAATCGGGATGCAAATTCACTGAAAGAGAGAATGTTCTTTTCACTTATTGATGCACCTTATCCACTTTTAGAAAATTAACATATACAGATATGGGATGATCATACCAATAAAACAAACATGAACATGCAGGCAAGAGAGAAGCCCTGGACTTTGAGAATGATTGCAGCATTGCCTCTCTGTATACTGTTAAATTCAGAGCACCTGCTGGTAGTATCCATGTTTGTAGACTCTATCTGTACAGCTCTACTCTACAGTATCACTTCACGGCAAACAGATATGTTGAAGTTATGAAAATATGTAAAAGCTAAATATTATTTTTCTGCATCATGGCTTAACCTAAGATAATTTTCCACCTGGAGAAAAAAAAAAAAAAAAAAAAAGGAAAGAAGAAAAAAAGGCCATTATATATTTTCATTGTAAAGATGTAGTCATGGCCCAGTTAACTTCACAGCTCATTTCACAGAGTATAACCTCTTCCACATTCCTCTGTCTGTGACCTATCTACCACATTCCTGCTCCTTTGTCTCAGACATAAGCCGGTATCATGTTATATACCTCATCTTCAGTCCCAGAAATAAAAAAAAATTGTGCATAATTCTCATGTTAACTCTTCTCTGGAAACTTCAACTCCCACTTCATTATCCTATGAGTAGTAAACCCCATCACAGATTTTATGCAAACAAATAAAACCTCCTGCATTTTAACTTCCTTAGCAGTACAGAGAAGACTTGTATTTCTGTTCTTCATACCATTAAGCCAACTAGTAGCTGAAATGCAAAGAAAGGAGAACAGAACAGGGATTACTGCATTAACAAATAATTTTCATTTGCCCTTTCCTCCATTTCCAGTTTGGGTATTCAATCACTGCTATTCCATAAAGGCAGCAACAGATAAAGAAAGGGTTTGTTTTTCAGAGGAAGATGGGATTTATTTTCTTTCCAGAGCCTTGGCAAAAGTGGCCTTCATCACTTCTTCATTCTTAGGTTTGCAGCATCTGCTGGATATTTTCTTTACAACATTGGGATCAAATGTGGAAATAAGAATGGACATACATTCTCATCAAAATGCCATGCTGTAGCAAGGTGCATTTTACAGCTGAACTTCATGTGTTGAAGTAACAATGATTTATTGCTCTCTAAGAGCAAGGGGAAAGGCCATGCAGGAATCATCCACACCTGTAGTTTGTCTCTCGAAAAAAAGAACAAAAGCAGATATTGACAGATGATTACAAGAATAAATGGTTAAGACACATTTAATTTCACTAGTCACTGACTTCTTGTGGTTTGGTTGTTTTTTTTTTTGTTTTTTTGTTTTTTAAGTTCTTATGAATTTGTTAACCCTTTATATCTCTTCTTGTGGAGAACTAAAAATCAGTAAAAATTCATAATAGTGATCATCTTTCCTTGATATATTTATGGAATGGAATTCAGGGTCAGGAATATGATGCACATTTCAAGGCATAATCACTCAGAAATAAAGGACAAGAGGAGCTACTTATTTTTGTGGCTGCTGTAGCAATGTGGATTGTTCACCGTAGTAATTATGAACATGAATTATAATAAAGACATTTTAAAACCTGCACAAAGTATCTCCACAGCATGCTGTGACATGCACAGCAAACCTGCTCAATTTTGGCTTCACATTGCCGTGGGAGAGGTGTTAATGACCTAATGAAATTGATGCTGATTACAGGTCTCATTAAACAAATGGGTGGAGTAAGCATTCGCCTACCTTGAGTAGTAAAAACAGCTGTTATTGCAGGAGCCAAAAAACTACTGGCATCTGACAAGACCACATTGTCTAAAGAAAAACATGAAACTGAAAAATGGGTGTTTCTACTATGTAAGTGATGGCATAATCATCCGCAGGGAGCTGGTGCAGCTGCACCATGTAGAGCCTGTGTAGAGGAACCTGCACACACACCAGTTGTTCCCTGAGCTGGGACAGAGAACCTTAAAGCTTCATCTGATCTGTTGTCCAAATGCTAATTAATACCATGTGTAACCATGTAAATGAGACATGTATAGTCTCTCAAGGGCACATTTTATATCAGTCACAGTATTTGTAAATATTAGCTCTTTTCCTCTGCCACTTTTCCTGCAATGACATGCTAAAAGGAGAAGTTTGTTTCACTGTTCAGCAAGTAGAATATTGAGCATCCATCCCCAGAGGTATAATTTTACAGTCCATAAGTAAGGCTGTCCTTCTATAACCATTGCCAAACTAGTAGCTCCAGGTTATTCTATGAGTAGTGAAACTCACTTTGCTTTGAAACTGAGTAGTTGAATACCAGCTTTGACATTTTAGACAGATAGCTTCAGTTCAGAAGGAATTAGAATTTATGAAGAATTTACCATATACTTAAGTATTACACATCACTTTTTCCCTAAAGCATTCCTGTTTATGGGAAGTTATGATACATTTGCTCTCTCCTACCCATTTATTTTCATAATATCCAGACCATTATTCAAACTGTATCACTACCTTTGTGTTCTTCCTAGTTAGGGAAAAAGACACATACTGAGTACGATTGCATACATTTTATTTCCTTAGGCAAAGAGGCAAAAAAGTAAATAAATACATTATTGTTTTCTCTAATCTGACTGGAGAAGGAAGCATTATTTGCTGAGCCTCTCAAAGAAAACTGATAAATTGATTTCTGTGTTTGTTTTTGTTTGTTTGTTTGTTTGTTTGTTTTGAGAGAGAGACAGGAGAGAGAGAAAAAATAAATTAGAAGGGTCAAATTGGTGATGAAGGTTGTGTACTTCCCCTTCAAGAAATGCCACTGAGTGGTCAGTGCATGTTTTTATGGAAGCAGAAAGTTCAGCTCATACACAAGATTTGATTATGATTCAGGCAAACATATACCTAGGCTGTGAATCAAATCAAACAAATCAAATTATACTATAGTACATGCTGTCCACTGATAACAAAAAAAATGCGTACATGAATGAGGTTCTATTGCAATAACCTTTTACGGGAATGTCTTTCACTGGCTGTATGCACGTCAGAGTTGTGAGAACTCAGTTAAATGCAGTGACCTGCAATGCAAACATCAGACTTTGAAGAGTGCTTTTGTTTGCCACTTCCTCTTCCACGTGGGTATTTAAGGCATATTAGACTTCTGCGTAGATAAGTACCATTTTAAACCCTTATCCTGTTGTTCAGCGTATTGATTCAGTAATGCACCTGCAGAGAGACATGAGATGGGACATGCAGGCCATCATAACTGGAAGATGTATTTGTCAGAATAGAATTCCACTGACAAGCCTAATGGGATTTATTATCAAGCAGCAATGCTGTGGCTCTGCCTTTCTAACAAAGGTGAACACAATTACATTTATTTTGACCATCTTATAGGCAGACAAAACCAATGCTCCTCTTGCATGTGATGACTTTCTAAAATCTACATAGGACAAAAGTAAATACATGAGTACAGATAAGTTAAAAAATGTCCATTATCATGTGGATAGCAGATTTACTAATTACACGTACTTTTCATATACTGCTGGATGCTGTGGACCCAAGGTAATGAGAAGCAGATTGGCAAGAGCAGAGTTTGTACTAGTGAATACCCAGCCACATCCGCAGCAACTCTAATCTAGCAGGTATTCATGGTCTCTTACTGCATATACAATCTTCAGATAATTTGGCTAAACTCTAGGGAAAACAGACAAACAAGGTCAGAGAAAATAGTTAACACCGTATTTACAGAAGGGAAAAACAGAAGTGGCACTTTGTGATCTTTTGATTATATCATCATTTTTCTTAAGAGCATCTCATGCTTTTCCACTTCACCATTTGATTTCAAAAGGTCACCGCTAGTGCATTTGTTTGACGTTGTAGAGGAGAATTTTTTTTTGTTCTTTTTATGACTATTAAGAGACACTTAAAACATTTCTTTAAATTCTTTTTCAGATTATTCAAGAAGATCTGACAAATCAAAACATCATTGAAAATCTGTTTAAAAATAGAATTTGAATTAACCTTCCTACTGTCTGTCATCCTTGACAGCTGTATGTCTTTGCCTCATCAGGTTCATTCTGTTTCAGATCCACCTGAGGGTACTGAGGGAGCTTGTGTAAGTGCTTGCCAAGCTGATTTCCATCATTTATCCACAGGCCTGGTCAAATGGGGCCTCTAAAGCCGACTGAAGACTTGCTAGAAGGGTCAGAAGGAGAATCTGAGAAGCTGCAGGCCTGTTAGCCTGGTCTTGGGTTTGGGGAAGGTTATGGAGTAGATCATCTTGAGTGAGATCACACAGCATATGAGGAATGGCACACAGGGGATTAGAGGATCATAGAATGCTTTAGGTTGGAAGGACATCGATCATCACTGAGCTCCAAATTCCCCCACCATGGGCAGGGTTGCCATGTGCGGGATTAGGCTGCCTAGAGCCCCATCCAATCTTGCCTTGAAACACCTTCAGGGATGGGGGAATCCACATCTCTGAGATCAGGTCTAGCCAGTATGGATTCATGAAAAACAGGTCCTGCTTGAACAAACTGATCTCCTCTGACTAGGTGACTTTTCTAGTGGATGAAAGAAAGGCTGTGGATGCAGTCTACCTAGACTTTGGCAAAGTGTTTGCCCCTGTCTCCCACAGTATTCTCCTGGCAAAGCTGTCAGCCCATGGCTTGGACAAGTGCACTCTTCACAGAGTAAAAGATGTCCCACAGAGTAGTGGTGAAAGGAGCTAAATCCTCCCAAGAACCTGTAATGAATAGTGCTCCCAGGGGTAAGTAATGGGGCAATCCTATTTAATATATTTGCTGATGGTCTGGATGAGAGGACTGAGTGCACCCTCAGTAAGTTTACAGATGACAGCAAGTTTGGAGGAAATGTTGATCTGCTTGATTGTGAGAAGGACCTGGACAGGCTGAATTGATTACCTGAGGCCAGCTGTATGAGTTTCAACAAGACCAAGTACTAGGTCCTGCTCTTTGATCATGACAACCCCATACAACTCTACTGGCTTGAGGCAGTGGCTATAATTGATCTGGGGGTGTTAGTTGGCAGCTGTGTGAGTGTGAACCATTAGTGTGCCCAGGTGGCCAAGAAGGCCAATAGTATCCTGGCTTGTGTCAGAAAAAGTCTAGTCAGCAGAACCAGGAAGGTGATCAACCTTTTGTACTCCACTCTGCTTAGGCTGCATCTTGAGTACTGAGTTCAGTTTTGGGCTTCTCATTACAAGAAAGACACTGAGACCTTGGTGTATGTCTGGAGAAGGATTATGAAGCTATTAAGGGGACTAGAACACAAATCATGTGAGGATCACTGAGATTGTTTAGCGTGGAGAAGGCTCAGAGGAGACATTGCAACTACCTGAAAAGAGGTTGTGGGGGGCAGGGGGGAAAGGCGGGGCACTTCCCTGATATACCTAGTAATAGGATGAGAGGTTATGGCCTCAAGTTGTGCTGGGGGAGGTTCGAGTTGTGTATTAGGAAAAATTTCTTTTCTGAAAGAGTGATCAAACACCAGAAGAGGATGCCCAGAGAGGTGATGGATTCACCATCCCTGAAGGTTTTCAAGGGAAGGATAAATGTGGCACTGAGGCATATGGTTTAGTGGGCATGGTGGTGACGAGTTGACAGTTGGACTAGATTATCTTAGAGGTCATTTCCAACTGTAATAGTCCTATAGTGTGATTCTATAATTCCTTAGTCAAACTAAGTAGCACAAATTCTGGCTTTTATTACAGTGTCTACACACATTGCTTGAATTTCTCAAAGTTGACTAGACCAAATCAGCTAAGTGACTTCCCTCAAATTTAATGGAATATATAGATTTGTATATGTATATAGATTTGTATTTCCCTCAGCTGACTTTGAAAATCTCAGTTATTGTCTAAAATTGGATTACTGCACTTGTTTGCAGTGGCAGAATTTTAATACCATGTATGGAATTTTAGTAGGAGATTATATTTGTCATGTACCTCCATTGAGAATTAAATTCAGGCAAGAATAAGAGATGAAATTATTTCAATTTCAACCTACTCTACAAAAAATACTTAGTTTTTCCTTTTAGGGAAACTAATATTCTATCAAAAAAGGATTTAGTATTAATAGTGTAGTCCTTGAATTGTGCTCGTGTAGCATAAGGCAAGTTTCACCTCTAAACTCATTTGCTGAAAGTTAAGGAATAGCCTGCAAGTTACACAGCCTAGAGTGTTGGTTTCTCTGAGTTACCTCCTTTGTAGTTAATAAGGACAGGAAAGTGGTATGCTACTCTGAATCCTGACATGGGCTAGAAAAATGTCCTTGGCAGAGCTGTAGCCCTTAGTTTTTGATCCAGCAATACGAAATTAACATCTTTGAAAATATTTTTTAGACAACGATGTGTAAGGACATGTAAGGAGTAGTACTAAATTATTGTCGTGCTTATGGGTATACGGTACTTCATTGTGTAAATGTCAATGCAAGAAGGTGGCTTCCTGAAGTCAAGAGAGTCATATACTGCTCGTTTAGGATAGAAATTTAAAATTGATTTGGCACAGGAATGAATGGAAACTGCTTTCATAGGAAAATACTTTTCTTTGCCAAATGAAAGGGAATTTGCCAGCTGTTGCATCCCTAGTATATTTGTCACAGCTTAATCTGGAAAGTTGGTTCAGGTTTGCAGGTAGAACTTTCTGAGAAATACTCACTTTTGTAAACAGCTCAACTCCTGACAGATCATAGATTTGCAATTAGTGTCAGTTTTGTAACAATTAGTATCATTTTTATATTCTAATAAATGTAATAAAAATCACATAATATATGAAATAATGTATAATAACAATCTGTTTTAGAAGAATACTTTAAAATTAATGAATCTTTTTTTTTGTTGTTTATGTTTTTTCTATGATTAACATCCTCGTGCTGTTCTTAATACTTATATAAATAATACTGTCCTAAGACAGGAATTTGAGAGGATTATATTAAATATAGAATAAGCTACAGTTACTTTTGCATTTGATTTCATTTGTTAATACACAAATGGAGTTAAATTAAGATTTGTTTAGGTCTTAAATGGAATGCACATGTATTTAAAAGAGATTAAAATACTTAGCAATTAAAAAAGTATTCATTTTATGACTTACTTTTGAATTTGGCTTTAACTACTCTCTTCCGTTTTCTTTGTCACACATATCTAAACCTTTTATCTATTTGCAATATTCTTTTTTACTGCCTCCTATAGTTTACTTAAGCCTTTCCTGATGTTTCTTTCTATACAATTCAGAAGAACAGCCTTAGCAGTGAAGCCTTCTTGTTAAGTTGTCCGTCCTGGCATCTCCTTCTTGTGTAAAGGACCATGTACATTACACAGACTAAACACTGCCTTGGTAGGATATATGATAGTTCTCTGGTTTTACCGAATTTAATAATTATTAATAGAAATAACAATACAAAAGAAAATCTGCAAGCAAAAAAGCTTTAATCAGAACAGGATCTTGATAGATACTTGTTATGATACAGAGCGAAAGATGATTCTACAGCATGCCAGGCTGTAGGATGTCCCAAAAAAGGACACACACATCCTAGCTGATACAAATCCTAGTATAGCTAATGACAGGGAAAAAACACAAAAGGATCTGTCTTAACTTTTCTTGAATAAACCCTATGAAGACCACTGGAAATCTTTTAGCTATTCCATTATGCCTTGACAAAAGTCCTGAAATTATCCAATGGAAAAGATGTTTTTTGGCTTCTATCAGCAACTGAATTTCAGAAGATTTATAAGATTGTCTAGTAAAATTTACCATTTCAATATTTATCAAAAAAGTAAAATGTTATTCAGACAAATGATTGCATGTATTGCTATGCTCCGGATAGGAGAATATGTTTCAACCAGTAATAATGATATAAATTTCTGAATATATGATTGCTGTGTTGTACCCATACCTCTACTTCATTTATGATGATAAACAGAAGTATAAAGTAAATATTTGCTTTTTATTCATGACTATTTTTTGTTAATTATAGTATAATTTTGATTCCAACGAGAAGCATAAATGCATGGGATAACAAATCCTTCATTAGTCTTAAAAACATCAGTGTTTTCAATTTTTAGTCAACAGTTGTAATAATCTGCTGAAAAATACCCTTCTTGGTGAATTAATACTCCAACAACATATGTTTTTATGTGTCTCATTGCTCATCCAGCTCCCCAGAGCAAGGTAAACAGTTGTCTGTCTGAATAAGATATTTTGACAAGTAGACCACAAATGAAAATCTTTTTTTTGTTTCCAGAAAAGATTTAAAAAAATTTGATTCAATTTGCTAAATAAATACATTTTAAAAAATTATCAGCTTAAAAATGACCATCTTTACTTCAGAATACAAATTACATTGTTGGCCTAAATTCCGTGAAACAACTGCTGATACTAGAAACCAATCATATTGGAGTTCATTTTAGAAAGCAGATGCACAGAATTTTCTGGAATTTAAGAGTCTGCCAAATGTATTCTAGAGGAAACCAATAAAGTTTGAATCATATGATCGTAGACTCATAGAATATTCTGAGTTAGAAAAGACTCACAAGTATCACTGAGTCCAACTCCTGGCTCAGCACAGGACCACCCAAAAATCAGAGAGCATATCTAAACACTCCTTGAACTCTGGCAACTCGGCGCCATGACTGTTGTCCTGGGTAGCACCCAATCACCATCTGGTGAAGAACCTTCTCCTAATACCCAACCTGATTCTCCCTTTACACATCTTCACACTGTCTGACATTTGTCTATCAGTAGTCACACTAACTGTTGAGCCTTTGACCTTAGAGTAGATGCAATTCTATTTTATCAATGATCTGTGAGAATTTGAATTAGTAAATTGTGTGCTGGAGACACAGACTGTGTTGCTGAGTCAGACTGAATTGTGCAGTTATTGACTGACAAACATATTGACTCTGCAAAATTGTAATGCACTGCACCTGAAAGAATTTATTAGTAACTTTATTACTGAGTTGTTTACATCTTAACTCCAGGCTGATGTTTCAGTGTTATTGCTCAGCGTTATAGAAAGACCCATATGTGATGGTGCACTGTTAGAACTCTCAAAAATCAAGAAATTCTGAAAGGGACTTCCTGTTTCAAAAGCATATATTGAAACAAAGAGCTACTTTCAATAGAGCTGCTGATGTGAAGAGCCAAAACTGAAATACAGTGTGCTTACAAGAAAAATGCCAGAAGATGGCTGAAGTCTGTTACTGGCCTTTTAAATGCCCTTACAAAAGCCTTAAGCTTAATATTTTTTCCTCTCTTCTCAATTAAGATTTACTTCTTTATCTCATTTTCTTGAAAAATGAGTCATATCAATCTATTTATTTATCTGGCTAATATCCTCTCCTTTTTCAGCTGTAGGTAATGAGCACAATAAGTGTTCTCCGGGGTCAGTAATGGTGTGGTAGCTCAATGTCTGTGTGGGGGGTGGGGGGAAAAAAATTAAAAAAAGAAAAACACCTGATCTAACCTTATATGATGTTTTCAGAAGTAACAGAGGTGTTAGCATTCTCTCTTATTTGAAGCCTTGTATCTGAAGATATTCCCATGAGTGGAAAAGGTGGGCCTTAGCATTTGATGAGAAATGTTTTGAAAAGGAGCAGTATTACTCAGGTGAAATTATGTAGGAGTAACGGAAGAGAGGACATCACCTCTAGTTCAGAATACTTTCAGGTTTCTCTTGCGGATATATTTTTGTGCTTGCAGGCTAGGATGGTAGATCTTAAGGTTGTCTCTTTTTTACTATCAAGTACATGGCGCAAGTACACAGGAACACTGTGCATTTTCTTTTACCTCATTCACATGGTTAGGACAAGGAGATGAAGATATATTTATGTATGGACTTGCGGTTGGACTTGATGATCTTTGAGGGACCTTCCAAACTGAGTGATTCTATGATTCTATGTAACCTGGTTTTCATGTGCACGGCTATTATATGTGAAAGCTTTATAGACAAATGCTTTTCAATAACACCCCACTGTTGGCAGGAAACGGTTCATAACTGAGTTTGTGATAGCACTGAAATGAAACAAAAAAAGGTAAGTTAAAAATGAATAAGGAAATGTCACAGTGACGCATTCTATTTTGGATTTGTTCTTTCCTTCAAAACAGTGATGTGTTGGGCACTGGCGTTGTTTCAGAAAGAACGTGGAAAATAATAACACTGAGTGGTACCACAGTGCCCAAAAAATACATGAATTGCACTCTGGAAACTGGCATGTGCTTGACAACCCTTGTTTGTCTGCATAACAACTAGAGGAAATCATTTTGATATGACTTTTCAGAACAGACACGTAAGCCAGCAAGTAACAGTTTAAGAAGGATTTTACATTCTCCCAGGATCGCTATTTTTGGGGGGGTTAATAACAACTGTATAGTCCTTTCACTGAAAACACATGCCAGTAAGATCAGAGGATTCTTCTAATTGACTTCAAATAGAATAATTTGAGGGAGTGCTTTTTGTAAACACCAGAGCAGTAATTGTTAACTCTACACTAATAGCATATCTCTAACCTCATACAAGGTCTTTAGATGAGCCAAGTTGTTTCATATTTTGCCAAAAATATCAGAGATCAGTGCAACTTGACAGTGCTGCTGATGTGGCACCACCCTGTTCTTTTGTTTTATCACAGCTCAGAGAGAAATGTGTTTTCTCTGGTTTGCATACAGTAAGACCTTTAGTTAAGGGCTCCAGATATTAGAGATTATTAACTCTATTAAGATAAAACTACTCTGCATGCCTGAATTTTGAGCCAAGATGTATTTCTGTCACCAATTACACCTAGATCAAGTTTGATTTTTCCCATGGTTCGGCAAGGCCAGATAAACAAAAAGCAATTATCTTCACTACGGAAGTTGGTTGTTAATTTTTGCCTCAATTTGCCTCTCCTACAGAAATACAGACATGTAAATTTTGTAGTACCAAGTATTCATGCCCCAAGTAGAGAATGAAAGCATTTCAGAGATCAAGGTGAGACTGAACGTGGGAAAGAATTAGATATGGGACCTTTAACCATGCTCCTTTGATTCCAGTTCTTGTATCAACTTAGTCATGATCATGAATGGTACAAGAAAAGGCATATAATATTTCCATTTCTCTTTCTTCATTTTTACATGGAAATAAGAAAACATAGATTGGTACTAGGGACAGACAATATAAACACAGTAAATAGATTGTCTTTCACAGAACTTAGAAACATACACAGAAAAAAATATGTTGTGTCAAAAAGAACTCAATGAGTTTACAACTGGTTTCAGTTAACAGTTTTCACATGAGCTATTACATTTGTTATCAGCTGCCTAATGGCATTCAGGAAGCTATGAAATTCTCTCCTGCCTTCAAATATGTCAAAGAAACCATGTACGTTTGTTATGGTTTTGTGTTTTGTAATTTTGACAACGTTATTATCAGTCTCTTCTGGTGACTTCAGTATGAACAGAGAGAATTCAGTAGAAATACAAAGTTCTGATAGAGTCCCGTTAATGTAACTGGAATAATGACATATGCACAATAATTGTTCAGATTTTAAAACAGCAACTGCTTCTTAAGTTTGTGTCATATTCTATTTCTATACAGTATAATGACTTGTACCTTTGTACTTTACAACCACCATTGTAGGAACCTGAAATCTAGGTAAAGAATGCAAATCCAGTGACACCAAGTTCCAGCATGATATAAAAATATTTTTTTTTGCAGTAACCTTGTGCCTTCATAAGGGTTTCCAAATTTTCAGCTACATGTTTCCTCTTATAGAATCCCAAACTATTTCTTTGAAACTGGCCCTTTGGATATGAAAGAGAATAACAGTCCTTTCAGTGTAGTCATTTGGAAGCTGGACTTGTCGTACAGGATATTCAGAGAGGCAAACCTTAGGCTGAAATTAATTCTGCAGTCCTTCCCTTCAGTATTTCCCTGCAATTACAGACATGTAGGTTTTTCAAGAAGTAGTTATCAGACCCTTTCTCTGAATGGAGGAATCTCATGCCATCTATGAACTGTAGAAGAAACTGATGATTAGTTTCACTGAGTGTGTATCTGCTTTTACAAACATCCCACTGAATTTCCTGCTCCTCTAGCTGCTTGTCCTTTTCAACTATTATCTTAGGGGTTTTTTGTTTGGTTGGTTTTTTTTTTTGTTGTTGTTGTTGTTGTTTTTTTCTTGTTTTTTTTTTTTTTTAAAATCTGTCCTGAAGCTGTTACAGAGTCAATATATTTTACCTGACATGGCAAGTCTGCAGAAAGAAATTGACGACTTCCTAGAAGCAAATGAACTGAAGCTGTGCTGCTTCTGTTTTCTACTCTCTTCATCAGCCAACACTGGATATCACTGGAGAAATTTAGAATGTGCTTCTTTCAAATTAGTCTGGAAAGCACATAGGTACATGATTGCATTTTTTTCTAGGATCACCAAAAGCATATATACTGGTAACAAAGTCCAATATGAAAAATAAACTGCTGTAGTGTTACCAGTCAAGACTGTTTAAAGCATGGAAGGGGTCTGCTACTTTTCTGCCTGCAATAACAAGTC
This sequence comes from Alectoris magna, assembly GCA_030625065.1. NCBI lineage: Eukaryota > Metazoa > Chordata > Aves > Galliformes > Phasianidae > Alectoris > Alectoris magna. The sequence goes on along the minus strand of CM060560.1, from coordinate 179,123,407 downwards.
ACGGGAAACTTCATTTCTTCCTTTTTTTTCATATAAAAAAACACCTTTTGCATTTTTTTCATACATCATGAATTAGAAAGAATTTCCTCACCATCATGGCGACTACAAATTTTAAGAAGGTGAATTGCCTTCAAATAGGAAACACAAGACATGGCAAGCACTGCCTATTGTCTGTTAAAATTTCTGGACTATCCTTAATTAATTCCCTGCATTTAATTACTGAAGCACTTAAAGGTCAGGATAATCATATCCAGAGGGAAAGCAACAACTATAGTGTAACGCACTAAGGATCCTGCAGAAGAAAACTGAGTGAATTTCCTGTAGCAGAAGTCCTCTATTATTCCATTGTAAATGAAGTCTGGCCAGGGACAGACCAACAGTAGTGGCTTCCTGAGCAGAGGTCGCATATGATATATACTAAAACATTGGAAAAAAACTGCAGAATTCCATTCAGGCTCCTGTCAGGAATGGCACAGAGTAGACAACATGCGTATATACAACAGTTCTAAGGCTGATACTGGTATTTTAATTCATTGTTCAGAGTCAGAAGACAGAACTTTACATGATTGTTTCTGTTGAACGAGACCTGATGAACATGTAATATTGGTCCAAAAATCTCACTTTCCCTTTTCTCCTACAAAGTGTATCTACCTAAACTGTGCATTGAGGGGAGTAACTCAGAGGTCATGCTGGCTATCTCTTGAAAAGTAAGAAAGTCTCACAAGGGATTCACAGGGCATCTTTCAAAATGTGATTGCCATGTTTGGCTCTTAACTTCATTGGAAGACATAGCACACATTTGACAGCTAAGAATATTTTCAATCATGCACTGCCAGGCTCTCCAATGGATATCTGAAGACCTTTCCCAAATCATGTCTTAGTCAAAAGGAGGTGGGTATATTTGAATGCATAACAGGAACGCAGCCATTTTTTGAAGTTTCTTTGACAATCTTTGAAGGTATGTATTGAAGTGTTACTGGGCTCTGTCCTTTTTAGAAAATATTTTTCTTAATAATATTCCTGTTGCTTTTCTTCCCAGAAATGCCATGAAATGAATCAATCAATCATGAGATTGTAACAGAGCCCCAAAGAAGTCTACATGTTTTAGCCATCAATGTAGAAGATGTAATGCTTATGTGTGGACATGCCTCTCTGTGCATCTTCTCATGAAGAGTTTTAAAAGAGAATAATAAAAAAGAAAGTGATGGATTATAAAGATTAGATATCATAGAATAACTAAAGATGTTATAAAATACATAACCCTTTACTTTTATTGATATGCACTTCTGAACATTCAACTTCTTCCTCAGTTTAATACATTTGAATAGAAACTACTGAACTTTGTAGAAATGTTTTCCTCTATATTTGATACACGAAATACACAGAAATTTTACTGTGAATGTTTCTCTGAGCATTCTATAGACATTTGCAATCTATGAAGGGCTCCTGGAGAATTTAATCCTTTTATACTCAAGAAGTTTATGTAAGGTAAACTGCTTCAGTAAATAATTATGACTACAACCCATCACAGGGCACACGGGATTAATAAATGTTTGTACTGATTCATATTTGAACAGCTCATTGCTGTCTTGTCTTTCCTATCAGTGTTATTTAAGAAAAAGAGCTGTGATCTCTGTTCCGATAAAGTGGGTGCCATATTAGACACTACCTGCAAAAGCAGAAGAAACAGGCAATATTTTTTCTGTTTAATTCTGGCACACAACATTTATGAGTCTAAATGATTATGTTATGAAACTGTACGTTGTTTTGAAGTGAAGGTTTTTTTCTAAATGGCTATTTTACTGTCTATCCAGTCAGGGTGTTCAGATTCCTTGAAGTGCACATTCTTTAACTAATCACCAGAATTGTAAATCAATAATCAGATTAAGAGCTTCTTACAGAAAGCACAGGATTTGCTCTTTGTGACTGACAGCAACTGACAGTGATGTAATTCATAATTGGGATTAGTCCTTTCAGGAGACTGAAGATTACAATGATATGTACACTATAGCATTTTTTTTTTCTCCCTAAGTATCTCTCCCAGGTCTTCATTCCAACTTGGACAGTGCTCTGTTACTTAAGTGTCTGCTCCACAGATCACTGTACAAACCAAAGTGAGTGTGATGTTTGCTCTTTAAATTGATAGAATTTGGCATTTTGAAAGAAGCTCCCAGCAGGATGGCCTCCCCTGCTGAAATATGTCAGTAGACATCTCTCCTCGTTATCCAAATGGCCTTTTTGATGAATGGCAGCAGCAGTCTCTCCTTGTTAGAGCTAGTTAGCTGAATGCTCATCACTATTGTTTTAGCATAATTATCTTTGGGGTTAGGTGGAGGCCACTCAGTTCCCCATTAATGCAACAACACTGGAGTTGATTTTTTTCACAGCAGTTAGCACTAAGGCATGAAAACAGATTGTGGGTACTGAAAAAAACAACACATCACTTAGTCATGCAGAATATAAAAGAATTTTTTTTTTTTATTCCTTTCTTTTTTAGACGGTATCATTTAAAAAATTCTTTGAAGTATATAAACCTATAATCATGTCAAATGGAATGCTATTAATCTTTTGAGCAGGAAGAAATGAATACATTTTCAGGAATGTTTGTATATCCCTGACTCGATTAAACTAAACATAATCTCCTTGTGCTATTGAATATCTGAGAAAGGGGAGAGGAAACGAAAGGGTTGAGTAGAGCTCATTGGTTAAGAAAAGTGAAGTGATCATATTGATTGAAGTTATGACAATGGAAATGTTTTGATAGTTTGCGGCTTTACCATGAATAAAGAGCAGGGGAGAGGGTGGGGTAAAATATCTGTACTAATCTCTTGATGAATTAGATAACTCTTAAATGTCCCCTTACTGTAAGACCTCATTCCACCACCTCTGACCACATGGTTGTTACATAAACTGTTATTGGGATTATGAAACTGAGGTTTGATTGCAATTCAGTCACAGGGAAAGAAGATTCACAGGAACTATTCAAATTTTCAAAGAGAGAACCTGTTCATGGTGTGCCAATATCTAATCACACTTTCTGTGTAAGCCTACCAGATCAACTACAGAAAGGGAAACGTCTCCAGGAGCTGAGTTCTCATGGGAAGCAGGGAGAAAGAGGTGGATAGTGGATGTCCAAGGAGATAGATCTGGAGATTGGATTTAGTCACATGTGTGAGATGTAGGTAAAAGTAGGTTTGTTTGTTTGTTTGTTTTTGTTTGTATGTTTGCAGTAGAATTTGATATTTCTTTCTTAAGCCTTTGATTTGAACCTAGATGCTGTGGTCAGTCTTTGTTGTCACAACACAGGGCTACAGTTTCCTGTGCATGAGCAAGAGGTAGCACTTGGCAGAACATTCCCCAGTAGAAGCTCACTGTTTTAATTTCCATCTGCTCTCATTCTCCTGTTGGGACAAAGAGATTTAACAAATGCAGTACTCACCTACTTTCTCTACTACTTCCCCTTCTCACAGCCTGGCTAGACTAGCATTTTATGATGACCGATTCCAAGTGAATTGTATTACTAACCATTGTTATTTGTTTGTTTCAGTAAATGAGGCAGGCATCCAAAATGCACGTGGGCCATAAGCAGTGTTGTGAAATTCAATCCTATTCTTGTGGGAGTGAGCTAGAGAATAAATTCAACACACAGCTTCTCTCAGCAGAGCAAGTAGCCACTGCAAGGAACAGGGGTTAGGAAGAGATGAGATGTTTGTATGGGGCTGTCAGCTGAAGGGACCGACCACAATTTTGGAGACATACCACATGGTAAGAAATTTGTTTTGGCAATGTTTTGGGCAACTTCCACTCACCATAAATAACTTAAAAAAACCCCCACCACATTATTTAAATAATTATTTTAGTTTACGTAGCAAGCTATGCATTATTCAAATGACAGCTCTGAGGCAACTTATTGAAATGTGAAAGTACTTCAAATTGATTTTGAAATTATCAGCAGCAGAAAGAAAAAATGTGGATAGGAATGCCAATGGGTTTATAAAACATTTAAACAAATAATTGTGTATTTCATGTCTGTGTAGACTTATTTTGTGATCCCCAAAGTACTAATGAACAGTAGTAATTAGTAACACCCACTTTTATTAAGCATGTCTTCAGTTCATAAATATGATGAGTGGCAAGGTACACACTGGAACTTGTTTTTTTCTCATCATCATTTAAAAACAAAACAAAATGAAAACACTGTGTTGAGCAGAAAAAGAAGGAAAAAAAAACCAACAACACCTAGTATGCTCTGTAGTAATTTTGAACTCACGAGCTAGAAACTAAGTGTGTTCGAAGTTGAATTGTAATCCAGTGAGTGTATTATGTATCTTACATTACTGATGCACTGTACTGTCACTGAGCAATAACTTTTGTGATTTAGATCTGTCATATTGCATGCATTTTCTCCAGCCATGTACATTAGGAGCAGCTTTTGTGTGCCACATAAGTGAGCCTGGCTCTAATCTGCAACTGATTTACTGCTTTTGCCTTCAGGGCCATCATCTGCGTACTTAGCGGAACTGGTGGACATACCAGGTTTTGACATGCTGTACAGGAATTTTTTCTATAAAAATCAGGCTTGACAAATCTTGAGGTTGTTAATAAAACAAAATTACGTTGACTGAGTAAAAGTTGAGCAAAGTTCTTGTGGTCTGACGCACTATTTAATATCAGATTACAAGGTCCTCTTATTTAATAAAAACTTAAAAGATGGCCTCAATCTCAGAAGGCACATGCCTGTCTTTAGGCACGTGTAAAATTATCTTGATTTGAATATGACTACTTCCTGCAGTAGAATGCAAAGGGAAGTCTGGGAAAACTATGTGTGATAACAGATGTCCTTTTCTTTGGCCTTGATCTCCTTGTAAGATCCATATACAGTGCTGTGTTTTTCTGAGCTCTTGACACCACAAAAAGCCACTTTTCCTGCAACAGTAAAATATACTTAACTGATAGCAGAGTTAAGCCTACTGATGGCTAATGAGTTAAGCCATACTGATGGCTAACGTTGCTTTTGGATGCACAGAAATATTGCTGGAGGGACCCCTGACATGCGTTCATGTATGAACACTGTGAAACTCACATCAAGAGTCTCTGGCTCTGTGTGTAACTGTTCTCACACTGAGTTTGGAGCTTAAGGTTTTGTGTTACTGCTCTCACTGTGATGTCAGAAAGTTTCCCATATGAAATAGATTTTCTGTTTTGCTTCTTTGTTTGTTTGTTTTATATTTGAAATCATTGATTTTCTGGAGTGTTTCATAACCACAGAAAGGGAATTTGAAAGGAGCTTACGTCAAGGTGGGAATCTTCAAATGAATCTGTTTTCATTTAGAAATGAAGGAAAGTAACATTCATATTTGCACAAGATTACTATTTAACACTCTAAGAATTTCTTTAAGCATTTCTTTTCTCTGATTTCTGCATGTTAAAGTATGTGGGAGAAATTTTTTTTTACAATGTCATAAAGGTCATTTTGTAGTTATCACGAGTTTATTGTGGCTGTTTAGGTCTGTTAATATGACTAAATGTCAAGTAACTGCATTTTGTGTGTTAATATATTGAGATATATAACTGTTAAATAGCACTTATCAGAGCACATTTTATCAGTTTTAAGCTGTACACAAGAAGTATCTTAGGACATTTGGGAATATTTTCTTCAAGCTCTAGGTGATATTTTCAGTGGAATTACTTCTCTAGTGAACCTTAGATTTAAACTTTATTTCTGTAGACGACTAACATATATGTAGTAAACATTGAGTGTTTGCAGCCTGCACCAAGAAAACAAAACTCAGCCAGTGTTTTTAGCATGTCAGTACTTTTTACATCTTTGTTTTCTTAAAATATCCCACCAGCCTGAAATTTTCCTTCTAGTTATAGAGGAAATCTTCCTCCAAAATGAAACCTCCAAAACGAACATGAAGCATGCCCCCACAGAATCTGGTGTAGGCCTCTTGTACTACAAAATAGCAGACCAATTTTACTCCTCAAGCAGTTCCATGGAAGACAGAGAGATCCATGTACATGAACTTATTTGCATGTTGACAGACTATGTTTCAATGTAATTGGTTTATTCAAATCACATTAGCAGGAAATACAGGCCAAAAAAAATATTGCAAAGAATGAAGTCATTTTCAGCCTTATCTAAAATCTCTTACATGTATTCTGTTCTTTCTGAAAGCCTGTAAATCCTGGGAATCAGAACAAAAGCTAGAGAAAATATCATTAAAATAGTGCTCCAAACTCAGACACTGTAGATAGCTTAAGACCCTCTTAGAATGTCCAGCATATGAAAGTCACATGCACCTTGATATGGACTTTATAAAACCCATTTTTCAGTAAATCGTAGAAAATTGCCCCCAGGTAAGGCTTCCTAGTACATTGTGTAGATTTTAGCTATCTTTGCTAGGGTTTACTTTTTCAAGATGATGTCACAAACGTGTATGTATTATAAGATCTTACGTGCAAGAACTGACTCTGTAATGTCTGTGCTTTGAAAGAATGTTGCATAATTAAAAAAAAATAAATAAAAATATCCAGTATTCTGTAGTTTTGGTGAGGCAAGACTAGCACATTCACATTTAAAAAAGAACCTCCTACACAACTATTTCTACTTTAATCTGTCAACTTATAAATGCAATATCACTTCATATATTTTGAAGCCTATTACTAATTTAATAACATCAGAGAAAGTAAAATTATATATAAAATAACTCAATGCTCATGAAATTTCAACAGCTGTGTCTCCAAAAAATTTTGTGAACAGAATTGATTTATGAAGAGGTTTAAGTGTATCCGCATTAAAACTATCCCAAATCTTCTTATTACAAGCATTTAATAAAATGAAGAGTTTGAAAGAGGGAAAGGGGCATGAATGTAACAAAGAACAAGTAATATTATTTATTCTCCCCGAAGCTAAAATTAAAGTAGAACATTAAAGGAAAAAAAGTGAGAGAGATTAAATAAGGCAAAAATCTGAAGAAAAATAAGGATGTGATTTTTAAGTTTTTAGTCATAAAATATATGCTCATATAACCAAAAAAGAAAAAAAAATAAAAAATTGGCAAGCTTAATTCTGTGGGTTGCCATTTCTAAAAGCTGTCCTTCATCATAATTAGATCCTTACTGTGCATCCTCTCTCCCCTGCTTTAGCAAGGTGACTTGCTGGAGGATGAATACTTCAAACTTCTGCTGTTCCTGAAGTAACCTAGAAGTAATAGAATGGGATTTTCAAATGATAGGATCGGGTTCCTCCACTGCTGATTTTTTCCTTTCTCTTTCTGTTCTGACCCCAGCTTCTGTTCATGATTCCATTTCTCTGTTGATATCTTTTTCCAAATTTCCCATATATTTTTGACTTATTTTTCTTACCATTCAAATTCCTTCACAATGAAATTCACTCATGTTTTCTCCAAGTCAGTCTTCAGCTCCAAACCCTGTACCTGGATGTTTTTCCCTTTCCTTTCTTTTGATTACATTTGATCTTTCTACCTATGAGTCAAACAATTTTGTGATTATCTTCTAGACAGAGCTGACAGAACATTCGAGGGATATTAAAAATGAGGTCTTAGAGAATTTACCATACCCCGAAAATGTCAGTGAGAGTGTTTTCCACATTCATTTTAGTCTTCAGGTAGGCAGACTTTTTTCAAGAGTTTCACTAGGAAAAATCTGTTGACTATGAGCTCAGACATTTGAGGGACATGAGATTTGGAACTTTCAAACACATTCTAGTAGATATGTCAAAACTCTTGCAAATTTTCATTACTTCCTTCTCTGTAAGTAAGCAAGTGTTGATTGCTCCTTATCCAACAATAAATAGGGTAGCAACAAAAAAATTGTCTAAAGTCAGTTTCCTTCTATCTGAATCCCATAGTTGCGTCTCCTCAGCTGAGCCTCTGAAATTGCTGTACCGGCAGCATTTTCTTTCTTGAACGCTGCTGTAAAGAGTAACTGGAATAATTTCAGTAACACTTACCATTAATAAAATGTTCAGTATAAACAACCAAAATCTGGCAAGAACTGAAAATGGGATTTCCTAGTAGGAAGACTCATCATTTATACAAGATGACAGTTCAACATGTGGTATTTGTATATTGAATGATCTGCAAACTAAATTTTAGCAGCTATTGTTTGAATAAGAAGATGAATAACTATGAGAAGGAAGTCTCCCTTTCGTGTACCAACTCAGGCTGCAGTCAGAATCTCAATGTTTTTATACCAATGATCTCTGCTGTAGCAGACCTTGTGGCACAACCAGAGACTTTCAGTTCTGGTTTGCAGGTTGGCAGTCCAGGAACAACAAGTAGGGCAGGAACACAAATTAAAATTGGTATTCTATGTCTTTTCTGACCTGAGCCTTAGGACAGGGTGATTAATAGTCCACCTGTCCAATGCTTTAGTGCTGACACACCTGCAAACCATTTAATCTGTAAAGAAATAGATTTTTGAAAATGAAAGCTCTTCAAATGCAATAAAAAAGCATCAGTGCTTTGTTTGTCATGGCCTAGATCTCAAGTTATCTGTTGAAAAATACTGTGTCCATACTAAGCATTCATCTCATGCTCTCTGCTTAAATGAATAGCTATCATTTTGCATAATTATAAGCATATTTTTTTATCCTCTAATTTCCTGTTCTTAAACTTTCTGCTTCAAAAGTGCCTTTTCAAGATTCTGTTTTCTCCTTGTGGTCATTGTTGTAATGCATATAAATTCTAATGAAGGAATGTTGTCACTATATACATGGTACAGAGGGCTTGAGGCTGGTTCCCAATGGTCTCAGCAAAAATCCTTAGTGTCAAGTCATTTCAGTAGAGAGGCATGATCAATAATCTGTCAGCATAAAATCAAATGTCATTTTCTCCATCACAATATAACTCAGAAGACACAGCAGGGACAGCTGTGCTTTGTGCAAGATTTTCTGTGCAAAGCATATAAAAATATTACTGAGGCCTACATTTAAAAAATGCAAATAATTTGTGTTGCATCAAAAGAAAGTAAGATGAAGAACAGATTTTGAATGTTTTTATTATTTAGCTGTCATTCATACCAGTCGGTAGCTAAATTCTAGAATATTTAATGTCTATTCTTATAGCTGTGGATAAACCACTAAGGGAAATGTCAGATGCTCTGTGGAATTTAAGAAGTATTGTTTATTTACAGAGAATTTATTAATGGATCTTCAGTCCTTTTAATGTTATTATATGCCTTTTTATTGGTCACTGATATTTAAAGACAAGTTTAATATTATGTTTTTTTTTCTATTAAACAGTCTCAATTCATTTCAAAATTCATTTCAAACAGTCTCAAATTCATTTCAATTCAAAGCAGTATCAAGAATTCTGTACTCTGTCAAGAACACATCTGCACACTTTGAAGGTCTTCCAAACAGTCATCTATAAAATTTTGCCATTGAAATGATCAGGCTTAGGTTATGATTGTGATTGTGAGTATTTATTAATTCTGGTAGAAAAGAAGAACTCTGAAGGTACAACCATTCTTCTTAACCTTCAACATCACAATTAAATGCTATATCTTCATTTAGTTTTCACTTAGCATCAGTGGGTCTTTTGATACATTTTAAGTCAGGAGGAAAAATTCAAATGTAAATTCACTAAGACAAGCTGTAGATGTTCTTTATAGTGATTTTTTCTTTTAACCTGGGACTTGGGTAAAAGTCCCCTTGGAGAGAAGTGAGAATCATGGAGAATTTGTCTTAATGGGATGTGAAGACTAAGGTAGTGTGGGGCATGGGGAAAAGCATGTATGGGAGGATTTGTGTTGTAAGGTGGAGTTTTAAAATGATTAAATGTTTATGAAAGTAATTCAGAGCTTTTTTGGTATGAGAAAAAATTTATTTCACTTGGAGTAGGTTACTTAGCAGAGTGAAGAAGTATTTTAGAAGCAGATATATGACAAAGTACGCAATTTACCTTTGATGTTCAAAACGACATCTGTCCATTTTGTTGTAACTCTCACTATTGTTTACAGATCCCTCTGGTTTTGTAGAGTCTACTACTAAACGTGTAATCTTCTTAGGGCCAGAAACATGTTTGTCTGTGTGTTTTTCCCAAAGGCCATCCTAAGCACAGTTCATAAATAATACATTTCTGTAGTCAACACACTACCATTTGACCCAACATGAGTTCTCCTTTTTTTTCAGAAGATAATCTCTAAAACCATGTGTGTATACGTGCTAAATTCCTTTCTCTATGAAATATGAGAAAACCCCTTTCACGCATGATGGATTTGTAGTCACATCAGCTGTCAGTAAATAGTCAGAATTTTGGCTGGACTACCAACCTGCCATGCCAGTATTGCAGTGCATGGCCCATGTGCCTCTGCTTACAAATTAGGCCTCTGAAACTCTGGGCAGCAGACTCTTTTGGAAAAAAAATGAATGAAACAGTCAATCAGAAAGAGAAACTGTACATATGATTTAAAAAATTAGTCTGAAAACCAAGTGTGCAATATGTTTTCTATGCTTAAACTTAGTCAAGAGTAATGCAGAACCTCACAAAATTAGGTAGTAATAGATATACACTAAATATTAATAATAACAATAGTAGTAATAATGAAATATATACAGATAGTATTCAAATATTGCCCATATATACTGCAAGCAATATATAGAACGGTGTTGTCATTATCTCTGTACATTTAAAAATCAGAATGCATATAAAAAAAATTTGGTCTTCCAAATGCTTACAATTATGCAAATTACATATGAATTAGAAATTTTGTGGGGGCTTTTTGAGTCCTTTACATCGATTTGAGGATGACTAAGCTGAGTGGTGCAGTTGATACAATAGAAGGAAAGTGTGCCATTCAAACGGACCTCGACAAGCTTGAAAAGTGGGCCCATGTGAGCCTGCGATTCAACAAAGACAAGCACATGGTGTTGCAGTTGAATTGGAACAACCCCAAATATGTCTGGGAGAACTGCTCAATGAGAGCAGTCCTGCAGAGAAGGACTTTGGAGTTCTGGTGGGTGAAAAGCTGGACATGAGCCAGCAGCATGTGCTTGCAGCCCAGACAGTGATATCCAGGGCTGCATCCACAAGGAGACGGAGGTGATTGTTCCCCCTCTACTCTGCCCTTATGAGGGCAAACAGAAAATAATTAAATGCATATGTTTGAAGTGGGTATTCCTTCAAAATGCAATTGTATTACTTTGTAACTATACTGAATAAAGTCGAAGTCAATGAACTAGCTCCTTTACTGTGCCACATGGCTACTAAGTGCATCATGGCTTGATGCTTCTAACTGCCCTACAGAAAGTTCACAGAATAGAGAGGTGTAGCATTAGGCTTACCTTTTCCTTAGTTCTTAAGCCCTAGGTGGCAGCCCAGTCTGGAGAAGCATCAGAAGGATGACCTTCAGTACAACTACATATACCAAGATTCAGGGTGAGGTTTACCTAAACCAGGGAATACTATGCAGGTCTATTCATCAGAGTATACATCTAGTCTTTTTTTTTTTTTTTTTTTTAATATATAATTGTACAGAAACAATAATATACACTAAAAACAAGGATGAATTCAGTTAAAGTAAATAAGTTAGTACTGCCAAACTGTAACATCCTTTTAAAATGTTAAAATGAAATTCTATGCCCAAATAGGAAGCATTCGTAGAATTAAACAACCGTCAATCTGACTCAGTGATTATGACCACAAAATGTCAAGGGTTAGCAGTGAAGCTGTAAGGAAAAGAAATAGTGGTGCTAGGTGATTTAGATTTGTCATTTTCCCAAATAAACTAGATGAATGTCATTTAGAGGCATAGTTTTCGGAATATGTTTTTGAATAAGAAAAATCAGTTTCTTCTTAGAGAAATTAATCAGAAAACTTAGGACAACAAAAATAATCCTTGATTTGATTCTGGAGGTGCGGAGATCCAGTTCTTAAATATAGTTATCAAGGAAACATTCCTTCAGATTGAGATTAAAGAACCAAATTCACTGTCTCAGGTGGATGAAAGGAGACACAGAAAAATGCACACTGTATTGTTTGCCTTTAAGAAAGAGAATTATATTAAAGTGAGAATTCTAATAACAAGGACATTAAAAGTAGCTGATAAAAGAAGGAAACTGAAACTGCTAACAGTTAGCACATTTGAGATTCATTATATATACATAGTTTAATGGCAGAATAACAGAAATTATTACAAAGTGGCTTGCTGCTTAGGAGTTAAAAATTATCATAGAATCATAGAATTACTCAGGTTGGAAAAGACCTCAAAGATCATCAAGTCCAACTGCAGCCTAACCATAGCGCCCTAACTCTAACAACCCTCTGCTAAATCATATCTCTGAGCACCACATCCAAACAGCTCTTAAACACATCCAGGGACGGTGACTCAACCACCTCCCTGGGGAGCCTATTCCAATGTTTAACCACCCTTTCTGTAAAGAAGTGTTTCCTAACGTCCAACATAAACTTACCTTGGTGCAACTTGAGGCCATTTCCCCTCGTCCTGTCACCTGTCACCAGGGAGAATAGACTTGCCCCTCTCTCACTGTAAGCTCCTAAGGTCCTTTCAGATACGGGAAGAGAGCAATAAGGTCTCCCCTCAGCCTCTTTTACCCTAGACTAAACAGCCCCAGCTCCCTCAGCCTCTCCTCATGGGCTGATTTTCTAAGCCCTTCACAAGCCTCGTTGCCCTTCTCTGGACCTGCTCCAGTACCTCCATATCCTTTTTGTACTGAGGTGCCCAAAACTGAACACAGTGCTGGAGGTGAGGCCTCACCAGAAAGACTTCCCTAGTCCTGCTCACCACTCCATTCCTGATACAAGCCAGGATGCCATTGGCCTCCTTGGCCACCTGGGCACACTACTGGCTCATATTCAGCTGACTGTCCATCAGCACACCAAGGTCCCTTTCCAACAGGCAGCTTTCCAGCCACTCCTCCCCAAGCCTGTAGGGTTGCCTGGGGTTGTTGTGACCAAAATGCAGGACCCGACACTTGGCCCTATTGAAACTCATGCCATTAACCTTGGCCCATTGATCCAGTCTATCCAGGTCCCTCTGCAGTGCCCTTCTCCCCTCTGGCAGATCAACACTCCCTCCCAACTTGGTGTCATCTGCAAATGTACTGAGGGTGCACTCAATCCCCTCATCGAGATCATCAGTGAGAGATCATTAAACAGATATTAAACATTAATTATGTCAGTATATAGGAAGATAAATTGAAATGATCAGCCTCTTTCGTATTATTATTTCATGTATATATTAGAAGGTTCCTTATGAGAGGAGGACAAGTACTTCAGCTAGATAAAAGATGGCTGAGAGTAAAATAAGTGAATGAATAGGAAACAAGTACTGACTATTTTCCCCCTCAGTAGTATTAAGGGCTACTAATAATATAGTCAGGGTGCACATTTTACAATGTGCAGTACAATACAATATGAAAATACAACACAATGATACAATAGGAAGATTTTTTTCATCTGCTGCATTGTGAATTTATATATATATATATATATATATATATATAATGTATTTAGAAGGAAAAACAAAAAAAATCTAGAAAACAATTAAAAAAAAATATGGTAACAAATCCACAGGTGTCAACAGAAGATGATAGTCTGCAGGCAATTGGCATCTTAGGAAGTTCTTAAGCCATTGTTCGCTGGCAGTTTGTTGGAGTTTATATAAAGGAACAGAGTCCTTCTGTGTACTTGCACTGCTTTGTATATGTTTTTACTTAGCATCCATTACTGGATTACCTTAGAGATACAAAATCATAAACTAAACAGCCCACGCTTTCAGGCATTGCTACATTCTTTAAAGTCTCATGTTAAAACCATACAGCATGGAGAAAACAGGTTTCTGAATTGCTGTGACAAATTTTGTTCTTCTTGTTAAAAGAAAAAGATCAAAAATAAAAAAATGCAGCTGATATTCATATAGCCAAAGCTACAGAAGAGCGCTGTAAATTCCTTCTTTCACAGAAAATAACCATATTATCATGAGCTATGATATTTAATCTAAATCACAAATGTTGTTTTCTAACTTTCCTAGCATTTTGCATGTGGTGAGATGCTGGTCTGCTAGCTCATAATTAATTCTTCTGAAAACAGAGACTAGAGAATTTGTTTTGCAAATTGAATTCCTAGGAAGACTCTTAGATGCTGAAATATATGCAGAGGCTTTTATCAAAATCCTTCTCATTTGTTTTTATTAGTATTATACTTACTGTTTACATTGATGTAATGTATTTTAGAATCTGTTTAGGACTGAGAATGTTTGGTACTTCAGGAACTGGAAGTGTCAGTTCTTGGAAAGGAAATTAAGGCTGACTTCACACAGTCAGTAGTGGGGGTAGTGGGAGAAAAGGTATAAGTATGTAAAGCTTGAATATATTTTACTTAACTCACATAGCACTGTCTTGATATTTTTTTAAATCATTTTGCAAAAGTGCAGACTGAGGCACAAGCTTATATTGCATCAAATCACCCAACTAAAATAGTGAAGTGACAGTTTTAGTGAATACTAAACGTCCAGAAAACTGTTCTAAGTACAATACATGCTTTTTCTTAAGTAAAGTTCTGTGTGTAAAGCACATGAGTTCAAAGGGTGTTCAAGACTACTCACCAGATTCTGTGTTGACATTTAGAAATATTACGCATTTAACTGGTAAATTATTATCTGTTGGGGGGACCAGAAAATTTCCCTTCCCTAGATTGTCTCCTACCACATAGGTCAGTGATAGTAGTGATTATAAAAAATGATAGTGATAGGTAATTCTATGTATGTTATATTGTAAAGATCAAGGTACCATAGACAATAATAGTAATATTAATAGTAGTAGTAGTAGTAGTAATAATAATAATAATAATGATAATAATCTAGAGAGATTGATCTTCAAATATTTCTTCTTGAAAAATACAGTAAGAACTTTCCGCTTTTGCCCAAATAATATAAAGCATGTTTCCATTAGCAACCGAAACAGCATAGAGTAGTTCTGAATTCATACATTTCTTTACAGGTCCAATCTCATAGAAATGGCTTTAACTGGTATAAAATACTCAAGTTTGAGAAAAGTGTGTACTTTTTTTAGGGAAAGAAAGGTGGTTATCCGCTGCAATGTTTCACTTTGTTGAATGACTTCTTTCATGAGAGCTGACTTTTGCCTGTTCGTGTATCTACCTGGAAAGACTCTGCAAGGGATGGTGCTGGAAAGAAGTGAGTTCAGATGAGCGGGTTGATTTTCAAGGATCATTTCCTCCAAAGTCAAGAAGGGTCCATTTTTATCAAGGAAATCAAGTAAAGGTGGATAAAAAAGGAGATCCTAACTAAACTTAAACTGTCCTTGTGGATCAATACCCACAGTGAAGATCCAAGTGAAGCTTACACTCAGAGCAGATGAGTAACACTGTCGTGCACAGATCAAAGTTCAGCAGATGTGAAATGCACAGCCCATGCTGCACAGAGCAGGGAAAGTGCTGGTAGGACAGACGATGCTTTGGAGACAATTGCCTGGGGTGCCCAGCACCCAGCACACTCAGTATAAGGAGTGTCTCCAAATTCAGGAGCAGGCTTCAATTCTTTCCTCTGGGTTTTTGATCAGAAAAGCATAGAATTATATTAACAACAGATGTATGTATTTTAGGTATTAACCAATCACTTTGCATTTTTACCCAATTGAGTGAATATATGTCATACTTACTACAGATTAGTCTTAGATTTGATATTGTTATCCATATATGTTTGTGAATTACTTATAAAAAATTATTGAGCTTTAGTAATAACTATACAAAACAAATTAAATTGACTCATAGAGTTTTTTTAAATTTTCGGTGAATATATTTCACAAAGTGAGAGTTCTTGCTTCTTTTCCTATTCAAATGCACTAGTTGAATATATCAACTACAAAACATTGAATATTTAAATTATGCAGTCTATGACTAAACTACAATTTTCCTGTCATCTACTGTTTCTACCAGAACTGCTTAAGTTTCTTATCTGAGGTCTTAAACAGATTGAAAATCATGCAATCAGACTTATTTTCCTCAGCATATTGGGAATCATAAACAATAAAGAGTACAAGTGCAGTGCAATCCAAATAAATAATTTATCATGGCATTTAGACACGTCAAAAATTGTGGTTAAAGGGAAGGCAAACAAGCATTTACAGATATGTGTGCTTCAAGCATGAGAGAAAATGTACCACACCTCTTTCTCTATCCTGGTTCCCAAGGATTCTTAAGAAACTGCATTCAACCTCTGTACTATTCTCTGCCAGAGAAACTTCGTTCAATATGACATTTAGAAGGCAAACATTCTGTTACGTCATTTGTAACTTCAGACAGGATTTGCTAACCTATATTTTTTCTCTAAATATTAGTAAACCCAAGCTGTAAATAGGCTTAAAGCTTTTGATACTTAGAGGTGAACTGGAATTTACTTCAGATGATTGATTTTAATGCATGAATGATTTACAAATGCAGTATTATATTTTCCTTTTAAAATATACTAGAGCAGTTTTAGAGTTAACTTTAAAGGTCACCTGCTAATTATCCTTGCTGAACATTTTCAAACGATGTGACATCTTCCATAGCGTGACAATGGCTCCAGCAGTTGTTGGAATCAGTGAAATTTGGCATCAAAACTATGCCAAATGGTAGAATTTTACCTGTAAAAAGAAAGAATATTAACTACCAAGCTGACTGCTTTGTTTACGCATTATATGATTTCTTAATATTTTTTGTTTTGTTGTCGTTCTTTTTTACTTTTTTTTAACTTTTTTTTTTTTTCCTGAAATTGACTAGAAAATAAAATATATTTCCTTTTTTTCACTTGTTTTGGAAATACTAGATAAGATTTTAATTAAACCATTTGGAGAAATAGATGTAGAAATCTAGAAATACTATAATGTCATGAACTCATTCTTTAGCTAAGATACATAAGTAGGGCAGATGCATTTTAGACAACAGTGAAACAGATACAGGGAAAATTTTGAGGATTACATAAGTCAAAAAAGTAATATTCTTTTGCATAAAATTTTGAAAATACTAATCATTTTTTTCAAAGCCCACCTGAAGATTTTCTAGCTAGAGACTGAAATGAAGGCATACAAAATTAATAGCTATTTCTAAAAGTCTGGGCTTTAGATAATATCCATTCAAAAAAATATCTCATTACAAGAACCCTTTTTTAGTCTTTCTCTGTTTCACTTTGAAATTTCTCATCAGACCAGTAGTATCCTTTTATATCATATCATTTTATCTTAGCCCTCCCAATTCATGTCTGAAGTAAAATGGTATTTCCAAATGAGGCAAGTTTTGAGTCACTTGAACAATCATGCAAAAACTAAGTGTTTTTCCATAAGAAATGAAAAAAATCAGGGAAAAAAAAAAGAATGTAGGGCTAAATTGTACTTCAGAAACCCAACCCTGCTTTGGAGATGTTTCAGAGCTTCATTTTTCAGAGAAAGAAACAGAGCCAGGAGACTTTGCAACATCTCGCTGGCATGGGCTCTGTGCCCCTGCAGAGCAGCTGGTGACTGCAGACTTGAGTGTGAAGTTGCAGACCTGCATTGTGAGCAGCTTGGTGGGACCAAATGCTGGATTTAGAACGATGTGTATGTTACTTACTAGTCCTCATGCAGGCAGATAAAACTTACTTTGACATTTACTAATCTATATGAGATATATGTCTATGTATAGTAGATAAAGTGAAATAAAATTTAGCTAATTTTCCTATGCAAATTATCTGCAAAATTGTTGTGTTTTTAAAGCTACATCACATTATAAATTAACTTCAAGCTCTTCATAGTTTTTTTTTCTTACAGGCAATTGAGGAGTAGAAACTGAAAATGACATATGATGTTATAAAGTATCTCAACCCAAGTTTTCTCTTAGTCTCAAAGTTGAAGACCATGCCTAAAGCTAGATGGGTGTAACTCATGGTATATAATGAAATGTAGTTGGTTCTATAATTAAAATGGACAGATCCACTACCATTTTCCTGGATTCTTTCAGCAAATGACTTTAGTTTACCTGAATGTTATATAAAGAGAGGGATAGAAATTTGTCTGAAGTGATTTTAAATTGGAAATTGTTGATATGTTTGGAAGAGGTAGTTCTTTTCTAATGATTATTAAAAAAAACCCAAACATTTCTTTATTACTTTTTTTCTTAGAGTCATATTATTTCAGTTTCTCCATTTATATGAATTGACCCAGGGGCTCTATTTGTGTTTCTTTCTTGAGTTCAAAAGAAAGAGCCTAAAAATTGTCAGACACATTCCTTAACTTTTTAAGGCAAGTCTGATTCTAGTGTAGTATTCTTCGTTTCTTTTAGTCATTGAGGATTAAAATATCCTAAGTTTTTCTACATTTTCAGGTAATATTTTCTTATAAACTATAAACACATCACTGTGCTGAAGAAAAATTTTGGGATTTATCACTAGGCGTATGCATCACTTTTGTAAATGTGCTGTTTGCTGTGTTATTCTGTATTTGCACAGGGTGCTGCAAGAAGCTACATAAACCCCTGTATGTATGTGTAATATCAAAACTATAAACATAAATCTATCTGCTTATTCTGACTGAATAACGATTCTGAAATCTAGTACTATACGATTAATAACATCTCAGAAGGTAACAAGAACTCAGCCACTGATACATGATCCTTTGCTCCCCATTTCTCTGAAAAATAAAAGGAAGTAAATCTTTAAAGAACAGGTGTTTTATTAGCATTATGGTAGGTTTAGATTCCTGACATAATCATTCAAAAAAAATCTTTCCCTATATACTCCAAAGACTTATTGTTGTCATTTAGCATATGTAGATTGCTCTGAAAGTAATGCCTCCTATTTATTCCCATGGAAACTATAACAGAGAGAAAAATAACTCTGTTTGGAAGAAATTTCTGAGCTACAAAGCACTATTTTTCAATGGAATTGTCATCATTAGCTGTGCATTTTCACAAGCAATAAACAAGAGCCTGCATGCATGAGCAGAGGTGACCCCCCATTTCACAGCTGCTGTGATGACATTCTTGCTGAAACACACCATCCACTGTCTCACTGTGCTCACAACTATTATCTGACATCCATAAAAGGTTTACAAGGATCAGTGAATGTCAGTGGATGCCATTTTTTTTCTACATGGAAGAATTCAGTGCCACACCTTTGCTTCATACACACTTCCATGTCAGAGGCCATTCTGTCAGGCAGCCCCTCTGCTGCCATCTGTCACACAGAAACAAAATGTAATGGAATATCTGTAGGAAAATTCAATGTCTGCTGCCACACCACCAACATCTGTTCTGGTATCATGGGCCAAAATTATAAAATATGAGGCATTACTTTTGGAGCAGCCCACATGTGTGGTAGCAAAGATTACACTACAGTATCAGAGGTCACCAAGATACCAGACATGATCATATTAAAGAAAACCATTATTGAAATAATAAAAAATATCTGAATAACAGATCTTCCTTGAATTACAAATGTGGTAGTATTAATCTTAGAGTACATTTCACAGCTGTCTACCTTTTTTATTTTGCAGTCTTGATAGTATGATTACAAATTAACATTCCATCCTAAATTTGGTTCTGTTGCTCTTGTCCTGTGTTGTTGTTGTTGTTGTTTGTTGTTGTTGTTGTTTAAATAGCCTAATTCTTTATTAAAAACATGCATGGATGAATGAAAGCAGTTTTAAGTATTCTCCCTTCTTTCTTTCTTTCCTTCTTTCTTTCTTTCCTTCTTTCTTTCTTTCTTTCTTTCTTTCTTTCTTTCTTTCTTTCTTTCTTTCTTTCTTTCTTTCTTTCTTTCTTTCTTTCTTCCTTCCTTCCTTCCTTCCTTCCTTTCTTCCTTCCTTCCTTCCTTCCTTCCTTCCTTCCTTCCTTCCTTCCTTCCTTCCTTCCTTCCTTCCTTCCTTCCTTCCTTCCTTCCTTCCTTCCTTCCTTCCTTCCTTCCTTCCTTCCTTCCTTCCTTCCTTCCTTCCTTCCTTCCTTCCTTCCTTCCTTCCTTTCTTTCTTTCTTTCTTTCTTTCTTTCTTTCTTTCTTTCTTTCTTTCTTTCTTTCTTTCTTTCTCCTGGGGTTTCAATAAAACAAAGAGCTGCCTCCTTGCAATGCATACTGTACTTGAAGAATACTATCTACTCCATTACACGACTCTTTGAACAAGATTAGAGACAGAGTTTCCTACTTCATTAATTTCCATTCAAATAATCAATTTTGCTCTTGCAGACATAGCGTTATTGTGAATATTTAGCTGCTCAGATGTAACTTAGGAAGCTGGTGTTGCTTCCTTGAGTGCACAAAAGTACGGGGAGAACTGACATCTTCTCACATGACCTAAGACTCACTACTATGGCTTAAACTGATAATTTAGGCTTAGTAACCACAAATGCTTGTGAAGCAACGTGTGCCAGGCAGTGTTTGATACTTCAGAGGGCTCAACGCCTCTTCTCCAGAAGGTATGTCCTGGCTGTCAGTCAGTAAAGGACTGATCTCCAAAGAACAGTAAGTCCAAGATGCAATCTCTTTAGTGAAACTCTATGGCAGTGATCAGCCCCTTACCTACTGAGTTTAAAATCTATTTCCAAAAACCTGTGAAAAAGAGGGAAAAAACTCCTTACCACTGGGCAAGAGATCTCAATGATCACTGGTATAAGCCCCATTGGTTAGGCTGTCCCAGCAATAAATCAGAGATACTAAATCTTTATTTCCCTCCCTATTCCTCACCACATCAGAAAGAAATTTAATATAAGTTATGGTAAAATTCACCACAAAAGAAAAACCGCAAAGCCTACTTTATCTACAGTCTTTCTTTTCTCATTTTTCTTAGACTTCTGCAGATCAGCATGTAAAGGGTAGGTCACATTTAGAAAGCCCAAACACAGATTGCAGCATGCTCACCTGGGGCAGGTTGCTGAGTGGAGTGCAGTGTAAAGACTTATATCAGAAGCTGTAGCACAATATCTGCTGCTTATGTATAATACCTACACCCACCCACTTTCAAAGAAATTATATATCTCACAACTGTATTAAGACCTGTTAAGTGTTGTGTGAGGCAGTGGGACATGCAAAGTTTCATGTGATGCAGAATGTCCTGAAATAACCTAGTGCAAACTCAAGTGAGATGATACAATTGTAGCCTGCAGGGAGATACAGCTTTACTAATCTTGGAAATCATAGAAATTATTCAGTCAATTCTGGACTGCTGAATGGAGACATTTGGTGGCAAATTAGAGTGACTGGCAAGTACCTAAGAGTGGAGGAATTAGATGATTTTGAAGGTCAGAAAACAGGATATTTCCATTGGTAAAATCACGTAGGGAGGGAAAGATCTATGAGGTAATTTATTTCTTCTTCTTCATATGAATATTAGTGATACCACTCATGTGGAGACAAAAGAAAATAGGATTTGTTTTCCTTCTTATATTTATATTTATATTTATATTTGTTTGTTTGTTTTTTGCTCTGGAGTCAAATGGGAGGAGTTTTATAAAATTATAATGAGGGAAAACATCTCATACAGTGGCCAGACATCCTGTCTTCACATTGCTCTGAGCTCTTGTCAGACACTTAGGAATTTAAACTCTGATCTTCTGCCCAATGGCACAGTGAACTGCCACAAGATTGTCTGGCTGACTTCAATTAAAACCTTTCAAAGCTTTTGCACTTTTAACAGACTGAAAATCTTCTTGAGTCTTTTGCAATTGCTTTGCCACCCAACAATCTCCAGGCATTTTTCTTGTCAAGAAACCCAACACCAAACATGCTGTTTTCATTTGACCTATATTACAACTCAAAGCTACTTGGTTCTTTAATTCACTGCCAAATTAAGCTGTTGTTATCTCTGGATGGATAAAGGGAACTAGGCCAAATGGTACTAAACTCTCATGGATGAAATGAGATTAAACCAGTTTTATCTCACCTTGCTGTATGCTAATTATACATGCACTGGTCAGCAGAGATCACTGTCTGTCTAATCATATATCTAAAGGTCAATTAAAAGGGTCTATTGTCCACAAATTAATATCCAGTAAAAAAGATTAATCTGCATAGGGCTTATGCCTGTCCTTTTCTCTCTCTTTTTTTTTTCTTTTCAAGACATTTTCAGAGCATGATACATAATGTATAAAATTGCAGTGTGCTTTTAAAGCACAAGAGGATTTCTCCCTCTCACTTTTTTCTTTTTAAATTCAAAATGACTTGGCAAACACAATTAAAATGCAGATCTACAACCAAGTCAAAGAACTACCTCTCGTTTCTTTTTTTAATTAACTCTTGGCAGTACTGTTAAAGAAAGCATTAGTCAGTGAGCTGGAGTCATGTTAGTATCAGAAACCTCTCCAGGGCATCAAACAATGCTGAGAAGTTTCTACAGAAGTCTTTTTGGAATAGTTGCTCACTTCACATCTTTTCTGTCCATGCAGCAAAGATATAAAATGGTTGATTTATAAATAAACTCAGTAGGCAAGTTTGGGTTGTTGAGAAGGGTGGGAGTAAGGAAGATTTGAAGTTTAATAAATTCTGGGCTACACTATTTGAAAACACAGCCAATAGAAAAATCTGAAGATGAAAGCAAGATGCAATCAGGAAATATACTGCTCTTATCAAACTGACCCAGCATATCCTAGGAAACCCAGGCCTAGGCTTCCTGGCTCCTTTCCTTCCTTGGTTCCAGCTTCTCTTTCCTAGATACCGGGACACCAGAGGAAAACATGAGCAAGTGAAGAGAAGATGAGACCTCTTATTTTCACATCTGACCAGCTCCCCTGGAGAGCACCTGCTGCCCAGCAGGTGAGAGGGAGACATGAAGTCATACAGATCCCCTCTCCTAAAGGAGGATGGAGTAAAGCAGAAGTTCTGAGAAGGGGCTGGACACGTGGATGTCATAAGCGAAGGAAAGAGTTAGGAGTGCAGGGTGTATACAGGGAAGAGAGAAAGACTAGAACAGGAGGACTTTTATGAATATACTTTTAGCTGAAACAGGTGTGAGAAAGGTGCAGGGGAAAAGGGAATTAAAGCATTAAAATAGACAGTTTTATGCCTGATCTTTTGAATTTCAAATGGTCCATAAGTCAGGAGCAAGAAGGAGAATAAGAACATACACAGTCTGACAGACAGAAACCTGAACAAATGCCAGACTTTCAGGCAGTGTAATTTCTCTGGAACAGGACACATATGGAATAAGTTGTCATCAAAGCAATGAGCATTAGCAGATGTCTAGACATCTTTATGAAAAGAGAAGCATTGTCGGGTGTAGCATGACACAGCAGGGAGGTAAGGCTGCGTTTAAAAGTGGACAGTCTTTTTTTCCAGAATAACAGCTCCCTGTGTCCTTGCAGGAATAGAATGGCATTACTCTGGAAATTTAACTCCTGTTACAATTTCAAATGAATATTTCAAATTACTCATTGATCTTTCAATCAGAACTGGCAATGCAGAACTTTGAGGTTTTCTAGAAGACACTTATCCTTGTATTCCTGTCAGAATGAGCCATGGGAGCATCTCGTTTCTGCCCCAGCATGTTATCTGTGTTCAATTTCACTAATTTACTTTTGAATACCATATATTTCCTAGACAGGCATCTACCACCATCATGTACATGACATATCACCCTGTGGAATATGCATCTTTGATACTCTGTTGCTGTAATTGATCACATTGCTGTTCATACACATGCTTTAATTCCAAATCACATTTTTATGACTTCAGCTTCCAAGATTCCACTGCTGGGTAAGGGAAGTGCTTTTTCTTTTACCCAGTGTTCTCCTGTCCTGAGGATAACTATATGCTGTAATCAAGTTGCCAGCTGTAGATGACTGGCTGATCAAGGAGAATCATATCCAGCTTTTTGGAGTGACAACCTCTCCCACCATGAGGAAATTTCTCAAACACAAACTGCACTGGAACTGGAGTATGGGCACCTGCGCCCAAACTGGCTCAATGTGGGCTAGCTTGGTACTGTTAACTGTGAGTCTTCATGGCAGTGAAGTGACAATGCAAGTATGGAGTAGTGACACTAAATGCCAGATGGTGAAGTGACTATAGCAGAGAGGTACCCTAAGGGAGACTACACCCTTTGAATCTACTGAGTTCTGAGAGAGATCTGACAGAGAAAGTAAACCTATACCCAAGTCCTCTATGTATGCTTGTTTTTGTTTTTTTGTTTTTTTTTTAAAAAAAAAAAAAAGATTTCTTCAGCTTTACTGTTTCCTTTTTATTTTTTTATATTATATTGTTATATTACATTTTCTATATTATTCATTCTCACTCTTTTTTTTTTTTTTTGTGCTGTATACAATTGTTTTAAAATATTTCTCTTCGATTTTTATATTTTATGCTGCATGTAGTATGCTCTTATGTTTTACAATCTATATGCACATACACACAAACTACAGTGAACAAAATGGCTTGGTAGACGAGGGGAGAAAAGTGAATGTTCTCTATCTATCTTAACTTAAGACATCTGTCATTGCCTCCTGCTAATTGCCTCATAGGAATTATGATGAAGTGTGGAAATGATAAAGGAAATTATGTCTTATCACAGAGAGAATAAATGTATACATGCATTTACACACAGAAACACACATATATACATGTATAATGAGAGAGGAATGGGAAGAAATAATATTAAAAACCACTAATAGAAAGCAAACTAACTCGAGTTTGATAAAGTTGGACAGAAAGCCATGGAGCTTCAGACTTCCTAGCTATATCTTGAAGGGTCTTAATTGTTCCTCACAGTATAATATAAGAGCATCTCAAAATCTCCAGAATATTCAACCCTATTATAAACCTGCAAGGAAAATATTTTTTAACATGATTACTGGAAGATGCTATTATTTCTTTCTTACAGACAAGAAATCTGATACAGAAAGATTAGTAACCAGAGCCAATAAAGAACTTTGAATGTAGTTAATTTGTTAAAAGTGATACTCTCTTAATAATGAATTAAAGCAAGGCATCATCTCTGCTTCCTAGTCTGTCTCTTTTGTAAGCTGCAATAATGTATTGGTAGGATTTTTTTTTCACTGGAAAGACAATCCAGCATTTGCTACGTCTGTGTAGCGAGAACATCCCAGATGAGTGCTTTAACTAATACTGAAAACTAGTCTTTGTTGCTACTGCCAGAGAGAGTTCAAACTTACTGGCCAAAAAAGCAAAGGAGAAAGTGAATAACGATATGTAAAATGTATTTGATTCCAGAAACAAACATTCTTCATTACTCTGAATGTTAAAATACAATGCAATTACAAATAATTAACAGGCAGCTATACTTACAACAGCTTACTTCTTTAATAAGAATTCTTTAGGAAGGAACCATCTTACAAAACCGTAAATTCAACAGTACTGACCTAAAAAGTGTAGCCCTCATGATTAGTTTTAGAGTTCCTGAAATCTTGATGACCTCCTTCTTTACCTATCATAACTTTTCCTTTATTTACACCATTAATCTGGCTATAAGGCTCATAGTCTTTATATTATTTTGAAATGTGGTATGACACATTGCTGCAGCATAGGCTCACTTCAGTCTTTCCATCTTCTTCAGCAAATTCATTTACTTACCTTTCAAAAAGCAAGTTTAACACTATATTATGGTGTTAGCTGTCTGTAACACCAAAATTTTGCTGTAGTCTTGTCCTCTGCCCACCTTGAGACAGCATAAAAACATGAACATCATTAGATGTGCTCTTGTCCTTATCACAGAATTATAATTTGGTTGCAGGACACAAATCTGGATCAGATTCAAATTGTTGCATGACCTAGTAATGTTTGGACACTTCTGCTTTCGGACATTTCCAATTGTGGAAGCCTACATTTAAATATCTTTGGAGTTTTTAACATGCATATGCTATTGCCCTCAGTGGCTTTTTCCAGATACGGATTTCTTGAAGATAACGTAGAATCTTAGAATCATAGAACACCCCAAGGTGGAAGGGATCCACAAGGATCATTGAATCCAACTCCTAGCTGCCCACATTATCAGACAAAAGTCAGACCATATGTCTGAGAGTACTGTTCTGACAGTTCTTGAGCTCTGGTAAGCTCGATGCCATGACCACTTCCTTGGGGAGGCTGTTCAAGTGCCTGATCACCCTTCCCATGAAGAATCTCTTCCTGATATCCAACCTGAATCTTAAATAATCTTTCTCCATTTTCTTTACACATGGGATTTAGTCTTAGGGAGTAAAGGGACCCAAGATGGCTGGTCGCTCTTGAAGAAGGAAGTCTTAAAGGCACAGAAGCAGGCTGTCCCCCTGAGCTACAAAATGAGCTGGCGGGGAAGAAGACTGGCATCGATGAATAAGGAACTATTCTTGAGGCTCCAGGAGAAAAAGAGAATCTACCTCCTGTGGAAGAAGGGACGGGCAACTCAGAAAGAATATGAAGAAGTTGTTGAGAAAATCAGAAAGGCAAAGGCTCAGCTTGAACTCAACCTAGCTTCTGGAGTAAAAAGGAACAAGAAACTCTTTTACAAATATATCAACAGTAAGAGGAGGATGAAGGAGAATCTCCATTTTTACTGGATGAGTCTGGGAATGAGACCACTGAGGATAAGGAAAAGACAGAGGTTCTGAATACCTTCTTTACATCTGTCTTTAAAAGTCAGACCAGTTATCCTCAGGGTACTCCCCTCTCTGACCTGGTAGTCTCAGCTGGGGAGCAGACAAAACCCCCCATGATTCATGAGGACGCAGTCAGAGATGTACTACTCCAACTGGACTGCCACAAGTCCATGGGGCCAGATGAGATTCACCCGAGAGTGCTGAGGGAACTGGCAGAGGTTATAGCCGAGCCGCTTTCCATCATCTATCAGTGCTTCTTGTTGACTGGTGAAGTCCTGGAAGACTGGAGGCTTGCCAGTGTGACTCCCATCTACAAGAAGGGTTGTAGGGAGGATCTGGGGAGCCACAGGCCTGTTAGCCTGACTTCAGTGCCAGGGAAGGTTATAGAGCATTGTCTTGAGGGAGATCACACGGCATGTGCGGGACAACTGGGGTATCAAGCCTAGCCAGCATGGGTTCATGAAGGGCAGATCATGCTTGACCAGACTGATCTCCTTCTATGATCTAGTGACCCGTCTCATGGACGAGGGAAAGGCTGTTGATGTAGTATACCTAGACTTCAGCAAAGCCTTTGACACTGTCTCCCACAGTATTCTCCTGCAGAAGCTGGCAGCCTGTGGCTTGAACAGAGACACCCTTGGCTGGGTAAGGAACTGGCTGGAGGGCTGGGTCCAGAGAGTGATGGTAAATGGAGTTAAATCCAGTCACAAACGGTGTTCCCCAGGGGTTGGTGCTGGAGCCGGCCCTCTGCAATGTCTTTATTGATGACCTGGATGAGGGCATTAAATGCACCCTCAGTAAGTTTGCAGATGACACCAAGTTGGCTGGAAGAGTCTATCTGCCTGGGGGTACTGAGGCCCTACAGAGGGATCTGAACAGGCTGGATAGCTGGGCTGAAGCCGATGGGATAAGGTTCAACAAGACCAAAGACTGGGTCCTGCACTTTGGCCACAACAACCCCAGGCAGCGTTATAGGCTTAGGGCACAGTGGCTGGGAGACTGTGTGAAGGAGATGGACCTGGGGGTATTGATTGATGCTCAGCTGAACATGAGCCAGCAGTGTGCCCAGGTGGCCAAGAAGGCCAAGGGCATCCTGGCTTGCATCAGAAACAGTGTTGCCAGCAGCAACAGGGAGGTGATTGTCCCCCTGTACTCAGCTCTTGTGAGGCCACACCTTGAGTACTGTGTCCAGTTTTGGGCTCCTCACTGCAAGAAAGACATTGAGGCCCTGGAGCATGTTCAAAGAAGGGCAACAAAGCTGGTGAGGGGTCTGGAGCACAGGCCATATGAGGAGAGGCTGAAGGAGCTGGGATTGTTCAGTCTGGAGAAGAGGAGGCTCAGGGGAGACCTTATTGCTCTCTATAACTACCTGAAGGGAGGTTGTTGTGAGCTGGGGATCGGCCTCTTCTCTCATGTAACTGGTGATGGGACTAGAGGGAATGGCTTCAAGCTGCTCCCGGGGAGGTTCAGTGTGGGAATACAAGAAGGACTGTATGGAGCAGCAGCTGTGGAGCAAGATAAACAGCATGAGAACCAAGGACACCTCTAGAAGAAGAAAGAACAGCTAGTGGCTCTGATTGGATAAGTGCCTACATGAATGGTTGAAGAGTGTGGAACGTTCTGTTGACATGTAGGGGCAAATGGGGAAAAGAAAACTTGTGAAGGTATATAAGTGATGTGAGAACTTATAATAAACAATTTGGATTGTTCACATCTGAGTCTGTGCATTAGACACAGCAGTTCAGGGTGGATGTTAGGAAATACTACTTCTCTGAAAGAGTGGTCAGGCAGTGGAATGGGCTGCCCAGGGAGGTGGTGGAGTCACCAACCCTGGAGGTGTTCAAGAAACGTTTGGACATGTTGAGGAAAATGGTTTAGTGAGAACTATTGGTGATGTGTGGACTCGGTGATTCTGTGGGTCTTTTCCAACCTTGGTGATTCTATGATTCTACAATTCTACAATTCTACATTCTTAGCTACTTTCTTGATTTGGATTTCTGTTAATTGTACATATCTTCTATCAAACTCACGATTTCTTTTTACAGTCTTTAGAGGTATGCATAGATGAAATGAACTGTAGTCTAAGATGAATTCAAGATATTGATGTCTTTGGTACCAACAGACTCCAGCACTGAGTCTGTTGTGTATGTGCTGAAAAAAACAACAACAACAAAATCATTCTGCTGTAATAATTGACAGAAATCTGAGGGGAAAAAGAATCAAGAAAGAACTCAACTGTTCTATGAAGATCAGAGTTAATATTCTCAAAATCATAGGTGATAAATCAAATATCATATAATAATAATTTGGCAATTTTTGATAATGAGATGTCATTACACAGGTCAGATTCAGTGCAAAAGAGAGTTCAGAACTTTGTTACAGTGTGAAAAAATGGATTCTTAGCTCAGCTGAGATGCTTACATGCTACAAGTTCTGATTTCTGCTTTCCTATAGGTTTCTAGGTTTTGGACCCTGAATTCTTCTCATATCATCTCATTT
The DNA here is from genome assembly GCA_030625065.1 of Alectoris magna. Classification (NCBI taxonomy): domain Eukaryota; kingdom Metazoa; phylum Chordata; class Aves; order Galliformes; family Phasianidae; genus Alectoris; species Alectoris magna. Next base: position 179,094,377 of record CM060560.1, on the reverse strand, counting down.
TACTGATTCCATCAGTTCTCTTCCACCTCTGACTACATTCAATCATGTTTATTTAACGGGGTGAATAAGGTCTTGTGTTCACATTGAACATTAGCTTGACCGTTAGTCAGTTCTTCAGCTGAGCTATTGCATCCACTAATAAATTTTGCTCAGTGCTGTTCAATCTTCCTAACTTTAGGCACATGATTTACTTGTCTTTCAAAATTGAATTCCTGCTTTGAATAATCCCCTGGAGGAGCCTGTCTTTTTATAATAATTATATAGGAAGCTTGAGGTGCTTGGTCTCATGCCTTAGTCATACTTATAACTGAGCTCTGTTAAGGTCTCTTACTTGTGTCTCTTTTTCAAAATAATTGGTCTAAATACTTGGTTGTTATCATGAAAGGACAATTCTTTAAAAGAATTGGTGTCATTACCTTCAAAAAGAAGAAGGTTCTGGACTACAGATTCTAAGTAAACTAAGGAATTATTTCCTGAAGTGAATGTCAGTCCTACAAATGAACATGACTTTGGATGTGCGTTTATTCACATCTCTTCAGTGACTTAGACAGTTTGACCCCTATGCATACCTCCAATGGTACTGATGCTGATAAGCTGCATGCCAGAAGAATAGGGGATTGAGGCTCAAGAGTGGTATGCATTAGGTGCCTGACATTTGTAGCAGCTACTGTCTAAACTGGTCGTGTTTTGTTATTCACATCAGGGTGTTGTAGAGACCCTTGTGCTAGAGCCAGAATTAGAACCAAGTGCTGCATCTGACTGGAGATCATATTCCCTTCTTAATTTCTGAAACCTCTTGAGCACTGAACTGCTAGACTCACACAGATGCAACTAGACTGTAAATACCTTTAGAAGAGAAGAGTAGTATGCTAACTAGAGAGGCCCTGGACATTCTGGAGAACAACAAACTAAGCAAATAGCTACAGAACAGTGAGGTGGCTGTTCTAATTCAACCAACACTGGTGAATTAGAAACATAGAACCATATTTAATTAGTCTCAATACAACACTTTCTAGATACAGGGTCCAAAAATGGAATACTGCATGCTGTTGTGGAGAGGCACCTATAGCCCTGTGGGCTGTTCAGAAGTCAGTGTGCTGCCCAGCAGTGCTTTAAGGGTTGTGTTTGCATTAGCCCTAAAGGAGTTGCCTAAGATTACAGAGGAAATTTCTGATATTTCAAAAAACTAAGCCCAAATCTTTTGAATTCCAGATTAGTATTTGAAATACTCTGATATCCTTTCCTGAGAAACATCACTGGACCAGATCAATATGTGATAATGCTTTAATATATGACTGTTGAGTATATACGTATGGCATAGTATAATTGGTTTTACCTCTCCACCAGTTAGAGATATTGGCAAATAGGAAGGAGTCTAAAAAAGTAGCTATACAAATATAAAAAAAAGGTAGAATGACATGGAAAGAGATGAGCAGAGTAATATATTTAGAATATTTAAGTGATAACCAAGAAAGCACATGAGAAAAGTATATTAATTCTTACGGGATACAAACAATAATAGGATATAAATAATTTAACAAACTGAAGACTTCATAGAAATGAAAGAAGTAAAAACTATAGGAAAAAGTTTGGAAATCCGCAGTGTTACACTGGGTGTATATGAGAAATTCTCTCCTTAAAATGTGAATTCCAAGACCATGTTACCTATCACAGTGTGAAATTGCCTTTTAAGAGAGAAGTTGAGGAAGTTCTCTCTCTCTCTTCTATTCAAACTTTGAGTGGAAAAAACTGATGGACTACTTAATGTTTGTAGTTGAGGAAAATTAGTGATGTTTTTTGTTTTCTTTTCTTTCCCAGATTCTCCAGTAATTTGTGACTATTGAACACAAAAGAATTTCAGTTCCTGGGATGTGATTTGTTATGCAACAGTGAACTTTCCCTGTCCCACTAAAAGCTTGTTTGTTATGTGGAACAAGTTTAATTCCATATATATATATTTTTAATCCTAAAAATTAATCTGATCAACAGAAATCACCTACCAGCAGGAGATGTAAACTCTTCTTTTACCATATTTTTGATGGCACCTTCAATAGGCATTGAGGTTGCCCTGCCTTGTCTACTTGCACGGTAGAAAGAAAATGTACTTAATTTCCAGATCATGATTTTGGTCCTCAGTGTTCCTTCCTCTGTCCTTTCATTAGGACAGTATGTTTAAGGAACATTTTTTTCCCCAGAAGAATTAGAAAATCTGTGTCTGGAGTACTTCCCATATCAGCAGTATCTCAGAAAATAACATTAAAAAAGAAAAAGCACAGAATTAAACACTGCCAAGTCAAAATTCCTGAAGCACCTTTACCTTTTTGCATTTACTTACTTCTATTAAGTATTAGACCATTTCTTAAGTATATTTTTTGCTCTTAAAAGTTATTTATGATACTGAATTTTAGGATGTATGCTAAGGACTTTCAAGCAATATAAAAAATATATCTGAGTTTCAGCCTTCATCAGACTGGGTTATTAAAAACCTACATAATACAGCTTTGTTTTTAGTTCAGGGGTATACACTAGAGTCAACTGTGCCAATCCAGGCATATTAAAAGATCGGATTGATTATACAGGCAAGTTTCTTACTGTACTTTTGCTGTTGTAGAAATCTTAGGTTATGACAGTGACAAAACTGAAGTTTTACCACATAAAAGAGACAAATCACCTGGGAAAATAAGCTGCAGCTTATTACTCATCCTTAGTAATAATTGCAACGCTGCCTTAGTTCCATTTAGGGTGCATAGTGGGAAAAACTATTATAATGTAACTAACTAGTCACATAAGCTAATTTTATATATTTTATATACATATATATGATTTTTTTTTTTTTTTTTTTGTGGGTAAGGTATCCATTGTTTTCAGGAATCCCAGATAAGTGATTCTGATAATTAAGACAGCTGTCTTGCAATTGTTTTCAGAGGTCTTACTCACATCGTGTTACCATGGTCCTGGGTAAAACATTACTCTATTCCTGTACAGTCCTCATGATACAGATTTGTCATTCTACTATTTTCAGTGTGTTCCTGTAACAAACACAAAGTTTGCAATAATACATTTTAAGAAACTTATTTTATTTAGTTCTCACCAGCACGCTCAAGAATACAGAAGCAACACGAAGACAATGGAGAGAGCTTCAGCCACTGCCTTTACCACTCTGCCTTAAGAACCCCTTTGATATTGGAAGACTTTAAGTTGTTTATCTTGATAGTGTTCATACTTTGCAACTGTGCTTTATGGACAACCAAACTGACTGTAGAATAAGTCAGTTAATTCTTCTATCACTCCCCTTTGCCTCCCTTTCTACCTACCCAAGCAGTCTTTAAAGAGTGTAGCTAAATGGCGGACATAAACTTGCAATAATTGTTAGTAGATTCTAGTTCCAGCTGAAGTAGTAAGGACCTTTGCCAGATGACAACTAGTCCTATCCATCTTCCTTGTGACTTCAAGATTCATTGGTAAGACAAGATTTGATCTACATGAAAAAAACCTCTTTTTTTTCGTTGTTGTTGTTAAAATTAGGATAAATTAACTTACTTAGTAAATTGAATACTAATTCAATTCTGATAATAAAATAAGATTTTATCAGATTCAAGTCAAATGAATATTTTTCCATAACACTTTAGATACTAAAAGTGAGCTCGTTTTTTGCTTGACTGTTTGTTCATGTTTTCAGAGTTCCACACAATTTATCTTATCATCTTGTTTCCAATTTTAGCATAGCAGAAAACCGTATGATTTTACCATTGCTATGACTGCTTTGCCTGCAGTGTTACTAGTATAAGAAGAGAGTTTATACTGTAGCATAAAATCCACCAATGTACATTAATAAATGTACACAGACAATGAAATTGGTGAATTTCCCAATGTTTTCAGTAGTGTAGATTAAAATTCTAAAAGAATCACAAGATGCACAAAGATATTTTTAAGTATTTTGACTCACATCTCATCAGTGTCCAACAATTGAGGATTCATAAGATGCTAGAGAGTTCTGTAACACATTCATAAGTCTAAGATGCCCAAGGACTCTAGATATCCTGAAAGTAAGACACAGCCTTTGGGAATCTCCTGGTAGTATTTGATTTGTTTAAAAATTCTCAGAAACCCTTTAAGATACTGTCAAAAGAAACTAAGCCCATATTCTTGACCAAAGACTTTCTCATACCTTTGTTCTAGTTTTATCTCAAGGCACAAACTGAAACAAAAATGTAAGTGGGACTGACTTTTCAAGTTCATTATTATGACTGTGCACCACAGATATTTATTATTGTGCATAAATATTATGCTAATAAATAAAATGTCTGAGGACTATCAAAGGACTGGTTTGGTATGTGCATCACAGATGCTGTTCATAAATATCATACTAATAAAGAAAATGCCTTAGGACTGTTGAAGGTGTTGAATATCAAACTAAGTGGGTCATCAAATTAGACTGGAATTTAACTCAATTTTATCAAATTTTTGTCTTCTTTAGTTCTTTTTTTTTTTTTTAATTAATTTTCTGATTGGTAGCGATCTACTGTTTTCTGATTGTTCTGGCGTGAATGCCAGTCTGGGATATCTTTTCTGTGGAATTACAGATCCAAGTACTTTTAAAAAAATCAGCTTGAGCTCATACCATCTTCTGTGTGTTCACACTCATTTGACCCAACTATACTGTTTCGACTTATAAGAAATGGGCATTTCAGATATGTCTTAAGGCACATCTGGAACTTGATGACTAATCAGTTGATCATAGGCACTGATGTCATGCTTACTAGTTTGAGGCAATTATGAACATTTGGAATAGAGGGCACAGATTTTCAAAGAAGGAAGCTATGTATTAAAAAATAAAGTTTGTGTAAATTTCCTCTATATGCAAATTTCCATTTGCCTCTCCCCTCCCCATCCATCTAAAATGCAAATAAATAAATAAATAAATATAACCCTTTAAATTATGTCTGACTTTTCAATAAATATGGCAGAGTGGCAGAAATCTTGATCATGACTAGATGTTTCCAAATATTGAGAAAATACACAGTTGAGTAAAGGAGAAACACAATCTGTAGATCTTCCTGTGCAGAAGGAAAAGGGAAGCTCACCCTTTGATGGATGTGAGAAAAGATGAGAGTTAGAGAGACATTCAAACTTTGTCCAACTAGGAGGGAAAAAATCTCCAATCAAATCCAAACATGAGACACAAACCTGTAGGAAATATTACTTTACTCATTTTAGTGTATCCATACCTAGTCCTCTTACAGTTTTTGTTTTTCTGATAGACCGTATCTAGGGTAGACAATTCTCATTTCCTTTTCTTCTTTTTCACAGATCTTACAGCTTTATGAAGGATTGCAGGCTGAGACAAATTAGGGTCCAGACTGTTTAGTTCAGCTACAGCTTCACAGTGATATTTCCTTACCACCTGTGAGCTTACCTCTTTACTGAACTTTCCTGGGCCAAAGAAACATGGCAAATCATTAGAAATGACTTCACTTATCTCTACATGATGTTATATTTTATTGTCACTTGGAGGTTTATCTATACCAACTGCCTCATACCAGTACGTCCTACATAGAATCTTCTACTCAGTTATCTGCCAAGGCAAGACAATCCTTCAGCATGAACCTTCACTGTTTTGGAATGGAAGGGGTGAACTGAGAGACCAAAACACTCAGTTTGTTCATCAGTCTTCTTCTAAAATGACTACACTGGAGGCAAACACTTTTTTTCTCTCTGGCTGATTAGGAAGTGCTTAGGAATTCAGTTAAAAGTTTGAAATAAATTTCTGTCATGTTGGAAGTTTGCATTAGCAAATAAAACATAGTTCATTAATGATATTTGCAGCTAATTTTGTGCTAATTAAAACCAACTTATTTTTCCATTATTATTTACATACTGTTGTTCAGCAGCTATGCACTTGGAAGGATAATGCTGCCTTGAGATGCCAGCTTTTTGCCCTCACTCTGTGCTAATGAATGGGATGAGACAGTATATTCTTAAGCTGGAGCTTCTTGTTCATTTCTTTTGAATATTTCACAACTAATCAACCATGAAATAATAACTGCCTCATAGTCCCTGTTAAAGAACTGCTTGTTTCTATAGTGACAAACAAAATCTACTCTGTAAACTCATTCACACATTAAAAAATAAAGTCCTTGTAGTCTTTCCAGATAGCTGATTAGTTGAGACTGAAATAAAATATACTAAAGCATACACAGAAGGGAAAGTAAAATGCTAGTAGAACTTTGAAGGGCATAGTGGCCAAGGAAAGAAATTCAATCCTCTGGGGACAGTGTGATTTTATATTGTATACTAGGGCCAAGACAAAGACAAGACTGAAAGACCAAAAGTTCTAGTTCCATATAGGCACAATAAACCTTGGAGTATCCATACTGTTCTGGGTGACTCAAGATTTAGTGCACTAGCAGATCAAAATAGTTCAGAGATGAGAAAACTTCAGACAAGTAAATTAGCAACAGAACTGACTTGTGAGAGCACCTTTGAAGTATGCTTTTGGTTTTCCAAGACACAACTGCAATGAAACATAACTACTAACCTACCTTAACAAAAAAGATAATCTTGAAGCCTACTTGTAGTTTCAGATAAACACAAAGATGTTGAAGAATCCTGTTTAGAAAAGACAAGTGAGTGAAAATAAAATAAATTTGTTCTAAGAAACAAATTTACAAGATTAGCAACATATTATGTAGAGCAAGACAACTGATGGACTTGTGAAGTTAAAGAAATTAGGGTTATCTTAATCAATAAAGAGTCTTCAAGAGACCTTCTGATCTGCATGAGCTTGTTTGATTCCTGTGAAGGTGGCTTTGAGCCTTCAACTGAAATGGCCCCTGGTTAACTAGAAAATGTATTCAAAATTTCTCTCATTTCTCTATTGTTAACTTGATTCACTGTGGTTTTAGGACTGATTCATTCTATTTCCCCGTATAAGCAAATTAATATCTAAGCAGGAGCATTTAGTCAGTAGTAACTGCCTTTATCAAAATATTTTCACCACAGATTCCATGTCCAGGAAAGCATGAAGAGGTTAGCTGAAGGAAAAAAATCTAACATGTAAGATATTCCTTAATTGGGTCAGTCATTGCTATCCATAATAGCTCATTGAATCTACTGGCATCCACAATTAATTAACAGTGTCAGAAGCCTGGGAATAATTACTAATTAATGTAGTTTTAAGGTTAATTTTTATTTAAAATAGCCATTAAGGAACGTCCATATTCTCACAGTTCATGAGCATTGACCTGCTGGGAAGTCTCAATGTTTATCAAATGAATTGTCCTGGCACAGCAATAATGTGGTAGCTTTTTCCTGCATGTGATTCCTCTAGGCTGGGAAAATTACTCAGTGGCCTGTTCTGGCGAGTGACACTCATCAAATGAGACAAATGTGGTATAGTGATGCACTGAATCCTGGGCTCAGTAAAGGAAATATTTGGATCTAAATAAATATGTTGGATCGCCACTTAAGTGGGTTCTGGATTATCTGAAATTGTTAAACTATTCACAGCAGGTGAGAAAACCTAGCAAAATCCTTAAAATCATATATATGGTTTGTGTAACTGATATTAAAACAATAACAGTGGCGAATTTTTGTTGTTGTTTGGCTGGTTGCTTTTTGTTTTTCCAAAATTGTGCTGATAAGTTAGAATAGCTACAGTGAGTTAGTTAGATGAGGTTGTAAATCTTTTTACAGAAACAAACAAGTACTTTCCTGAGAGGATGGATTGCACTAATTATTTGCACTGGACTACACGTTGAGATTTCCTGACCTCCTGAAACTCCATCATATTCCCTAAGGGTAGTTTTCACAATCATCGCTTGCATCAGCACTAGCTTTGTGTGGATTCTCAATGAGTCAAAGTGGCTCACAGACCTGACTGCAGATAAATAAATCCCTTGTTTTTCACCTGAGACAGAGAGCTGATCTGACTTGGTAGGTGTATAAATGCAAGGGAAGGGAGGAGGAACATTATTAGTGGCAGCAGCCCAGTTTTATAACTATTTAATCCAATGACGAAACCACACCCATGATATACATTCTCTTTTCTTCTTTCCCATCTTCTCGAAATGTCTGTGGCTGCCTAAAGTTCTGTGCCACTTTTAACCTTTCACCTCCTAGTAAGAATAAGACTTGCACTCCTGTTTCCCATCAGCTGTAAACAAAGGTTCAGACTCGGGGGTCTATGAATCCCTCCTCTTCTAAAAATAATTGGATGTGTAAACATTGTGACAAAATTTATAATCTGTTTACACCACCAATTAAAGTTAATCACAGTTTTGCATCAGTCAGATTAGCTACTAGGTAGATTTATCAACCTACGAAAAAAGCAACATATTTTACACAAATGAATTTCAGCAGTATATTTAGTATAATTATAGAGAAAATATATTAAACATTTTTGAAGATAAATGTTCTACTTTCTGCTTCACTTTACCACTTTCTCGAGTAAAAGTTGCACTTGTCTGGCATATTAGTAATCTTCAACCAGAGCACCATCCTTTTTCCTTCCCTAACTTGACTAATTACATTAGTGGTATATCCTTAAGGAGGAGTCAGAAAGATGCCTCTGATTAACATAGGCTGAGATCACATAATGAAGGGTATATTTTTATCTCTTTGATCAAAGAAAATGGCTTATGAGATCAGACCTTTCTTCTTGCTAAAAGAGAGAATACAAAAGGATTACACTGCTGACATTCAAATATTCTAGAGGAAGTATATTGTGGTTGGTAGTAGAGATATTTATAACTGGATGTTCAGTAAAGCAGGTTCAAAGTATGGATTAAATGTAAGGTGTAAGGTCCACACAGTACTGCAAATATATGCCTGTGATATACACAGAGATAGTTCAGGTGCAGTTATGTGAAATGTAGAGCAACTATCTTCATGTCAGCAGCATACTAGTTCTGGTTTGTAATATGAATTTTTGTCATAAAAGTACTAAAAAAGTAATTCCTGCTTTTTACTCCCTTCTTTCTCTGAAAGAAAAAAAAGTATCAAAAACAACAGCCACAACAACAAACATGTTATTGCTAATTTCAGTATTGTTGGATTGAATTGACTAAGAAAAAAAAAAAAAAAAAAAAAAAGCTGAAAAGGAAGATGAAAGGAGACTGGAAGCAAGACCTTTTTTTGTTGATGACTGAATAAGCTGTCAAGTAACTTCCCACTTAGGAATTACACAATAGGTACAAACTGAAATGGAGGAAGATCCATCAGAATACGAGGAAAAACTTCTTTACTATGAGGGTGACTGAGCACTGGCACATGTTGCCCAGGGAGGTCGTGGAGTCTCTTTCTCTGGAGATATTCAAAACCCACCTGGACCCGATCCTGTGCAATATGCCCCAGGCTTCAGCAAGGGGGTTGAATTAGATGATCCCCAGAAGTCCCTTCCAACTTCAACTATTGTGTGATTCTATGTGATTTATAGAAAGTGTTTCCTTCTTTGGCAATGCTATTTTAATAAACTCTGCCCTACAAGAGGCAGTTCTACACAACTGTACATTGACCTAGGTATCTGAAGCTATGTGGACAGACTTGCTTACTTTTTTTTTTTTTTCTTTAGGGAGAGAAGTGTTTTAAAGTTGAGAGTAAATTAATGATTTTGACCCATAAATGCTCACAGCAACATAAGTCATTCTGTAGCAGACTGTACAGGAGTGTCTTGGTGTCAGTGAGAGTAGAGAAGAGCTTTTCTAGTGAGGAAATTGATTGCATAGATATACAGTTCAGTACGTCTTTGGAATTAAAGCATTGCCAAGCTGTCCTGAATGAACTTACCTACATCATTAAGTACTCCATTAGTGCACTATTTTTTTTTTCCAAAAAGATTCCTTCCCTTTCGTGATGTTCTCTGCATATTGTTTTTTCTTTTTTTTCTCTCTTTTTTTTTTTCTTTTTCTCTATTTCTTCACTTTACCAGTATTCCCCTTTGACAGAAAGTAATTCTTCAGACAGATCTTTGTGGATACCACTCCCTTATGTGCTTACATTACCTGGAGCACCATACTGAGTAGTTCTGTAGAAATCGATCCACAGATAACAATTCAAAAAAGCTTTCTGATATTACCTGGCCTGTACTCATAGAGTGGATATGTAGTTTCTTTGCCTTTTAGAATGGCCTTTCCTTTAAACAAGTGTCCTTCTTCCACACACAAAACAAAATTCCTACAACATGAATTAAGACACTTTTCCTTAGCTGCTATAACATTTAACTTCACTTATCGCTATGGTAATATAAACAACTTCAATCTGTTTTTTAGGGACTGATCCTACAGATCCTTCTTTCTTTCTCCCACCAAGACAACTTCTCTCCTTAAGCAGGATCCTGTGCATGCTATACTCACTGTTAACCATCTGGGAAAAAAAAATAAAAAATCTATAGGGCTTGTTTATGATCATGAGTTTAGTCCTCTTAAGTAAGAATCTCCACTTTAGAAGAACACTTCCTTGTAATGTTCGGTAACCTGGAAAAGCAGAGTTCAAAGAGGTGAGGGATGAAAGTCATTGTTTTACTGGCTCCAGTCTAAGCTGCTAACTCATAAATCCTGCTATTCCAATTGCAAGATTGCAAACTCAGTGAAAAACCACAACAGTTTGCATTTGTGTTGTTAATTAGTTTAACCAAAGTGCAAGCTTGAAAGCATCAATTTTTCCTTGTCACATCATAGTATTTCCAAGAGTTTTCAAAGAATCTCAGTGTGTAATACAGCTAGTAAATCAGCTATAAATATGCCTATTATGCATTATGGGCAAAAATGATTTCAGGGTAAAATTACAAGGTAAGAGTTGTTGGATAATCTGTCAGTGGTAAACAGCTAGTTTTTCCAAGCAGCTGGATTTTCTTAAGTGCATAGCTTCCTGTTAGGTGTGAACACTTCAGAATGCTGAATACTTTGAAATAGGTGATCAGTTTAATAAGGTCTTTGCATGAAAGTTTTCTTGAAAACCATAAATAAAGCATGGGAATTGAAAATATTTTAGTACAATTTTAAAGGACTATTACATATCCATAATGTTGTCTCTAGTTGTATCTACTCAATATATTTGCTATCTTGAAAACTAATAGTTTTTAGCCATGACAATAGTGTTGACTTACAAATAAATCATCATTTTTTCTGTAGTTAACTCTGCAGACTGAACTCCAGAGAAACTAAACAAAACAAAAACAAAAACAAAAACAAGCAAACAACAACAAAAAAACCCACAACAACTCTGCTAATAATTTAATGCATGATGTAAAAAATTCCATGGCTAGTGCCACCAAAGAAACAACCAAAAGTAGGAGTAGAAAGCAGTGTCTGAGGTAAGAAATGCACAATGAGTATTGATACCATATGAAGTAGTTGGAAATGAAAACATAGGCGATATGTAGTTTGCAAGAACAAGTAACATGTCATTTCCAGGGAAATGATCTCAAAACATAGCATTTTCCAGAACAATCTCTTGGTTTCCACAGAAGGGAACTCTAAATTGGGCAGCACAAAGCAATAGGCAATTTTTTCTACCATGACAGAGGCAGTTACATGCACAGCTATAACACAGTTTGGATTCCAAAAGGGTCTATAGCACTGCATAAAGTTATTGAACTCCTTGAATGGAATATGACTTTCTGAACTTTATTCTCTGACAGGATCTGAAAAATTAATGTCCTGAGGAAACATATGATACTTATTTTATCAGTCTGATCTGGAATTTAGCTTCTTTTTCTGTATGATTAAGTGAATTATGATATTAGTGACTTCATATTTGTTCCCTGTTCTAAAGGGTTATAATGACACCTGAAAACTTTTATGTCTCCAAAAATATTAAATGACATGAAAGAAAGAAACACGTAAATTAACACAAGGAAAATCTCTACCCTGTTATAAATTATTTTTAACCATTCATTATTAGTTTTATTATTTTGAAATCTCTTGATGTTTTGTTCTGGTATAGTTTTCATGTGTTAGTCAAGATGAAATTGAAATAGAAAAGTACTGGTAGCATTCGAAAGTAAATAATATAGCATTAAGGAACAGACCGAATTTAGAAAAATAAAAAAATCTCAGAGGGTTGGAAGGGAAGTTTAGACATCATCTGGCCCAATGCCTGCTCAAGCAGGGACATCCAGAGCAGGTTGCCCCGGACCATATCCTGGAAGCTTTTGAACATTTTTAAGGAGGGAGACTCTACAGCATCTCTGGGCAACATGTGACAGTACTCCATCACATATACAGTGAAAAAGTAGTTTGCTCTCATTGTCTGTTGTCTTGGCACTGGGCATCACTGAGAAGAGCCTGGATTCAGCCATTTTGCACCTTCCCTTCAAGTATTTATAGATATGGATGTGATCTCTCCTGAGCCTCCTCTTTTCCAAGATGAACAGACCCAGTTTTCTCAGCATTTAGTCATAGGAGAGACACTCTCGTCCTTTAATCATTTTTGTGGCCCTTCATTCTACTATCTCCAGTGTGTCCATGTTTTTCTTGTACTCAAGGGCCTAGAACTGGATTCAGAACTCCAGGTGTGGCCTCACCAGAGCTGACTAGAGGGGAAGGATCAGCTCCCTCAACTTACTGGAAATACTTTGTCTAGAACAACCAAGAATACTGTTAGCCTTCTCAATAGCAAGGGCATGTTGCTGGCTCAAGTACAACTTGATGCCACCAGGATTCCACCAGGGATTTTTTTGCCGTTTCTTTCCACCTCAGTGTCCCAACTGAGTGAGCAACCCCCAGGTGGGGCTGTTCCTCCCCAGGTGCAGGATTTGCATTTCTCCTTGACAAACTTCTTAAGATTCTTGACACCTTACAACTCCTTTAGCCTCTTGAGGTAACCCCAGATAGCAGCATGGCCCTCTGGTGGAACAGCCATTCCATCCAATTTTGTGTTATCTGTGAATTTACTGAGGTTACACTCAACACCATCATCCTGTGTGATCATCCTCTAAAGAAAATATCAAACAAGATTGGACTCAGTATTGACCCCCTGGGTATTCTTCTGCTAGACTTTGTTGTACTGACCACAACCCTCTGGGCCTGATTATTCCTATAAGAAATACTTCCAATTAATAATAATTCTTAATGCTACATAATTCATATTGAATTCTAATTAAGAATTTATAATAAATGGGTTTGTTTTGTTTTGTTTTGTTTTGTTTTTTGGTTGTTGTTTTTTTTCCTGTGCTGCATGATTATGAAATGAAACAGAATGAAACAGACTGCTGCCAGCTCCAGCTGGCCTGTGAAAGTTCTTCCTATGGCTTATAAGTTATATTCACTTAGGAGAGAACTTCTATTCTATTCAGTGCCCCGCACATACATGTATGCTGAAGATAAGAGAGGCAGTAATGAGTGAGGAAAAAGAGAGGCAGTAATGAGTGAGGAAAAGGAGAGGTCTAGAAACTTGACAACAGCCTAAAAGCTGATGAAGTCACTAGCATTAGCGTTTCAGTTACCTTCAGAAAGATAACACTGTCATAAGCTCTTATGCTAGATAGGAGTGGGATGAAGGACTACAGATTTCTATTCCATTTCATTAATCACTTCTACAGTTTGCATTGACAGCTGAGGGAGAATGCGAAGATTTGTGACCTACAAAAAGAGATGCATTTCATGGATAAACACAGCATGTGATACTTGTATGAACACACATACTTCAGTCAAACCAAAAAACTATTAGGATGCACGTGAAGGGTATGTATGTCACATAAGAGTATCATAACTAGAAGTCATCAGAAGTTTTCTGTAATAATATTTAAATTGGAATCAAAAGCTTTAAGACTGTTGATGAGTATAGAAGACTCTGGTATTTCAGAAGGGCTGGTACCATAATCAGATTTTAGAAGAGAAGGGAACAAATGTACAATATTCTGAAAACTGCAGCCTACTGGCGTTTGTAACAGACTAGAAATTGCACTGAAGTTAGTCTATGGAAAAGGTTGGTCAAGGGGCAAGGGAGGCTGTAGGCAGACAGAAGCTCATTTTACACAGACTCTGAGTAAACAGGGCCTGGGATGCACGACTTGAGTCTAAAAAGTCATGCAGATGTTTTACTACAGTAACACAAGCAAATATCTCTGGGTCTTCTCAGAGTACATTATTTCAGGATCAGCAGTATATTAATGCTGCAATAGCCCTCATCACATTAACTCTTTTTCACCTACCTGTAATCTTCCTTCTAAAGGCTATTTGGATATATTTTTAGTAGGGTAAGAGCCAAACCAAATGGGAGAAAACTACAGGAGAACCTGACTCTGTGCCTCTAATTTGGTACACCAAACTAATGATCTCAGAACAAACAGTATGCAAGAAGACTGCTAGGTTAAGAGATGTGTGCAATCTTAACTAGTGTGATCAGGTACTGCTTGTATTTAAAATGCAGTTGTCATTTCTGTAGGCAAGATTCTAAATTTTGATCAAAAAAGAACTTCAAATATTAATAAGAATTGAGCATATGACCTAGGAGAAATTACATTTTTTTACCAGTTTTCACAGTAATAAAAAGAGAGCTATCTTAAATCTTGGGACTAGGCCAAAACACTCTGCAAGCTGAAGATTTTTATTCTACTCTTTCCTAAGAAATGGCATTATTTTTTTCAGCCTGGCTATTGGGTCTCTTTAGGTGTCTATCAATTGTTTCAATTTTTATAGCTTTATATGGTAGATTTCCTGCTGTGTTTTAATATTTCATGCCTGGTGCTGGGCTCTTGTGGCATAATGATAAAAATGCAAATAATTTATTTGAACAAATTCACTGGATTAATTATTCACCATGAATCCCTGCCAATATTACTATCTCTTTATTTTTTTTCCTTGTCCTTCGTTCATGTTACATTAGATATTCTAGTGAACGGTTAATAGAAATGCATCAGATGTTGGAGCTTCAGGGATCATGATCTGGAACCACATACATTCTTAGTGAAAACTTAGTGAAGAGTGGAAGGGAGACTGAAAAATACAGCATGTGTGTGATAAGGTAGGGAAAAGAATATGGTAGGAAGAAGGAAAGAAATGGAGAATACGTAGCTACACTAGTTACAATCCTCCCTGAAAGTAAATATTTGCTATATCTTTATCAAATCACTACGTAAACTTTAGCTGTATGCAAATCTGCATTAGTGCAAGTGATATGAGTCGTCTAGCTAAGTAATGAACGAATTCTATAAACCATTTAATCCCAATTTTCAGTCTCTAGTGATTGTAAATGTGTCTTCATAAAGAATCATCAACTAAACACAGATGTTGAGTAGGCAAACATTATTCAGGAGGTTACTTTCAGAAAGCTGTCATTGCCTGATGTGTATTTCTCTATAAGAAAATCAACTACCAGATGTGTCCATAAGTACTGCATCGCTCCCGATGACCATACAGAAGTTTATTCTGAAGCTGGTAGCTTCATTTCTTCTCTTTTTTATCCTCCTTATGGTGAGAGCTCTGAACTGAAAGTAATTAACCCACTGTACTACTTATTCATTTAAATGATCTGGGAAATTTCATCTCCATCTCAAAGGCACAGAACAGAAAACTTACATACAGTAATTTACACTATATTAGTCTTGCAGTTCAGCCCTGTAGAACTGTAACACTTTCATCTCAATTGATGGAAAAAAATGGAAGAAATTTAACCTTAGCTGCTTACATGTTGCTTGAAACAAATACTGGCTTCCTTCTAAAAATAAGAGTGATGTATCGGACAGAGTACTTTGTGGACTCACCTTGTTTTCCTGGTCTTAATTGCATAGTTATGCACTACAACTGCATAAAAATTTACTCTTGTAAGACGGATGAGTCATGAACACAAAACAGTGAAGCTTTGCCTGACATTCACATCAACAAAAGTAATCCAAGGCAAGGATGCCTTGGATTACTTGCCAAAAAAAGCCACGTAAATCACAAAAGGAAATATAATTGTATTATTTAAAGTGCCCCAAGTGGCCAAGCCCTATGGCCTTCCCAATCTGAAGCAATGTCATGTAAAAACAGGGTTATGATTGTACTGACTTTTGGATGAAAATAAATTACATTTTTTTAATATTCCCTGAATCAGATATATGTGACATCCATTCCACTTCTAGCAGACACTGTGCCAGCAAATGCAGGTTTTTCAGCTAATCTTTCAACTTCTAAGATGAACCGTGAACAGAAAGTATATAATTTCACTATAGGTGAAAAGCTAGACCGGTTTTACCTGTTCTGACAAAGAAGCAACCTTAACCAGTCATGGATTTACTTAAGAGGGAGAAGAACACTATTGAAAGAAAGAGGGAGATGATAGAAATACAAGCACATGTGAGGACTGCTCTTTTATATGTTATTCCTACATAACAGTAGTCATGGTATTTCCTGCTCCTCTTTCAGATCACAACATCATGTGTAGTATAGGTTTTTAATTTATTCAGGATGGGAGAAACAAAGCCTGAGGTGGTATTTTAATGATTGTATGGTTTTACTATCCTTAATTTCATTGCCAATCTGGCAAAGTCAATAGTAGTCAAAAACTCTTTCCTGGGAAGTAGGATATATGTCCCTTAACCCCCTCCCAAAAGAAAGAACTGACATTTTCTATTCTGCATCTCTAAGATATGAGGCTAGTGTATAAAAGGAATCACCTTGAGCTTTGAATAAAAGTAGAGGCTCTCAAGATATTTGAATTCTGCCCCTAAAGGAATTCATTATGCCCTAAGAGCAGAATCCTCTGTATAAATAAGCACGAAAAACCTAGTCTTTGAATCCTAGATGTGAAACATACACAGAGGTGTTCACACCTGATAAAAGTGAATTAATTCTGGACATATAGAAGAAGGAGGTTAGTTGCTCAGGGAATTTACTGATGAAAGCTAGGATGTTTATGGACAGTCACTATCTAGATATTTTGAGACACAATTTGAAGATAGCACTGTTAAACTTAAATGCTTAAAATTTATGAACCTGTCCCTAAATTACTTCAAGAAAAATCCTTTAAGTTATTTTCAATTTGACCTAGAAACTGATTTTTATATGTGTTGGCATATGACTGTTAGAGGTTGGTTTTTTTCAATTCACTTGCACAAGTACTATTTGATGAACAATGTATTTGCCAGATTTTGCCCATATTTGTCAAATAAATTATTCAACAAATCATTTTCACTTTATTTGATCAGCTATAACAGCCTTTCTGACTCTTCTGCAATCAAGATACCTTTTAAATAAATAAGTATGGCTGCCTCTAGAGACTTCAGGAGTCGAGCAGTTGTTTTCCATCACCGTGGTAAAAACCTTGAGGGTGATTCTACATGAATAGTATTATTCTCCAATAGTATGGGAGGGATGAGCTATGGGATAGCAGATAGGTCTGTAAAGTCAAGCATTAGAAACTCACTCCTGGTTTTTGGAAGGGAGAATGTAAACTATTTAAGGATTTATTTTTCATATGATCCATAAAGCAGTTTGGTAAAGAACCTTCAGCAGCGATTTTTAATTTTTTTTCAATCATAACTATCTGCTTCACTATTCTTTTATTGGGTAAATCATAAAAACTTGTAGCTGTGATTTCTAAACATTGATGTTCAGAATTATTTAAGCTAAGTGTGCAATTTACAGACTGCTATTGTTGCTTACAAATGCTTACCCACATAAATAAATTTTCTACTATAGCAATCTCAGGGAAGCAGCTGGCTGCAAATGAGAATGTTATCATCATCTTCGAGTCCTAAGGGAAATGTTGAAATGATAAAGGTTTACAATTGTTTAAACTAACTTACAATTAAAATAACAATTTTCTTCATAGAAAATTTGGATTAGCAGAGGAAAATCTGTTGCAAGTTTTGTGCTTAATACTTCATGGTTATCATCAGCCTCAGGGTTGTACTTTACAGTGAAGGTAAATTGATACATAATTTATTTAGGGCTCATTAATTATTAATAAAAGTTTCAAGTGAGTTACAGGTGTATATGGTATGTGCCACGGATGATTATGAACACTTCAGTAAAATGTGTTTATGCTGTTTGTGGCTACAAATGATTAAGTTACCTGTAAAAGTCTCCAGTGACCTCTTTAAAATAGTCTTTTATTAAGATAAGTCAAGTCCATATTATCTGTTTGTTAGCTATTCAGAAAATTATTTTCAAAATCTGTGCCCATTTAGCAACTGGATAAATGCCATGTGAAAATATACAGTATTACTCTATTTAATAGAAAAATGAATTTATTTAGTATATTTGATGTCATATTTTGTACTATATATGATTCATTTTGCTGTAAAATTAGTAGTGCAAAGTGGAATGTTGCTCAGTAGAAGAACTGGGAGTGGCTATTTTCTCCTAAAGTACATCTTAAGACGCTGAAAGATGAATTGCGTAACTTATTCTAAGCACTCTGAAGTCAAGGAACAGGTATCAGTAATGTTCTTATAATGATTTTGGGTTCTGTCAACTAGAAATGTTGAAGAAGAGGCCGATTTATCAGGGAATCTGATAGAATTAGGTGGTTTGATGGAAGATATTGTAGGTAGATACATGATGTCAGGTTGGATGGGGCCCCAGGCCCCATCTGACCTACTGCTCGATCTAGTGTTTGGCAACCCTGCCTGTGGCAGGGAATTGGAATTTGATGATCTTTGAAGTCCCATCCAACCCAAGTTATTCTATGACTCTATGATTTCCTCATAAATTCAAGATAGTTCCACTACTAGAAATGGAGCGATTGCTCTTCACAGTCAAGAAGAAGTGAGGAACATCAAGAAAGACCTTGCTAACTTGAACTGCACAGTAACTGTTCCCTCACAAAGACTCTGGTCTCCATGTGGTTCATAATACCATGTGTAGGTGTCTACACTACCTACAGCCTGAGCCTGAGGTCATTAGCTTAAGCCACTTGCATATCTAATAGAGGGAATCAGGAACTTTGAGCAATAAACAGATTTGCTTTCTTTTAGATCTGTACACGGAATGAGAAGAACCCCAGAGAGAAATAGAGAGAACTTGAACAGTGGTAGCTTACGTAGAATGATACTTTCCCAGCCTATTCACCTGATTAAGGCAGACATGGCTCTGGTTTGTCTGCATCCTGAATTACTGTCCTAAACATCCTGCTAATACTTTCTTTGAAGCGTACTTGCCTATTTCTTCAATAGGGACTTCTGTAAACCTGGTGTAGGACAGGCACAGATGAGGCCAGCTTCTTCTCACTGAGATTTTTCTGGTGTCTGAGAGTCCTATAGGCTGATTTGCACCCAGGACTCAGCAGAGCACATAGCAAATCCCTAGTCACACTTTAAGCACGTTTTTTTATAGCATTTGTCCCATAACCTTTTCCATCTATTGTGAAGGTTAACTTCAAAGGAGGAATCCTATGAACAATTAAACATCCAAGAGCTTTTTTATCATAAAACTATTCATGACCTTCTAATCTGGTTAAATCTCAGAGGTAAAAAAATGCTGCCGAATTTGATATGAATTTTAATTACAACAGTAATTTCAGTAAAACTTCAACTTTCAGTAACAATATCCTAATCATTTCAATTTGATTATTGTGTAATAGCCTCTTCTTGTAACCTTTGTTTTCTTTGTTATAGGATATCAACATTGCATAAATTGTGAAAAAAAAAAGAATAAACAGAATAACAACCTCCAGTGTTATTCACTGTGAAAGTAATTGAAAAGATTCTTCAATTAACTATGATCTCTGTTAATCACCTATTGCAAAACCGTTGTTTTATAAAGATGACTTTTTGTACTGAATCTAGTACTTTATCCTGTAGCAGAATTCATAGTTGATCTACAATACATAAAGCTGCAAATCTAATTTACATGTAAGTTCCAAGTGTAAGAAAGAAAAAAAGGAAAGCATCTATGGAAATTCTAGAGAGAGAAAAGTCAATAATTTGCATTCGATTGAGTGTAAGTGATGCAGAATTTAATCCAGACTTTGGGAAAAAAAAATAGTGTCGTGCTTACTGTGATTTTCAGATAAAGTCATCTTAAACCATTTCTCAAAGGTATACATTAAATGCACATTATGTAAATGTACTTACTCATCAATCTGTTCTTTGTTCATCTAGATAAAGTGGTACACTGTCTCCATGTCAAACATCTGCTGATTACAAATAAATAATTCAGCACTGAGCAATGCTGTCCACAGTGCATGAATAAGGGAAACAAATTGAAAAGGAATGTCAATAAGTTGACAATATTAAATTTCAATCAATTTGCTCTGATTGGATAATTAAAACTTGCAGTTGCTGTGAGATCAGAAAGGGAACAGAAATGTCAATGATTCTACAGTGTGCTAACATTTGACTTTTTACGATTGTACATAAAACCTCTAAAATGAAACAACAGAGTTTCCTATGGAGGCAGAAAATGAAATACCACTTCTATGACGTCATAATTACAGTAGTATTGTTAGGCTTAATAATGAAGCAACAGAGGCCACTAATGTGTCTATTTATGAAGCAGAAGTAAAAAGATTCATATCCATTCTGTTTGCTTACATTGGAGGTGTTTTAGTTATTCAAACACATTTGTGGTCTTTCTGTGACATTTAAATGGGAGAAGTCTGTTAATATTGTTGTTACAAGATGTTTCTCTTAACTGGAAATCATATGTAAACTTTGAGAAAAGGCATAAGGGTATTTCTATTTTTCCATTGCCAGATTTTCCACTGTAGAGAGTTACTGTGCTCCTTGTTCCTGGGAAATACTTCTATCATAAGTAGAAAGTCAAGACACTGACCTTTCAACAGAGATTTCTGAAAAAGAAAAGGAAAAAGCTCCATGGTTCATTCATAGGATAAATTTGGGATTATTTCCCTGGGTCTACAGAGAAAACTAAAAACTGAAATAGATTTTTCCATCAATATTCTTCACTCTATTTCCATAATACAGAAAATAATTCTGGCTCAGGATAAACTAGACAGTAGTACTTAAAAGCAAAAAACAAATCACAGAATCATAGAATCACAAGGTTGGAAAGAACCTACAAGTTCATCTAGACCTATCGTCCTCCCAATACCATTGCTACCACAAGCCACTAAACCATAGCTCATAGTTCCTCATCCAGACACCTCTTGAACACTGCCAGGGATAACAACTCCACCACCTCCCTGGGCAGGCCATTCCAATGCCTGACCACTCTCTGAGAGAAAAAGTTTTTTTCTTATATCTAATATAAACCTCCTCCAGCACAACTTGTGGCCATTTCTTCGGATCCTGTTTGTTGCCTGGGGGAAGAGGCCAAACCCTTCCTCATCACAACCTCCCTTCAGGAAGTTCTAGAGTGCAAAGAAATCTCCGCTGAGCGTCCTCTTCTCCAGGCTAAACAATCACAGATCCCTCAGCTGCTCCTCATAAGCAGACACCTCACCAGTTTCATTGCCCTTCTTTGGGCATGTTCCAGGGCCTCAATGTGTTTCTTGTAGTGAGGAGCCCTAAACTGAACACAATAGTTGAGGTGCAGCCTCACCAGTGCTGAGTACAGGGGGATGATTACCTCTCTGCTCCTGCTGGCCACACTATTTCTAATGCAGGACAGGATGCCATTGGCCTACTTGGCCACCTGGGCACACTGTTGGTCATGTTCAGCTGAGCATCAACCAACACCCCCAGGTCCCATTCCTCTTCACAGACATCCAGCCACTCAGCCCCAAGCCTAAAGCATTACATGGGGTTATTGTGGCCCAAGTGCAGCACACGGCACTTGGCCCTATTGAACCTCATCCCATTCACATCAGTAGAGTGATCCAGCTTATCTAGATCCCTCTGAAGGGCCTCCCTACCCTCAGGCAGATTGACACCACCTCCCAACTTGGTGTCATCTGCAAACTTAATGAGGGTACACTCAATCCCCTCGTATCGATCATCAATAAAGATATTAAACAAGATGGGCCCCAGTACCAACCCCTGGGGGACAACACTTGTAATGGGTCACCAGCTGGACTTAACTCCATTAACCATTTCCCTCTGGGCACGGCCCTCTAGCCAATTCATTACTCAAAAAAGGGTATACCTGTCCAGGCCATGGAGAGTGGTTTCCCCAGGAGAATACCGTGAGAGACCATGTCAAAGGCTTTGCTGAAGTTTAGGTGGACTACATCAAGAGCCTTTCCCTCATCTACCAGTCTGGTCACCCAGTCTTAAAAGGAGATGAGGTTGGTCAAGCACAATCTGCCTTTCATGAACCCATGCTGGCTGGGCCTGATCCCCTGGACGCCACACACGTTCCATGTGATCTCACCCAAGATGATTTGCACCATAACTTTCCCTGATACTGAGGTGAAGCTGACAGGCCTGTAGTTCCCTGGATCCCCCTTATGGACCTTCTTGTAGATGGGAATCACATAAGCAAGCCTCCAATCCTCTGGGATCTCTCCAAATAACCTGAAGCGCTGGTAGAAGGCGGAGAGCAGCTTGGCGATCACCCCCACCAGCTCCCTCAGCACCCTAGGATGGAGTCATCCGGTCCCATGCACTTGTGACAGTCCAGATGGAGGATGAGCTCTCTTACTGTCTCTACCTGAATCACTGGGGGTGTATTTTGCATAGCATCCCAGACTTCCAGATCAGGACGTAAAGTGACCTAAGGATATCTGATCTGCCTATTAAAGGCAGATGTAAAGAAAGCGTTGAGGACCTCAGCCTTCTCTTTATCCTCACTGGTCACATTCCCCACTGCATCAAGTAAAGGATGGGAATCCTCCTTGGTTCTTCTCTTACGCTGATATATTTGTAAAAGGATTTCTTACTCTCTTTCACTGCAGTGGCCAATCTGAGATCAAGTTCGGCTTTTGCCTTCCTAACTTCCTCCCTGCATACCTTAGCAACTTCCCTGTAAGCTCCCCAAGTAACCTGTCCCTTCTTCCAGAGGACATAAGACTCTCATTTTTCTTCCAGAGTCTCAACAGTAGTTTTCGGTTCATCAACACCAGTCATCTTGACTGGTGGTAGACCACACCACCACCCTTTCTTCCTCACCTATCCCTTCTGAAAAGCTTGTAGACATCCATCACAGCACTCCAGTCGTGGGACTGGTCCTACCATGTTTCAGAACTAGCAACTGTATAAAGAAAACACCACCATAACATAGAATGTACACTAGTAATAATGGCATAAGTCAGTCTTTAGTTACTGAACTCCAAAGCTGGTTGATATTTACAATAGGAATATGTATGCATTTGTATCTACGTTTTATATTTATTCTACAAGGTCTCATTTCTGTCATTATTAACACAACTGCATGTGAAAAAATATTAGCTGGATAACACTGAACATTCTATATTCCACTTTGGTGTTTATCAGTCTAATGCTATTTAGACAGGTGGTTTTCAAATATGGCTGCATATATTTCATTTTATTACACAATTAGGTACACAGTATGAATATTGTACATTTTCATTAGCGTTTCTGTATAGATACAGGAATGGAACTTCTGCAAACAAGAAAATCAGCTATCCACATTCCCCGTGGTCCAACAGGGAAAAATCAGTAATGTGTCTTTATTAATACAAGTTGAAGAAAATAGTGGAAACTAAAAGCTTTTCTTCTGTCAGTGTTTCCATATGTGGAAGACAATTGTAAAGAAGGGCAGAAGGAAAGGTTAAAAAGGTAAAAAAAAAAAAAAAACAAACAAGACATGTAGATCTGAGTCGGGAAGAAGGAAAATGGGGAAAGTTTGTTTGAGTCCTTTCATCAGTACTAAAGATTTGTTACTTTGGGTTCTCTGCAAACACTGGGATCATAGGCAAGGTGGGATTAAATATATTACAGTTCAAGAGGGTAGAGAGTTATAGCTCTCACCTCCGCTTATGTTTCAAGTAAAAAGGCCTGACAGCTCATGAAAGAAGCAGCAAGATACCAAAAATTACAAGCAAGCAAACACCAGATAAAATTTACATGGTTCTTTACTGTTTGGTACTGCAACAAAGTCCAACTCACATAACTTGAGAAAACAGTGAAATAAGGAAATTTATATTTACATTCTAGGTTTTACTCCCTGCGCAAGAGATGAAAGGAAAGGTTGCAAGCTATTAATAAATGTTGGGATTTCAGAACATACCTCATAATTTACCACAAGTTTAGAGTCACATTCAAGATGCAATGAGACATTACAGGAATCACCTTATGGGTGTATTTTCATCAGACAGTTGAATTATCCAAACAGTTTATAGGTACTTTCCTCCCATCTTCTCCATTCTTCTCCCTGTCTTCCTCCTTCACTGCTCTTACCTTCTACCCGCCCTGCTTCTAACCATTTATGTAGTCTGTCCCTCCTTTATGCCAGCTCTGACTCACATGTGATCAGCTGCACGTGTGAATACACATCAGCTACATGTTTTCATCTGAGACCTGTCTTTTATTCAGAGTCATAGTAGATGATAGTGTGATCAGATGAGTTCAGCATGAATAGCAGGAACATGCAGAAGGGAAAGGGTGAGGGCCTCCTTCTTTTCTTATCAATGTTTTTTTGTTACAGCTGTCTCAACAGCCAGCCTTGAAGATAATAATGTTCCCAAACTGTTACTCTGAAGCTCCACCAAAGTCCTTGTTCACTTATTAATGAGCATTTCTTATTAATCAACTGTTTTGTTTCATAAAACAGGTTTCAAAATTTACCTAAGGAATATACAAACTGCCTGCTGACAGTGACACCAAGGCTACCCTAAAAAACAAACTGGTAGGATGTGGATTGCAATTAACATGCCATGAGTCACACACACCCTAGGAGATTGTCAGCAGGCTATCTTCAAGCTCTCTGACAACAAACCTAGGGGTGAAAGGTGCAGGGCTCTGCATGTACTTGTGGTCTGGAGAATGAGCTTTTAGAGCAATGCAGGTCTATACCCAAACAGTCTTAGTCTGGGCAAAACTGCCCTTCTTTTCACTCTAATCCATAGTAGGATAGAAAGCCAGAAATCATTACAGTTGCCTAGAGGAAGTAGGAATATCTCTATCTCCCAAAATTTTCTGTGATTGCTTTGGGATATATATTACCATGATATGTTTTGGGACACATATTTTCCCAGTGATTTTATACACTTTAAATGTACATTTTCCAAACGGTGTTTGTTTTTTCTCTATTTTTTTTCTCATCAGCACTGTTTTAGTAAGTTTACTATTTATCCAGTCATGAGCTCTGTGATAAAATTATCCAAGGATACTATGCATTCCTCCTGAAAGAGGAGCTAATGTATTCTTGAGAATACTGAGATACTCTCTCACCTTGTAGTTTTGCTTTGGATCTGCTCTTGTTTATGGCTTAAAAATTGTCCAAAAATTAAACACAAAGGAAGTGTTTAAGTGCTTTCCCAAGTGGAGGCTCAAGAAACAGCTTGTGGAGGTCAGAAATGTAGAAAAGTAAGAAAACCGAGAGTCCTACAGTTCCAGGATAAGTTTTACTTGAGATTTAAAGAGGGCTCTGACATTTCAGTGTGAACATTACCTACCCATGTTTTATGTGCTGTCTTATTTTCTCCAGTTAATTTATTGAGGGCTGTTTTGCCTTGTGCTAAGAAACCAAGTATTTTTTGCCTGAGCAATAAGAAGGAAAGACCATCTTCACTCTCTAAACCACTTTTTTTTTACTCTATTATGACTCTTGTCTCTAAATGTTCAGAAGCTACTGGGGGAAAAAAAAAAAAAAAAAAGATAGTTATAAAAAAAAAATTGTAGAAATTGCACTACTAATTAATTCTAACAAAGAAAAGGAGAATTCATGCACCTCCTTCAGACTAACTCATTTCTGTATTGCCAGGAACAATTGATTCCTCATGCTCACTTTCCGTTAAACAAACAAGCAAGTGATTTCTAATACATAGGCTTATCTAAAATTCCATCATCTGTCATATTTTCAGTAGGAACATTCTGAAGCAGGTATAATCAGTCTTTTATCAGACAGGTAGGATGTCCCTGTTCTGTCACATTAAATCATCTCATTAATGTATTTTCATTAGAAAAGGTGTTCTCACACCTATATTTGGATCTGTGAGACATTCAACAGCTCTTCTGCCAGAAAAAAAAAAAAATGTACTGGTGAGATAAAACATAGCAGCCTGTTCTGGTAGTGGAACTACTGGCCCAAGCCACAGTATTTGTCCCTTCTGTTGGACTACCATGTTCAGAAACTCATCAGAACTTGTCTAGAACTGTCCTATGGACCCACATGAGCTTTCAAGATTGAAGCAGTCACTGAAGGAGTCAGGATCCAGGCTAGAGCTGCCTTCTGGCTTGCTGGTTCTCCCTGTGTTGTTTCTCTGGGTAATCATGCCCAGGTGCTGGCAGGGTGATGCAAGGGCCTATGTGAGGAGAGGCTGGAGCTGTTCTGTGCCAGTCACAGACAATGCCAGCTGGCTCCAACAGTCCTGTGACAGGGCATGGCTGTGCCCCACTACCAACATGGCGGTGCCTTGGGGAAAAAGTGTCTAAGAAAGGTTCAATATGCTTGTTGGCAAGGAGTGAGGGAAAAAAAAAAAAAGAGAAAAAAAAAGAAAAACAGAGCAGTTTAAGTCATAATAGTTTTGAATCAGTTTGCAAATGAGAGTCAATACGAGTTAGAAAAACACTTGCATGTTTAAAAGGGTTAATATTATTTTTTCATTCACTTGATTTTAATTTGCTTATCATGACTTTCCTCTGTAAATTGCTTTCTGGTTTTCTTTATATTATTATTAATTTTTAATTGATATGTATTTTCAGACTAGAACAAATGGTTTCATGATTAACAGAAATTCACTGGAAGTCAATAAAGCAATATTAAAAAAAAATACTACAGAGGTAATACAAATTATTGTGTTCAACCAGGAGACGAAATTTGTATGACCCAGTTTGGCAAATGGTGTATGTGTTTAAACTGCTCCTGAACTCTACCCTGGCTTGAGCACAGAACACAGGCAAACTTTCCTGTGCCTATACTGATGCTTCTCCTGTTACTTACCAGAAAAACCTGCACTGTTAAATTTTGTTCCCCAAATTCTCAGACTAGAGATTAATCTCTAGTGTACATCTAATAGCTGAGATTATTGCAGCATCCTGTTATTTTCCTGTTGGTGTCCCCTCAGGAAGTATCTGCCCTGAGCAGCTTGGAAAGGAAAAAGTTAAAAATGTTCTAGTAGTTTCAGATGGCTGAGTTCTTCCCATTGTCATGTAATGCTTCCATCTTCTTGACTTGATGACAGCTGCTTCCTTACAGGAGTTAGGCTCATCTGATTAGGCAGTAAAAAAACTAAAAACATCTGTCTCACAGTTGCATTTATCTTTCAAGAGAGTTCTTGTTCATGGTCATCAAGCATCAGCCAGGTGTTCATCAGACCAGTGAACAGTAAGTTTTCTGGGAGACACCTCTACAGTCTGTGGCCTTTACTAGAGCATACATGCCAGTCTGTAAGGAATTTCCTGGATACATCTGTGCTGCACTTTAAATTTGGGGGGTCCCATTGAATGGATATAAACATAATTTCAGGGGAAGAATGCTTGGTCTTACTCTGTCCCTTGTTCAGGCTCTAGTCTGCTTCTACTTGATCTTCAGACAGAACAGAGGTAATCCATGAGGAGGACCACAATGGTGTAGGTATTTCCCCTGCAGTCCATGAAGAGCACCACCCCAGAATAGACATCCACGCTGCAGCCAATGGAGGACAATACTGAAACAGCTGGATATTCCCTGAAGGAACTACAGCCCACAGAGAGATCCCACAGTGCACTAGGGGAAGTGTGAGGAAGAAAGAGTGGCAGAGAGGAACTAAGCACTTTTATAGCCTAAGTACAACTTGACATTCCCCATCACCCTGCATGTCCCAGGATAAGGATGGAGGGGTAGGAGAAATAGAATTGGAAACAAAGAAGTGAATTTGAGCCTGTAGCGGTGCTGGGGTGAAGGTATTTTATTTCTTTCACTCTCTTCTCACCATCTTTTTTAATTGATTATGAATAAATAATTTTTTTCCGTGTCAAATTTTTCCCATGTTCCTGTTTTCATCTCTACTCACAAGCCTTTTCTCACCACATCATTTAAGGGCAGTGACAGAGTGGGCATCTGGCCACAGTCAACCAACCCCATATTTTTAGGAACAAAATATTTTAGATAGGTTATATTTTCAAGACAGACTGAAAGTACAAGGTAATTAGGCTGCAGTCCACCCGACACAAGTAGTCCATAGGAGCAATTCAGAGCATCTTAAAAAAGTAATATGCACATTTGGTCTGGAAATACTGAAATTCTGTGGAAGTTAAAAAAAAAAAAAAAAGTTAAAATTAAAATTAAACCTTAAATAAAAAATATAATTCAGATGAGGAGTCAACCATGCAATAATAATGATCAAAAGGTACTGGCTGTTTAAAGTTCTCCAGTCCTCTTCAGCACTTTTATATGAATGTGAAAGCGTCAATGTAATTTGTGTCACACTATTAGTACTTGATTGCAAAACAATTATTCAGTATTCCATTCTAGTGTAGACGTGTTTTTTACTACTTGTGGCTACCAATGCTTGTATCAAGAAGAAAGGAAGCCTTGAATTTCCTAGTTTAGGACTCTGCAAACTCATTTACAGGGTCTCTGTCACAGTAGAAGCAGTTTGAGATCTCATATAATCAGAGCAGCTCTTTTCATTCCCCTGCCTATTCTCTGTTACATTATTGACTATTGTATAAAAGGCTTTATTTCAGTGTTCTGATAATGCTGTTGTCATTTAACTGTAGATCAATGTTTATTGCTGCCTAGCTGTCTCGTGTTTTATTATGAAACTTTAATATAAACTTCGGATTTAAAAACCTATTCTTCATATGAGACAGTGAATTTTAAAGAGACAGTTTTCAGGGGTAAACTAAGATTGATTTCTAAATTGCTTGTCATATTTGTTATGGGTCAGGCTCTGAAGTCTTGGCGTAGTTAAATCTCTAGTTGACCTAATTTAAATGAAATACTGTAGTGTCAGTACTGCACATACCATTTTTGTTGTCTCTTGGCCCCCAAATGTAAAGTGAGGGAAGTTTCAGCCACTTAATATACTTGCTTTTTCTAGAAGGGGCTTTGCTAATTACTAACCCTGGAAGAAAATTGTTACTAGGTAAGGTGAGCAGGTGTCTGGTGTGATGAAGGGCTGCTGGGGACTACCTGTGAGTTGTGTAACGCTGAAACCATATGCAAGGCAGAGTCCTGCTTGGGCAAACGTATGTAGGCTGCTGTGAACAGGATGGTGAAGTTACTAACATAGCCGCATTCTTCTCACCACAAAGCTCATCAACATTGCACTTTCTATGTTTAAGTAGCTGCTGGATATGCTACTTCTAAGATGAGTCATTTAAGCCAGAACAGTAGGGATATGGACCTGACGTGTGGATCTGAATATTACTCTGTCATAGTGCTTGATGGTCTCAGCACTGTGCCCTCTCCACAGCTGGGAGAGAAATTCTGGGCTGAGTGTAGTCAGTGGGAGCTCTTCAGGGAGAGTCCATTGCTGTAGAAAGTGACAGGTAGACATACTGAAGTGTTTCTGTTGAACTCAGTATCTATTAAGTAAAACAACAAGCTTTGGTAAATAAAGACTCTCAGGGAATATCCTGGGATCCTAGGATCTATTTGGAATTGTCTCCTGACTATCAATGAAACAATTTTTGTTTAGGCATGTCTATTAAGTGAAATTTAAAAACATTAAATCAGCATCACAGATTGTTTCTTTGATTCATCTTTGGTACAGATGGGAAGGGATGTCTCCACCTTGACCTAGGTACTTCTAGGGTAAGTAGATTCTAAAGTTAACTGGTAGTAGGTCATTTGGTGGATGAGGGAAAGGCTGTTGATTTAGTCTACCTAGACTTCAGCAAAGCCTTTGACACTGTCTCCCACAGTATTCTCCTAGAGAGTATGGCAGTCCATGGCTTGGATAGATACACTCTTTCTTTGGTGGGTAAAAAACTGGCCGGAATGCTCAGCCCAGAAAGTGGCGGTGGAGTTAAATTCAGCTGGTGACCAGTCACGAGTGATGTTCCTCAGGGATTGGTTCTGGAGCCTGTCCTGTTTAATGTCTTTAGTGATGACCTGGATAAAGGGATTGAGAGCACCCTCAGTAAGTTTGCAGATGTCACTAAGCTGGGAGGAAGTGTTGACCTGCCTGGGAGTAGGAAGGCCCTACAGAGGGATCTGGACAGGCTGGATTGTTGGGCAGAGGCCAGTTGGATGAAGTTCAGCTGAGTGCTGGGTCCTGCACTTTGGCCACAGCAACCACAGGCAACACTACAGTCTTGGATCAGAGTGGCTAGAAGACTGTGTGGAAGAAATGGACTTCAGGGTGTTGGTCAACACTCAGCTAAACATGAGCCAGCAGTGTGCCCAGATCACCAAGTAGGCCAATGGCATCCTGGCCTGTATCAGAAATAGCATTGCCAGCAAGAGCAGGGAAGTAATTGTTCCTCTGTACTCAGCTCTCAAGTACTGTGTTCAGTTATGGGTCCCTCACTACAAGAAAGACACTGAGGCCCTGCAGTATGTCCAGAGAAGGGCATCAAAGCTGGTGAGGGGTCTGGAGCACAAATCTTATAAGGAGTGGCTGAGGGATTGCTTAGTCTGCAGAAGAGGAGGTTAAGGGGAGACCTTATCACTTTCTACAGCTACCTGAAGGGAGGTTGTGGTGAGGCTGACCTCTTCTTTCTTACCACTAGTGACAGGACTAGAGGGAATGGCTTCAAGTTGCACCAGGGGAGATTCAGGTTGGATGTTAGGAAAAATTTATTCCCTGAAGGAGTGATAGGCACTGGAATGAGTTCTCCAGGGAGGCAGTTGAGTCACCATCCCTGGAGGTGTTCAAGAAACACATAGATATTTTAGTAAGAGACACAGTTTGTGGGGAGATGTATTGATGATAAGTGGACAGTTGGTCTTTTCCAACCTTAGTGATTCTATGATTCTATGATTTTATGATTCTATTGAATCTATACCTGATAGGTTGATATGACAGATGAGCAGCAGTCAAACTACTTTTTCAAATAGCCTTTCACAGTGTAGAAGTCTTTTGCCAGCCTCATGAAAACTTAACTTGAGAAAAATATACAGCTCATATCATATATTTTCTGATTGTTATGCTTGATGTTAACCACAGTTAAACAAGGAAATAATTAACAAGAGCATTGTTGCCTTTCAGTCTCTCAACAGATAGTTCCATTTGGGAGAGGACAGCAAGACCTTTAAGCAGCTGCAAGGAAGGAACAGCTGACAACCTTTGTTGGGTGTAAATACAAAATGTACACTCAATGTACTTGTTTTATCTTTTGTTTTAACATCTGTGACTTAGTCTATATGACACCAGCAATTACTTGTAGAATCCTGGTAAAGAAAATAAAATATGATTACAAGTAGGAAAGCAAATATGATGAGTTAACATGGCCATTATAGCATGATAATACTGATCTGGCACTCTTCAAATTGCTGAACTGCATTGAGAATGCAATCAATCAGCTTTATTTGTGTAATATATTAACTCCTTTAAAATATTTTTTAAAATCTCCTAGCAAAATATATCCTTTATTATATCAATTCTCATTGTATCCTCCTCTTTTGGTTTCTCTAGTTCTCACTCTCTCAAAGCCTTATTTCTAGGAGAGCTCTCATACCAAAAATGTTGCCCCAAGCTGTTACCACTTCACAGTTCATCTGGCAGGAAATGGAACTTCAATTGGAAGGGAGAATATTCCTCATGAGTGACTCTCACAACTGAGCATTAAAATTCTTTATTCTGTACTCATTTTTAAAATAATTAATCTGGGGCAAGGAGTAAGAAGTATTTGGGTAGCTAAATCAATTACCCTCTGCATAGTTGCAAGGACTGATATGGCAGTGTCTCTACCTTACTGTTCATAGTATCCACAATAAACTTTTATCTTCATGTAATTACTCTTGCTTTTTAACTGACTGTACAGCTCCAAGCATCAAATTTCCAGTAGAAGGTGCTCTTGTTGGAGGAACAATGAAAATAATAAAAGGTTTTTTTTTTTTTACTGTGATGTGTAATGCGCTATGGAAAGGCAGAAAAAAGGTTTTTGAGTTCTAGGTGAGTGAAAAATTACTCCATGGAAGGTACATTTGTACTTACATGAAATGGGAACTTTTCAATTAAAAATCTGTAATGCATTAATAATATTATAGTTATTACCTCAAAAGTGTTTCATTCTTTATTTCAGTTTTCATTAGTTCACAGAATAACAAAATGGTTGAGGTTGGAAGGGGCCTTTGAAAGCACCTGGTCAATACCCCCCTGCTCAAGCAAGACTACCAAGAGTAGGTTGTCCAGGACTGTATCCAGATCATTTTTTACTTTTTCCCTCTTTGTACTAGGAATGTTTGCACTAAATTACTCAGCAATGTTGGTATACCTTGTGAGTCAGCTGTTAAGATAACTTGACAGTTTCACAGAAGATAAGAATTTGATTTTAGATTTTCCCCTCATATTTATTTATTTGCATAATACCATTTGTATTGCAATACCAGTTATAAGACATAAAACAGAGACTGATTAAGGAAAGTATTGCATTCATCACACTGCCCTCCACTTAAAAACTCAAAGAAACTACTAGAGTAGGTCATCATTTCTAATGTCTACTGAATGAAGCCTTCTTGCATAAGCGTAAGGAAGCAAGTCCATAACCATACCTTTCTTGGTGTGAAATTGGAACATAGTCTGGC
Source organism: Alectoris magna (assembly GCA_030625065.1). Taxonomy (NCBI): domain Eukaryota; kingdom Metazoa; phylum Chordata; class Aves; order Galliformes; family Phasianidae; genus Alectoris; species Alectoris magna. The sequence goes on along the minus strand of CM060560.1, from coordinate 179,061,750 downwards.
CACCAACATACTCACAGGAACATGAAGTTTTCTGTTTGGTAGCTTAAACTCAGCATCTATTTATGATTGGATTCCTTTTGCTTTCCCTTCATGTTTGCTTTATTTCAGGCAGGAAAAAGAAATGCAAGCTGAACAAATTAGCCTTCTCTGGATACAATCGCTTTATGTTTTAGAGACTGTCTCTGTACCAGTGGTGGATAGTTATAGTAGCTCAGTGATTACAAGATATTAATAGCTTGCTTTGATAGCTCTCTATTAATACATTTTTAAAACTCAAACTACAGTTTAACAAAGCCTGTCAAACATTTAGAACATTTATGGTTTAATTTTATCTCTAGTTTTGTTGTAAGAAGGTATGTAAACTGAAAAAATCAAAACTATGCATCTATTTATCTGCTCCTGTGTTTTTTCATTCAATGGCTCTAGCAATAGAAGCAAAAGTAGACTTTCTGTGAATTTATTGCACATTTCATCCATACAAAAAACACATGTAGAGGATTTTTCAATTCAGTCTTAGACTTGCCTTTGATTTGATCTGACTCATGCACCAAATGTGGGCAAGTACAGAAGAACTTAGATTGGATATGTTTTTCATTCTGAAAATGTTTAGAATATTGACTTTATAAGAAATGTACATTATTTTTCAGGCAATTATCTTAAAATGTGCAACCTAGATAAAAGAAGGTCCTGTCTGGAGAGCCGGTCCAGACAGAATATACAGAATGAAATTTACTACTATTAGGACACATAGCAGAGCAATAATTTACTGAAGGATCAGACCAACCCATACAAATTGATTTCTTGGCTCAGAGGATAAAAGATCTAACACTTCTCGACATGTGTGTCTCCATGCCATGTCATCCATTTTATTGCCTAGTAAAATGGAAACTGGATTTTTTCAAGTCCTCAGAAATCTTTACCAGGCTGCAAGACCTGAAAATCATTCTGTCAGTAGAAAACTCAATAAAGAAAGTAGGAGAGAAAGGATGATCAGGAAACAGGGAGCAAGAAACAATAATATAAAAAACATATTAGTAGAAACAAGTTGAAGAGAAACCCGAATATGTAGGTCCAAAGCCAATATAAGGAGACTAATCTAAAAGCTTCAAGGGCAGAGTGACAAAACAGACTCTTCAATTCAAAATGGCAGCCCTTCAATTCCATATTCACCTTCTAGCTCACTGCAGACACGTAGATGTCTTATTGCTTTCTTAGTGTGAGTTCCCAAGGTGTTGTAACAAGCTACTTGGAAGGATAAAACTACAATTAGTTTCTGCTTTGGATTAAACCAATAGCATTTCTCTGGCAGCATTCAGGCCACATGGGTTCAGATCATACACATCTGTCCCTAGAATGATAACACCTCAGTGGTCAGAGTAACACCTGAACATGCAATTGCAGTCTCTGTATTCTCTGAACAGACAGCTAAAGGAGATGATGGGATCACACTAACAGTTCCATTCCTTTATACTAGCAGTTCAATTTCTTCAGACTAGCTGTGTAACAAAAACCTTTGCTTAAGCTGCAGGTGATTGCAGGTTCCTATTTCTTAAGATTTTGTTCTGAATTAAGCTGAAGTTCTTGAGACATTTCATATTTTAAAAGATGGTTTTGAAGAATTTTCTTTCACAGCAGAGTTCTAACAGACTTTATCTCTTTGCCTCCAGAAATCCCACTGTGGAATGGATCGTCCATTGTTTACATTATCTGGGAATCTGTGTGTTTCATAATGAATAAGCACATGAGAAATACCTGAGCTACTTTAAAGAAGTTGCCATATCTTTATGACACAGTACAGACCTTTGCAGAGGGCCCCAGGAGCAACACAGTTATGCTAGTGGAGTGTTACGCTGCATTAATTTTCTTACAATGGCTAAGTAGCTGGGGAGATTATTTTTCAGGCTGAATGCTTCCTTGACAGAGCTATTCCCAGTTTTGGGTTAAATTCATTCCAAATGTAGAGCTTCACAAATCCTTCCTGAAATCAAAATGTAGTCAATGTCATCTGGCATGCTGAGGAGTTCTTTCATCCATGAAACCTGGAGCACTTTAGAGATAACCATAGCTACGTGTTATACATAACCCCCTACTGCTTTGTTGCAGTCTACCAACCTTGGGTTAGAGCAATTTAATTGAGAGTGGTCTTCAGGGTCTCAAACAGCAACCAGAAACATTAAGGTACTGTGAAAATTAAGCTATGTTCCTTTTATCTTTGGTAATTTTTAGTGTCAGTAATAGGACTGTGACTGGTAGGAACTATCCCAAAAGAGCTCCCCAACCAGAGCAAGGTCAGCTACTTCTGTGAATGTCTGAGCTGTGTTTTTGATAGTTCTTCTTCATTCATGTTTATTTGTAGAAGAGAATCTTGTCAAATGTTCAGTAGGAGAGGTCATATCAGTGTAAAATAGCAAAAACATTAACTGCTGAGAAATAACAATCATGAAATGCATGGTCTGGGTTATACACTGCTGTAAAGTGGTTTAGCAAACTAATACTTTTATCCATAAGACCCTTCAGGCATTGTGATTCTGCCAGTTCTTCATTGGGACGAAAGAGAGGAAAATCCCAAGTCCTAAACAAGGAGTGACTCCACATATAAAGTTTAAGTGGTAGAATACAAGCATTCAAAGAAATCACAAAATCCATTTCAAAAGCCGCTATGATTACAGAGGAAAATAAAGAAGCAATTTGCCCTAGAGTCGAAACAAGCTCACTGTGTATAAGTAGAGCAATTATCATTTACTCTCCATCTTCACTGGCCATTTAGGCACAAAGGATGTCATGCTATTACATGCAACTTTGTTGATAAACAATAGTGAGTGCTGTAGACACACCCAGGCTTCAATCTGCCTTTGAACTTTTGACATTTGTACTCTCTTTGATTTGTTCAGTCTAGTGTTAACAAACACGGTTGGGATGACAACATACTGTAGCCAAATCATAGGCTTCAGATCACATGCAAATACTTTGTTTGCAAATAAACACACAGGCCTTCCAGTGAATAAAGGCCTGCGTCACTGAGTTTCACTCCAGGAAGCTGGCAAAACATTGACAGGGATATGTGAGCAGAGTCCTGTTTTTAAACACTTCTATCTGTTGCTATTTACGTTAGGGTAAAATAACCACAATAGGTTTTAGAATAGTGCACTACTAAGTAATGCATATTATTTCTACAAGACTAACTATTGCTTTGTTCTGAGGTAGGTCTCTAAGTTAACTGAAAAGTTGAAGTTACCATGAAAAATTTCTGTGGATTTCTATACATTTTGGGCTGAGCTACTGTGATGGCAGCTGGGGCCAAATGTTTTTGGAAGTCCCCAGACTATCTGTGCCCTACCTGTTGCAGGGGGGTTGGAACTTGATGGTGCTTGGGGTTCCTTCCAACCCAAGCCATTCTATGATTCTATGATCTAGATGTGTCTGTACAGGAAGGATACATATTTCTATACAGACTGCCTCCAGTCCTAGCCTGGGACAGATAGGTGGAACTTAATTTGATTTTGTTCCCCATCCTAGGTAGTATTTAACAGCAAAATTTTGAGGGTGGGGAAGAGTTTGGGAGAGAGAAGGGGGAACACATGCTCTAAGGCATGCATTCCTTTTACCAAGATATTTCACAGACCAATAAGTTAATCTCCTCTTTTAGCAGGTTCTGACCAGTGCCAGGCAGTGATCCAAAAGCATTCATTAAGACTTTATATTACAGAACAATGTTTTGGTATCAAGTCGATTTTCTCTTAGGCTTCTAGTGGTGAGACAATTAAAGAGTGAGGAACAAAGTTTATGAAACAGCTCGACTTTTGGAACGCATTTCAATTCCAAGGTGCTAACAGGTTTCATAGAAAAATCCAAATCTTATTATACTGCTGATGCTTACTGGGTTTAACTCCAGCCCCTTACTACTTTGTCAAATGTCCATTTTTTTTTTCTTTCATGTAGCACACAATTACTGAATGCTAGCAATGGATATTTGGGGTACAGATAATGCATTCTGTACTAATTAATATTCATAGAGGCATTTGACAATAGGTTTCCAGGCAAGATTAAGTGAGTACTCAAGTGAATGCATCCAGTGTAATGGAAATGATGCTAGAGAGTTCATGCAAACAATATTATGAATATATGATTCAGGTCTATATGGGAAATGCTACAAATATAGTCTTTTGCTGTTGTTGTTTCATTCTGTTTTGTTTTGCAGGTTTACATTTCTTCTCCAAATTAATATGGCAATGTTAAAAGAACAGGGTGAGCCGAAGGAATCTCCACCCTGAAAATCATTGTAGTGAAGTAATAGTCACCGTGTTTGGAATTTGGTTTTACCATGAAGACGCATAATTCAAAACACCGTGACTGTACTGAAAACTTACTCAACAGGCTTTTTCCCACAGTATTTGTTCCAAAGACAAACTTCCTCTTCCCTATGGCTACTTTCACATCCCTTATATTCAGGGTGGATCTCGCCTGTTTCAGCAAGTCAGCAACCTTCAGCATTCCCCTAATAGGCTGTAACTAGCTATCACAGGCTGAAGTATGCAGCCAAACATTCCTGTGGTTTTTAACCTATCAAGCAAAAACTGGGCCTCACTGGAGGCCCAAATTAGGGTAGAGTTTGTATCATTTGTTTATTTGTTTGTTTATTTATTTATTTGTTTATTTTATTTTATTTTATTTTATTTTATCAAGTCCTGATTCAGCAGTGCACAGAGTTACACAAATTCTTAATCATTGCATTTTTCGAGTGAATTTAGCAGATTTTCTCTCTTTTGGCACACCTGTGTGTTTATTCCATGCCTCAGGTACTGTGGGACAGCACCACAAAGCTTTCTGGCACAGACTGAGGTGAGTATTGCCATGAAAATGAAATAGCTTCCCAGATATCCATAGCCAAAATCTGACCCTTTTAAAATGCTGATAAACTGTCCAGTTTTCCAGATGCTCAGGGCTGAGCACCAACTGCCATGAAGCCCCAGTGTCTTTCTAGGATGAGACTGTGGGTAAGCTGTGTGTCCTAGCTTTCTTCAGAGATCTGGAGCTGTGGACAGGAAGAAAACTCTAGTGCATTTCGGTGGGTCTCCCAGCCTACTTCCGTAGGAAGTCAAGTTACAATTTAGAGACAAACAGAATCCCGAACCATAGCCTGGGCCATTAAAGATTGTAGAGAACTAACTAAGCTTTAAGGTTGGGTGTTTTTTTTTCCTAAGAAAATCCTCTCTAGGAAACTGTTTAACTTCCCCACCTTCAAAATGGATAAAACAGTCCTCATTTCAAACTGTTTAATCTGGATACAGACAACAGGAGTACTTAGAATAGATTCAAGCACATGCTAGAAACAAACAGCATCTTGGAGTTACTATGGAAGCAGTATCGTATAATCATCCATCCTTTTCATTGGCACCTAATGATTTTTTACATCTTATTTGTGGAAATACCCTCAGCCACAATTCCTATTTTAAGGAGGCAACCTTACCAAAAGCAGAATAGAGGAGACTTATAGAAGAGGATCCTGTACACTACATTACATCATTACCTGCAGACTGTGGTTTCCTCTACTACACAAAAAAGAGCAGGGGTTAAAACACTATGTATCTTATTGATTGAGAAGATATGGAAATACAAGGGACTTCTTGACATATCACCCACAATTCTGTTGTGCTCCTTGCAAGTTTATCCCTTTAACAAGTAGTGCTCTCATGGAATCGCAAATCTCATCTGCCTACAGTCAAGAGAGACAGAACAGTCAGTATTAATAGTAATGGGAAGAGCCTTATCCTCATGACTGATTGACAGCTACTGATAGCCTTACTTCAAGCCCCTTACAGTGGAGAGGACTTATTGGAGATTTTACAGTGAACATGGAGGCAGAAACCCTTCCCCTGCTTCCTTAGCTCTTTCTTTTTTCTTTATTTTATTTATTTTTGCAGGATGAGGGGCTATATTTGTGCCCAAGAAAGCAAACAGGAGCCTTTTGGTTGATTTTCACGATCAATATTGTGGTTTGCTGGAGATGTACATGAAATTTTCAATACTGTTTATTTTCCCTTTAAGTGAGTTGTTGAGGGGTTGGTTTTTTTCTTTTCTTAACAGCCCAGTAGTATTGCTCATTAGAGCACCGTTTTCAAATTATAAAGTGTTCTTTTCAAAATAGTTTGTTGCGTTTGGTTTACATTGGCATTTCCAGTATCTTGTCTGCATCATTTTTCTGAGGAGAAAAAAATGTCAAGACTTCAGAGAAATATTCAGCTGAATACCTGGCTGAATAGAAATAAATGTTTTCTCTCTGTGTTTTTATATAAATCGACAGAGTATATGACAATACAGATCTTCTTCGGGCTTAGACCATTCAAAGATTTTTCTAGAATGTTGAAGTTATGCCACAGTGCTCTGCAAGTATTCATCTAAGGTTTATGAGGAAGTTCTTATTATGGAAATTGTGTTTCCAACTTTTTTATTTTAACTATTCAATTTTCACATTGGTGATGATCTTCAACAGTTTGTTGTTGTTGTTGTTTGTTATTTCTCTTTATACTAATTTAGTTATAGTCCAAACCAAAAGAGTAGTAAGGAAACTTCGACGTAACTAAAAGTTCTTCAAAAATTATTATTCAAAACCTGATCTGAAATTGTAATTTGCACCAATAATGAATTTGATTTCCAATGTTTCTGCACAGGCTCCTTGAATGTATAAGTCTTTTAAAAGTATTTATGATTTCCAGAGAATAATTACTTTGCTTTAGGTTGTGGATAAGTATATCTTAAAACAAAAATTTACTATTTTTCTTTGAGTTAATTACATATTTTTCATTACATAGTTAAGGCACGCTACATGTCCTTTTGACCTCTTATTAACAGAAGACATTATACAATCATAGACCATATTTTGTTCTTTCTCATCTTAAATAGCAATCAATAGATACATTAATATTGGAAGGAGTCCAGTAAATAATAGGAAAGGGAAATAAATGAAAATGATCTTCAGCAGAAAAGGTGCCATGTAAGGAACAATACATACTTCAGTTATTCATGGAGTAATTATTATTAACATACAATAAGAGAAAAAATTAAAATACATTCTCAGAATTCTACCTGGTCTCATAACTTGTCCAAATCTGCTCAATATAGAAGTTCATCTAATAGTAATCTCAAATCAATGGACATTTTCTGACTCAAACACAGAGAGGTATTATCTAAGGAAAGTTGGTGTAACTTGGTGCATATATTATCTGATTTATTTTTTTTTAACGTTTACACTTTTTATTTTCTTTCTGTTTTTCACTAAAAATAGTAAAGCAAAACTGAAATATATCATACTACATTTTCAGTTGGATTTATAATATTTTTTGCTGTAAAGTTATCTCTTATATCTACATATAGACGAGTGCGTAGAATTAGTGACAGATGATAGTTCTACCCAATCACACCATAACATGCTCTTTGTAAGATCACAGTCACCCTTATGTGATACTTTATTTTCAAGACAACTATTCAGAAAAATCTTTCCACAATTAGAAAACACCTACAACGTAAGTGTGAAGTATTAAGGTCAGGTAGAAGTCATGTGCACCACTTAAATTCAGCTTAAGTGCACTTGAGAGGGCTGGATGTTCGTGCTGACTTTCTGCAAAAGGATGACACAACCTTTGCAAATAGTTGCTTGGTTTACTCTGTGCCTCAAAATAGCTGTAATACAGTATAAAGGTGTCATCCAGAGTATGCAGAAAACTCAACTCTGTAGTAATGCACATCAACAAAAGAGCACATGTATGCACATCCATACGCACAAATACAATGAGTCTAAAATTCAGCTTGTCTGAGATGTTTTCATACTCTGCAATAGGAATTACAGTTTCAAAGGATTTCTGTTGGTTTTGTTCTGTGGGCAGATGATTGGAGCAGAGCAGCCTATAAATGAATGTGGTGACCAACATTAGGCACCATTTATTTACTTTCTGTTTATAAACCTTAATGTTTGTTTTCCATGTATTCTGCTTCATGAGATGATCACTAAGTACAAGAGTTCCTTTAAATCAGCGGTGACTGTGGTTTGGCTCTTCTTAACAATGTGAATTTATAGCTCGATTGAAGACATTCCAAACTCTGCAGCCTGTTTTGCTTTGTTTTGTTTTTTGTTGTTGGTGGTTGTTATTGTTGTTGTTGTTGTTTTGGCATAGAATTACAGAATCATAGAGGTTGGAAAGGACCTCTGGATACCACCTAATACAGCCCTGCTAAAGCAGATTCCCTGAACTAGGCTGCAGAGGAAAGCATCCAGGCAAATTTTGAATGTCTCCAGAGGAGATTCTACATCTTCTCTGGGGAGCTTATTCCAGTGCTGTCATCCTCAAAGTTAAGTTATTCCTCATGTTTGCACGGAATTTCCCATTTGTCAGTTTGTGCCCATCGCCCCTTGTTCTATTGCTGAGCACAGCTGAAAAGAACCTGGCACCATCTACTTGACACCCATCCTTTAGATATTTATAAGCACTTATAAGATCCCCCCTCAGTTTTCCCCAGGCTGAACAGTCCCAGGTCTCTCAGCCTTTCCTCCAGGCTCAGGCCCCTAGTTATCTTTGTATCTCACTGCTGGACTCTCAATAGTAGTTCCCTGTCTTGAACTAGGGAGCCCCGAACTGGACATCGTACTTCAAATGTGGCCTCACCAGGGCAGAGTGGGAGAATCACCTCCCTCGACCTGCTGGCCATGCTCTTTTCAAGGCATCCCAGGGTATCACTGTTCCTCTTGGCCACAAAGACACACTGCTGGCTCATGGCCAACCTGCTGTCCACTAGTACATGTTGATCCTTGTGAGCAGAGCTTACTTCCAGCACATCAGCCCCTAAGCTGCACTGACACATGCAGTGTCTCTCTTTCTTTTTTTCATGTGTGTATCTCTATAGAACTGATGTTGATTTGAGTTCTGGCTTCAAAAACAGGCAACAGTAAAAGAAAAAAGAAAAAACACGGTTGATGTGGTTCTGCCAGCCTACAAAAAAATAAGCAATAAGCAAAGTCATATAACAAAGCAAGATACAACAGTCATTTGATTTCATGATCACCTTCTGATCTTTGTATTACGGATTTCAATGGCTATGTCTGTGTCTATGCAAAATGATAAAGTTGGACAAGCACAGCATTTTTGAACATATATAAAGTCAGACAAATTTAAATTCTAGCCTTTGCAGCTGATAACATACCCTGACCTCCAAATCACCCTTCCTCTCTGAAATCACCCCTAACTCGTCTTTGTCAGAGCAGTGGGTGACCTAATAGCAAGACAATGCCCTGTGGGACGGCTTTACATGTTCTAGCATAATTCTCAATTGCAGGGAGAGATGCTGCAATTTCATGGTTGATGCTTAGAGCTGTGTTGATGAAGAGCAAACAGTATGAATACTGATAGAAGACAATCTAAACCCTGTCTAGGGATACAGTGAGTCAGAGATGTTCTGTGAAGGAGTCAACATTATTCAAGTAGACTAAGGTAGATTTGTATGACCATTTTTTTTCCACTGCTTTTTGTAGAAAGTAGAGTGACTTTTTAGTGAATGGCAAATGCAAGGTAATAAAAGTGATGTCAGCTCATTTATTTGAGTGCTCTAAAATGAAACTGCAGGATCTGCCTCTTCTTAGAGGAAAACCTTTTGAATGCTATCTCTAAATTCAAGTGCACCTACTTCTGCTGTTAGTACTCAGAAATACCAAATGCTAACTAAATTAACAAGTTTTAGGTACTCAGTATTTTGTGGCAACTCCAGAACCAAATCAAGTACTGCAGCTGTTTATATCATGTGTGCGGTGAATTCAGTAAGTAAAAATGGGAACCAAAAAATTCAGGCCATTAATCCAGATGCTTAAACTACCCTAAAGAGTGAGCTTAACGTTCTGGTCACAAAGATGTGTCTCAAAGATGTGTTGAAGTCTGAGGTGCAGGGAAATGCTTCTCTCCACTCAACAGTCACACATTTGTAAATTTTTTTTTTTTTTTTTCCTCCAGGAGTGAGGAAACAAAGGACAGACTTTCCTCACCATACTTGATAAAACAAAGAAGAGGTTCATTCAGACTATGTCAACATCGGCAATGAATGAAGTGCAGTGGGTCTGGACAGTGAAAAAGATGCTGCTGAAGTCCTCAAGCCTTTGCTAAACATGCTTAAGGGTTTACTTTGGCCTGGCTGTTGTCTGGCCCTGAGTGCTAAGTGCTCATTAGTGGTGGCAACACACTGGGTATGCTCCTGGGGCTCTGGAAGCAGTCTAGTTTCATTGGAAAGAATCCAGATTATGTACTTTGAGAGAGCCTCATGATGTGAAGCGAGGTATGATGAGGGTGATTGAGAGATTCACTTCACACCCCTGATCTCCTGATCTGAACTAAACAGGTAAGTAGGTGAAGGTGGGTGTAACCTTAATATCCCTGTGGTTACTGGGCTTGGGAGACTTACACTGGTTTTGTAGAACATTGGGAAACAAACAAACAAAACCACGAGCAAAAAAAAATAAAAAAAAAAAATCCACTTTTAGTTCGTTTAGCTTAGTTCATTTCAACCTTGAGGGTCTCTTTTCTACGTTTTTGTGAACCCTTGTGGATCCTTTCCAAATCAGGATATTCTATGGTTATGAAGAACTGATAAGCTATTCTGTTTTTAGTGATTCACTGACTGCAGATTTTCCTGATTCACCAGAATTCCCTTTTCCCCATTGTTTGTACATAACTGACGTTTATTTAACAAACATCACCACACATTTGACTTCACAGATGTATAAATCTCACGTTGTTTCCTTTTTAATAAAAGCAGCATAGTTACTCTGAAATAAATTTCAGCTGAGGCCCAAGACTGTCCTTGTTGATGGATATGTATTGAAATTAAATGCACATAGTTTTTAAGTGCATAAATTTTCATGATTCTTCAGCTTTCTTTGCATATGACTGTGCCAGATATTACTACCTAGTGCACGTTCCCTAAGTTAGAACAAAATTACTGTTTGTTATTGCTCAGCATATTTCATAAACCAGCCAGTGTATTTGTGAACACTAGTTTTTCTGTCTCCAGTGGGGTTCAGAGAGACAGGGATTGCACTGTTTCTGAACTAAGTTACCAGCAGCAGAGCACCTTTGCAAGGACACTTGTGCTTGGCTATCATCTCCTGCTTTCCCAGTGGAAAATCTTTTTCTTCGCATGAGAATTACTGACATCTCAAAGACACTCTAGAAGTTATGGTATATATGCTTTCAACCCTAAAAGAACAGCCTGTAAATTGCAATCAACAGCAGACTAAAATTCTTATAATTTGGCCTCTTTCATGTTCTTCCTTTTTCCCAGTCCTTTTATGGGTCTTTTTCTGGGTGAGATCAACAGGGCCAAAGACTGGAAAAGCACTTAGCCAGAAAGAAGCAAAGAGAAAACATTGTTCACCACATTCACCTGCATATCAGCACATACAAGAAAAGGCAGCCAAACTAGTGAGGTAAAAATGCAAACTGGAAATGCTTTATGTAAATCTACTGAGGTTTGTTTTTCTCCCTTAAAAGGGTGCCACTTTCTAACATCCACAAATGCAGATTTTCTGTAAACAAAATAAGACGATACATCTTTTTGCAGCACTGTTTTTACAAGCCTTGCACTTCTCATTTAGTTGAAGTGTCAGACACAATTTTAGTTTACCAGCCAGACTTTTTCATTTTAACTTTTTAAAAATATTTAATTTAGAAAGGAAATAAAGGAGATTTGATCACAAAATATAACAGATTTAATTAAATTAAATTCTGAACATATGTATTTAGTTCAAAAGTTTGTAATTTTTTTTAGCTTGCACTATACTAATGAGTTAGTATTATCCTAATCAGAGTAATTTAAGTGTGAAATAATTTATGTAACAGCATCTATGATTCTACTTGAGAACATTTCAAGTATATTCATTGTTGTGGAACCTTCCTGTCAGGAAATCAGTAGCAAGCTCTATCTCAGTGAATGCACAAAGATTGAAACACCCAGCTTTAGCAGGGACATATAATATTTTATCTGAAAACAAAAATTAATTACTGGAGGTGCTGATCTTGATTTCCTAGCAAGTTTATTTTATTTTTGTTCTTTACTTATACTTACATGAGAGTTGCCTGTATACACATGTAACTAAGGGAACAGTTCTTGGCAATTTAGCACTCATCACGTCTCATACGTTAAAAAATGTCATATGGAGTCCAACAAGAGAATGTGGATCTCTCAATTTCCTGGCAAATCTCTGCGCAGTATGGGAAGGAAAGTCAGTCTCCACCCAGTACCTGATACTCTGTGAATAAGAACATGTTAATTTATTAAAAGGGTAAAAAAGTACACGCTTTGTGAAGCACGTGACAGTACAATACATGAAGGAATATGTTCAAAATTTCTTAAAAGTTAATCTGTTCTATACGAAAAATGTGAAGAATAAGTCTAGTCTAAAGCCTTTGCTGTTTATTTATTCCTGGAATATTGGTTGAGTTAAAGCCATTTGGCACACTGAGAAAACTTCCTCCAAGTGCTGATTCTGTTCTGTCCCTTCCTTTTCACTAGCACAAGTGAGGATATGTACTGACTGCTTGTGATAAACTGTGATGTTAGGAGCTGGCACACTCACTGTAATGTCTTACAAAGGTATAAATACTAAATATGTTTTACTGTGATCAACTGAATTAGGAAGTATTTAATCATTATTCTACTCACCATATAATTAACACATGAAGTCTGCAAAGAATTACTGTGAAGACTACTATTTCCCCTCAGAGATTTCAGTTCTTATTTAGAACAAAAGCATTAAAATTTGTCATATTGAGAAATGGAAAAAGAGTAGCTGAAGTTACAGAGTTACAGGGACTACTAATCTACACGTTCTAGGGCATACCTTACACAAGTGTAATCAGGAAAGAATTTTCACCCTGAGTGTAGAAGTGTCCTAGTAAATGCATTCTGAGAATCACATTTTTCCTTGAAGCATCTGAGACTGAATTCTAAGATAATGCACGGCTTGAGAGAGCATCCAGACACAATACGGGGTGACTGGTACATAAAAGCTCCCATCAGATGTTCATACATTATAGTAATATAGCTGGTTAAGTTCTATGAAAAATCACTATGCATAAACACCTTATAAAACAAACATATAACTAACTATAAGACAGGTTTTCCACTAAAGAAAACCCTTTAAATATGAATGAGTTATAAACATTTCTGTTCTCTTTTTTCTTGTATTTGTCTAGACAGCGATATACTTATATTTCCATCCCTGACAAGTTCCATTGCAAAAAGTGCCAATAGTAATTATGCTGAGTTTGGCTGAATGCAAGCCATGACTTTTTTCCCTTAGCTTTTCAGACATTGACAGCACTATCAGTTCGCAGCAGACCGCTTGTTTGTTTTGCAGTGCCTGCCAAAACTCATAAGTTTTAATGAGGAAAGGCAATGCTACTTAATCTGTCCGTAAATTCATTTAATATACATAAATGCATACACATTTAACATAAGCATCTTTTTTTTTTTCCACTGAGATACACAGAAGATCAACTTGATTGCAAGAAGAATTTTTTAAATTTGCTTCCTTTTATTCGACTTGTTGACATTATTTAGTAGCAAGGAAAAATGTAGAGAGAGAAAAGTGAGATGAACCCTTCCTCACAAGAATTACAAAGGACTTTAGTGTCTGTCCTAATTTCAAACTGACAGAGCCATGATGTAGATATTAGATATCATGGAACAATCCACAAACTGTATATTCTGAAGTCAACTAAGCTATTATTTACAGGAACAGTATTATTTTCACTGTGAATCAATTATAGGCAAACAGTCATACACACAGCCACTTCATGAAAAAGAAGTAGGGAACAGGATACTTTTCTCACAAACAGACAGAATCACAAGGTTGGAAAGGACCTACAAGATCATCTAGACCTATCGTCCTCCCAATACCATTGCTACCACAAGCCACTAAACCATAGGGGAGCTTCATAGCTCCCCATCCAGACGCCTCTTGAACACTGCCAGGGATAACAACTCCACCACCTCCCTGGGCAGGCCATTCCAATGCCTGACCACTCTCTGAGAGAAAAAGTTTTTTTCTTATATCTAATATAAACCTCCTCCAGCACAACTTGTGGCCATTTCTTTGGATCCTGTTTGTTGCCTGGGGGAAGAGGCCAAACCCTTCCTCATCACAACCTCCCTTCAGGAAGTTCTAGAGTGCAAAGAAATCTCCCCTGAGAGTCCTCTTCTCCAGGCTAAACAATCACAGATCCCTCAGGTGCTCCTCATAAGCAGACACCTCACCAGTTTCATTGCCCTTCTTTGGGCATGTTCCAGGGCCTCAATGTGTTTTTTGTAGTGAGGAGCCCTAAACTGAACACAATAGTTGAGGTGCAGCCTCACCAGTGCTGAGTACAGGGGGATGATTACCTCTCTGCTCCTGCTGGCCACACTATTTCTAATGCAGGACAGGATGCCATTGGCCTACTTGGCCACCTGGGCACACTGTTGGTCATGTTCAGCTGAGCATCAACCAACACCCCCAGGTCCCATTCCTCTTCACAGACATCCAGCCACTCAGCCCCAAGCCTAAAGCATTACATGGGGTTATTGTGGCCCAAGTGCAGCACACGGCACTTGGCCCTATTGAACCTCATCCCATTCACATCAGTAGAGTGATCCAGCTTATCTAGATCCCTCTGAAGGGCCTCCCTACCCTCAGGCAGATTGACACCACCTCCCAACTTGGTGTCATCTGCAAACTTAATGAGGGTACACTCAATCCCCTCGTATCGATCATCAATAAAGATATTAAACAAGATGGGCCCCAGTACCAACCCCTGGGGGACAACACTTGTAATGGGTCGCCAGCTGCTTAACTCCATTAACCACTACCCGCTGGGCACGGCCCTCTAGCCAATTCATTACTCAAAAAAGGGTATACCTGTCCAGGCCATGGAGAGTGGTTTCCCCAGGAGAATACCGTGAGAGACCGTGTCAAAGGCTTTGCTGAAGTTTAGGTAGACTACATCAAGAGCCTTTCCCTCATCTACCAGTCTGGTCACCCAGTCTTAAAAGGAGATGAGGTTGGTCAAGCACAGTCTGCCTTTCATGAACCCATGCTGGCTGGGCCTGATCCCTTGGACGCCACACACGTTCCATGTGATCTCACCCAAGATGATTTGCTCCATAATTTTCCCTGATACTGACGTGAAGCTGACAGGCCTGTAGTTCCCTGGATCCCCCTTATGGACCTTCTTGTAGATGGGAATCACATAAGCAAGCCTCCAATCCTCTGGGATCTCTCCAAATAACCTGAAGCGCTGGTAGAAGGCGGAGAGCAGCTTGGCGATCACCCCCACCAGCTCCCTCAGCACCCTAGGATGGAGTCATCCGGTCCCATGCACTTGTGACAGTCCAGATGGAGGAGGAGCTCTCTTACTGTCTCTACCTGAATCACTGGGGGTGTATTTTGCATAGCATCCCAGACTTCCAGATCAGGACGTAAAGTGACCTAAGGATATCTGATCTGCCTATTAAAGGCAGATGTAAAGAAAGCGTTGAGGACCTCAGCCTTCTCTTTATCCTCACTGGTCACATTCCCCACTGCATCAAGTAAAGGATGGGAATCCTCCTTGGTTCTTCTCTTACGCTGATATATTTGTAAAAGGATTTCTTACTCTCTTTCACTGCAGTGGCCAATCTGAGATCAAGTTCGGCTTTTGCCTTCCTAACTTCCTCCCTGCATACCTTAGCAACTTCCCTGTAAGCTCCCCAAGTAACCTGTCCCTTCTTCCAGAGGACATAAGACTCTCTTTTCTCTTCCAGAGTCTCAACAGTAGTTTCTGGTTCATCAACACCAGTTGTCTTCACCTACAGCTCACCTTATGGTATTCAGGGACAGTCTGTTCTTGTGCCTTTAAGATTTCCATCTTGAGGAGCATTCTGGCTCCCTGGACCCCTCTACCCTTAAGGAGTGACTCCCAAGGGACCTGTGCTACAAGCATCCTGACTAGGTCAAAGTCCACCCTTTGGAAGTATAAGATGATAGTAGTTTTGCTAGTCACCCTTCTGACATCTCTAAGAATAGAGAATTCTACCATTTCATGGTTGCTCTGCCCAAGACAGTCTCCAGCCTTCACTTCTCCCACCAGTCCTTCACTGTTAGTGAAGAGCAGATCTAGCAGGGCACCACCCCTGGTAGGATCTTGTACCAGCTGCACAAGGAAGCTATCTTCCATACACTCTAGAATCCTCTTGGACTGCTTCCTCTGCGCTGTATTATGTTTCCAACATATATAAGGGAAGTTGAAGTCTCCCATGAGAACGAGTGCTGGCAATCGTGGGACATCAGCAAACTGCTCACAGATCGCTGAGGAGCAGATATTCTCTAGTAGCTATTTGAGAATAAATATGTATTAGACAGAATCTAAAAATAAGTTTGTAGAAAAGCCTAGATATACTCGAAGTACCTCTCTGAAATATCTAAAACAGTACTGATAAAGCCAGAGATGCATCATGGGGGAAATTTATCCTGGTAGGATAAACTAATGGTAGGACTACCTTGGGTGTTTCCACTTTGTACTGCAATATGTATTGTAGAAACATTCCCATGATGAACTTGGGGTAATCCTGTATTGTATGTTATTGCCTCATCTTTAGAAACAGGACTACTGTTATAAGATTCATTATTGAGTATGAGGTGCTCAGATGGTATTGTGATGAGGTAATAGAACATGGATTATGTCTACATAAAAACATTCGTTCATGCAAAAACGTTAATGAAGAATGATTTCATCTCATCAGCCTAACCAGATGGACAACTTAGCACAAGTTATTTTTAAGTTGAAGCTGCACTCTGGCACAAGTCAAATTCAGTAGAGCTTCATAGATTAATTTAATACTATATTTGGAAATCTTTCTTGAATCTCCTTTCACTACACTGACTGAGAAGATAAGCAAGGAGAAATACCTGGCACCAGCTCACAGTAGAGGCTATGAAACATGGGCTGTTTTCTACTGTAAATGCAAAGGAACCACCTTTGGTCTAAGGGTTAATTGGGTGGAAAACTGACTAAACTGGTAATGAATCACGGAAAATCTCTTCCAAATGCATAGTGTTGGAAAGTATAGGCAGTTATCCGTAATGATTAAAAGAGTTTTCCAAGAAAATAAAAATTAAAATTGAGTCCCAAAACAAATACTACACTAAAAACTGTACGAAAAATATCAATCCTTATTTTGATGCCGTAGAAAAAGGGAACATTGGATTTGAAGAACCATGTTGCATGTCTTGCTGACTATTCAGAAAATCAATATCAAATTATAATCTTGTTAGAAAAAGTAAAGTACATTTAATAACATTTCTTCAGCACAAATTATTATGGTTGTTTCTATAAAAGTGATGAAAACACTAAAACATGTAAAAGTAAACCAGGCTGACCTAGAAAATATATCTAATGAGCTGTGTATTACCCTTGGAAATGTACATTGCGACTACTAAAGAGTAATTTTCAGTAGAGTATATATGTTTCTGCAAATTGGAACAGGCAACTATTTATTATAGAATATATTACATATTCATGGCTCTTACGACAATGTCTTTTAGAGATCTGAGATCCACTGTGTAGCGGCAGGGGGGTCTGAAGCCACTCCCACACAATCTAAGTCTGCAGGGGTTCCCCCTTCCCACCACCCTTCTCTCCTGTGGTGCGACTGTACAAATGGGGGAGGGTCACATTCCTCAGCTCATCCCGTTCTCGAAACTGTTACGGGGAAGGGTGCGTTAATTCCTTTTTGATATCTTTTCCTATAGCTCCTATTTCTCAAATAAAGGCTCTGTCATTGCCCTCATTTGCTCTACACACTGACATACTGACTTCTATCTTAATTTACTAAGTATACACAGTAGATCTCAAAGGATTGCTATCGTATCTGTGTGCAGAAAATCATTAGGACAGGCCTTATATGACATTTGGAGAAGGTACCTGGAGGTATATTTACTAGTGGTGTAACACTTACCTTGGAACTTCATGGAAGCATATGGTAACAACCTATGTCAATTTTTACATGGCATCATATTTTCAACCTGACTTCTGTGAGTAAGTGATTAATATCTAAGAGTTGTCTATGCCATGATTTCCCCATCAAGTAGCATAGTTTTATGTATACAGGTTGCATGGTTTTATTAGTGTTTTGTTGATAGGCATTTGTGTACTCTAGCTGACTAAAATATCTGAAACATAAATATTCACAAAAACTAAGTAAAAAAAAAAAAAAAAAGTGAATTTTCTGTAGTAATAAATATTAGCAAGTGAATAAGGAGAAAGACCTAGGAAAGTAATAATCCACCACATCATGTTGAAATCTGAATATTAGTTTTAGATTTCTGAAGATATATATATATTTGCTTTTTCAGAAACATGTTAGTGTATTTCAAAATGTTACATACTGAATAGTTCCTGTGTTACAGTAATGTTGTTAACAGCACCTGAGGTATCTCAGTGGCAATTTATTGGACAGACTCCAAGGTCATTAATTAATATTTACTGTCACCAATGAAATGACATGGAAAATGCTGAGGAATGAAAATACAGTGCCTGAGAGCTTCTTCATCCAAATAAATACATTGAGAAGCCACAATAGAACAATGAATCAGATAGCCACAGCTTCAAACATCTATGTTTGGCATCTAGCCTATGATGGCATGGCATACATCCGTATCCATTGGGAGAAACAGACAAAAAGAGGATAAAAAGGAAAAAAAAAAACACCATTATCCTGAAGTGAGAGCACAAGTTCACTCTTACTCTTCTATTGGCTAAAATTAATAGCTGATAAATTTTATTTGACAATAGACACTATTTATTAACAATAATTCAAACAATGGAGCAAATTATGTCAAAATATGTGCTAGAAATTTTTGCTGTTTTAAGAAAAAATAAAAGAAACCTCAGTTACTCCTTCTATAGCTCCTTGATTCATCTTGATGAAAGAAAATGTTGCAAAATTTTACAGTTAACAAAAAAGGTTTGTTGGTTTTTTTTTGTTGGTTTGTTTTTGTGGTTGTGGCTTTTTTTTTCTTTTCCTTTTTCCTTTTTTTCTTCTTCTGTAAGTAAAGTGAAGAAATCAATAAGGTGGGTAAAATGTCTGTTTAAAGACTTAAAGCACATTCTGCCATGAAGTACTTACTACCAGATAAAGAACAGTTCCTCTGAGGTATTTGACCATTTCAAGCTCACTCTTCTTTCTTTAAAATAAGATTCTTTAGCTCACTATTAAATTGCTCACACCCCTACTTATTTATGGTTCATACTAATTCACAATCTCCCAAACAGTTACTTGTGCACAGCTGTAGATTTTGGACCGACCAAGGACCATCCACAAGAGGCAGATTAGCCATATCAGACTTAGCTGCACTTTTTCAAGTGGCTGCAAGTCTGAAGACAACATTCTGATTCATACTATTTACCAGTTCACTATTCCAGAATTAGTTTTATGTCCCGTTAATATTATGGGATTATGTATTTTCTTTAAGTATTTCCTTCATCAGTCATCAGGATAGCATCTGAAAAATTCAACCTTTTATACCTTTTCATGCAAGTTAATGTATGTAACGGAGAGATAGAGGATGAGACTGTTTTTCATACAAATTTCTTTATACTTATGTTGTTCCTTGCAAATTTTCTGTGCAAGACATGCTACTACATTTCGATAATGCATTCCTGATACTTACTGAACATCATGCTCGAAGTCACGCAGGAAATTTGTGGCATAGGCAGGGGTCCTGATCTTATAAACTTTAGTTCAGTGGTTTGGCTACCCTTTCTTTCAGCTCATCAGTCAAAAGCATACCAGCCTTTGTCCTTGTTTCAGATTGACAGGAAGAGACTTAGCTGAAATATGTTAAAGTACTGCTTTTTGCAGTGATTGATGTTTTCCGGAAAGATGTGCATTATCCCTATATATTATTATAATACATGGTAAATAAATCCTCTGTGTGCAGATGATGTTCAGTTGCTTGCCAGTCCATCTGTGGTCTACACATGGAGAAAAGTGCTAACCAGAACAGATGCCTCTGGAAATATGTCTTTAAACACACATATGCTACATGGGCTTCCATTAGAGTGTTGAGTTTTAAAATCTGTGTCTTTTCTAGTATCACCATGTTGTTGCATGTTTCGGTCTAGACCATAATGTCTTTGATTTCCTTTGTTCATACCAAGATAAACTTAATCTGCCTGCTTAGTGGAGCAAAGTTATCCAAGACATATTTAACTTTTTTTTTCCTTTGGCCTATAAGGATGATAACTCTCAGACTTATACATACAGGCCTCCAAAGGGCACAAATAAAGGCAATATATTTCTTCTCTTCATCTTTTTACAGAGATATTAGGGCAATTTTCAGGAGCAAGTAATAAATACAAGGTTATATACTGTATCTTATGTTGGATGAGGGAATTAGAACAGTCATGTTATTTTAGGCACCTAACATTAGAAATTACTGTGCCTGAGTTCACTTACTCAGTGGAGACCCTACTTAAGATCTCTCTGAAGGAACCTCCCTGCTGAGCACTTGAGGACATTCAGGTAACAAAGTGCCTAAATTTCATCTTCTGTATCACTAAAGAAAGACTTAAATATCTATCTATATATCACATTCCGTGAAGCTCGATGACAAGACCTGTATGCTGGCTTTCATTTTGCTGTTACATTTTAGGAGTTTCTTACAGTTCTTGTCATTAATGGGGACTAGCTGGGGACTGGGACAAAGTCCTGCTTCTTCAGTGCTGTATTAAAGCCAGTAAGAAGCACTGCTTTGCAGAGGCAACTAGCTGAGCTTTGCATTCTTTCCACTTTCAAACAGATTCAGAATCATTTGGATATTCAGAACTAACATAAGCATGATTTATTAATTCAAGAAAATTCAGATACATCACAGAATCACAAAATTTCGGAGGTTGGAAGGAACAACAAGAGATCACTGAGTACAACTCCCTGCTAAAGCAAGTACCCTACATTAGGTCACACTGGTGGATGCCCAGAAAGATTTCTAGTATCTCCATAGAAGGACAACCACACAACCTTTCTGTTCCAGCGCTTTGTAACCCACACTTGTAAAGAAGTTCTTCCACACGTTTGTATGGAATTTCCTGTGTTCAACTTTCAGGCCATTACTCCTTGTCCTATTGCTACACAACACCACAAAGAGCTGGACCTCACCCATTTGCCTCCCACCTCCCTTTAGATATTTATAAACATTGATTAGATCCACTCTCAGTCTTTTTTTCCCCAGGCTGAACAGACCCAGGTTGCTCAGCCTTCCCTCATAAGGGAGTTGCTACATGCCCTTAATCATCTTTGTGCTCTTCTGCTGGACTCCTAGGAGATTCCAGTTTTTTGAGCTGGGGAACCAATAACTGGACACAGTAATCTAAATGTGGCCTCACCAGGGCAGGGTAGAATGGGAGGATAACATCCCTTGACCTGCTGACCATATTCTTCTTAATGCACACCAGGATCCCATTGGCCTTCATGGCCAGCAGGGCACACTTCTTGCTCATGGCCGACCTGTTGTCCACCAGCACCCCCAGGTTCTTCTCCACAGAGCTCCTCTCCAGCAGGTCATCCCCTAACCGGTGCTGACACTGCTCATTACAGGCCTCCAGCCAGACTCTGTATTGCAGATGACAGCACTATGAGCCCTGCTAGTCAATCTGTTCTCAGTCCACCTCACTGTCCACTCATCTATCCCACATTTTCTAAATTTCATAACAAGGATGTTGTGGGAGGCTGTGTCGAAAGCCTTTTTAAAGTCTAGATGCACAACATCCACTGCTCTCCCCCCATCTAGTCAGCCAGTGATGACATCATAGAAGGCTTCCAGATTGGTCAAGCATGATTTCCCCTTGGTGAATCTACATTGACAACTCCTGATAACCTTTTTTTCTTACAGGTACTTGGAGATAGCATCCAGAACAAGCTGTTCCATTGCCTTTCCAGGAACAGATGTGAGACAGGCTGGCCTATAGTTTCCTGGATCCTCCTTCTTGCCCTTTGTGAAGACTGGAGTGACATTGGCTATCCTCCAGTCTTCAGGCAACTGTAGTATTTACCAAGACCTTTTAAAGATGATAGAGAACAGTTCAGTAATCACCTCTTCCAGCTCCGTCAGCCCATGAAGGAAAAGAAATGAAGCTCAGTTAATATTAGACCTTCTCTTAGTCTTGAGGTAATTTAATTTGTTACTTCCATCAGGTCTGTATTTGAACAAAACAGATTAGGAGAATAAACCTCTGCCCCCTGGAAATTATAGTCTATGTAAAAGCTTAAAGAGGTAGAAAAAGGCATACAGTTTGGTAACATGGTACAAAGTAAGCCAGTGAAATCTTTTTTCATTTATGATCCTAGGATATGAGAACATTATAGGTTTTCTCATTTCAAATGTTGTAATTCAGGTACCTAAAAAACAGTAGTGTTACGCATAAAGGAAGTATCCAACCAGGCATCAGCGCTTCATATCCAAAATCTGTAGTCACTGAAAAATAAGGTGAGAAGTTAGGCTTTTACCAGCCATAAGTAAAGCACAGGTGCTGAATGATTTAAACACATTAGTCCATCAACAATGTTAATACTGTATGCTTTTTAACATATTGTCTTTTTTAATTGATACAGTTATTGCAATGGTAATGTCCTGTAACACTCACAAAAAATTGTGCTACTCTATCCCTCTCACTGAAGCACAGAAGAGAGTAATCCAATATTAGCTAAGATCATACAAGCATAGTGTTATTGTGTTCACAGGATAATCGGATAATCTTATTTTGTAGCAAGAATTTATGCTGCCAAATGATTAAGTAGTTATTTTGGAGATAGTAGGTGCACAATTACACATCGTCTCATTTTTCCTTACTCACCTCTGATACTTTGCACATCAGTGAACTGCAAACAGAAACACAAACCCAGAAACCCTTCTGAATATCCCTTTTTCTTTATATACAATTACAGCATGAGGACTTTATCATGGGTAAGTTTCTCTTTAAAAAGAAATGAGAGATAACCTTCTAAATAGGTAGGAAAAAAATCCTTGCTTTTCATTTGGCTGATAAACAGCTGGAGAAAGAAGTATATATGTGCAATTAAGAAATTATTGAAGAATCATGTTTGATTATTTAGCAAAAGTGCAGCTCATGGTGTAGACCTTAAGTCAGCAAAAATTAAATTAATTCACTAAACTAAAACACTGAAGTTGAGCACTGGATAGAAGACTATGTGTTGCAATTTAATTTGTAAATATCAAGCTGGATGAGATTGCAAATTTTCCAGAAAATATGTTTTCAAGTACTTCCTATTTGTTCTTATGAGTAAAATGTTCTATCATCCAAACAACAGCAACAACACAGCAACAACAAAAAGCCAACAACCATGCTTTCTCAGTGCAGATGTATGCAAATTATTTCTGCTGAATGAATGTTCAGGCTTATTTTCTACAGCATTTCACCTCAGTGCTTGACAGCATGCAAATTTTGTTCTCTATGGGATTACTCGGAACTATACTGGTGAGAGCTGTATTTGTTCATTAATTTAGGGCTCATTAGCCAAGACTAACTGGACAAGGATAAGAACAGATTATGGTCACTCTCCAGTGTAGCTTAATAGTTTGTTTATTATGTAAATATAACTGCATACTGATGTAATTTGATATTGTGCTATTGATATAGCCTATAATTCAAAACATCTGCTAGGAACATTAAATAAAATTAAATGAGAAATGACTTAGCCTGGAATGTGGCTTGCTTTTCTGTTTTTTGATGGTAATATGCATATCTTCCAGCAGGAATCATATATTTACTATATGTATATTCAATTTTGTATTTTAAAATAAGGTAATCGTACTGTCCTCATTAGAATAGGCTTGTGTGGGTAACAACTACATACTCTTTTTGTCACCCCTGACAAAATATATCTACCAGTGATCTATGAAAATAATCGAAATTCCCAATGTTGCCACTTTGAATTATTTTTAAATGTTCTCAGAAAATATTTGGGCTGGTAGTCACTGAACAGGTAATAAAGGATCTGTGCAATTTATTCCTTAGAATCCATTGAGTCTGTCTACTTAGGTCGTCTTATGTCACTGTGCTTACCAAAGAGCATAATTTACCTGACTAAGCAGTGCAGCAAGAACTTTAATCATTTAAGTAACTTTAATTGTTTACAGAAAGTATAGGGTGCATAATTTGCTGTCATGAACACCCAAGCATTAGAAGGTAAACACTGATGTTCTGTCTTCATGAGTCAGTCTTAGACTTAGGCTAAATTTTGTGAAAAGCTACATTAAAACTAACTTTCAAACATGAATTACTACCAACTCAACTCCTTTTGCCTCCCATGCTATTTCCTCTGTCACAAAAGCAGATATTATTTTTAAAATTGAGGTACAAGTTTCACATGCTTAACTAACTCTGGCTGACCTCAAGCTGATAATTTAGATGACGCTAATTATTGGGCAACAGTACCTTCTTAAGGCATTCCTAACTATTTGCCAGCCTGCCCTTCCCCAGCAGGTTTGTAGTTACTAGTTCCTGCTTGCAAATTCAAGCTTGTCATTCCATCAGCTTGATTCCTGGGGGAAGAGGTGAAATTGAGACATTGCTACACATCCTGGACAGAGGAAAAATTCTACTAGACGTTCCTTTAAAAGTAAGCCCCACAAAGAGAGTAAAGATACCAGAGTGGAATGGAAGCAATGTGAGGAGCAGGAGTGGGAAAAAAGTCTGTTTCCAAAATACAGCCTACAAGGCATGGGCTGAAATTTGCTAAGATTAAAGGCCTGATCAGAAGGCTTTCAGAAAACATCTAAAAAATTCCTGTTTCTTTGATTTCTGGATGAGCTCTGAGAATGGGATGCCTTCCTTTCTGTGTGACATTGATTTAACATGGAAGGGTTTACCCTTATGTTGACTCGCACCTGTATGCCCGAGAGACATGGAGGAAATATTTTGACCAAGGCTTTACAGAAACCTCATTTTTACTTCAAACAAATGATAACCCTTCTTTGAATATAAAAATTGGATCGTTTGTTGTCTTATTTAAATAAAACTCTTCCTCAGAATGATAAGTAGGGAGAGAGGAAATGCCTCCTCATAAACATATGTGTGTCAGGAGTTCTTTGCAGGAGAAACTTATTAATTTGCTCTTGACAAAGAAATAGAAGATGATTCCTTTCCTGTAAAGGCATCTGTGAGCCTCATACCTGTGCAGTCGCATGATTTCAGTGGAAGCAGTCTGAACATTGTTAAAGCTGTGTGCAAAGATTCTTTATAGACGTTCCCATAACAATTTGATATTGCTTCTATGTGTGCCAGAAGTACTGGGGGCAGGGGAGGAGTATGAAATATTGCATGAGACAGTCTGGAAATATCAGAAAAAATGTCTATGTACACACTGCTGTTCTACTGAGTGTTTAGTCATCTGAGTTTACAGGAGAAAAAAAAAGCATTCAAGCTTTCCTATCTGGCATGCAGAGTGTGAGGAATTATAATTTTAGTTTTGCTTCTAAACACACTCATAGATATAGACCTCATATAACTGATGATGACTAATAACCACAACACTTCTGTATTTGTAATTTCTCTGTTGGAATATATTTAAAAATCCTAAGCTAGTGCATAACTTGAGCACTGAGAGCTAAGGATTGTTTGAACAGTTGTTGTCTCAGTATGACTTCTACAGTTCTGCAGAATTATCTGGAATGTGAAAGCAAAACTTTCTTCCTTTAATGGCCTCAAGTGCCCTCCAGTAACTTCCTTAATATCAGAGAATAGTTTATTAGTAGAGTTGAGATACCACTGAACTGCACTAAATTTCAAATAGCATTGAGGAAATCTTTTGAAAGCTATTAAAACAGAATGGTATGGACTTACTCTCCAAGTTATTTATTATTTCTTGTCATCAGAATTATTCACATACATAGCTCATATTAATGTTTTTATGTGATGTAAACTTGAGCAGATATCAAACCTTACTTCTTGAATTTGCAGATTTTTTGTTTCCACTCAACATGAAGGTCTGAACTGAAAAACAACACGCATTGGCATCAACTGAGAAAAATATGACTTTGATCCCTTTTGATACTGTAGTAACACCTAGAGTCTGCATACGAGGCACTCCATAGCCAAATTGCTGGTACTTTTTTCTGTTTCTTTTTCTCTTTTTTTTTTTCTTTTTTTTCGTTTTTTTTTCTTCTTCTCTTTATTTTTTTTCTTTTTCTTTTTCTTTTTCTTCTTCTTTTTTTCTCTTTTTCTTTTTCTTTTTCTCTTTTTTTTTTCTTTTTCTTTTTCTTTTTCTGATAGTATGCAAATCTAATTTGTAATACAGCTTTATTATCAGAAAAAGAAATTCATAAAAATTGGAAGGGCCACCAAGTTCAATCCTCAGAAAAACCAGGGCAGGTTGCTCAAAGAGCCTGTCTGCTGGTTAAATACAGCTAGTTGCTGTGTCCTCTTTTCCCCTGCTCTGTCTTACATAATACAGACAGCATTATGGAGAAGCAAACAGACAGAAGGTAAAATAAAATTGGAACCTACTTGTCAAAATGTTCTCAATTTCCAGAGCATGACACAATTCAATCTTTGGTTTGTTTAGTCATGGGTGGATTTTAATTGCTGCTGTGGTCACTTTTTTCAGTATTATAGCTTATCGCTATGCCTTTAATGCTTTTATGATAGTCATCATAATTGTTGGAGATATCTTCAGAAGTAATTTGCATTCCACTGAGCTGGAAACATTCCAGAGTTTGCATTGTTTTGTTATGAGAATAGCTATAAAGACTGTTATCTGCTGTTAACATTTCCTTCACTGTTTGAACTTTAAAATTGCTATCTGATTAGCTTGCTGTAAATTGCAAAGGTAAATGTAAGGCAATGTTTATAGCATTCTGATCTTTAGTGGTCATTAGAATTACAAATGCACACAGTGTTAGCTCCTGACCCTACAGACACCTGAGAAATGGCTACCTGCTATTCTGTTTTGCTGGTATCCTACACCAGAATGAAACTTGGCTGACACATACGAGGAGAGGCTTAGATTGTCAGCCTTGTGGTTCACAAAAATTTAGCTTTCCATGAAAACTCGTTGCTGTTAAAAATAAATAGAGCTTTTCACTTCTTGAATTTGTCTTACTGGTAGGAAGCCTATTAGCTCATACTAAGCTTGTAGATTTCTCCTGAAGGTCTTAGAAAGAGTGAATGATCTGGCTCAGGGATAGCTGGCTGGCTTAGCTACATATTTTATGACCCCATTCTTAGTCTGGCCCTGACCTTTCACAGAAAGATTTAAACGTCCTTCATGTTCCAACTGGTTCAGCTTACTAATTGTATAAAAGTGCCAAATTCTATTTTTACTTACCTTTCGTCTTTGAAGATGTGGAACACATTTTGTGCCATTGGATCGAAGAGGGCTCTCTCAATGGACTTCCATGGCTTTATTACTTTACAGAAGGTCTCTGAAAAATATCAGACGGTTTTGAACCACATGAACTTTTGAAATACTGTTCCAAGAAGCTGATTTTCCTTCAGATGACAGGGAAGTGCTAAAGACAATATGGTCCTATAGACCCTGAGCAGGCACTTTGCAGCTACACCTTCATGAACACTTGTCATGTCTTTATTGCAGCAACTGAGCAGCAACCAAGCACCCAACTTTTTCCTCTGTGCATTCAGTGGCACAATAATTAATACTCCTATAACTCACCTTATTCTTTACCACCCCCAGCTTAAGTAAAATAAAATGCTATAATCCTTTAAAAACTTTGCAGTCTTATGCAGTGTGAGTTATTTTGATGTCACAAAGAAAAGATTACAATAATGTGAGAGTGAACAGGCAGGAAAATATATTGACAAATCATCCTGACAGAGCTATATATGTCAATACAAGTTGTGACATAAGGAGCATAAAAAGTTTAACAGATATAGAATTTCCATTCAAACATGGTTCTGGGCAAATTTCTTTGATTAAAATGCAAAATTATACACAAGGACTAATAAGAAAAATATTATTAAGGGAGAACCATTCAAATGTGAAGAAAAAAAAAAAAAAGAAGTAAGACTGAAATCTCAGTGCATTTCCTGGTACATTAGAGAATTGTTTTTTACATTCTTAAATTACATGATCAAATAACTTTTCCCCCTCATGGGGACTCTTCCTCAATAATTGCAAAGGATAGATTTTTTTCTCTAAATGAGAAATTATTTCATATTTTTTTTTCTTATTCAGTGTGTGGTCCAATATCCTATTTCATGCATATTAGTCAAACATTGCTCAGAAGTCAGAATATTTTCTCATAAGTTTCATTATATTTATCATTATCATTTATTATATTTATCATTATCATTTATGTATTTATTAAAAATTGAGGAATTGATTTTGAAAATGTATCAACAAGGAGAGAGGGAACTATATTATTTCCTCTGTATAAGGTAATTGGTTTGCATATTAAATAAAAGTCAAATATTTTCACTAATTTAGGGTGCCTCATTAAATAGTGTAAGACTCTTTAAGATGAATTAAAGCCTTTAAGCAATTAAAATGGAAACATGCAGCTCAACGTAATTCAAGAGCACCCATTAGCATTCAATATTTTTACAAATCTGGCACTGAGTTATCACACTGGATACCTGAAAAATGGAAAGTATCAAATTAGTGACTGTTGGACCTTGCACAGCATCAAGCATTTTTTGAGGCTTGGAGTCCCCAGCATTCCCCTTACTTGATTGAAGACAGCCCCAGCTCTTTGGCTCGTATTATATCTTGTTCAGGAAGTAATGAATATTTTTCTATAATAAATTAAACTTCTGGTCCTTTCTCTGTTCACTCTGTAACCATGTGACCCTCAATCTTGAAGGAAGCTGAAAAACAATGGCTGTGGTGTAATTAAAAAAAAAGACTGTGAACTTGTGCATACACACAAAAGAGATAAATTCAGATTGCTTAGAAAACTAGTATTTTTTTGTTTCTTATTCTTAGTTTATAACGTTTTGAAGGTAATTATACTTGGCTATGTTTTGAAATATATGTCTAATGTAGGTTTACAAAAAAAACCCCACAGACATACCAATACCCAGAGTAGTTCCATTCTTGAACTTGGTGACAAAATATAGATGGTTATGTGCATATATTGCATGGCTGAAGCCATTAGATCTGCAACTCTTACCATCAGCATGACCAAGAGTAAGTAGTCATCCCTCTATCCCAAGAATATTTGGTGAAAACAGATGGATGAGTTGATACTGTCCTTTTGGCTTCCATTTCAACTTTGACATTTCTGTCCTGTTCTTTCATCAACTCTAGTCTGAGATACATTTTTCTTTCATTTAGTTTTGTTGTCCTTTCCAAACATGCAATCTCATTGAGTGTCAACTTCTCAACAAAGAGAAGTATTATTAGCTCTGAAATACTAACAGGGCTTCTTATGTATTAATTCTCAGAAAAATATTTAGAATGTTTTCTATTTTCCCTTGTATTGTGTCCTCTTGGTCACTTGCATTGTTTCCTTTATTCAGTTTGGCTGAAATTGTTTAAATTTTTATGCTCCTTAGGTTTCTTTTATTTTCCCTAGAGTTAATGTTCCTCCATTCATACGACAGTATTTACACTCCTGAATGAGAAATAAGATTTCAATTTTCATTGCATTTTTCTTAGTTCATAATTGCTTCTATGTTTTGGAACATTCAATAACAGCTTTATCTGCTCTTATTTACAAAATTCCCACAGAAGTTTTGAGAAAAGTAACCATTGTCCATATCATTCTAGATCTGCTCCTGACCCTAATGGTTATATCACATGGAGTTTATTATTCCCACTATATGATGTTCCAATAAAGAACAATAGAAATAACATTAATTGTGAAGTAATATTTTTGAAAGCACAAAAAAGATTTACAGTCACAACATTATATTTCTATCACCAAAGGATTGTGTGAGAGTTTAGAAAGGAAAGCTGGTGTTCTAGGGACAAAGAAAGATCTGTTGCCATTCAGATTCCACATTGGCATATTCTGCAGTAGAATTTTTATTAATCAGAAGGAATGTCTTGGAAAAAAAAAAACAATTAAAAAAATTAAGAAAAGAAACAAGAAAAA
Organism: Alectoris magna; assembly: GCA_030625065.1. Taxonomy (NCBI): domain Eukaryota; kingdom Metazoa; phylum Chordata; class Aves; order Galliformes; family Phasianidae; genus Alectoris; species Alectoris magna. Next base: position 179,031,623 of record CM060560.1, on the reverse strand, counting down.
AGAAAAATAACTCCCCAAACAGTATGTCCACATCACTAAACTAATATATGTTATTGTCCTCTCTCTGTAAATCTTCCCTCCCCTTTTCTCTATTTACTGGAAAAGACAGACTTGTTCTATCTTGTCATGTAAAGCAATTAAAAGAAGACTAAAGTTGAACTTCAAAGCTTATGATGGGACATCTATTTTGTTTCTGGTCTCTTAAATTCTTCCTCTGTTCTTCTGTTGTTTGTGAAGAAAATACAAGCAAGACCTGACACGTCAGAACATAAGAAGGAACATGTGACTCAAGACCTTGCTAACTCTGACTGAACCAAACTTGGAACTTCCAGGAAGTTCAGTAAGATTCCAGGAACTTTTAATTCGAGAATTCCCCTAATATTCAGAGATTGTTCTTCCTTGTTAGAAGCAGCATCAAAAGTGGAACATTATGGAACTATTCTGAGATGATAAATACTGTCTCAATATTTTCAAACACAGCAGAAACCGGAAATTCCTCCAGTTTTCTCATCAAAGAAAAACAGATAAATATCATGGCTCGCTAGATCATTTGAAGTCTAGCCAATATTACTTTAATTTAAAGTTTTTTCTTCTATTACTTCTTAAAGCTAAATGATGCCTGTAGAGAGAACAAGGAATCAACTGCCTGAGGTCTGATCTCATCCATGTCATGCAGTGTTGAGACAGCTTTTCTTCAGAATGAAGGTAATATCTGAATCACATACATATTGCTATCAAGAGATGAAAGTCTTCAGCTGTCATTCAGTTTACCTACGTTTTGCACCTGAGTTGTAAAATAAAATTGTATTAAGACTTTTTGCTGCTTTATTATATAATGTCTTGTTTCTAAAACAGAAAATGTCATCTCATTCTGCTACTTTTCTCCCAGATCAGATCTATAAATGTTATCTAAAAAAATTTGATTAGTTTGTTTTCCTGTATATTTTGATAAAGGAAATTCTGAACAGAATTAGGCTTACAAGTATCTTGATTAGCTCATGGTGCATAAAACTGGTGTATATGCACTTCTGAAGAGAGCACATACACTGACAGACTCTCCAGACTAACTGAAATGAGGCTATTCAATATAGGAATATTGAATATCTTTTCTTGAACACTGTAGATAAAATGCATAGAAATTGCAAAGTCATTCTGTGTTCGCAGCTGTTACATTATTAAGGATGATTAAGGATTTTCATCTGGTCAAACTGCTGCTGGGGGAGAAATGGATTAAGGAAGTTCTGCCTTAAGATCCTCCCCAGTGACCCCCACTATCATCTCAATTACCAGTTTGGAGAGTGGCAACAATTTATACAAGCGGTGTTTCAGTTTAAACTACTTAAGTCTTATCTTGGCCCTTTGAGTAGCATAAAATGGTACCTTAAAATATGTACATACAGCATGCCTCCTTGTTCTATCAAACAAAAAGTTGTAGAGAGAAAAAATCTAGGGGATTTGGAGCCTTAAGAAAACAGAGAAAACAGCTGGTAAAAGAATGCAGTTCCACTGTGTGGCATAGCTTTAAAGGCATAAATGTACTCCACGCTGAAAAGAATTCAATGTATATATAGTTCATGAATTCATTTTGATCTTCTGGATTAATTTATAGCAGAGACACAGACGTGCTCTTGCAGAAAGGTGGTGATATGGAACTGGGAAGAGTTGCTGCATAACTGTGACTGTGCAGCATTTTAACATCAATACCATGAATCCTGAGCAAGATGTATTCAAGGCCTTGCCTGTGGCTTGATGACACATACCCTTTTCACAACAATTGGTGGATTTGTGGTAACAATCAAAAGGCATTTAAAATGCTTGGAATGTGGTTTAGAAACCCGCCTTGGCATCCCGCTTTTCATGTCTTAGCATAAATGCCTGAACTGTTTTTATTGTTCTACAACTGCTCATTTATTCTGAAAAAAAGCACTTGGCCTGCAGTATTTGCATTCAACAATACTTGAAACAAGACGTTAAAGTCTTTTTTTGTTTAAGTCAGTGAAATATTTCGCATGAATAATGTCAACAGCTGGGTCAGACCTTTTGGTTTTAAGTAAGAATTTATTCCAGGCTTGCTAACAGGGCTTTTTTTCAGAGAGACAGTTTCTGATAAACTGCCAGCTTGGAAATATGTAGCAGAACTGGAATTCCTTTTTGATTTATAATGCATCTGTACCAAATTTGTAATATATTTCTGATTTCTTTTCCTTTTATGACTCTATTTTAACTGTTTACAGAATTAATTAATTTACAGTTGATGAAAAGCTACATAACTACTTTCAATAAAACCAAGAAAAGAGCAATGGTAGTATGAAACACATTTATGAGAAAATTATTTCTTTTTTGGGGGAGGAAGGGACAAGGCAGAAACATACTGACAGTTATGGATAGACAAGATATTATTTGATGTGTTTAAAAGACAGATTGACACGTTGATTAGTAGACCAGTAGTTCAATAGATAGAAGAACAGAATTGCCCTGTCCAGTCTTAAATTTCATACAAAATATCTCTTAGCATTGGCAACAACCAATAAGATTTATCTCCTCTGAATTTTGCTTTATTTGGAAATTAGCAGGCAAGAATAATTTTCTATATTGTAGGAAGTGAGGAGTCAGTGTAAGGATTGGCAAGTCTTGCTAAGGTGACAGAAGAGATCTGTATCATCAAGATTTAAGTCAAACATGTGAGCTATTGATTAATGGAGTCAGTTTGATTAGTGCCAATTCTACCTCTCTTTCGGAGGAAAGTCTTGCTGCTCTTGTAACAGCTATTAAGATTGTGTAATAAGGAAAATTAAAGTAAACAGCAACCCAGGTTACTATATCAAATTTCAAAATACAAAGATCAGCTCTTTCCTTTTTGTTGAGGAAAAGTGGGAGCTTCTATTATGAAGGCTATTCCCAAAGTAAAGTTTGTCACTTAGACCCCGCCCCAAGTCATCATTGTTTTTGTTTCTTTTGTCATTATGACTGGATCAAGCCAGAGAAAAGGAATTATATGACACCAGTTCTATGTGTAATCCTTGGATTCTCAGTTATCTGTGGCAAAACTATTGCTATTACCACTTCCACTACTGTCACTAATTTAAGCATAATACTGAGCATCATCTAAATGCTATCAGGATTTCTTCAGTAACTGCATTGCTTCCAAAATAAGATGGCTGGAACACATCTCATCAACTTCAGCAAATTCCAAAGATCTGTTTCTATGTAGTTCATCAGATTTTTTTGTATTATTATTCTATAAAATGTCAGAAAAATTTATTCTACATTGTTTCATTCAGTTTACAAAAGAACTGAATCAGGCAGAAATCTTATTTTCAAAATTTCTTCAGTCTGTTTGTTCATTCCCACATCAATGGCCATGATGTGCAGAAGAGTATGAACTTTCACAGTAGTAGCAATTGAGAAATATAGCATCCAAGACCATTTTACTTTTTTTTTTTTTTTAAATTTTAAATTGCATCAGAAGTATGCACTGTTCTGGAAATATACATTATCGTGATAGCACTATGCCCATTGTTTCAGCATCACTGTCATGGGAATAGAAAGGAGAAAATCCTGTCTAACTTTATTCCTTATTCTGAACTTTCCCTATTTAGCATCATCTCAGGCCCTGCCAGTCTGTCTCCAAGTACCTCTCATGGCTTGTATGCACATAGTGGCACCTAATATAATGTGTAAAAATCATAAACAAATGGCAAGTACCATGTAGAATAAATTCAACTTCTTCCTAAGGAAAATTACTAATATGAAAATTACCAAGAAATAAAGGACTAAAAGTTGTAGTTTGAAGATACAGAAGTATAAATAGAAATATTGGGGTGTGTAAGATAGAAATAAAATCAGGAACATTTTAAAATACCTGAATATTTAGAAATGTGGAGAGAACCATCTGCAAGATAAATATCCCTAAAAGAGAGAAGTAGTGATTCCTAGTTTTAACACTCCTGTGTTCATAATAAAATATTTAAACATCGTATAATGAACAGTCATACAATGTGGGGACAAAAAAAATTCTCTTTTTCCTTCATGTCAACCACCAGATCTGATAAGCGCTTATTTCATGGATAATGCTATACATATTGCTGATGAAGAATTGGGATTCTTATTCTTGGAAACCAAGACCTTTCTCTGAAGATATTTTGATTCTCTCGAATTAAGTTCAAAACAGGTTCTTCCACTGCAGAGAAATGAGCTTCATTTGAATGGTTCTTATTTCACTGCCATTTTGAACACACTTTTTGTAGCAAAAAAAAATATAATGTATAATTGTGATTAGAACCAAACCAAAGAACCACATATAAGCTGTCTGTAAACTAGAATAACCTTTTTGAAATTTCAGACATTGGTCTTTTCCAGGGGAATCAGCAGTATTGGTGTCTGCTTAGTAACTGTTCTTGTTTTGAAGTTATTCTTTCTTCCTGCTCTCAGGCTGTCTTAGGATATTTTACCGTATATAGTTCAAGATCTACTTGATGACTGATAATACCTTATTTTTTTTTAAGAACATTGCTTTCTTTTTATAGAAATTAATAACACTCAACATGAAAAGGTCATTTAAGTCGTGTGTTAATTCAGATTTTCCCTGCCTCTAATTAAAACACGCCATAAAGTTTGTCACTTAGACCCCACCCCAAGTCTTCACTATTTTTGTTTCTTTAGTCATTATGATTAGATCAAGCCAGAGAAAAGGAATTATATGAATTATATGACACCAATTCCATGTGTAATCCTTGGATTCTCAGTTATCGGTGGTGGAACAGTTTGAGGAGCTTTATCTAGCTACTAAAGATTTTCACAAGTGTTGTAATGATCATTGTGTCTGCTGAAAATAATATTCTTCATTTTTATAATTATTACTATTATTTATTTATAGGTAATATATATTCATATAATTTAAAGTGTTAATTTACATATTTTTTCTTTGAAAATATGTAACTAATTTGTGGAAGATTTAAAAATCTATAAGAATGGCTCTTATTAAAGCTTGAAACACTGTCTTGGCTTTATAGGGAACAGCAGTTTAAAGTTGTTTGTAGTAGAAAAAAAAGAACATTCCAGCAAGCAGTGAGAAATTTCACCTTGTCAAATTTCACCATAGCAATGCACTAGATACAAAATCCTTGTTAGTCTTAAACTGCAATTAATAGGAAACTTCAGAATGCTTGATGTGCCCTCCTTTTATGCCTCACCTTTGTTAAGTACATACATTCCATCTCCTCTAGTTGAAAATGATTCATTTAACAAGATCACTCTTGTTTTTTGTCCCTTGAAGAATAAGCAGTCTTCAGCTAAATACAGTAATTTTATGTAGGTATTCTGGAATCATATCTTCATTGCACCGTGACTATAACTTAATGGAAGTGGAAGTCTAGGAAGTTACCTGGCTAAATTCAGGTCTTTTGGGTCCACTTATTTCTAAATGAATCTACCAGGAAATTTTTCAGTTTTCGTTTTCTAGGAACAGTTGTCATTATATCAGTTCATGATACCCTTAAATGTTACAAATATCTTTATGAAATAATCAGGCAGATATGACATATTTACTGATTAAAAGACTGAAAATTATGCACATAAAATTTAACCTGCCGTTTCACTTACTGGTAAAGTCAGTGGTGGTTTGTTTGTAACAAGACTGCAGCACTTACCCTCAAGCAGTTATTTCAGTAGTAACTGTATAAAGTCCAAAATCCTTCTTAATGAACTCTAAGCCATATATCTTTTATAAGGAGATCACTGTATGGTTAATTAACTACAATGTGTGTCAATATAAAATCAACTTTTAAATCTAACAATATAAAATACTGTCATGCATATTATTCTGAAAGTTATTTTCCACCCCCAGTATCTGTGTGTGAACTGTAAAAACAAGAGTACTTCCAGTAAAAGGATATGAATGATTAGTTTATTCAAGTGTGTGGGCACAATGTGGTGACTAGATATTATTCTATACTGACTATTCTTTGAAAAATGTAGTAGCATATTCTTGTGTAGTTCAGTGTAGTTGTAGAAAAATGCTACAACTGGTTTGTCACATTGACTTGACAGGGCAACACCTTAAGAAACCTTACGTTATTGTCTTCCCTTACTCACAGGCATTCACTTACCATTTTGTAATGTCTGGTATGTCCTGCTAACATTAGATTTATAATGAGAGGAGATTCACGTGCTTTCCAATTCTAACTCTTTCTGCCTCTTACAGTCATCTCACATTCTGTGCCTGCATCCATCAGTGCTCTGTCCTGGGTGCAAAATCTGGTTTTTACTTCATTTACTTTTATTGAACTTTATGTAGTGGCTGACCACCCAATGATTACTTAGGCTGTGGTTGGACTTGATGATCCTTGAGGTCCCTTCCAACCTGAGTGGTTCTATGATTCTATGATTCTATGATCCAATGTATATGAATGCCTCTGCGAGGCCTCTCATCCCTCCAGAGAGTCAACATTTCTTCCCAATTTAGAATCATCATGATAAACAGGACTGGATCTAACATGTGAATCATTTCTATAATCTGATGATTGAGACAAAATAGAGATTAACATTTAAAATTTCAAATAGCAAAAATATATAATCTTGAAAATATATCTACAGACTTTTAAAAAGAGAAAAATATGCTATCATAGAAATTTGGTGATGTTCCACTCATATGCCTTTTTCTGAAAATAATTTGTTTTACATGTTCTTGTAGGCTATTCACTAGATATGTGGAAACATTTATTCCTACAGTTTTGTAAATTCAAGATTTTTACAGTTGTTTTTTTTTTTTTATTTTGTATACATTTTGCCTAAATCACTATGCAAAGTAAACATAGCTACGTTGCAACTGAGAAGATCAATGTTATGCATGAATTCCCTTTGCTGAATTTATACCATGATCGGATATGCCTAGGACTCAACTTACTCCTTAGCAGATTTGTTTTCAAGATGCACAAGACCAGTGTTGCTAAAATATAAATTCAGTATAGCTGAATATAAATTATGCTATGTATGGCAGCTGATCAAAGGAAAAAAAAAATAAAATTGTGTGTGTGTGTTATGCAAGGAGGTGTACAGTAAATATATTCATGTACGTATTCTACCTAGAACATTACAGACGTGCACAAAAATTAACTCTATTTAGAGACATTATAAAACTGCAAGGCTGACCTGGATAACAATAAATCCTTTTTTAATGTTTCAGACTGTAAATCTACATGTATGTTTCATGCTCGCTCATGTAGATAGCTGAGTCAATGAAAAACATTAATTATGTCAGTATCTACTGGAAAATTTTTCAAGTCCAAAGTTCATTGTCTCTTCACTAAGCCCTTCAGACCTCAAGAGCAGTTATTCATACACATTTTAATTCTTTGTATTGAAATCTCCTATGATATTTTTATTATTGGAATTTATAGAGCATGAAGAGTAGAGCTGTTTCATAACTTCTCATGAAATTATGGATTTTCCCAAATTACTCAAAATGCAGTGATTCACACCATAAAATAGTGTTCTGTAATATCTGATTTTCAAAACCTAAACATTTCTTTGGTTGTAAAGTTGCCTAAATCTTTTGAAATAACCATCCTTTTGAAAAAAAAAATGAACTGTCTAGGAGGAGATTTATTTATGTGATTGACATTGTGTTCTTTAGTTTAACTGGCATTCTACTGCAATCTTTAGTTCTAAAAACAATCACTGCCCAAGAATTTCTTAAAAGCCATATCAGAGGTACAAGAAAAAGCACATATCATTGGTGTTAAATGGATACCAATAATGCTAATTTGTAGTAATTTAACTCTTCTGCTTTCATTTACATCACTGTATGAATCATATTTACCCTATTGATATCTTGTTATTTCCAGATGTGGGAAAAACTGTCGGGGAAAAATACTTGCTTTTGTCACATGGAATATAATTCAGTGAAAGGGTGAAATAGGTAATTTGGTACCAAAATATTGGTAACTGATGTTTACTTCCATGTTTCCTTCCAAAAAGTGCACTGAAAAAAAAAAGTAAACATATATGTGAAATAACTTGGAAGGCAGAAAACTACCAGAAATTATTGATGTAAGTTTATACAAAAACACCTACATCCATTTAAAAAAATCTTTGCTAATAAACAGTGAAAGCCACGCGTTAGTACAGTAGCAAATTTGAGCTTTTTGAACTCTGGAAATTTAGAATTAAGGGGCAGCCTATCCCAGTAATTTTTCCCCGCACGTGTTCTATTTAACCTGAACATTTTAACAGCATATCAGGAAGCATCACACAGAATTTAAAATTACTAAGTCTTTTATACCTTTGAGTCAAGCACAAATGATTACACTTGGTGTGCAAATTGCATTCTTGACATAAGGTTATATAAAAGACTGGACTAAGTTATGTCTTTTTCTTTATCATCTGTAATCAAGACATATGGCAAGTAACTAGGGTATCTTTAGGGAATCAGCCCATTGTTAGAAGTTCAGCAATACAGTGTTCTTTAAAGCTATTGCAGCAGAAATTCTAAGATCACTGTAAAAAGAGAAAATAATAATGATAAACAAAAACCCACAAAACCAAACAGGCCTGCCCTGGGTCCTTTACCCTGTTTCCTTAATGTCCTCTACCTCAATATTTATGTCTTCATCCTCAACAGTATCATAACGATATGGAGTCCCAGAAAAGTCTGGAGGTGGCGGTGACCACAGTGATGCTTCCTGTGTGTCAGGGATGGTTTATTACCTGTTCTTCCACCCAATGGCTCACTCTTGACAGATGACCAGTGTTTCCAAAAGAAACTCTTTCCGTGCACTAGGGGAAAGAGACTGCAATGGTAACATTTCCAGCTCCTGTTTCTTCTACTTGGAAATCTGTTTCAACAACCTCATGGTTGAAATAGGATTACCAAAGACCTCTTTATGCTCCTCTCTCTCACTGCCTGAGAGACTTCCAGAATTTAATGTACAAGTAATATAATTTTAAAATTTAAATGATTAAAATGATTTGGAAGTTTTTTTATTAGACAGGGGATTCAGGACTTCCACATAGAATTACTGAGTCCGCTTACTACTGAATCGGTCAGTTCCATTACTAAGCAAAAATGTTACTTTGTTTCACGTGCCAAAGAGATGAAGGCTCATTTAAAGGTTAATAACTTTACTAATTTAAAGTTAGGGCTTGTAATTTTTAATTAATTTTATTCTGTGTGGAAAATAATAATAAGGTTAGTTGAACAATTTTGCCACAAGACGAAATTTTATATCAAGTCAAAAGTCAACACTGCTGCTTGTGTATGCTTGTGCAAACCCTGATTTTCTCTGCATTTATTTCAGTTGAAATACAAAATTAAAATATATACATATGAAGAATTCATTAGGGGATAGACTGAATTTTCTTTCTAAGAAGAACAAGATTCAAAGTCACATTTTCATGTCCCAATTCTTTAAATTTTCTATAAATTTAGTCTTTATACATATCTATTCATATATTACATTTATTTTCATCTTTTTGCACATTTGATCGTAAAAAGAAAAACATTATATTAGGACCAACCTAAATTAGCTACGCTGAAATGCTTGCCTTACTTCATTTAAAAAATGGGTGTGGGGGGGTGGGAGGGGGAATGCAGAAGAGAGAATTTCTTTCATCATAGAATCACTCAGGTTGGAAAAGACCTTAAAGATCATTGAGTCCAACCATGACCTAACCACGCTACCCTAACTCTAACAACCCTCCGCTAAATCATGTCCTTGAGAATCACATCCAAACAGTTTTTAAACACATCCAGGGATGGTGACTCAACCACCTCCCTGGGGGGCCTATTCCAGTGTTTAACAATTCTTTCTGTAAAGAAGTGTTTCCTAATATCCAATCAAAATTAGGTTTCCTAATATCCAACCTTTGCCAATATGTACCCTATATCCTGAAAAGATCCCTGTCAATATTTCACATTAATAGCTTGTTGAGCTCTCCATCTTCCTTTGCAGTCTGTCAGGATCAGAGACATTTTTAAATTTGCAAGTTTAAGAAACCTTCAGAGGACTGTGTCTAAGTGACCCACAGTGTACCAAGCTGATGTGAATTTTTAATAGAGCTTCTATTTTTTTTTTTTCCTATTTATTTCTATTCAGATTGACCAATGTTAGGTAACAAATACGAATAATAAAAAAGACTGAAAATGATTTGTGTTTACTGGAGAGAAAATAAAAGATTGTAGGAAAAATAATACTTCATTTTATTACTTTCTCCAGAAAGAATATTGGCTGAAGAGGAAAGAGGAAAATTACTGAGGAGATATAAGAGTTTATTTCATTTTCTTGTTTCATTTCTTTTTGTTTTATTTACAATGCCTAAGAAACTTTTTAATTCATTATATGGTGATATAAGATTATGTATATTCTATCATGCACTGAAGGAACGGGCTATATAGAGAAAGAAAGGTTAAAACAAAGTTAGAGGGGAAAAAAAAACAACAACAAACAGAAGAAATCATCATTAGAATAGACACATGACACTTATTCCTCTTTAAGAAGCAGAAAAAATAATGGCATGACATGGAGGAACTGAAGAGTATGTACAACTCCATAACAGAAGAAATATCTTCATGACTGTATTAATGCAAGTTAGTTCCAGTTAACACTGTTAACAGAGGAACTGAAAAGTGAGTTAATAGCATTATTTCATGTTTGTGGAAATAGTGAAAGACACGTGCACAAATAATAAATCTTGCAAGTTCCTAAGAATGTATTTGTGCCAGTTGGTGTTTTATTGTGCTGATCAGAACACGTTTGGAATTTATGAAGAAATGTTGACATTGTATTGTAGAATGTAATCTCAACAGTGACAAGTCATTCTGGATAGAGATCACATTGTAAAATGTGCCAATGAATATTGCCAGTTTAAACAAGGCAAAAGAGAAAAGCAAGAGTACACATTCTAAACTCTTCAAAGTCAGATGAAGTATCAGTCATAACAATTTCAATATACAGCGAAACCAAAATTTTGCAGCTTTTTGCTAACTTAACTTTTAAATTGTCAAATGTTAGTTCACTAACATTTCTTTATGAAAAAAAGAATGAATATGAGAGCTTTGTGAGAATATGATGAGATCTAGAAAATATTTACCTAAAGTATAAAACCTAGTTTTGATTTTTCCTTTCTTTATACATTCCTTTGTTTTCAGAAATAGAGATATTAAATATGATATCAATAGAGATATCAAATATGATATAAAGAGAATGTGTGACCATTTTTTAACATGAATTTCCCACATATGAGAGGTACAGATGTGTTTGAAAAATAATTGAGAGAATGATCCACATTGCCCTTGAAAAAGGGAAATAAACAGAAGACGTGTAAGAAGGAAAAGCAGTAGATATTTAAGTATATTCTTCTCAGTAAATGGAAGATTCTGTGGGAGATTCTTCCACCATTTTGAATCTCCAACACAGCTTTCCATTTAATGAGAAGATTTTGTTTTGTTAAAAGTAGTTTTGCATGATATGACTCTCATTTTAAGAAAAGAAATAACATGGAATCAAAAAAAACAAGAATTAATAACTGAAGATTGAAGAGGTCTTCAATTTCTAAAAGTTTTGATCTCCAAAATATTCTAAAATAAAATATTCTTATTTTTCAAAAACGTACTGTGAAATAAAGGTCCAGAAAGAAAGCCAGTTCTTAAGCCGAAGATCCTGAATTGCTGACACAGTCCTTCTCTGGATAGGGGAATTCTCAGAGACAGGATTTGAATTCTGCACATTATAATGAACTCATCAGTATTAGAAGAGAGGTCTCCTGTTCACAGGTGAAAACAAAATATTTAATCCTCTGATATTGTTAATTACTACAGAAAGTAGAAAAAACTATATTAAGGCACTCATCCAGTTTAAATAAATTGAGTTGTTGCTCACATCACACTACTCACTCAGTACTGTTATTTAGAGACAACAGAAACACAGAAACCATGGAATTACTATTTATTTAATGTGTTTTCATAAGAGGAAGTGTTCTACAAAAGTACTAAAAACATGAGAATGGATAGTAGGAGTGGAGATTAAGATCTTAGATTGACCTTTAAATGTACCAACTGAAGAATGTTGGGTGAACCTGTGTTTTCTCTACTTCTGCCAAATGTGGGATACTGCTAAGGTTTTATGCACAGTGGACACAGGAGACTGAGACAAAACTTCTGACTGAAATGCACATATTTAATAAGACAATTAGTGATATGAATAACTTATCCAGACTTCTGATGGATCCTCTTTCACTAATGGCTTTAATGTCCATGTAGGAAGGCAGTTATTCGCTTTCATGTTCAATATGCAATCCAGTTCAAACTAAAATTATTTCAGGAACTTCTGTGTTTGTCTTGAGGAAGGTGGTGGAATAATGACTGGAGTTAATTTGCTTTGTTCCTGAAAACCGGACATATTCAAAGGCTAAAAGAAATACCCGAGGTCATTTCTGCCTTCTCCAAAATCTATTGCTAACAGAGGCTAGGTGACCACCTTCTTTCAAATACAGGTTTTTCTTCCTCAAATATAGAGTCCTCTCTTGATAGTACTATGTAATATTTAGGACAAATAATTACCTTTTTTTCTCATATAAAAATCTTTACTCGGTCTCATTTTTGTATTCCATGTACATTTCATTGTACCTACTAAAGTGTAATCTAAGTGGATTATTGGAAAAAATAAATAAATAAGAAGGGTAATTTAATCAAAACACATTAATATGATTGATTTTCCCATGCATACTATGTAGAACTAATGAGCATTGTGTTTTTCTTCTTATCAGTGTTTTGATATTTACTCTTTACTGAAATCTAGATTTTATGAGTTTCAATTCCTGAATATCTTTTAGATCCAAAAGTCTTCCAGCTGAAATGACTTTAAATCACGTTCAGTTAACACTTACATTAGGCATTATTTATGGCCAGACATTATCCTGAAATCATGGATTGTTTGTAAGTATTTAAAGCAAATGTTCAGGTTCAGTAGAAGTGATAATGTGGGCATCACCATCACCATCATCATCTATAGTTCTTCTCTGTTGTGTTCTTGCAAGTTGTATCCCTGATGGATGACATGATGGATTCATTTGGTCCTACGTTCTTCACAAATTTTCTGTGGTCACTGCCAAATACAGAAGAGGCAGTGGACATCTCATTATTCTCTGCAATTGAAACAAGAAAGATTTAATCACGTTGATGTTGCTGGTCTTATATAAAGAGAAACAATCCATTTGAGTTACATGTGGAAGTGGGAAAGACAGTGTTCATATGGGATGGGAACTTAAATAGGATGTTCTGCTCTATTCTATTAAAGGTATATTTGCACTCAGTGAAAGAAAGATTGATTTATTATTATTATTATTTTAAAATCTGGCACCATGAACAGTTCTAGCTGCTTTGTATTACTTGTGAAGTGTCTTGTCCTTCATTAGTATACTTGAAACTATGTTCACACGAAAGGAGAATGTGGCATTCATTGGGCACCTCGTGTTTTCTGATTCTTTTATCTTGATTCACAAGTGGTTGGACCTCTTAAATCATCACAATGTCAGGACTTTACAGAAAAGGAGAGTATAACAGAATGAAGGGTCCTCTCAAGGGCACTTCTGAAACATCTAGCAAAAATCACAGGAGATGTTCACAAGTCCTGGAGTTTTACCTTTGCTTCAGACTTGGCCTGTAGTTTATATCTGTTTCTCAAATCTAAAGAGCTATTTAGTAGTTTCAGAGCCTGTATATCTGAAGCATTGAATCATTTTTAAGATAAGTAAAAAAAGCAAGACTTCTTTGCATGCAAGGATTACCACATTTAATTGCTGCTATAATCTGGCTTTTTAAACTTTCTGTGGTCTGAAAGTCATTCTTTCTTACAGCTATATTTTTTTTCAGATCTATCTATTTGCATGCATACTATATTTTCAGTTTTTGTATCTCATCAACATATTCATTCTCCTTAATGTAGGTAACTTATAATACACTCTTTTAAAAGTTTTTTTTTGTCCATATTTTAGAGCATCTCTACCTTTTTATATCCAGGTCACATTTGATGATTATCTGGGTTCTTCTCTACTCTTCTTCCTCCTGTAGGAGACTGTTCATTGACTTTATGTAAAAAAAAGTCTATTCCAAAGTCATTTACTTTGGAAAAGATCTAGATTGCTTTTTGACATATCCACATTAATTCCCTAAAGCCTGGTTGTTAAATACCTAATCACTGACTGAAATCCTAGACTGCATAAGTAAAATGTCCTAACATTTTCCCTTTTTGTTTTTTTTTCAGTGGGGGAAGGTGAGGGTGCAGGAGGGAAGGGGCATATGGACTTTATTATTCTACATTTCAATTCTTCTTCTTCTTCTTCCTCTTTTTTTTTTTTTTTATTAGCTGTTTACTGTTAAATTAAAAATAGTCTCCAAAAAAATGATTACTTTCAAAAACTTTTTTTTTTTACTTTTAACATATTTTTTTTTTTACATACATACACTTCAGAAAATATTTACTATTTGCATGGATCTTCTTTGTTGCATGGCTGGCAAATACAGGTCTGGGCAGAGACACTAGTCCCCATGACCAGAATTTATTAGCAGTATGGACTGCCAGCCCAGGTGAGCTTTACTAATTAAAATATCCTGGAAGGTCTAACTAATCTTTGCATTGGCACTTCATCACCCATAGATGAAATAAAGTCCCATACTGACTCAGGATGAAAGATTAAAGTGAGATGGTCCCTGACTCAGGAAAGTAGATTTGCTTAGATATCTTTCAAAATTAAAGCTCTCAACTAAATGGGATTGAAGTTCATATTGTTTGTTTGTTTGTTTGTTTGTTTTTCTTCAGAAGGAATTATTTTTAAAAGAGCAGGATATACAAATGAAAAGGAAAAAATAATCTAATTTCTCATTCTCCTAAGTAAATGATTACATGCTGTACATGAATTAGGACAATTTGCTAAATTAGGACCAGATATGCCACATAAGACTTTGTTAGATTTGAAAAAGAATTATTCAAGCAGTGTGGAAATACAAAATTAGCTTATGCCACACTAATTTAGTCAATGATTTTTTCTGTCTCCCATGAGTGTTGTGAGACAATAATTATCTCATTCTCAAGTAGCTGGACATATAGTAATTTAAACTATCCAATTTAACTATCTTTGTTTCTTTGTTAATCATTTTAAATTATAGCCATTAATTAATTTGAATATATCAGATGTGAATAGAAATCAGTAGTTTGAAGCACTATTTTCTGTGTAATGTACAGTACGCTGTAATTAAAACTAGATGAGCTCTTTAAAAAAAAATAATTCCCTTAATTTGTCATATACGAGCACATGGTGAGCTTAATTAATGTCAGTAGGGTAAAATCAGGCATTTTAAAGTGCTAATTTAGGATAACAGAATATGAGCTGCTGCAATTTGGAAATGCTAATTCATTTCTAATTGTGTGGTTTGTTTCTGAAGCATTTCATTGTTTTAGACACAGAACAACCGAACACGTAGGAGGAAGCAGCGCATAATATTTTAAGATACACTTTCTGGTTGTCTGAAAGCATAACAGTTTTTAAAATTTCAGATAGAAATATTATAAATTGTGCAGACTATATAATTAGATCCCTGTTACCTGGAGAAACTGAGTATAATTTTGGCAATTACTACAAATATCACTACAAAAGGATTCCACCAGACTTCAAGCAGAAGAGCAACTTATACTGAAACAGTGTGCTAGCAAGCCCTCCCTGAAGTGGCTTGTCCATTCAGAAAGTTTTTGCCAAATCTAGTTCAAAGACAAATAATTTTTTGTCTCTCTTTCCATAAACCAAGTTTCTATATTTGAGTTCCAGTATTTTTTAAGATAAAAAGCTGTCTTAACAGCCAGGCCCAGAGGGTCTATGTCACAAAGTCTATTTGGAGGCCAGTTAATAAGCAGAGTCCAGTCTGGTGGATCCAGGCTGTTTCCAGCAATGCCCAGTGCCAGGACAAGAATTGCAACATAGGTGCTTCTGTCTAAACACCTTTACTGTGTGGATAATGGAGCACTGTTCAGGTTGCCCACGGATTCTGTGGTCTCTCTTCCTTGGAGGTCCTTAAAAGCCACCTGGACACTATCCTGGGCAACCTGCTCTGTCTGGCCCTTCTTGAGCAGGCTTGGGCCAGGCAGCTTCCAGAGGTCCCTGCCAACCTCAGCTGTGATGCAGTTCTGCCACCAGCCTTGCTCAAGCCCCCAGCCAGACACCTGTGTGATTCTGGAAACATGAAGAGCGTTATCTCCTATGTGGACCCAATTTCTGGTGACTGTGGGTTATAAAGTTGTGCAGAGACTGATACAATTCTGACTACATAACCTAGTCAAGTTAGCTTTATTTGAGTAAAGTTATTTAGTGATAAATTAGTCACTTTACCAAAACCTAAACTGGCTGCCTGCCAATATATTAGCACAGTTTTTGATAAAGAAGATTTGGCTCTTCAAGGGCTCAGGGTCTGCTGCATGGCTTGCTGCATTATTCACTCTGTGGTTCTTCAGATGTGCTACAGAATTACTTCATTTTTTAAATAACTTCCATTTCAGTTTTGTTCACACACCAATTTGTTTTCTGTGTGATAACAGAAAAGTAGCCAGGAGATGGATAGATCAAGCTAATTGCAGATAATTGTAGATATTATTTCAGAAATACACAGTTTTGCACAATAAATATAAGGAGCTGGTTCATTACCTGAAATTGCTTGTGAGTAGCCAAACAATGGGTTCAGAATATCAAAAGTCCTGTGTTACATGAATTAATCAAATTACACTTACTGCAAGAATATCTTTCAAAACAGTTTCTGAAAAGAAAGATATGGTTTGTTCTGATTTGACAATGAAGTTTCCTTAGAAATTTTCCAGAATAGAGTATGTTCATTCGGCTGAAATATTCAGAGTTTCCACTGCTGTATTTCATATTGCATGGCTGAGATTTTCACTTAGGAAAACTGAATTTCATTAGTACTATGCACACACAGCTGTAAAATTCTCTATCTATTAAGGTGAATAGTGCTATACAGTAGATATATTATTATTATCATTACTTCTGGAAAATCACTGCAGTCTTCACTTGAAGCACTTCAGCCAGATCAGTGACCTTCTGATGAACAAAACTGACAATATACTTTGCAATAATCAATTTTTCTACCACTGACAGGTGGTGCATTTTCCCCTATAATCAGAGGCCTTTATGCTAAATAGTCTCATTTAAATTAATTTCTAAGGGTAAGATTTTGTCAGCCCAGGACAGCAGAGAAAATGAGGCCTTGTACTGAGAATCTAGTTATCTGCTGGATATTTAGCCTTGTTCACAAGAGGGAAGAAAATATTACAGTTATACTAGTGCCAAATAAGGATAAGGCTTTTTATCTCTTCCTGTAGGAAATTGTCTTCCAGAACTGTGTTAGTATTTTAGTAAAGTACCTATCCTGACAATTAGCACTATCATTTTCTCAACATGGCCTAATATGGCATAGTCTATGACGTGGCTCTGCCCGCAACTGTACACGGTAAATAAAAGTTGATGAGATAACAATGCTATCTTTAAAAATGCCTGTTTTAATTGAGATGTTTGTGATCAGAATATATAAAAAAAAAATAAATCTGGGGAGAAAACACAGAATCATCATAAATTACCCCATAAGCAGTTCTTGTGACAGTTCAACTCAGTTTTACAGATAAAAACATTTTTATTAAGGTCAGGGAAAAATCATTCCTATTTAAGTATTCAGCTGACCTGAATCTTCCAATCTTTTGAAGTTCCATCAGCTTAGAAAACATGCAATATGCAATAATTATTTAGAATACAGCAGCAGAGTTCAAAGGCATCAATTGTACTTCAGATGTAATTTATTTCTAGGCATTAACAAAGACCTTTTCAAGAACTGCTGATCAGACAAACAAGACATTCATTTGTAGCTTTCTGCTCCCTTGACATAAATTTTATACGGGGAAAAATTAATTATTTTAGGTTTGTTTACTCAATCTCTGTGGAAAAGTTGTAGTATAAATTAATAACATGGTTTGGTGATGGAAACAGAGTAACTCAATTACAAATGGGATTTTCCTTAGACTTGAATAATCAAATCAATTTGAGGAAAGGTTTAACAATATGTATTTAAAGAAGTTTTAGATTATTTTTAATCCCTGAAAACTGTTAGTATACATAATTTTTTTTATTAATACTGTTTTCATATATCCCAAATCAGTGAGTTAACATGTAAACAAATTAATCCAAACCAGACTAGGTCTCTGTTACAAGTGTCTGCAATGTGATGGCTGATAAGTTTTGACTGAATCTATATTCACTGTAGCACTTATTTCTTCTATATTTGTTGATTTTTATTAGTGGTTATATCTGCTTACTGCTGACTTCAACATACTATTTTAAAATTATTGCAGTCAATACAATATCAATTCCCTGAGCCTGATGCTGCCCAGGGAGGGTGGCAGGGATTCCACCTGTGCGAGGTGTGAACAGGTGGATGAGCTGTTCAGCCTGGTGGTGGAGCTCAAGGAGGTGCAGAGTCTAAGGACCATCAGGGAGTGTAAGAGGGAGATCGACTGGTGGAGTGACTCTCTGGCGTGCTGGAGGGAAGGGGGCCGGGGAGATACCCCCAGTGGTGGACCCCCTGCCCTGTCACAGGAAGGAAGGGTGGTGTTGTAGCCCTTTATATTAAAGACTGTTTTGATGTTGAAAAGCTTCGGGTTGGGAATGATAAAGTTGAGTGTCTGTGGGTAAGAATCAGGGGGAAGGCCCATAGGGGTGACATCTTGGCAGGGGTCTGTTATAGACTACCTATTCAGGATGAAGAGATGGACAAGGCTTTCTACGAACAGCTTGAGGAAGACCCGCTTTTGCCAGCACTCGTTCTCATGGGAGACTTCAACTTCCCTAATATATGTCAGAAATACAATACAGCGCAGAGGAAGTAGTCCAAGAGGTTTCTAGAGTGTATGGAAGATAGCTTCCTTATGCAGCTGGTACGAGATCCTACCAGGGGTGGTCCCCTGCTAGATCTGCTCTTCGCTAACAGTGAAGGACCGGTGGGAGAAGTGAAGGCTGGAGACTGTCTTGGGCAGAGTGTTGCCCAATTCAGCACCAACTGGTGCTGAATTACAGTGAGGGCACGCCTGAACAACATCACGTGCAACAGACAACGGGATAGAACAAGCTCTAGATAATGCACGAGCGCCTACATGAAGAGTGGAATGAAGATCACGAGCTTCTTGCACAGTGAAAACTTGCATGCCAGCAGCTTTGTCTGCTACAGTATTGCCCTCAGTAAAAAAGCCTGGTACTTCTGAATGACTCCGCACATGTAGGATGGCAACAGGGGCTGAGCGTGTCATCAAGGCCTCCTCCAAAATACTGGAAGCTTCTGTACTAGGTGAACCCTCTTGTCCCATTCGGGTCAGAAGTCTAGCTGCAAAAGCAGAGTCCGTGACGATGTTGCACGGTATCTCACGCCATAACCGCACAGCGTGTGCTACAGCTCTTACTTCAAGCAACTGGACACTAACCGTTGGATCTGTGAAAATATCAACTTCCCAGGATTTACCCGAGCGCCATACCACTGCACCTTGCTTAGTAACTGAAGATGCATCAGTGAACAAGGTAGGCCCTTGTACTGGTGAAGTGATTACTCGAACACGCAGTGAAGTATAAAGTGGTTTAGCCAGATCAAAAATAGGCAGCGAATCTGAGAATGTAAGTGAGCCACCAAAATCATTAAAAGTCACAATGAGGGTGTCTGGAAGCGGCTGCATGTCGCGGAGAGACCCTGGAAGATAAATGACTGCAGGCTCTGCGTTGAAGACTCGCAGTAGGAGCAATCGGGATTTTCTGAGGAGTGCTGCCAGGATCTCCAACCAAGAGGTAAAGGCACGGGTGGGCTGTACCGAAAACAACCACCATAATGGCTGAGGTTTCGCGCTGAGAGAGTGACCTAAAACAGCAACAGCTCCTGCCTCACATCTACAGACAGCCACTTCCAGATTTAAAGCAGAATTAAAACGCGCAAGCGAACTGTACATACACTTCTGCAAAATTTCTTGCCACGCTACTGCCATTTCTTGAGTAACTTCTCGGGGCTCGTTTGGGTCAGAGCCCTTCAACTGATCGTAAAAGGGTTTCATTAGACGAGGGGGTATGCCTAAGGCACCCCGCACCCACTGAGGAGCTCCTACAAATTTCTGCACGTCCCACGATGTTCTAATTTGCGGTCGAATGTCCAGGCCTATCGGACGAACAAGATCTGGACCAAATCTGTATCCAAGATATTCAATCTTGGGTCCCTTTTGAATTTTCTGTACTGAAATAGTGAATCCGGCATTAGTCAAGGTGGTCATAGTCTGTGATTCAAGCACCTGAAGGCCTAGTTCTGAGGGAGCCACTAGCAGGAGATCATCCATGTAATGCAAAATCACGTAATTGGGAAAGTCTCTCCTGACCGATTCCAAAATCTTACCTACCACTAACTGACAAATAGTTGGAGAACCCATCATTCCCTGCGGGAGCACACGCCACTGATATCTTCTAGCAGGACTTTGATTGTTGGAAGTTGGCACTGTGAAAGCAAATGCTTCCCTATCCTCCTCCGCAAGGGGAATAGAGAAGAAACAATCTTTCAGATCAATGACCATCAGTGGCCATTCTTTGGGATTAGCTGATAACATCGGTCCTCCCTGCTGCACTGCTCCAAAAGGCACAAGCTGAGCATTGACTGCATCTGTAGTTGCTATTAACTCACCCGGGAGTAAAAGAGCGACTTGGCCGTGAGGAGTGGCCATTCCGCCTGCAGCACCAGAAAGCCTTTGTATATCTGTACCGTGCACAGGATGACCCGGATCAGTTTGTGCAGCGGCCACTATCTGCCTAAGTTGAATCATCCACTCCTCTTTCCAGATCATGTATTGTACTGGCTTAATTATCATACGCATGAGGTTCTCGATATCATAAGGAAGCAAGGGTCCTGGTGCTGCAAGACCCTCCAGTGTATTTAAAGTCAGGGGTGATCTTAGCCCCTTTTTCTCAATTATTTCCATCAGGCGCGCCACCCCTTTCAGGTCCAGAGGGACCCACGGAGGGCCCTCCTCCCCTGCCGTTACTGGAAATGTAAACGTAGCTGATAAGCCCTTATCTTCAACCGCCTCTTTAACTTTGAACCAATCAGTGAGCTGGCCGCGCCTACGCTCCCCCTTAACCGCAGGGACGGTTGCGCCCTCCCCCCCTGCCGGCGCAGGAAGATTACGTAAAGAAGGATACAGCGGCTTCTGAGACGGATATGGGGGTGGGAACTCTGCCGATGCCCCTCCCTCGAGGTCTTGTCAGCCGTTGGTACTGGCTGCCGACGGATGGGGGCCGCCATTTTGTTGTTTGTCTTCTTCTGGCTTCGTGGACGTGGTCGGAGTCCGCATGGCCGGCGCCATCTTTTCTGCGGTTGGAGCCCGCGTGGCCGGCGCCATCTTGTCAGTACTCGCGGCTGGCACCTTGATCTCCTCCGGACTCCTACAAGCGGTAATCACCCCCGACCCCAACGAGCCTGGCTCCCTAGAATCTTTAACATCTACATTTTCCCCCGTAGTTAGACCCAGGAGTGCCCGTGTCCTCTCAGATGACTTCCCTTCTATTCTGGCTGCTTTAAGGGCTCCCAGCAGCAATCCCCAAGTTTTAAGTTCGGCACCTTTCTGGGCTCTCATCGCATGCTGCGCAAGCGCAGAGGTGATACTATCCCACTTCTGATGGTCAAGAATTTCATCGGGAGTTTTAACCTCCCCCTCCCGTTCCAATCGGGAAATAACTGCAGCAATGTCCTTCTTAGAAGGAATATCTTTGCCGAAATAAAGCTCACAAAACTGAAGCAGTACCTTAATAACTGGATCTATAATCAGCGTCTCACCACTGTTCCGGCTCCACCTACTATCTTGAATTTGCGCGCGCGAAGAATTCCATCGTCACCACGGACTTCTGCAGAGCCCCGCCGTCACCTCGGGTTACTGCGTCTGCAGGATGCGGGGCACCGCCGTCACCTCGGTATCGCCCCCCAGCACAGGAATAATACACAGAGCGCCTCACACGGGGCACCACTTGTTGCCGTGCACCTGGCAACCCATGTTCTTTTAGCTCTGCTCCTGTGCTGAAGTATTGGGTAAAACCTACCCGGGCCAAAGAACTGCACGTGCATACCAATGTGGCAAGCAGAAAAATGGCGTTTATTGCATCGTGCGATTTACCTATATACCTATGCTTCTTCGTCTACGCCCCTTATGCATATATTAACCCTTCGTCACCAAGCAGAGGGGGTCCTACCACGTCACATCCCGAATCCTCACTGTCGCCTACGACAACAGCAGAGCAACCATGAAATGGTAGAATTCTCTATTCTTGGAGATGTCAGAAGGGTGACTAGCAAAACTGCTATCTTATACTTCCAGAGGGTGGACTTTGACCTGTTCAGGACTCTTGTTGCAGGGGTCTCTTGGGAGTTACTCCTTAAGGTTAAAGGGGTCCAGGTAGCCTGGATGCTTCTCAAGATGGAAATCTGAAAGGCACAAGAACAGGCTGTCCCTGAATGCCGTAAGGCGAGTTGTAGGGGAAGACGACTGGTCTTGATGAACCGGGAACTACTGTTGAGACTCTGGAAGAAAAAGAGGGTCTATGTCCTCTGGAAGAAGGGACAGGTTACTTGGGGAGCTTACAAGGAAGTTGCTAAGGTATGCAGGGAGGAAGCTGACTGGTAGATGAGGGAAAGGCTGTTGGTGTAGTCTACCTAGACTTCAGCAAAGCCTTTGACATGGTGTCTCACAGTATTTTCCTGGGGGAACTGGCTGCCCGTGGCCTGGACAGCTATACCCTTTTTTGGGTAAGGAATTGGATACCCGTGCCCAGCGGGTAGTGGTTAATGGACTTAAGTCCAGCTGGCGACCCATTACAAGTGTTGTCCCCCAGGGGTTGGTACTGGGGCCCATCTTGTTTAATATCTTTATTGATGACCGAGATGAGGGGATTGAGTGTACCCTCAGTAAGTTTGCAGATGACACCAAGTTGGGAGGTGGTGTTGATCTGCCTGAGGGTAGGGAGGCCCTTCAGAGGGATCTCTAGATAAGCTGGATTACTGTGCTGAGATGAATGGGATGAGGTTCAACAAGGCCAAGTGCCGTGTCCTTTGTGTCACTTTGGCCACAATAACCCCATGCAGCGCTTTAGGCTTGGGGCTGAGTGGCTGGATGACTGTGAAGAGGGAAGGAACCTGGGGGTGTTGATTGATGCTCAGCTGAACATGAGCCGACAGTGTGCTCAGGTGGCCAAGAAGGCCAATGGCATCCTGTCCTGCATTAGAAATAGTGTGGCCAGCAGGAGCAGAGAGGTAATCATCCCCCTGTACTCAGCACTGGTGAGGCCACATCTCGACTATTGTGTTCAATTTTGGGCTTCTCACTACAAGAAAGACATTCAGGCCCTGGAAAGACATTCAGGCCCTGGAAAATGTCCAGAGAAGGGCAATGAAACTGGTGAAGCGTCTGGAGCACAGGTCTCATGAGGAGTGACTGTGGTGGCTGAGATTGTTTAGTCTGGGGTGACCTTAGTGCTTTTACTCATGTGACCTTTATTTAGCACTGAAGTTAATCTGTTAAAAAACAGTGATAAGGTTGCCAGGATTCTATGTTAATTTATTTCAAGAAGGATTATCTTGTTTGAATTAGTTAAATTTATTCAGAAGATTAGATTCTCCTACTAGAACAGATCAGAAGAAATAGTTGAAATTCAATATTAGAACATGTGGGTTCATACTCAAAGCAACCCTATATTCTTTCCTTGTCTTTCTTGAACTCAGTATTCTAACCAGAACATATGTATATCCA
Source organism: Alectoris magna (assembly GCA_030625065.1). Taxonomy (NCBI): domain Eukaryota; kingdom Metazoa; phylum Chordata; class Aves; order Galliformes; family Phasianidae; genus Alectoris; species Alectoris magna. The sequence goes on along the minus strand of CM060560.1, from coordinate 179,007,765 downwards.
TTTAGGAAAGAGTAGAACAAAAGGTCATCAGAATACTGGCAGAAGTGAATGACATCCTACACAAACTCCATTTCTCTTGGGTCAGTTATGAACCAAGAGTGTGTAAGGTTGGGTCATTGGATATTCAAATTTGAGAACCTGAAGGAAACTTCTAGACTGCCATTTTTTCTGGGTTGTCTGGATATTTCTGGAAATGTTTTTTTATTTTTCCCTGTCTCTCTGTCTGAAAGAGAAAGTTCTAATAATTTACTCTGTTCAGAATAAAGCATAAAATAGGAGATATGACAATCATTATTTCCCTTGCATGTTTCAGCATCAAAGTACAAGGAGTGTGCTACCCTTGAAAATTATATTAATGACATCTGCCTTATGACATCACCTATTGTGATCCCAAGTCAGTTAAAATATAGTGCTGGACTAAGCAGCAGTTGTGCCTAGAGAGGTTCTTTTCCTAATTTTTATCATTTTTTTAAAATTAACATAGGAATGTTCAGAACAGTTTCATAGTAGATTTTCATATTTCAGTCCCTTTGCCTTTCTGTTTGCTGCACACATTGCAGGTATGAATGGCGTTCAGCCCTACCTTATGCAGCAAGCGAATGAAATATGAACATCTGTACATAGTCCACAACTATGAGATACCTCATACCTCATAGAGATTCTGTCTTAAATTTTGTTTCGTCATTTAGCTAAGCAATTTTTTGTGTTCTTAATGAGAACATGGTAGCAGAATTGCTATGTTAGTGATAAATATCTTATTCCTTTACATTCTTGTAATTAGATTTAAATTTGTTCTTGTAGATATAACAACACTGTTCTGATGTCAGTGGTACATAATCAAGGTATTTACCATATTATGTACCTTTCATGAAACCAACTCCTTATCTATCTCTATAAAAACTAAGTACACAATTGAATCAGAATATATCAGGGTTTGCAGTAGGAACTTCCCTTCCCACTTCTTAAAATGTATAATTTCTTCTAATTGCAGTATGGTATTTAGGAAGCAGATAATAAGTGAACATTTGAAAAATACAGACTTTTTACAGTAACTTCAGAACACAGAACAAAATGTACTCTGATTATTATATACAGATTCAGTAACATGAATGCTGAGGTGTAGTCATCCAAAAATGATGCCATAGTGTAATTTAGAAGTAAAATATAAATATCTAGCACTTTGGTTGAATGGCAGAACTGAACTGAAACAATGATTTCACTAAATCATTTTTCCCTTGGAAAATCTATAGCAATTTGTGACTGAGTTCAGATTCTTTAGTCAAAATCTTCAATTCCTAGCATGACATACAATCTACACACTATGCTTTAAAATACTAATGGCAATACTATATAGACAATAATTCCTGTTTGTTTTTTTTATATATATATATGAAAATATACGTCTGACATCTTATAATTTAAATTAAAAGTGAAAACATATGTGAAAAAAGTGAAAAAAAGGAAGACTTGAGATCCTTAAGAAGGATCCAGCTCCAGAAAGAAAACTTCCTGAAAATAAGTGGTTTCAGAAAGAAAAAGAGGCACTGGAAAGGAAATCACTATAATCCTGACTGGCAGAAATATCCTGCAAGTGGGAGAAGATCCTGGCTATCAAAGAGCTGAGTGGAGATGAATCCTGGTCAATACCCAGGGATGCTGGCAAGTAGTGTAGCTGCAGGCAGTTGCATATCATGAACTGATAAGGCTTTGTGCCCAAGCATCCTGTGCAGCAGGGATCTCCCTGCAAAGGAGGGAATCCAACATCTAGTGTATGCAGCACTATGGGGAAGAAAGCATTCCAGATACTCATGCAGGATAAAGCAGTAATCTTGGTGGTTCTTAAAGTCCAGTACCAAGATCCCCAAAACATATGTTTCATTCTGTATCACCTTTGACAGCTAACCACAGAAGCAAACCACAAGAAGGACAAAAACATTATTTTGCCAATCCATAGATGTAAACCTGCCGAGTTCGGGAAGATTCTGCTTTCAAATTTTTGTCTTTTCAGTCTGCATTATTATTATTATTATTAAATACATAAAGCGCTACATGGAACGTATGGTGAAGATTTTTAAAGGGGCCACCTGGTTCACAAGATTCATAATGTTTATAAAATCGAGCATATGTTGACAAATCTGAAGTTAGATTTAGTTTGAGCAGAGTGGAGAGAATGGCAGAAGGGATTGCTGGTTAAAAAAAAAAAAAAAGAAAAGAAAAAAAGCTGTCTCACAATTATGGGAGTTGAAGAGTGCCCCAGATAAAAGCTGTGTGTTGCTTTTCAAATTACTAAAAAATATAGGTCACTCTTTCGGTGTCCTTAATTTTCTTATTGCCTAAATAAATTTCCTGGAATATGTTCTATTGGCTGCGGCAGTTACAGTAGAAGTTAATGGGAGATAACTATTCTGTTTGAATAGACAGGACTAGTATACAAAGCTCAATTTAGTCTATAAATAAATAATTAACAGTTGTCTGAAGCTGATCATGCAACAGAAATGTTGGAATTGAATCCTTTCACATTTCCACTCTCTTTCTGATGCGGATGACATCAGGGTGACCTTCTCAGGGTGCTGAGAAGGCTTCTGTGGTGTATTCTTACATGATAGTGAAATCTGAAGAAAAAAATATGTGAGGAAATGGATAGTTCTCAATAGGGATCTGGATTGTTAGTCTCTTGTAAATAACAAATGGGACCACACATGCTGAACAATGAAACAAAAACAAATTATTGAGCAGCTGCTCATTAAGTAAGCATCATCCGCTCTGTATTGTGAATGAAACAGAGGTCCCCTGGAAAGAAAAAATCCATTTAATTAAATTAACATTGCAATTCACACAAATCAAAAGCTTTCACAAAAGTCTGCTGAATTAATAGCAGCCAGGTAACTCACTTCCAGCATTTCCTAGTCTTCAGATACACGATTTTGCATTTTTAATATAGTAAGGTAATATTGCATGTTTCATTTGTGTTGCACATGAATTTACGTGTATTTGTGTACTAAGTGTAAATAGCAGTTGATAGATAAGTAAGTTGTTAAATACAGAGAAACACTCATCTGATGAGGTTTCAGTCCCTACCTTTTCTGCTATCTGATTTTCCACAAAAGCTGAGCTCTCTTCTCATTTTCTTGCTCTGTATCTTTTAGCAATTGAACTCTACTTCAGTGGAAAATAGAAAGTGAAGGCTGGGATTTGGGGATAAGTGTATTTGTGATATTTCTTCCATCTGTACAAAAAAAAAAAAAAAAAAAAAAAAGACATCACAGCCAAAATGAAGAAAAGGGTGTCTGCTGTAGCTTCACATAAATAGATCCTATTCCTGCTGAACACAGAAAAATAAGTTGTTTTATGCAAATATTTTTCCAATCTTAAATTCTGCATCAAATCTCATAAAATGACAATAAACCTAGTTACTTTAGATAAAACAGATTTTTTTTTTTTTTTTCCAAAATGGACTATGGCATGTAGCATTTATTATCGTAATAAAACAAATTCTTATAATAACTCTTTCCACATAGTTGTTTCACATCTCATATTTTCTCTCTTTGGAATATAGCAAAGTATTATGTGCAGAACCTTCAATCAAATCACAGATCTAAGATAGATATTAATGCATTTATTCTGTATCCTCCTGTGCCAAGATATGGTACTGTAGTATTTTAAATATCTATTTTCAGTCACAAGGCCATAATATCAGGGCAAAGATCCGGGTCATATTTAAAGGGTGAAAAATCAAAGACACTGAAGATTTTTTTTTGTCTTAAGTTAAGACAAACTGAGATAAATAGAGTTTTCTCTTTGCTAATAGACTTGTAATTAAATAGTTAAATGGATTTGTTTAAATTAAAAAAAAAAAAAAGATAGAAAAGAAAAAAAAAAAAGTTTTGCCTGACATGACCTCTTTGCTCTCATGTCAGTTCTATTCACTTTTAACAGCTTTGTAAGTTTATATAAAGTACATGTAAAAACTCTTCAAACTAAACACAACCTTGTCTTCCTGTGAGCTGATTTTAAACTATAGCTGAATGTCATGACAGGTCAGCATTAGGTTTTTATTTGAGTGTATGTGATTAAAATACATTGTGATTCAACCTTTCAAAAATTTCTAAACATATAAACTTGACAGAAGTGAAAAGATGCAGCCTGATACTTAGGTAAGAAGTCAAATAAGGATAGAACAACCTTCATTTAATCAAGGCATCCTCATTTAAACATATTAAAGCTCTTCAGTCACTTGCTTAGGCTTGTCTAATTTGCTGAGGGTCAGGAAAGTTCAATTGGTGTAACCCAAACATTAAGACTTTTTCTTTAAATGTGAGCAAGTGGTTTATAAACCTTAACCCTGCTTTATAGAGAGATGTATCAACACTGGTAAGTTATTATTCAGTTGACACTAGACCAGCCAGGCTTTGTATTTCTCCTGCTCCACCATATTTGCTCAAGTTTGTCTGAGAAGTTTCTGCCCATCTGTTTCCATGCATCTCACAGCATACCTAAGCTAAACTGAATGTTCGCTTCCTAAGGGGCCATTTTTGGCTTTCAAAACCCCTGGTTCAATGGTTCTCCTTCCCCTCATGTACTTTTGTAGCCCACAAAAAAAGTGAATTGCAGGGCAACAGTCTCAACTCCACAGGTGATCCCATCTATACTGAGATTCTTTCTTTCTTAGCTGTGTTAACTACAGGCTACAATCTCCAAAACTCAGGGATGTCAAAATCTCCAGCAAAGTACCTAGAAATTACATTTCTGTCTACTAACTGAAGGAGTTTCCACTGATTTTGGCCCAGGAACCAAATTACATGGGCCCTGATAAACAAATCTGGCATTCGTATAACACTTATTCTTTATCGTAAAGCAGTTTGTTCCCTTCCGGGAGGGATTATTTTATCCATAGATTTCTATAATTAGATGTCATAGATTCAGTGGTTTGTAACAGATACTTGATATAAGAAAACAATTTATTTGCCACACTTTAAAAATATTAACATTTAGTTTCTTTTATTCCCCTTTTTTTTCTCTTTTTCTCTTTCCTTTCTTTTTTTTTTTTTTTTTTTATGAGTATACAACATGACATCTGTGCAGACAACGTTATTATTTACTGATCTGTAATTCTTTTTCCTATACCCAATAAATTCAAATTTTTGGACAAAGTCATCTGCAACAAATCTTAGATAAAATATCCTTATAACATCATAGCAAGCACTGAAAACTAGAGCAGACCATGAAAATCTAGAACAAATGTAACTCTCGCAAATTCATATACAGTTGTTTTATGTTCTATAATCTATTTGCAGGCTTCCTTTGCCCTAATTGTCATTAGCATACATCCAGGGTAAGTCAGTTGTCTTAATTTCAGCTGGGACATAATTGCTTTCTTCAGTGTCTGGTATGACACTACGTTTTAGTTCCAGGAGAAAAACACTCTTGATAACACACTGGTGTTCACTGATGTTTACTGCTGCTAAGCAGTGTTATACAGTGCCAAGGCCACTCGCAGCAAAGGGCCCAAGATACGAGGAGAGAACAGAATTAGGACAGCTGACTGAAACTGGCCAAAGAGATTTTCCGTACCACATGACATGCAGAGGGAGTTTTGAAGGGGGTGAGAGTTCATCAGTCCTTCTTCTGCTATTCATGGGGCTAGCTAGGCATCAGCTGGGAGGGGATGAGCAATTGCTTGTGCAACACTTGTTATGTAGATTTATATATATATATATATATATATATATATATGTATACATATGTATGTATACATATACATATGTATATATGTATACATATATGTATTATATACATATATATATATATATGTATATAATCACAGCTACTATCCTTTATCTTAGCAAATAGTTTTATCTCAACCCATCAGTTTTACTTTGTTTTTTTTTTTCCCAATTCTCTCCACAGTCCCACTGGGAAGGAGGGGAGTGAGTTAGCAATTATGTGCTGATTAGCTGCCGGCTGAGTTAAACCACAGCAGCACTCCAGCACAGGCTTAATTCCATACTTGAGCTTTAAAAGATTCTTGGAAAATAAGTATTTTACATCTCAGGAGGACTCAGTATTTAGGATGATTCTTTTTCCTCCAGCATAGGAAGACAGGAAAAAAAGAAAAAAAAGAAAAGAGAGAATAGCAGCAAACCAACAACCAACAACAACAACAAACATGCTTCAGCGAACTAATTAATATTCTTAGCATAGAAATAATATTCTGGCCTACATTTTGCATTTTCAGCTAGACAGCTCTTTCTGAAGGAAATAAGTACTGAAGAAAACGTTGCATCTAGGAAAGAAACTGATGTTACTGTTTCATGGGTATGAAAATGTGAGGCATACTGTCCAATGGTAATAAAGCTAGTCCCTCTATCTGTCACCTGCTAAATCTTTGCTGGTACATTATCCCCATTTTGCCTCAATGTCATTATTAGCGAATGCAGTCCTAAATGGAAGGCAACTCCTCATGATCTTTTCTAATCTGTCTTAATCCTTTGCAGCACACTGTAGCTTTCTAATTCATATTAGCCAGGTTTTGGAACTGGCACATTTCTTGGGATTTTCTTCTGCTTGATCACACCAGCACTTACGCATGTAAACAAAGCACACAGAGTGTGATGATTACGATAGCTCTTTAAAATAAGTAAACAGATTGGAGGACATTAAAGTTTTATGTATCCCTGCCATCTGCTTTCTCTTCACACTGTACATATTACTGTACGTATTGTACACAATTGATTTTGTTTCCACTTCAGTAGCAACAGGCACCATGGCGCACCATCGTTGGTTTGAATAATTCACACAGATGACTACTATGGCCACTCTAGGTAGTTGTATGTCTGATATTGTTAGTTTCTCACATGATTTCAGCATTGAACTCATCAGAATTGATCTAAATTAAGATATTAAGAGGAAAATGGGAGCAGAAGAAAAATTACCTTTTCCAATTCCAGGAATAAATCATTTAAGCTCAAGAAACAAGAGTGTTAACTGCTGTGAAGTTAGTTGCAGAGGATCAAAGTCATCAACTGCCTTTTTACTCCTGATTTTGCATGGTTTCTAGTTCTTTTAATTTATTAGGAGAGTGCATATTAATACACATTTTCTATACTGCTTAAGAATGGCAAGTAAATACTTAAGCAAGATAGTAAGTTGCTATGTTGACCATAACATTCTACATAAAGCCATCCAATGGGACAATTTAATAAGAGGTTATGTCAGAGAACTCCTCCTATCCTGCTGTTCAGTCAATCAAAACACAAACAAACAAACAAAATAGCAAAAGCATTAATGGGCAAGGAAATTATTCTATGAGCAATTTGCAGGTAGATTCAATGTCAAGATGGCAAAATTGCCCCAAAACCCCAATATTTCAGTGTTTGATGTGTGACTGTATTCAAGTCTACAAACCAGACTTTTTCAGACTGTTTTTTTAGTGCGTAATTCCAGTGATTTCAGTGGAAAGATTTGCAAATCACACAAAGAAAGGACAGTAATGCATTCATCTGACTGCCTCTAAATACAATATGCATTTATGTAGGAGCTGTTTTTCAGGGAATTTCCTGGTGAATCTAATCAGTCTACCACAATATTCTCTATCAGTATAGTGATACTAATATTTTTCTAGATGGTGCTGTGAATAACGTCCAGTTAATGTTAATGAAGTTTCCAGTATGTGATATAATCTAAAGAATATAATATAAATACAATATAAACTATAAATACATAATTTGTATAAAATGTTCAATTATATATATTATATATTTATCAATTGTATATATAGAATATTATAATAACATATTATAATATATATTTTAATATACATGTATATTTTATTTATCTATTTTTATATATTTGTTCATATATTTCATATAAATATATTCTATAATTTATATAATAAATATAATGAAATATAAAGAAAATGCATTCTACAATGCTTACCTTCTCATGAGACCAAACCAGGGACTAAGCACCTATCACATCATAGGTAATCACAATTCTTTTAGCCTTTCACTTAATTCTCCTAGCTGCATCAACAGAGGGCTGGCCAGAGGGAGTGGAGGAAAAGGAGGACCACATCTGGAGTACTGTGTCCAGGCCTGGGACCCCAGCTCAGGAAAGATATGGAGCTTTTAGACTGCGTCCAGAGGAGTTCCATGTAAATGATCAGAGGACTGAAGCACTTCTACAAAGACAGGCTGAGGGAGCTGGGCATGTTCAGTCCAGAGAAGCTCTGGGGAGACCTCATTGTGACCTTCCAATATGTGATTGGAGATTATAAACACAAGGGAAATTGACTTTTTACACAGGTAGATAGTGATAGGACAAGGGAGAATGGTTTTAAACTAAAAGAGGGGAGATTTAGATTAGATGTCAGGGAAATTTTTCACTGAGAAATTGGTGACTTGATAAGTTGTGGATCCCCCATCCCTGGAGGTGTTCAGGGCCAGGCTGGATGGTGCTCTTGGGCAGCCTGATCTGGTTCTTGAACTAGCAGTCAGCAACCCTGCCAAAAGCAGGTGGGTTGAAATTAGATGATCTTTGTGTTCCCCTCCAACCCAAAACATTCTATGATTCTATGATTTTTTTTTTTTTTTTCAGTTTCAAAATACAAAATAGGAGTTAAATAAAAATTATAAAATCAAAAGTGTAAAAGATGAAAATACATTATTTTACTTTAATAGCATGACATATCAGTTCAGATCTTGGTTATGAAGGTCCACAGTCTCACTGTTAATTTTTCCCATGACTATATGCATGTAACAATGTGCCCTTTAATCTGCCAGGTGAATGCTTTATAAATGTTAATAAGTACATAATTTAAAGGTAAAATATGTAATTATAATTCCTATAAGACCTCTGGAATGTTGAGAAATAACTGTGTCAATACATGAAAGCTGTTTTTGTGAGCTGTGATACAGTTTTCTTCCTGTAACTTGCTAGTGGAATTAATTGGAATTAACTACTCCACTTAAGAAAGTAATAGGGTTAATAATTTTAACAAGGTTTTATTAACTTGACATTTATTAGATCTCATTTGTAATCTACTGGAAAGAAAATTAGCCGAATTTTGGATCATCTTTTCTGAGCCACCAAGTTACTTTCTACATACATGAATTAAAATTCTTTATATAATTACTCCATTACATCTTCTCAATAAGATTATTTATACACTGATAAACTATCTATTTGTATTCAACTTATGGACCTTTTGAAGAACCGAACTGTGTTCATGCCAAAAGACTGTGGCAGAGTTCATAATTTCTTTGAAATATATCTGAAAGTTTGGGTTTTGTAAGGATTTGAACTGTGCACATGGTCTAATCGCAAAACTACAAGGCAAAGACCGCACATCAACTGGAATCAAGACAGTGGAGATTAAAGGGTGAAGCATCATTAAATAGATTCAAGTATTTTTTTATTCTGTATCTAACATCATAGTAGGATTATCATGAAGAAAGTTGCAGTTACAACAGTTAAACATATAATCCATTGTAAATACACTACCTATCACGAAGCTTCATTTCCGTTGGGTCTGTTCAGTCGTACTCGAAGATGTGGGTGTTTTAACAAAAGAGTTTGAACTTTTTCCAAATTGGGCCTGCAAAACGTCCTTGACCTGCAACAATTGGTTAAAATATGCTGTTTGATTTCTCCTGAATTTTCCAAACCTAGTCATCTCTGTGTTAACAAATAAATAAATAAATAAATGATTTCTTCAGTATCAAAAATATTAGTTTAAAAATATTCTGAATAAAAAATATAATATCACAGAATAGGACAAATTGTATTGAAAAAAAAATGACTACATTCAAGTCATAGATATAGTTCAGTACGTTTATAGTTTTTATCGTAAAAGAAATGGAAATTAAATTAAAACACAATACAATTAAAAACAAAAGAAAAAGACAAACAAACACAACTTGATCAGAGGTCCAGAAAGTGACATAGTCTGCTTCATAACATTAAGTGAATTATCTTTTGGGAAGGAAGGAATGTATCAGTTAACGCAGTACACAAGTGAGATCTCATTGTCACTGGCAATGGAAACTTTAATATTTGTTACAGTACAGCTACTGCACTGATGCTTTTAGGAAGTCAAGGCTATCGTTTTGGCCTTCTGAATGGTGGATGTATAAGAATGCATTTAGATGCATGTAGAATAACAAATGGTGAATGCAACATTTACAATGAGATTTGGGTAACTTACTGGTTATAATCTTTCTGAATTATAAAGGTTGCACACACACACACACACACAAACAAAAAAGAAAAACCACACACAAAAACTTATCCTTCTATAAGTTGTCAAATGCAAAGATATTTTGAAATTAGGATTGTTTTCTTATTATTTATTAATTCTTAATGTTTATGGTTGGATTTGAACAATGTCTTGTTTTAACTTTCATGAGTGATCTGACATTGATTGCTGAATTCTCAGCATTTGGCAAAGTATGCTCAGCAAGTTGAACTTCCTAAACGTGGACTACAACCCCACTAACTCGGAAGCGCCAGTCAAACGGGATCTGTGGTGTTGTGCCTACTTTCTAGAATGAGCAATACTTAGTGTTTCTGAGTCTTGCTGTCTGCACTGTTCCCTTACAATAGGGCAGTGTCCACAGTGCAGTCATCTCAAAAAGAATTTCTTGAGGAATAAAATCTTCCATCCTAAATGCAGCATTTTCCCTTAAAAGCTGCTCAGTGTGAGGCAAAATCAGACTAAGCATCTGGCTAAAAACAGACTAGTTCATGAATCATGGAACCATAGAATATGCTGAGTTGAAAGGGATCCACGATGGTCAAGTCAAGTCCAACTCCTGGATCCACACAGAACAGCCTTCTGGTGAAGCAAATTTTCCTACTACCCACCTGACCCTCCTCTGACACAGCTCCATACCATTCCCTCAAGTCCTGTCACTGTCACCAGAAAGCCCAGATCTTCTCTGGGCTGAACAAACCCAGGGACCTCAGCCTCTAGACTCTTCCCCATCTTACCTCTCCTTTGGACACTAATGTATTTTTATCCTTCTCATACTGTGGTGCCCCAAACAGCACCCTCTGCTTGAGGTGAGCCTACACAGCACAGAGCAGAGTGGGACAACCCTACTCTTGCCTGGTGGCAGTGCTGGGCCTGGTGCACCACAGGGTACGGTTGGCCCTTGGGGCTGCCTAGGCAAAAAAGGAGGTGAGCAAGAGAATAGCTGAATCCATTTTGTCTGTGTCTTTAAGGATTTTTCATTTCACTTGTCCATGCTGTATTTCTGCCTCAGTGCCCAGGACTCCAAGGAGAAAGGATCAGGATGTTCTTGATCAGGCAGGAACCAGAAGACCTGGAGAGTTCAGCATGCAGAATATTTCATCAGCAGGAAGAGGCTGCTCAGAAGCAGGAAGAGGCTGCTCATCAGGCATCAGAAGCTTGCCTGACCCTAACAGCCATCACTGCTTCTCTAGTACAGACTCAAGTAGTCAATGCAAAATGACAGAGCACTGAGTGACCTGATCCCAGACACAAACAGCCTCGCTGTCTGTACTACAGATGACTAACTGACCTATTTTTACTCAGTCCTGTTTGCTAACTTACTAAGCCACAGACAGTTAACAGAAATTAATTTTTTCCTGTTTAAGCTACTGTCTGTGAGTTCACCTGTTGGACTTGAGAATGTATAAATGAATATGTACCGGCCCTGAATTTAAGTGACTTGCTTATTTAGATCTTATGAACAAGCTTGCAACATGAGACTTGAAATGACCTTGAGTTAGTCAAACAACAACATTCCACTCTCACCAAACTTAAGCACCCAAAGCATGGTGAGAAGTAAAGCTCTTAAACAGACCAGGAAGAGAGTATACATAAAAAGCCTAGCATACTTCACTGAAGCAGATTTATTATCTCCTTGTGATCTCAAAATACCACAAATAAAAAAAGCTTTGCCAGGTCTTTGAATCATACACAGTAATTTGAAAATCATCTCGTCAGCTTCAATCGCTTTTTTTTTTAATTAAAGGACAATGAAGACAAAAAAAACCCACCCCATTCAGTGGAAGTGCTTTTTGACTAAATCTTCTCCTCAGTCCTTGCCTGATTTAATTGAAGTTAGCTTTTCCTCCATATGTACTTTCTGTACTCAGCCCTGGCGAGGCCACAGCTTGAGTACTGTGATCAGTTCTAGCCCTAATCCTACAACTACCTGAAGGGAGATTGTAGCAAGGTGGGGCTCAGCCTCTTCTCCCATGTAACTAGCAGTAGGATTAGAGGGAATGGCCTCTAATTGCACCAGGGGAGATTCAGGTTGGATGTTAGGAGGGAATTCTTCTTTGAAAGAGTTGTTAGGCACTGGGACAGGCTGCCCAGAGAGGTGGTGGAATCATCATCCCTGGAGGTGTTCAAGAAGCGTTTAGATGTTGTACTGAGGGACACGGTTTAGTGGGAACTATTGGTGATAGGTGAACAGTTGGATGATCTTGGAGGTCTTTTCCAACCATGGCTGTTGCCGTGCACCTGGCAACCCATGTTCTTTTAGCTCTGTGCCTGTGCTGGACTATCGGGTAAAACCTACCTGGGCCAAAGAACTGCACGTGAATACCAATATGGTGAGCAGAAAAATGGCGTTTATTGCGTCGTGCAGTTTACCTATATACCTATCCTACTTTGTCTACGCCCCTTATGCATACATTAACCCTTTGACACCGAGCAAGGGGAGAGTCCTACCACGTCACATCCCGAATCCTTGCTGTCGCCTACTACAACACATGGTGATTCTGTGATTCTATGGTTCTATATTTTCCATTTAACATCACTGTGATCTAGTCAGTATTTGCATTCTTGTGCTGTAAATTTAATAGAGTATTTCTTCTGATGCTACTGAAACACCTAGAAATTTTAGTTGCAGTATTCCTGGGAAATAGTTCTCAGGACAAGTTCTCATTTCTGTTGCCTGTTGGCTGGTGGGGAAACATAACATATAGAATACTGCTATCTTACTGCCTTTGCTGGGGAATGATGAAGTTGCACGTTGTCCTGCAACACTGTCACTGACTGCCTGGTCCCACACTTGTGCACACATCACAGGTACAGAGTTTATCCAAATTGCCACCTACTATCTACAATCTCAACAGCATTTCGGCTCTAAAAATAGATATACAGAAAAAAAAAAAAAGATTCCGTGACTTGCTCAGGACAGAACAATAAATCAGTATTCAAAGTCAGTTCTAACACACTACAGAAATCTGTATAACTTTCTTCACAACTTTCAGACTTTGTTCCTCTCTATACTTTCTCTCTCTCTACCATTTTAACAATACATCCAGCTTCTAATCTGTTTTTTTCTTTTATGTTTCTTCTGTGAGAATCACAGAATCGTAGGGGTTGGAAGGGACCTCCAGAGATCATCAAGTCCACCCCCGTGTCAAAGCAGGTTCCCTACACCAGGTCGTGAGATTGTAATTGAATGTCATCTACCTCCAAAAAATCAATCATTAGAAAATTAACAAGTGGAAAATCTGAAACATTTTATTTTTAGCTAAAATGTACTTATTTTCATTTATAATGGAAAAAAAAAAAAATCTACTTCTTTGCATGGAGACCACTGAACTTTCAAGAAATGCTATATCGTGATATATACATATGATATATAAATTCTTTCAATAAAATAATAAAAGTTAAATCATTTAGTGATGACTCATGTCCACTTTTCTCCTTTGGAACTCATATAATCAAAAAAAACAATTCTTGGATATTAACGGGCTTCTGAGGAGAGGTTTTGATATTTGTGTTTCTTTAGTTTTGTAGCATTTTAAAGGCCATGATTCATTGAAAAAGTAAACAAACCTTCACGTTGTCATCTAAAAGCAGTCCCAGCAGCGCAAATTCCTTAACATTCCCACTATTGTGTACTTTCTGCTCAGGTTCTTTAGATGTTATGATGAATGAGTAATCAGACATATCTATCAGTTGTCATTATTGCTCACTTTTGCTATGCATTTTTGTTTTCTAAATTAAGTCAGAGAGTGCTCCAGCAATAAGCAACTAGCCAATCAGAATAAATATGTCAATAGTCTATGCTCCTACCCTTGATCAAGCTGTGGTATAGAAAGTAGCCTTAAACTGAAGCCATCTACTTGTGTAGCAGCACACGATGATTCTTCTTGCCTTACGTACAAGTTTATCTCATGCTCACCTCATACTCTCACTCCGGTCCTATTCTGCTAATCCTGGAACATACAAAAATACAAACTAAATCAAGACTTAAAGTTATTTATAGATATCCTATTTGCAGACTACACAAGGACAATAATCCAGGTTACCTAAGAGTCTGTCCTAATCTTGTACAAGTCAAAAACAAAAACAAAATGCCTGAACAAGCTTTATTCTCTAATTCAGTGAAACGTAAATAAGCAACTATTCTGATTTCAATTTTTCATATGACTATAGATGTAAAATATAGCAGCTTGAGCATACATTTCAATTTATTTGAAGAGAATATTTGAAGTTTGTTGTAAAACATATAATTGGATAAAGAGCACTTCTTGAAACATACCAGGGTCATGAAACCTTGAAGTAAGTCATTAATCCAATTAATGCTCTCATACAGTTGATCACAGTCAGGTGACTGGAGTTCATCTTGTTTTAGCAGCACAGTAAAGAAACATCTGTGCAGTACATCAAATCAACAACAAAAACAAGCTCACTGATTCATTTCTGTCTTCTTTAGACAATCCTACAATTTTATATTTATTATTACTATTTTTAAGGCCACTATACTTCACTGCTTCTCTCCAGGTCAGAGCAGGAGAAACAGTACTGGTCAAACACAGATACTTATTGTCTAGGGTCCCTTCTTGGTTGAGATATTCCCCTCAAGTGTTCCTCCTTGGAGCCTGTGACACTTCCAGTTCATTTCTTGCACTCTACAGTGGAGCTCCCGCTATCCTTCCTCCCCTGGTTTATTGACTTCATTTCTTGTGGCTGTGAGCCAGAGCACACAGAGCAGCCAGAAGGAACATATGGCCCTTAGAATGTTGGTCATGCCATAGGTGCTCCCTTCACCCTACCCTGATCCCTGCAGCCTGCCTAGTCTGGCACACATGATAAACCTTCAGACGCTAAAGATTCAGCTTAACAAAGATCCATTTATTGGGTGTTTAAATGTGACTTAGAGGCCAGCAATCTCAAGTCTTATGTTGTTTTTTTGTGTTTTTTTTTTTTCCTGTTCTGCCTGTCAGATGCTCTAGCTTTTAAGATTACGGGCAGCTTCTTTTAAGCACCTCTTTTTGTCTGACTAAACTAATCTGGGAATCTTTTGCCTGTATATTCAATTCTTCAGGATTAAAATCTTAATCTTATTAGTTTCAGTTATTTATTTAACTATTTAAAAATATATACAGGAGTGTGAGATGGAAATATTTTAAAATAATTATGGATTTTTTTTTATCAAGCCAGAAAATTAAATTAAAAAAAATTTTAAAAAGCCAATAGTGTTACTTATATCCATAAAGCTGGTACCTCATTCTTACTCCGCTAACATCTCCAAATTACAGCAAGTGAATTATAATTGTAACATTTTAAAATCTACAAGTTGCATATACTCTATGTATCATTTCTGCTTTTATTTCATGCCTTTTTCAGTGGCAAATGCTTTTAAAATATATAATGTTTATAAATCCAAAATAATTCCAAAGTTTTTAATTCTTCTACTCTGTTTAGTATACTCTCTCTCTCCCAGTTGACACATCTGGGAAGTATTCAATGGTTTAAATGAATGTTTAGGAGATTTGGAAAATACTGAAACATTTCAGCTGCAGACAAAAATTAAATTAAAATAAAATAAAATAAAATAAAATAAAAGGACATTCTAGTTTTTGAGGAAGTTAGGTTAATATAATTCTTTTTCTGGGACTTAAGTGAAGGTTGAATACAGTTTTTAATGTATGTATGTACGTAATAAAGCTTAGAAATATTCAACTTTCAAAGTGAAATTTGTATTACAGTCTCCAGTCACAAGAAACAGCTCACATCTCATTGAATTGCCTCATACTTCGAAAATTCTACCAGTGTATTTCTAGTAAAATAAATAACCTTATGACACCTTTTTATGTAGTCTTCACAAATTACTAAATTTTAAAAGCAAACGATATCACAACTTTGGACTGCCAGTTAACAGAACACATCTATGGAAAGTATATCTGTTTTACACCATACATACATGACATCTCTATTTCTAAAAACCCCAAGTTCCCCTGCAGACAGATAATAAATTGAACTAATCTGTTAGTGAAAGATGGCCTCTAAGAATTTACTTAGTCTGAGTGTGAAAATACAGTTCTCTATGCTCTGAGTTGTTTGTTAGGATAAGTTTAATCCTTAGATCAATATAAAAATCCTATCTTTCCCTCTTTGAAAATGGTCAGTCAGTAAAAGCAAAACTAAAATGCTATCATTTGACACTAATCCAAATGTCTGCAATTTCCTGAATAAAATACTGATTTTCTTTACGCATAAAATAAGGTACTGTCTGCAGCATATAGGTAACCAATGTACCTTTTAAAGTGCTGCATAGAACAAAGTAGATAAGCAATTGAAGAGAAGATAGTTTTAAACAGGAATTACGAAAACACTATTACTGCCATTCAAAGGAAGAAAAATGGTTTCTAAGTAGCAGTAAGTGGAAACAAAGATGAAGAAGCAAGGATAGATAAGAATGTAATCTTGCTTGTAAATTTGCTCTCATTGTCTAGTAATCAATCTTAGCAAAATCTTATGGTATCAAGCAGAACTTTAACTTAAAAAAACAAAAACAAACTAATAAAAAAACCTCACGTAAACTTTTCTTATCTAGCCCCAGGCTTAAGAACTTTAACCAGTTAGAATTATCCCAGTGGCATCAATATAATGACTATTTAAAATCATTGTTAGTTTCCTCATTCTGTACTATAATAAAATAAATAAATAAAAAAAAAAAATCAAGAGCAATTATTATTATTTTTTTAATGCTATAAAAAGTCCGAAATGTGAAAATAATATATGATCAAGAGTAGATAATTTTCTTATTTAACAGAAATTGACAAATATTACTTGCAAACTCTTTAATTACATCTAATGTATTTTGTTCTCTCTCATGGTACATGTGTTCATTCTACTGTCACACTTACTAAGAACACAAATGATGTGCTGAGGCATGTCACCAAACGTTCTGAGAATTCACTAATATTGATAAATTAAAGCTAAGTCAGGAAAATCTAAAGGAATGAATGGACTAGTAGCAGTGACAGTCTGTAAAGACTAACTATACTACTCAATTACCAAAATGAAATAGAAAGAAAAAACACGTATTTTTTTTAACACAATGACTTTTTCAGCATTGTAACCAACAAATTTGCAAACATTACTCCTAACTGAGCTTTCAGTATGCATATTTCATAAGAAGTAGGGCATGTAATTCATAGGAACTAGGGCAAATACATTGGGTGTCGAAACTGCTGTCTTCCCTGGATGCTATCCACTGGTTTGAAAATCTTACACTCAGAGTAGAGCTTCCCCCATGGTAGTTTTCTCAGTAGGTGGCTTAATTAAACTTCAACACAGAGTACTGTCTTGTTGGGCTCAGGCTGTATGCTTGGCTTTTCCCAGAAGCTGTGGTAATTCCTGAAATGTCGAAACAGATTGTTTCAAGCAGGTCATAAAAACGTAACTTGTCAGTTTCTCTAAAGCTCCAGCTGCTGCATACAACTTTCTGCCCACCCTGAAGACAGACAATTGTGTTTCAGCTATTGTGTTAGCAGTGATGTATTCCTTGCCCAGCCTTGAGGACTGCTGGATACAATGCTGGTTATTTTACATGTTGGGAATGAATATTTTCATTTATTCTTTTAAGTAATGACATACAAAATTCTGTTCAATATGACTTTCCAGTCTCTTTAAAAGAACTTCTAAACCATCATGCTGAAATGCCCACCTGATCAAACAGATGTACATCTTGTTGTTTGCTTCAAACTGCTAAGTTTAGCATTTGCAGTTTTTTTTCTTCTAATGTTGATGTTATGTTTGGATATCATATTTGTACACTTTTTGGAAAATAGTTAATCTCAGCTTTGGAGGCAAGATGAAAAGTTTGTTGATTATGCAACTGCAAGACAAAAAGGAAAAGAAAAGAAAAGAAAAGAAAAGAAAAGAAAAGAAAAGAAAAGAAAAGAAAAGAAAAGAAAAGAAAAGAAAAGAAAAGAAAAGAAAGGAAAAGAAAGGAAAAGAAAAGAAACTCGTATTTTGTTGTGTGTATTTCATTCTCACAGGTTGCTACTGATAACTAGGTAGCATGTTCTAGGTAGCATGAGTTCTAGGTAGCATGCAAGCTACTATAGGTAAAATGGCTTTTAAACTTTTCATCTTTTAAGATCAGTTACACTGGGTCTCACAGACAGGGAAAAGAAGGCAGCAGATTATCTGAAAACTTCATACTGAAATAGCAAAATAATTATCCAAATATTTTTTTCCCCGCAATTTGAGAAGAAAGGTATATTTGAAGCAAAGAGATTTTGGAAGGAATTACTTGTTTCTGTTTCTCTCATACTGCACAATTGCCTGAATATATACTCCAGCTCTTTCTCCAGCTCTTTCTAATACCTACATTGCTAGTGATGGGACATAGAAGTTTTGTGATTATGAATTCTTTTGACCAAAGGGGATTCTGGGCATTAGATCAATATTGCATACAGAGATTGAAGTCAGGAATAAACATCCTTTATTAAAATCAGTGCAGACCTGATCTAAAACTGCTGGAAAAAAAAAAAAGCTTTGGATAAAGCTGTGAGTAAAGTTTTCTGACAAACAATTAATTAATACCTCAGCGTTTAACATTCCTTCATTTCTACAATGAGATTGTGGCAGAATATTTGTACACCATTCTTTATTTATGTATGCTTTGTACTTAAGAAGTTCAGGAGTCCTTTCAAAGTTAGCAGTGAGAAGGAGATCATGCAACAAAAAATATTAGAGACCTTTATTTTTAATTCTTTTGTAGTCATGATTATTCAGAATTTCACTTTAAAGTTTTGGCTGTTAACTTCAGTTGTCTGTAAAAATTTTCTACGCAAAAAAAAAAATATAGTTACTTGTTATCAAATACTTTTCATAACACAATATTTGCCAATTGAAATTGCTTTCATTT
The DNA here is from genome assembly GCA_030625065.1 of Alectoris magna. Taxonomy (NCBI): domain Eukaryota; kingdom Metazoa; phylum Chordata; class Aves; order Galliformes; family Phasianidae; genus Alectoris; species Alectoris magna. Next base: position 178,988,611 of record CM060560.1, on the reverse strand, counting down.
TTCTGTTCATCAATTCCACCTCTCCAGGTCACAGGTAAACTGGAGCCATAGGTCACATATCATCTTTAACTAAAAATAGTATCTATATATCTCAAATAAAAAGATAAAAATTGAGGGTTGTTCCAGTTTCACTTCCACTTTTTAAAGCTCCGTGGAGATCTTATTGCAGCTTTCTGGTACTGAGGGAAGCTTATGAACAGGAGGAAGATCAACTTTTTACACAATTTTGTATAAATAAGACAAGGTGGAAAGTTTTAAACTAAAAGAGGAGAGATTTAGATTAGGTGTTAGATGGAAACTCTTTACTTAGAGAGTGGTGAGGCACTGGCACAGCTGCCCAGAGAAGCCATGTATTCCTCATCCCTGGACACATTCAAGGTCTGCTTCCATGGGGACCTGGACAGCCTGAGCTGGTGGGAAGCAACCCTGTGAATGGCAAGGGGTTGGAGCTAGATGATCTTTAAGGTCCCTTCCAATCCAAGCTATTCTGTGATTCTATAATTCTATGACTCTATGATTCTATGACAATTACAAGTCTTCGCCTCAAGTCCTTGATTTCTCCCTTTATTTTTACTTTATAAGTAAAATTTACTTATAAAGTAAGATTTACTTTATAAGTAAGTATAGCCATTTGGATAGTTTATCTGGTTGAATGAGGTATCTGAAGTTGAGAGTGAAAAATGCTTCCCATATCTTTCTGTTATTCTTTTCTTTTCTTTTCTTTTCTTTTCTTTTCTTTTCTTTTCTTTTCTTTTCTTTTCTTTTCTTTTCTTTCTTTTCTTTTCTTCTTTTCTTTTAATGTTTAATGTTTAATGATTAAATGCTTTGCTGTCTTTGGTGAGAAATTGCTATCAGTTATCAACATTTCAAAACTGCCCAAAACATCCAAACAAGATAGATACGCTATGTGCAGTGGGTAGATATTTCATCTAAATTAGTAATTCATCACAGAAAGGTCCAAAATTCCTGTAGCAAAAATGTCACCCTTGGAAATTTATTGTTAGCAACAAACCAGCACAAAATTTCAGTGGTTTTCAAAGTACTACAGCTGCATGCAAGGACATATTATTCACCAAGGTAAACCTACTGTGGGAAAAGTTACTCAGTACTGAAAGGCAGAAGTGAAATTCAGTACCTGAACTGTAGTACCTGGTTGAAATCTTTGTAAAATTTGTGTATCATCTGCTACATTAGCTTTTTATCATTTCTGTTCCACCAGAATTAATTTATTTCAAGCGCGCCTCTAAATGCCCTATTGCGCTGCTCTTGATTATCAAATATCAATAATAATAATAATAATAAATCTATAAGCCCATTTGGGGTTAATAAACAAAGAAGCAAACAAAGAAAACGTGAAAACACAAAACCAACATTTTAGTCAATGACTGTTGGAGAAGTGAGATATCATTTCTGTAAAGACAGAATAAAAGACAAAAATCAAAGGTCTTTTATTTTGCCATCATGTGAAAAAGATAATGATAGAAGAGAAGCTGATATTCATTTATCCAGACTCTGAAATTTACTGTGGAGTCAGGTGGGATTTACATCAACAACATCCGATTTTCTAGATGCTAGCAGAAACGTAGGCTACATCTGCCTTTTCCCTGCAACACAGCATCTCTTCAACTATGCAGACCAGCGGCAGAAGTGTTGAAGAACACTGTGCATTGTTAAGGGGTGTGGTTTTCTCCCCACCCATTGCCCAGCATTCCACACTATCAATGTGCCAGGCAGGGAAGGTAGTCTTAATATGCAATTCAGTTGTAAGGTATTATTAGATATGGTCATTTGCCACATTACATCTGTCCAATTTTGACAATCACTGAATTTGCACTGTAATCTTTCCTTTTTAACCTTCTCAATAAATTTTCAGGAGCTAAACCTGATGGTAATGGTAATAGGTGGAGAGAGTTTCCTTCCCTGGATTCTGGTTTGTATCATATTTTACATTAATGTTTAGTTCAAAATGAAAATCATCCTGTATATGAGAATATTTTTTTACCACATTTGAAAAAGTTGAAAATAAACTAGATACTCAGTTCTGTTAATAAGAAGCATTCTGCTACTAGTCTCTGATGTGTATCTAGGTACAGAAAACCTAACTAACTCAGCTGCATCAGCAAAACTAACTGCAAGAGAGGTCTCAAATAGCCCAGACAAAACTGAGGCATGCTTTGCTGACATCATGGAGTGAGCAAGAGGAAAACTTAGTTCCTAGAAAACTGATACATACACATGTATATATATCCCCATATAACATTGTTGGACAGAAAAGCAGACGCATTTTATAAAAGCTTCAGAAATATGTTCTGGATATACAAGAACTGGACTTACTTTAATGAACTAGACTTATAATTACTGATGTATTAAGAGGAGCCGAGTCTCTAAAAGAAATAATAATGAATGCACAGCTCAACGCAAAGGATTGCCTTGGACACAAGTATCACCTAATGCAATTGCAAGCCATAACTGAGGAAGCACTGGTTGTCCACCAGAACAGGTCTTCTCAAGCAGTCTGCATTAGGCTGTGTTAGCGGAGACAGAAGAGATTTTTTTTTGGTCTCCACTGAATCCCCACCAACAAGAGCTGCTCACTGTTTTCATAGTGATGCGAGAGAACAGTGATGATATTGAACAAAACTAACAATAACATGTCTAAAGATACCAGACAACTTCAGTTAATGTTTCTAATAAGAAAATTAAAAAGCAAAAAATTATGAGAGCAGGAGGTAGTTGCTTTCAGATGCTCTGCTCTCTCAAAAAAATGATAGAGATAATGGACTTGTAACTCACTTTAACACTACCAGTTTTTCTGTTACTCAGATCTTCTCTAAAGGAAGATTCTGGACAGCCAGGGAGAAAAATCCCGGAAGATCAAAATCAAGACTACATTTTAGAACTTTTCAGTTCAGTTTTAAACTCTATTTTCAGAAACATAAAGGCCTCCAATTTGTGCAGTCCACTGTGATGGGATTTTATCTTTTGTGGGTAAAACTGAACATTAGGTAAAGTCTGGATGTGCTGTATAGCCACCTGCTTTCACAGAAAATCTGTTTCTGTTTTAGTAATCTATCCTCTCACTCAGTCCAAGGAAGGAAAAGAAAGTGTATCCAGTGATTTTGGTGTTTTACCAAAGTGCAGCTCTTTTGTTTTAGAATTTCAGGCTAGATTTAGTTAACTAAAAGGAGGAGAGTGTTAAATAGACCACTTCCTGAACAGAACGCTAAATTAAAGGCTAGAACAACAAAGGCAGTCCAAGACTGTAACTTATAAGCAGTAAAACAAGAAAGACATTCCATGATACTAACATGAGGAAAATCAAAAGAAGGACAGGGTGACTGGCATAGTCAAGACATGAGGATTTCTATGACTTCACTATGAAATGTGACAATAAAAGATAAAATCTCACATTTCCTAGGACTTGCACTTGCGAGATACATACATCACCATTGTAGAGATTTTTACTATTGTTTGTACTCACCATGGAGGAATACAGCTTCACACAAAGTGAAATGAAATCTGAAGAGTTTATTATCATGTATTTTGCAGCAGTCACCATAACTTATTAAGTTAATTCAAAACAGCTTTAAACTGTTAAATCATCATTTCTCCAAGCTTATACAGAAATGGTTTGTGGTTAGTCACACTGCAAAGAAGATATACGGAAAATTAATCTTGACAGTGTTCAGGATAGTAATATCCATCTATGTATTTCATTTTAAAATGTTCTCATGGTAGCTAACACTTCTTGCTGAAGCCACAAATCTTTATTATCAACACTGTGATCTAGCCACAATTATATATGTATATAAAAATACATGGAGAGAATAAACAGAAAATATGGATGTTTCTCATAATCCCCTTGAGACACTGCAGTTAGGGTCTGCCACTTGTTTAGACACTTTTACTGGTCCATGATCATACCATACTATTTTCTTGTTTTAAAAGTATCAAAAATCTGTGCAAATATTGATAAATACCTCAACATGAATGTTTGCTGTTCTTTTGTCTTTTATTTTCTTTCAAAAAATACAAGAAATGGAAATAAAGCCACTGGCTACTGTACCTAATTTCTTGAATTTTCTGTTTATTTCCTTGAAAATTAAGTGGTATTCTAAGGAAAAGACAGGATAGGATGAATCAGCAGTTTTTATAGTTCAGGATTTCACTTCCAGAATTTTCACTTGCCAAGTATAATGTAAACTAAATTGACTTTTGTAGTTATTTTCCTTGGAACTATAATTGGATTTGAAAAGAGTCTCAGAAGTAAAAAGACTGAGTAGTCCAAGAAACGTTAATAAGAAAAAAACCCAAAAACTTAGTCATCAGTATGAAAGAAAAATGGTGTAATTTTCGTAACTTTTATTTAAGTTTTAATTCTATTCTATTAGGATTTAATATTCTTTCTCTAATTACACACACATAACCAAAGAACATTCCCATAAAATATTTACATGTTAGCAGACCCACAGGATAAGTAACTTTAACAAATAGGTATCTATTTCCCAAAATAAATATGGATTCAGAAAACATCCAACGCTTTTTCTGCAATGAATGTAATGGAATTATTCTCTGTGAAGTATATAACGCTACAAAGACAGATAAAGGAAAAAAATATTTATATAATGGTAAATGGGAAAAATAGCAAAACAAAACAAAACAAAATCTTAAATAAATCCCAATTTTTGTTAAATAAAAAAAAAGATACCCTACAAAAAAAAAAAAAACAAACACCAACACCAACAAAAAACACCTGCTAAGAAATTAAAACCAAACTGCCAGCTTCTGTTCTTTTTTTTTTTTTTCACTCTAACAAAACTAGCAACGCTTCAAAGTCTACTATCTCATAAAGTCATCCTAAAAGCCAATTTAGAATATGAAGTGTAATACATAATTTTATTTAAACCACATTAAAAACAAACAAACAAAAAAAAAACCACAAGTTAAAAGCACAAGAGGATGCTAGGGGAAGAATATGGATTTTAGAACAGTGATGTAATATGATAATAACAGTCAATAATATGAGGAAAGGATAACAGCACAGGGGTTGCTCTATGGTAAAAATGTTATAGATAGAATTTTCTAGAAGAAAGAAGCAATCAACAGCCAAAACCGATGTCACTACCAAGAAGGGGAATCAAGATCTTCACTGATGCTCCACTAGGCGGCAATTTCCCAGTGTCTGGTTTTCAGAGAGGAGGCAGTCTGGTGCTTGATTTGGTCTATCCAAGTGAGAAGCTCTCAGAAGCAAAGATCTTCTGAAGGAAACCTCAGTGTGGCAAAGGATATCATAAGAGATTTTATGAAGTACACTGAATGAAAAAATTAAGGTAATGTAGGCAGATGCTATATGACAACAGATTACTGTTTAGTTAACCAGAAGAACAAAGCTTGTTGGAAACACTAACTATTTATGATCCAATGAATAGTGATAACTGGAACAAAGAAAGAAGGCAGAAAGTCAGTTTTACAGGCAATTATTACTGTCAGCTGAAGCTCTCTCCCTATTCTGTGGGGAAGGTGCAATAAAAAAATCTATTGGTTTGAAAGGCTTTAATCACTTCTGTTTCAATTGTCTTTTTAAAAATGTTTTAGATATTATTAAGACCATATATGTTGTTATTGCTCTTCTGTATTACTTTTTCACTTTTGAACTTAAGGCTTGAAAGTGATTATAATATTTTATAATATAATAATTGCCCCTGCATTAGGTCATTAAGAAATGATTTTAACAAAAGTGAGAGAGGAAGGTATTTTATCAAAATAATGGTGTTCTGTAGAATCTGATGGGCTTTTATTCCTGTTATTTTTAGTACAGTGTTAATTATTCTTAGTTCTTCAAACCAAGATATACTACTTATTTTTGTTACCTCAGCTATAAGTTAGTAAGTAAATAAATGAAATGAAATGTTTATAACTGTCACTTTCTTACGGATTACCAGTAGATCACTGCCCACCATAGGTAACAACAGTCGTCTATTCATCTAAACATATTGATTCTCATATGGAGGATTTTTAAGAAGACATATAGGTTCAGTGCCTAGGCCTAGGCACATGACTGGGATAGATTCTTATTGTCTTCATGTTCCAAATTTCCATTTCAAGAAAGAAAAACCCTTGGTCAGTAACTGAGTATGCATCTGTGTGTTTACCTATATAACTCTAAACTCTTTTTAAGTGTGGAATAAGAAAATTGTCTCAGTAGCTGTTGTTCTGAAATCATTTAATCTATTTGCCACTAATATAATCTAACAATTAAATTTATAATAATGATAATAATTAATAGTTAATGAAGTATAGCTATTTTGTAATTCCATTTCAAGAAATTTTAACTAGCAAGTTTTGAAAATATTGCCATGCATACCCTGCCTCAATATCTGCAGAACTGTGCCTTTGCTAATTATTATACTAAGATTGGAGGTCCTGAGAGGAGAAATAACCTCAACCATTAACCTGATCCTTTTGAAATCCCTTTTCTAAACCTACTAGATTTATTGAGCAATATATAGCTAGTTTAATTGTTGTAAACAAGGACCATTCCTAGGCCATGTTTTTAATACTGTACATTCATTGGCCATTTTTAACTGTACATATTTTTGTCAGAGAATATTTGATGCTGTCAAAATGCAACATTACTGAGGGTAGAACAAAGAGTATAACTGAGAGGAAGCGACACTTAGGGTAGAATTTTTAGCATGGATATTAAGTGAAGCATGTTTTCATCCTCCGCTTTTCATTTGTGCCTTTGCCATTGCAATCATAAAATGCTACTTTATGAATGCTAGGGAAACTCTACCTTCTAGCTTCCCAACTTCGTAACAGCAAACCTATCTAATTCATGGATAATTGTCTCAGAGATACCTTTTCATCCACCTGTGATCAGTTAGCAAATTAAAAAAAACAAAACAAAACAAAAAAAAACAAACGTTGGACAATCTTTGAAGACCAGAGTGTCCTAACTCAGTCTTAAACTTTTACTTGTAATGGTTTGTTTTGATGGCAGGGTCACGTGCTTTGCATGTTATGTCTGGCTGCCCTGGAAGCAGGTCAGGGCAAGCACACTGCAGGGGGCATGGCTGCTCCTCTCATCTCCCATTCAAGGGCATCAGCCCAGCCCCCTGCAAATTGGAACCAGAAGGAAAAAATATGCAGTGCAAGAACAATCCCCAGAGCTCAAAATATTTAGACTGCTGAGAAGGAAAGCAAATATCTGTAAAAAGAAAGGGCTCCTAAACATGTGTTGATGGTTAAAAAAAAAAAAATCACATTTGTCTTTAATTTTTCTCTTTTTCTGATTATTTTTAGACTACGGTTTTCTTCAGGTGCACATTTTCCATTTTAGACTTCCTTTTATATACGCATATAAAATCGACTTTGAACAACGGCAAAAAAAAGCCCCTTAAAATATACTTTCCATTCTGCAAAACATTATCTTTGTAAATGAAGGTTTCTGCTGAAAATATATTTTTCTTCTAGCAAGTACACTGAAGAGAAATGACTGCCAAAAAGCCACATTTCTCCTTTTTGTGCTTCAAATATTGCATAATATTAAGTTTTTCAACTTGTCAAGCATTCCATAGAGTGATATTAAACTGTACAGTGGGAAGTCCTTTTACTGTAGTCTCTGATCTGGATTCAAAGGCAGTTTGGAGAGTTACTAGACTACAAAGACAATTGTTTATGTCCTCTAATTAAAAAGATAAATCTCAGTATTCAAGATAAACTTTAACAATTGGTCTATCAGGAAAAAAAAAAAAAAAAAAGAGAAAGAATGACAAAGCATAAAAAACTCATTCTATAAACATTTTAAAAGTCATTAAACAATTAAGTAATAAAGAAAATATTTTCAAGATGATAAAAGAGTAGGTCATGTTATTGTTACAGCATATTTACAGTACAAGAACTTATTTTAAAATTCCATTTTTATGAGAGGCATTTCTAGTACTGGTATGAATTGAATTGTAAATGAAAAGCTGTACTGAAACTTAACACAAGAAGATATTTAGTCCTGGTTCAAATTTGAATTTGTTTATTTGAAAACTGCTAGATTCCCTTTGTTACTAACAACAATTATTTTGTTTTCTTTATTGTGCCTGTAACTTTATTATTTAATGAGTCAGTTCATTCTGAAAAGAACCAGGAAAAGTGAATAAGAGTATTATACTGTGGGTCCTCATTATCTGGATAATAGGAAGAAATATTATGTGAAAATACACATCTAAATTCAAGGCTACTGCAAAAGCATTATGCCATAAGGATTTGAACTAATCCAAACTTTAATGAACTGAGTGGGAAAACTACAAAACAATTTGGATTGGATTTTCACTTGTTGTGGCTTAAATTTTACCAAAAAGAGCTTAACAATAGCTTTCATCCTATTACTCTGAATTCTATCATTTAACTTGGTTTTGGTCATTCAAAAGAATTACGTGGGTTTAAGTTGCTAAAATTCATGAAGACATTTAAGAACTGGTAGGAAAATTATTTCTATACAGAGTTAGTTATTTGATTCAAGATAAAGAATTATAGCTGTCATTCCTAATGGAGCAGATGTAGTATTATGTATTTTCCTTATGGTCTGATGATTTTCTGTCAGCTGGGAGATCTTTAACACTCTCATCAGTAATGAGCCAAATTCAGGTGGCAGGGAAATTACCGCTTACTTTTCTCCAGAGGAGATAGTCTTTATCCTATTGTTTGTTTTCCTAATTGTGTGTGCTTTTCCTATGCTTCATGTGTTGTTAATTGCTTTTCTGATCTCTCTGTTGTCAAATGACTGATTAAAATGATAAATTTTGTCATCTTTAACTTCTGCTTATAAAATTTTACACAGTTACAAATACAGAGCTGAATTTTCTCTCTTTGATCTGCATGGTAAATTTTAAAGTCTCTGCTTTGAATTCAGTGAGAAATTAGAATGTAATGCTCATAATATCAGATAGTATCTATCTATGAAATCTCTTCAATGTCCACCAATAAGCTGTTGGCTATTTAGGGGGAAAAAAAAAAAAAAAGACATGGATATCTTCTCGTGATTATTTTTAATTTTGGCACCCAGAACCAACAGATTCTATGCTCATTAATGATTAAACAGTCTGATGCATATGTAATAATTTAATCCTAGGCTATTCACAGGCCCCGCTTTTCTTATGTTTCCTGCTAACATGTCAGATGATAGACTGTCATAGAATCACAGAATTGCAATGTTGGAAAGAACCTACAAGATCATCTAGTCCAACTGCTGCTACCACAAGCAATGTACTGGTATATGGATGGGAAAAAAAAAAAAAAAAAAAAAAAAAGAAAAAGGAGAGATGTAAAAACTGGTGCAAGACAGTCATCTGATGCTGATTTTGAATGGAGATTCCTTCATCCAAACAGACAGAAAAGAGAGGAACCTCATTCTCAAGTTTTAATCAGCTAAAGAAGTTTTAACATTTGCGTATACTTCAGGGACACAGTGAAAAGTGAGGAGAGAACACATTTGAGTTTATCCATTAAAGTGAGTCTGAGCTAGTCAGGACTTTGTTACATGCCTGTCTTTAACAAGCATGCTGTAGGTAGTGGGGCCAGGATTTTAATCAATTAATGTCATAATTACACTTAGTTTTAGAGCAGATTATATTGTCACTTGGCAGTATTCATACTGTGCTATCATTTATTGATGTTACATGTGAGAGTCAAAAAGGGAGCTCACTGAAAAAGAGAACAAAAATGAAATAATGATAACGTCTGTCTCTCTGCCATATGTACTTTTTCATCTTTTAGCAGCTATTTCTGAAATCATGTTCATAGTGAACTGTTTTGAAATATGTCCAAAAAATGAACCATAAAAGTAGGATTTGGAGCATGGCTTCCCTGTCTACATAAAATATAAACAAAAATAATATTCACAAAGCACATACATACTTTATGTGTATTCCCAAAATAAAACTATGAGAGCAATACAACTGACAGTTATATTTGTATTATGGTGAATTTTTAATGCAAGATGGCTCAGTTATGTCTTTTATTAAAAAAAAGTAATAAAATAATATCAGGTATTATTTGCAGACTAACCATGATTTACTTTACAAAAATGCATACTCTTTCGGAATTTCAAATGATAATTTCTAGGATTCTGTCATTGTAGTAATTAACATGGACTTAATGTCAGATAGTGAAGTCTCAAACTGATGTTTGGATAGTATTTTAACATATTTCAAACATCTAGTCTAATGTTTTGCAAACATAGATATTCTTTATTTCTGTGACTAGCAAAATTAACATCAAACTTCACATTTCAGTATTAACTTTGGCACTTGAGTTCGTCTTCTACCTTTAGAGGAAACAGATCTCTCTCACATGGTAGTTGTAGACTAAAGACATTATCATTTCTGATGTTCAGTTATATGGTATAGAAGAATAAAAACTTACAGAAGTATAACACAAAACCCACATCAGTTTAATCTAAATTCTGGGGACCATGTCTATTCATACTTAATTTACTCAGGCAGCTTTAAAACATACAACAGAAATCTGTACGGTACAATCCGTAATCTTGACAAACTTTTTTCTACAGTTAAATCTATGAAAAGCTTGTTCACTACAGCTAGAACTCTAGAGTATTTTTCTTATTTATGACTGTTTATTTTTTCTGTCCTTACTCTACCTCAACCTTTTCTCTATGACCACCTTGTACTTTTTCAGAGGTGGTTATAACATGCCAAAAAGTAAACCTACTGTACAGTACATTGGCTAAGAGTCAGATTTTTGACGCAAGAATTTCTTTGTTCCAAGATGTAACCAAGTCATTAGAGCATCTCATACTGGGCATTCTTTAAAGTTTTAGAAATTATTTACATTTGTTTTGACTCTTCAGAAATGATTGCGTACTGATAGACTTCTAGAGTTCAGGACTAATTTTTCTATTGCTCAGTGCAGCAATACAAGAGTTGATTGTGTTTTTTGAGCATACGCATTACCTATGATATTAATCATTTCCTAAATAAGTGGAAAAACAATATCCTCCATCAGGACCTTCTGATTTCAGACATTTAATTACTTAGGTCTCAAATTACCTCTAGAATGTTCTTTTCCAGTTGTTACAGATATTATATTTTCAATTTCAAAAAATATATTAAAAAAAAAAAAAAAGTCAAGTATTTAGATACTTTTTAGGAAATTATACATAATTATCACAGGCTTGACTACCTGAGTCCCAGAGGTCTGAAGACTGCCAAGAATCATTGACAGAAGAGTTCCTGACAAAGTGTTTGGGGTTTTTGTTTTGTTTTGATTTGTTTTGTTTTGTTTCATTACTTTAAGCAGATACCAAAGAACATCTGGCATGTGATCTACCAGCAAATCTGTGAGGTAAAAGGTATAAATATTTCCAAATATAATGCCTATCAGGCTCAAAGGAAATAGTATCAACCCTATAGTTCTGCAATAAACAGATACTTTGTTATTTCAAATATAACTTCACTCTTAGTAACAGTAAACAATGAAACTGAAACTGTGAAAAAAAATAAGATGAAATCATGTCACTACTGTACTTCAGGTTCTACTATTTTTTCTTTATACTGTGGATAAAAAAATCCCCTGCCATTGACAGGATTGCTGACCACTAGATCAGTCACTATAGAACCAGCTGCCCAGGCACCCATTCAACCTGGCCTTGAACACTGCTTGTGAATGGGCATTCACAGTTTCTGCAGGCAACCTCTTCCAGCGCCTCACCACTCTCTGAGTAAAAAAGTTCATCCTAATACCTAAACTAAGTCTCCCCTTTTTTAGTTTTAAACCATTCTCCCTCATCTTAACAGTACCTGCCCGTGTAAAAAGTTGTTCTCTTTCCTTTTTATAAGCACCCTGTATGTACTGGAAGGCTTCAGTGAGGACTTCCCAAAGCCATCTCATCTCCAGGCTAAACAAGCCCAGTTGCCTCAGTCTTTCCTCATAGGAGAGGTTCTCCAGCCCTCTGATCATCTTAGTGGCCCTCCTCTGGACCTGCTTTAAGAGTTCCATGTCCTTCCTATACTGGGGGCCCCAAGCTTGGATGCAGTACACCAGATGGGGCCTCACAAGTGCAGAGCAGTGGGGGACAATCACTTCCCTCTCCCTGCTAGTCACCACTTCTTCGCTGCAGCCAGGATAGTTAGCCTTCTGGGTAGTGAACCTGCTTGACGTGATCCTTTTGGATCACATCAAGTTTTTCACCCTTGTAGGGCTCATATTTTTCCTTACTTTCCCAAGAAAACAGAATGTATGTACATTTAAGTAAAGTACTAAAAGCTTCGAAGTATTTATGAAGAATTCTAGCTGTGAACATATATATATATATACTTTTTACATTTGAATTCTGATTCTCAAAAATTGCAAAATATAAACAAAACTGCCCTAAATACTGTTTTTTTCTACTGTATATTTGATTTTTATATATTTTTTTCCAATCATCTTGTCACCCTTAGCTAAAAGACGTTCCAGTGTCTCATTTGTTTTGTTTGTTTGTTCATTTCTTTCTTTATTTATATTAATGTGGGAGAAATGAATACTTGAAGAGATATGACAAGAAATTTGCTGATCTAGCAGATAACTAAGGTTACACTCTCTTATTTATTTTTATAAAATCTAAAATATTCTTAGAGATCAAAAATCAACATGCTGAATTGATGTTATCTCAACATATTCCAGTCATTCTATTTTTGTGCGTTGCTTCTATATTTCACCAACTCTGCAATGTCATTTTTACATTCTTCACTATTGTTTTCCAGCCCCTGAATCTTAGTTTTGATTTATCCACACACACACCCACACCCACCCACCCACACACACACACATATTAAAATTCCACAAATAAAATTACAGACATCATAGAGTAGAAAAGAACACTGAAAGTTCATGTAATCTATTCTTCTGCCTCACTACAGGATCATCTTAGGTCATGGAGACAGCTGTTTGTGTAATTGCCAACAATAAAGGCTAGCAGTTTACTCCAGCTGCTCTGCAGTCTTCTGGAGTGTCACACCATCAGTATCATTAAAGTTTTTCCTTGTGACTAGCCTGTGTATGGACTTGGTGATGTGACATAAACAAGAGTGAAGCACCCAGCTCACACTGAACATCTGTGGGAGATAGTTATCTAATTTCCTCATATCATGTATATTTTCAACTTCAAAATTTATAATCAGAATGATGCTTTTATTTAGACAAATTTTAACAAAGATTAGAAAATAAACCGTTTTTCTACCTGACCAAAGGCATACTTAAACTGCTTGATTTCATCTAGAACATTTAGAGTTACTACAGATAACTGTGAAAACAAGTTTATCCATTAGAATGCAAAGAAGATATGAAGAGCTTCCAGTAGAGACAAGATACAGCAGTGGTTTCCTTTCATAATACTTGGAACAGAAAGCAAACACTTGTTCATTATGATATGCCAAACAGTCTTGGGGTGACAGTCTCAGAATGCAAGAGGTGTCAAATTAGCCGTGGGAGGTCTAACTACAAGATTACAGCAAAACAATCATGTGGTGTAACAAAGACTTACACAGGAGTGGAATGCTACATTAATTAGCTGTATTTGTCTCCAGACTATTTTTTATTCTGAATATGTATTTACATACTACTGTGCTGCTGCCTCTTCACAAGGTACCCACCCACCCTCATCATCTAATATGGATATATTTGCTGCCATATAATGTATGCAGAGGCAGCAAAGAATCTTGACATTAACCACTGCATTTTTTCCATGTCATCTTCATTATACAATGTACTTGAAGTTATAACAAACCCCTGCAAATAGTTTAACCAGTGCAGAGAATTCCAGGATATATATATATAATTATAACTGAAGCACTTTGTTGATTCAGATTTTATATGTAGATATTGGCTTTGCATGACTTTCAAGTTTGAACATTAACAGCTACAGCAGTCATTTTCATTCTGTATCAAATATTTTTGTAGAGATTTCTACCATGTTTGACTTCCTAGGATTTTTATTTCTGTTGTACACTATTTTAAGTATTGCAATTTATTTTATGAACTAGGCTCTGCACCAATTTTTTACCCTGATGTTAAAAACAAGACAGACAATGCAACTAGATTTCTCTTTTTGATATCACAATTCTTACAGTAATTAGAATAAAAAAAACAACCAAAACATTGAGTCATTGGAAAAGAACTCTAAGATCAAATCCAACCATCAACTCATTAACATCATGCCCACTAAACCATTTCCCTCAGTACAACATCTAAGCACTTCTTGAACACCTCCAGTGTTGGTGATTCCACCACTTCCCTGGGAAGTCTGTTCCAATGCCTCACCACTGTTTCTGAGAATATATTTTTCTGAATATCCAACCTGAACCTCCCATGGCACAGCTTAACATCTCATCCTATCACCAGTTACCCAGGAGAAGAGGCCAATCCCCACCTCACCACAACCTCCTTTCAGGTAATTAAAGAGAGCAATAACGTCTCCCCTGAGCCTTCATGTCTTGTGAACAATCCCAGTTTCCTCAGCTGCTCCCCATAAGACTTGTACTCCCACCAGCTTCATTGCCCTTCTCTGGACATGCTCCAGGGCCCCAGTGTCTTGTAGTGAGGGACCTAAAACTGAATACAGTACTTGGCATGTGGCCTCACAATACATGGTGTTAAAGGGACAAAATATGTAACACTTGATGCTACCTTGCACGGGAATATATATGCTTGTGACACAGAAGAATACCGCAGTCGCAGTAGAAACAGGAACATTTCCAATAATGTCTTATTCTATATTTTTGAAAATTTACCATGCATATACTTTAAATATGCATATATAAAGCAGCCCTCTTTTTTCTTTCTTTCTTTTTTTTTTCTTTTTTTCTCTTTCCCTAATACTTTTAAGAGCTTATCCAGCCTGGACAAAGATTATAACTTCTTGTTTAGATTTGATCTAGCCCAACAGGGTTTTCAAGATTTCCAGCTTCTATTGTAGTACAAATAAATGTAAGGGGAAACATCACTGAACACAAGGAACAGACTTGTAATCATAGGGGTGGAAATAATTTCTTGGAAATCAGCAATTCTTTGAGAATCTTAGAGGCCCATTAGTTAATCAACTGAACAACGGCCCTCATTAGTACTATGGAAAAAAACAAAAAAAAAAAAGTAATACAGTTGGAATGCATAAGCAAGGCAGTAATGAGAAGAAAATGTCCAACATCTGAAAAATTTCTGCAGCCTCTCTTTATATTAATGGGATGTGATTCATGTTGTCTTAACATAGACAATTTAAAATAAGGTAAATGAGTCATGTCCTGAAAGTGCCTGTTTTTCTCAGTTATCTGTCTATAAAGGGAGCCTGACTATCTGTTAGAGACATCTGTGGAGTAGATATCTAAATTAGGTGAGATTAATCCTTTTGGAGAGTTTCTTTTGCTTCTCTAATATATATGGGGAGGAAGGGATAGTTACAGAGTTCGCATTTTAAAAGAATGCTGTAAAAACAGAGAGGAAGAAAATGTCCCTCCAGGACCCATGACCTACGATGAGGCACAAATGAGCGATTGTTCATGAGGCATGGCCTAAATTGGTTGAGATATACTTTAGCCAGTACTGTTACTGGGACAAATCCAAGGGTCGAGTAATGAAAATGGGGTTCAGATGAGATGAGGTAATGAACCTTACTGACCTTATACTCTTAATCTTTGTGAGAAGAACAAGGAAAGAAAGAAAAATATAATAACACAATTTTTATGCTAAAATGCTTTGATTTTTCCTTTCTAGTTGAGAGTAGAGTATGTCCTCAACAGAAGCACTTATGAAATTAGCTTTATTTGGCAGCAGCCACTTCAGACTGATAACAGAAGTGAATCTTTTCTACTCTCCAGGAATTTATCTATGGATGAAGGTGAAAAGGTTCACGTCTACGCACGGTGCCTACCATTATCAAAAAAAAAAAAAAAAAAAGAAAGAAAGAAAGAAAGAAAAAGAAGAAAAGAAAGAAAGAAAAAAGCCTATCTCTAATGCATATGGAAAAAAAAAAAACTGTCTTAGAAGAAATCAATTTTATAGAAAGAACAAATAAGATTCTTTTAAATATTTTTTCTATGACATTTTATATTACCGAGTCATGGGTGTTATAAGATATTATATGGAAATATAATTACAGTGGGTAACTTTGCTTGAAATAAACTTGACCTGTTTCTGTTTCAAACATCCCTACATGTTCATCATTCAGGCTGCTACTTCCAGTTTTTGCCCACTTAAGAATGATATGATTTGGATTGTCACTGGAAGAGAGGCACTGAACTCACAGTACTTCGCTGCTAATTCCTTACTCTTAACCCCATGAACATAGTTTAACAATTTTACATTCAGTAAAAGAAAATGTACTCCTATTTTATCTTCTTAAAGGCAGAGAATAAAACATTAACTTTTAAAAATTTTCTTCCAACCGGAAAAATGAAAGAGAAAAATATGTCAGCGAGAAAAAAGTTGTTACAATGTCAAACTGTGAGAAAAAGCAAATTCTGCTACAGCTAATAACCATTGGAAGTGAAAAAAAATCCCAATACAGTGTAAGAAAATCTACAGAAGAAAACATGATGAGGAAATATTATATCTGTAATGAAATTATCAAAGCCATTGGCAAGACCTGAGAGAAAGCTTTGGAAGTGATGTCTGAAAATGTTCTGATACTCATAGCACTATGTACAATATTTTGTTTTAAATTTGAGGATAGAGTATCATATGGAAAATAGACAAATAAATAAACAAGGATGCAATAAAATTTTTAATCTTCTGAGCCTTGTGAAACACTGCAGAGTCATACAGAGAGCATAATTAAATGTAGTATAAATATTTTTTTTTTAATAAGAGAAACAGAATTAGATGACAAAAAACAGCAGTTTGATTTTGTGAGGAAGTAAAGAAAAAAAAAATGTAACAAGTATAGCCAACATGAAAAAAAACTATCCCAGTTTCTGCAGCATGAAAAAATACCAAAAGCTTTAGAGACTACCTTATAAATAAAATGTAGATAATGAAGGATTTAGATAAGAAGATCCTTCACCACTGACAACTGAAGAATAAGGAAACTGTAAAATTATTTTTAGAAATAGGTTCTGTGTAGGGAATAGCTTATGATTTTATGATTTTATGATTTTATGATTTTAGACTGAATCCTGAGTCATCCAGAAAGGTGATATGATGCAGACGTATACCTCCAAGCTCTTTGTTTTGGAAAGAACAGATTTACTTTGGTCTAATACCAGAAGAAATTGTAACCTCCTCCTTCTCCCCCTCTTGTCCTTCCACTCTCAACTCAGCTGTGTTCAATAAACATGCTGGAAGATTCTATGGAGCCAAGATCCCACCAACGCTGAAGAAATAATAAATAAATGCACAGCTGCAACCTCTCCTGAACAGCAAAAGGCCAAGAGAGAGGATCTGCATACCACGCTGGGGCAGAATTCAGCTCAGACAGATCCAACCATCTGTCTCTGAGGTTTCTGATGCAAGCTAGACATCCAAGATCTTTTCTATCTCTGGGCTGGGATAATATTCCCAAAGGAAATTTATCTCCTACAAGAAGAAAATGTCCAGGTTGAACTGGCTGTGTCACTTCTTTGACTGTTTGAACAGATATGATCTCTAGCACAGAGTAAATTCCATGCAGGTGGTCAAATTGAGATAAAATACAGACACTCCTATGGCACAAAGTGCATGAAAAACGATCCTTTACTGAGTAGGCTTAATGCTAGATGGTAGTTTGGAAAGCATATTGTAGTTACTTCAAGAGTCATTTATTTTCGTGTTTCTTTTCTCTTTACTTTGCAACTATAGACGTTTATTGTATAAGTAAAAATTCCTTGCTGTAGGTGGTCAGTACAGCTTTGCCTGATTTTAGTGCTGTCATGAGTCCCACATCTCAATTCTTCATCCAGGTCTTGTTATACTAATCACTGAATATGGATTGTTTCTGTCTTGCTGTACTGTATTTTGCACAGCACTATGGAGGTATGGGGATCTGCAGACAGCTGAAGTTTTTGCTGTTTATCTGTACTGTCATATTGTTATCATCACTTGTTTAGCATCAAGAATCTTCCAGCTGTGTATATTAACTTATATCTGGGTTCCTCTCCAGGATGTGCTAAATATTTCATTGGTAGGAAAGGCAAGAAATACATGCATCCAAGAAGATCCTTACCTTCCTGTTATAAATACAGAATTCAGAATTCAAATCATATTTTATTTTTCTGGCTTCCTACCAGTGCAGTCCAGTCCAGTGCTGTGAAGAGGAGAGGAGCGGAGAGGAGAGGAAAAGAGAAAAGAGAAAAGAGAAAAGAGGAAAGAGGAAAGAGGAAAGAGGAAAGAGGAAAGAGGAAAGAGGAAAGAGAAGAGAAGAGAAGAGAAGAGAAGAGAAGAGAAGAGAAGAGAAGAGAAGAGAAGAGAAGAGAAGAGAAGAGAAGAGAAGAGAAGAGAAGAGAAGAGAAGAGAAGAGAAAAGAAAAGAAAAGAAAATTAAAATAAGAAAAAAAAAGACCAAATTCTAAACTGCTGGCTTCTTAAAGTTCAGTGTGGAAGAAAGCTGAGCAGAGGAGGAAGGTGTGCAGATAGCTTAGTCTTTGCACCTTCTTGTGCAACCTGGACACCAACTGGGGAACTCCCTCAGTTCTCAGGATCACAATCAGTCTCTCAAGCCAGTCAGTGCCTGGCCTCTGCAGGCTTTGAAGAATCAAGATCTCATTCATTACTTTATATCAACTTGGGCTGCAGTGAGAAATGCCAGACATTTCCAGAAACTAGTACAATGCAGTTAGCAAGCTGACAAATTCTGCACCAGCTCTGTAAATTTCTGAGAAGATTTAAAAGACAGTCACATACAGAGTGTATTACTGAAACCTCACATGAAGGGATTGAAACAACCTTATCTGTTTTACCAGATACTTTTCTCTGGCTGAAATTGTATATGCATTTATTCAAATATAAGTTTCAGGCTTTTAAGAGTCACATATCAGCAGTAGAGTGCCAGAAAATTTCAAGGCAAAGTAGTTTACTGGACTGCAGAAGTATGTTACTGGAAAAAAAGTCTTCTTAAACTCATCATACAATATTCCAAGACGCAAAGTTTTGTTAATTTTAATTATTTTTGGATGAAAATATAGCTTTAATAATGTAAGTGCATGTACTTTTGTCTTTATTGACATAGAAAGATTGAAACAATAGCACTAATATAATTCCAGACATCCTCCACTCATCTTAATTAGAGAAGATAACTTTGAAGATTAATTTAAATGCCAGCATTGTTAACTGTTTTACTGCTGGTTGTCATGTCACCACAATCCATCAGTTGTAGATGAATGCACCTGTCATTCTATGATGAATTATTAATTTAAAAGAACCTTTCACAGAAACATGGCAGCAGGTTTATTTAGAATATTCAAATAACAAAGCAGTCCAATGCATATTATTTCAATCACTTGGATAATTGGAATTCTTCTGCCACTGCGACGAATTAAGAGAAAAATTGTACTTTCATAGACAACAAATAATTTAAAAAAAAAGCATTAAAATCCTAAGGAGAAGCTTGCTTGATGCGAACACCTTCTTCTACAGAGCAAGATCAGCTTTTTTGGTCTTACAGTAATAAGTGATGAAAATGGGATGAACTACATATGCTAAAAATGTGGTTTAACTGCTAACGTTCTATTAAATAAAAGTATAATGAATGAAAACAAAATGTTATAATTGTAACAGGCCATTGTTCAAGGAAAACTGATTTGCAGATAGTTGTTAGTGGTGATTTTTATATGATATATTTTTATTTACTAACATACCCAAAGTTTGTGATATATTTTCAGAGCCACCTTTATTTTTTATTATTATTATTATTATTATTAAGATGTTATAAATAGCATTTTTCAGAAAATACAGCTTGTTATTTCTGGATCTGAAAGGTAGAAAATATTTTCTCCACATTGTAAATGAGAACTGACCAGAGGAATTAATGTTTTGATACCCAGAAATAGAAGAAGCGAGACATATGCAAATGTCTGCATGTGTTGTCTAGTACACTGAAGATCAAAGTTCATCAGTTAGTAAATGAATATTTTCATTTGATATCTTTTTTCTTTAAAAAAAAAAAAAAAAAAGTATGTATTTTGTTTATCACTGAGCTAGAAAGTGCCTTTCCACCAGAAGTGTTAGGTTTTAGTGGAAAAAGAGGACTCAGACTCTCTTGGCGACTGGTCTTTTCATTCAGTTACTTCTTGTCTTCAGCCTTATTTTCAAGATTTGCATCCCTCTTCATACTTGAGGAACATATTTCTTCTAACACAGAAAGCTGATATTTACAAATTAGTGTTCTGCTTTCCTATTTTCTGCAACAGTGGGATGACGTAAAGAAAAACAGATTTCCTGTAACTTCGCAGGCTTTTGATATTTTACCAGCACAACTATTTTTCATGTTCTCACCTTCTGCATTATTTCATCATATCAAGAAGTCACTTGATGAGAATTTGGTGTTTGAAAGTTTTGTAACAAAGGAAGCAACGTTATTCTCTCAAAGAAGCATAATGAATTATTGTGACTATTGGATTTTCAAAGTAAGACAAAGAGTAAAATTTAAAAAAGCCCTGATTCAAAACCAGCCAACTTTCCTTCACTAAATTATTGCCACCGTGTCTAACAAGTTTCTTCCAGTTAGCAAGTTAAATCAGTTCTCTGGGAGGTCCAGCAAGGCCAGAACTTTTTCCCAAATGATAGACAAGTTCATCTAAGAACATGGAGCAAATTAAATTCAGATTTTCTTTTCCAGTGTTGAAGTCTTGTTGTATGTCCAATGTTTTCTACCTTCTAAAACTATACTTTTGCTTATAAGACTGTTTTATAGACAGGAATATTTGCAATGAAAATCCAGAATCCATATATAGATATAGATTTAGAAAAAACAGTTCAATTTTTTCTAGAATAGAAACGTATTTGGTTTGCAGAGATTTTAATTTATTTTTTTTTAATTATATTTTCACTCAGACGCTTTGCTGGGACAGTTAGAATTTTCAAGTTCTACCAATAAACACTGATACACTTACATGTTTTTGTAGCACATTAACAAAATGGAGTTCCAGATCTACCAGGGGTCTCTAGATATATTTATAATACAAATGAGTTTTATCAATTCCCAATAATGTAGAATTTTCTAACATGCTTAAATGAAATCAGAAAAATGGTAATTTATAACTATCTGGTGATAAGAACCATGTAGAAATACCTGAATAAGTTTTATGTAGGTCACTGTGCAAGTAATGTCTCCTACTTATCTCTGTGGAAACTAAAACAGATGAAAATGGCATAATAACAGTATTTGATTGAGTAAATTCTCAGTTACAAAACACCATTACACTCTTTCTCAACACAGTCACGACCATTAGCTTTGTATTTTCACTAGCAATAATCAAGAACCTGCATGCTGCCTTCATAAAAATCTGCACCGGAAGAGGTGCTGAAACGCACCACCCATCTCCTCACTGTGCTCACATCCCTGTTGTGTCTCCATAAATGTTCAGCAAGTGTCAATGAGTGTCAGCGGATGCCATTTTTTCCATATGGAAGAAATCAATAACACACGTTTGCTTCAAATGTACTTCCACATGAGACACTATTTTGTCAGACTGCCCCTCTGCTGCCACGTGTCACATGGCAACAAAATTTAATGGAATATTGGTGGTAAGGTTCAACCTCTACTGCCTAATCACCAGCATCCACCTCTCATATTATGGGCCAACATCATAAAAAAAGGAAGCATTACTTTTGGAGCGCCCCTCAAATGTGTACAGAAATATACATACTGGATATATACAAAAATGTCATCTATATGAGGAATAAAACGTATGCCAGTAATTTACTTAATTTCTTGCCTACAAGCCTTCAAGTGCAGTGAAAGAGATTGATATTGTTAGTATAACTGATTCATGTTGCTGTATAGAATTTTTCTTTTTCATAATCTGTTACTTATATTTATTGATAGACAAAACAGCAGGCAAGTGAAAAGCTTAAATAGGTGAAGCAGACTGAAATTAATTAAACAGACAGTGCTAGCTGAAGCATCTGCATGCTGCAGAGTACCCTGACCTGGGAACTGCACTTACCCTCAGGCCCCATGGCACAGACCCACTGTCAGATCTAAAGGCCTTTGTTAACAACAAGCTTATTGGTGAGATCAGTCACAGGGAATTGGTTTTGGTTCATTCCAAGGCAGTGAGGTTTTGTTTGTAGATGTCAGGAGGGATTTAGCGGAAAAGAGGTTATAGAGAAATATCCATAGGATAACTAATTAAATTGAAAGATTTTCAGTCCTTGCTGGAGGAAGATGCTTAGCCTGAAGGGGCTCACAGCCCTGGAAGTCATGTGCACCATTCTGAGACATTCCTGTCATATCAGAGGAACTGATTACTCAAGGTGTAAGCAAAAGTATTTGCCTTCACCAAACATTGCACTGAGCAAACCTGCAGAGAAAAATTTTCTTTCAAAAAAAGAGCAAAATATAGTACATAAGTATGAAGTTTTGTCTAGTATGCTATCCAGAAAATAATCTGATAGTGTTGGAATTAGGTTTACAAACACCTCAAATAAACAAAGATATCTAGGTAAATATGGGCTATGCTTACCCTACACTGTCAATATTATTTAATTAAATGCAGGAAAAAAAAAAATACTCTGTGAGATCATAAAATGTTTAGATTAGTAAGAATCATTACCTCAAATAATTATAGTTTGCAGTTGCAAAGTGTCGTTTTTCCTTATTTTCCAGAAAAAGAGAAGAAAATATTTCTCCTATTAATCATTCTTTTGTTTGTTTCTTCAGCAATTGAAAAAGTAGATTTTACTAGGTTTGGAATGATGAAGATAATAAGTGTGGGGAGGTGGGTCTGAAGGGGCATCCCAAAATTTGAATCTGTGCTGTGAAGACTAGTGAGCAGGAAATAGCAGAAAAAAATCCAAGTTTTTGTGACTCAGCAAAAGCAATGGAAAGCTCTTCTGGAAACTGAGACCAGAAAAGCTTAACTTCCAATGAATTCATACATCTTGGGTCTCATAAATACAGCAAGAAATCTGATCAAAGCTTTTCAAGCATTTGAAATACTGAGTACCTATTTCTGCCCTGTAAATTCTTAAGTGTCTAATAAAAAGCAATTTTGCAAAGTTATTTCTTAATTGGGATAATAATAGGATTACTTAGCTTCATCAAATTTCTCAGAACTTCAAATTTTTAAGACCTCTGTCCACTTGACAAACTTTGTTGCACTCATTTAGCAAGTTAAAAGTGTGGACAAAACTTATACAACACAACTCTAATTCTTACTTGCCTTTTTTTTTTTTTTTTTTACTAGACAAAGAAAAAATTAATATTTAAAATGAGAATAATCCAGATTTCAGTCTATTAAAATAAATAATTTAAGTAATAATTTACGTGAATATTTGGTTTATGGTTCTCTGCAATATATTTTCTATTAATTATGTACCATAATTAGTATAACATAAATTATGTATAACAAAACTATTGCAAATCTTTCTGCACAGCATGAAAACACAATATGTCCAGGAATGACAGAACAATGCCTAATTTATTTATTTTTTTAATAAACCTTCTCGTATTGTACACTAGAAGAAAATGTAAATGAGAATCTGTTTAGCAAAGTAGCTGTGTCTGATAACATCAGAGGCTAAAACCAAAAACTGATCAAATACAGAATTATTTCATCACGCTGTTGTTAAAATATACTCCAGTAGCTACTCTTATTAATATGTAGTTTAAATATTTTCTCACTACTCTAGACATGATCTAAAAACTTTCAATTGTAAAAATAAATTACAATATGATCAATTAAAAATTCAGGAAAAAATATTTGTAGATAGATTTTCCTGGCCAAATCCAACACTTAAAATTAATGACTAAGTGAATGATTCACAGCTAAAAATCAAATTAATTTGAGATTTTCTGAATTTCAGGTTGTTTTTTTTTTTCAAATGAATAACACTGTGGGCTATATGACATTTATATTTTTATAAAGCTGATAGTTATTATGATTAATATCTGCCACCAATTTTTTGCATTTAAATTACAGAACTGACTCTATTCTCATTCTTTTTTTATGCTCAAAATACAGCCAGAAGAAACACAGCAAATATAGAAAACAAATTATTTGTTAGTGGAACTGAAATCTCATCCATTTAATCTGAGATTTATTATTAGTCCAGCTGTAAAGAAACTAACATGGTTCAGATTGTGTACAGTTAAAATGATACATGTACACACTTTCTAGGGTCTACCCATTTTTCTAGCTCACTCTTGTCAAGAAGATGGCTTCAGTCAGGAATGGGTCCATGTGTTGTCCTCATCTAGGATTAGATGAGTAAGGTGCTGATGGTGTTTTCTTTCCTTTCCTCACTAGCATTTGCTTGGGGTCACTCTTGTCTGACAACTGACTTGCTCTACACTTTGCTCTCTTTTATTTGTCTACAAATTCACTTGATATCCAACTTTACTCCATAAGATCTCCTTTAATTTTGTTGTATATTTGTGCTTTGTTTTTTTGGTTTTTTTTTTTTGCCTCTAAAACTACTTAGAACCTGTGTCAGAGGTTCGAACTTTTGACAAACAATAATTGTTGATTGGTATGTTGTTTTCAATCTTGGGCCTCAGGTATCAATCTGTGCCTATACTTAAGCATTCTTCCAAAACCCTACATCTTTCCTTCTCAACCCACTACAGATGCATTTTATTCTAGGGTCAAAGAAAGTTTCTTCTGCATAGACCACTTGATTTATTAGCCATTATTTAGAAATCTGTGTACATTTAACAGAAAATACTACACTTGGCTATTAAGCAAAGAAAATGAAAAGCTAAAGTAACATAAGTAATAGTTGATATTTGCTGTTACAAATTAAAACAAATTTCCAGACAGGTTAAGACAAAGTCCAGACAAAGGCTGACCTATGTTGCTGCTTGTGCAGTTAGCATACTGCATTGTCTGTGACCTGCTACAAACCAAAATCCAGCTCTACATTTACTGTTCCACGATGTACATATCTTTCATGTGTGTTACCTCTTATGATTCTGGGTTTTATTCAAGATTAGCCAATGCTTGCTAAAAATTGCCACAAAGGCCTTATAAGAAAAGCCTGCTTCTCATTGTGGTGAACAGTGTTATAAGGAGCAACATGCTTCTATCCAAGCGCTCTTGAAATAGCATCTTTCTTTTATGGAAATATAGAACCATCTGTAAATAATGCTTCAAATGACCTCTTAAAAAAACAAACAAGCAAACAAACAATAACAACAACAAAAACACCTAAAAATACTCAGGAATTCAGATACATACTTTTCTGAGTGTAAATTGGTTCTTCTGTCTTAGATCAGTTATGATACACAAATAAACTTCTGCCTGTTCATACATGTGTAATTCACTTGCCCCTCTTCTGTTTTGTCTCTTCCCAAACATTATCTAGCCCCTCTAACCTGCTCTTTTAACTCATTCTTCTGCTTTCTGAAACATTATTTCAATGATTATTACCTTTTACTTCCTTTCCATTCTGTCAAGCTCTTCCCTGTTGGATAAACATATTTCTCTTGTATTGTCACATACCTAGACTATTCTTATCCAATCCAATCTGTTGCAGTACAGCCTTGCTGTGGGACAGGAATGTAAAGCATGATTCCTATATTTCTGTAGTATTATTCTGAGACGCATCTCCCACAAATCATTCTCTGTTCATGCAGACTAGATTGATAAGTGTACTTCATATTGGCCAGGAAAGAGAATCAAGCTCATGATATCTCATTATCTCCAGACATTTTAAGCTACACGCAAATTACCTGTTCCCCATGTCATTTCAGATGATTCATGTAATCTATAATATATTATTGGTTCAAGTAACCTATGTTTGGGATGTGCCATGTTCCCACATTCCTTTATCCTTCTGCGTAAGGAGGTAGCTAAACCCAAATTTTACCTCTATCTAGTTTTGGAATAATTTTGAAAATCTTGTGATTGACAGAACGCTTTAGGCATAAATTAGTACAGAGAGAATCAAAATATATAGATTCCCCAAAACACTTTAAAATCAGGATGTTGTACATCTTTTATTATGTCTTTTTAATGCATTTTCCTGAATTTTCCATCAGAGGATTTTCCTAGCAGTTTTTTTTGCAAACACTTTAAAATGCAGTGTAAACTTTTACAAAGGCCGCAGTCTAAAATAAATGGCTACAGGCTATTTTCTTATAAATATTTGTTGGCTATTTATTTAGAATGAAAACAAAAAGGAAAGGTGAAGGGTTGAAAGTGAGAGAGAGGAACAGAAACTCTTTTTCCTTTTAATTGTATAGGTGAGATCATATACAATCCAAATATTTCGCTGGTAGTTCTCTGATTTTCATTGTTTGACCTTACAGTTTGAATGACTATTTGTCAGGTTAAACAGAAGAAATGTCAACATTTCCTTTTGTATATGGGTACTCCACAGAGTGAATAGCCAGTACAGACTTGGATTTTGGCTGCCATTGGAGACTAGGGCTGATAAGAGAGAAGAAAACCCTGGGAAGTAAATGGTATTGATTTTTCTCAAGAACTGACTTTGACCCAGTGACCACACTTCAATGTTCAGTTTTCTGATGGACAAAAAGATCTTCCTCCTCTATTTTGTTCGTGAAGTGAATGTAGAGGAGTGTTGTTTTATTCACTTTCTTTCCTTCCTCATTACTCAATAAAAAATCTAGGAACAAGCATAACAAGATCAGAATCTGTTTTTGATTGAAAACATATGGAAGAATGGTTTTCCCAGGTTTACAAAGTTAAATTCCATTAATCTTTTTCAGACATCAGAGTTTAAATGCTTTGAAACCATTAGTACCATTGCTATGAATTACAGGACAGCTCCATGGCATTTTCAGCAATAGTTACTATAAAAATTGTAAAGGTAATTGAGAGTCATTGTCCAGCACAGTTACAGACCTTCTAGGAGCAAATGCAGGACCAGATCAAAAATGTGTTTGGAAACTTAACTCTTAATGAATTGGATGGCAGTTAAGTGGAAAATAGCATTACGGATCACATGTTATCACGATATCACTAAATCACTTATTCTGTAAAATTAATCATATCCATTTGAGGTTCATATTTTAATCTGAAGCTCCTGTTAGAAGCGAGAATCAAATGAAACACTGACATTTCTGAGTATTTCTAAATGTTCCCCTGCTGTTAGCCTGGCAGTTTTACAAAAACAAGTGGTTTTCATTCCTTTTGTTCATGTTGGATCAACTTTGGGGATGGACAGAAAAAATGCATGCCAGTATTCTACTCTTGTGGTAGCGAGGTCAAATTTAAAGACAGTAAAATAGCAGTTCAGGGAGACAATATAGCAAATGAAATATGGGCTTCTAGAGACTTAATAAGGCCTGTTTTTATTCTTTGCTTTCAGCCTGTCAGGGTACCCAAAGGAATGAAGTTTTGTGGCAAAATTGTCAAACCCCATGATATTTACAATCCTTTTTGGAAGACTGTACACTGCAGTTACTTGAACATAACAGAGTCTATAATTTCGAAGCAAAAATAGTCTGTTTCTTGCCCTCAGAGGTAACAAAGAAAAAGAGAAGAGAAAAAAAAGAAAAAAGAAAAAAGAAAAAAGAAAAAAGAAAAAGAAAACAAGAAAAAAGAAAAAGGAAAAAACTGAAAGAAAAATGAAGGTCTAGGGGTATCTGGGAAAACAGAACTAATAAAACTAAATAAATCTTTACACATACTATTTCTAAATCTCATCATTTTTAGCTTATTTCATAACATTTGCAACATGACTCATGAACGGTGCATACTGGTAATTGCAATTCTGAGGACTTTGGATAAGATTTACTTGAATTCCACTCAGCATAAAATGTTACTAATTGACTGATTCATTTTGGCATAAATGTAAAAATATAATGATTCTCAGCTCCTCAAACTTGGACGGGGGGCAGACTGAGCTTGGCAGATAATTCCTCTTCTGTAGGCACTGCAATGGGTTGTCATATACTCCATCTAGGCCTCTTTCAAGAGCTCAGGCAGAGCAGGGGAAAGAGAAAGACAAGGGAGTAACACTGCAATTCCTTAATACAGTGCCTGAGCTCCACCAGCAAACACTGCTCAGAATCAAAGCAATAATATACTTTGACCATTTCTCCTTTAACTGTGGATTCTGTGTTACACTTCGTAGAAACACAAAAGCAAAAGGACTGCTGCATTGCAAAGCCAATTGAGGAAAAAGGGAAGCGAAGTAAAAGAAACCAAAATTATCTTGCTCATATACTGAGGGCAGCTTAGAGAATAGGATGAAAAAGGTTGAAAAAACAAACCAAACCAAAACAAACAAACAAACAAAAACACCCACATCAGCCTCCTAGGATCTGTCAGGCAGAGCACTGTCAGCAAGTTGAGGGAGTTGACACAGCCATGCTGAGACTTTTGTGGAGTGCTGTATCCAATGCCGGGCTACCCAGTGTCAGAGAGGCTAGGACATACTAGAAAAAGTCCAATAAAATGACGTAAAGACATTCAAGTTAAATGGAGAGGCAGAGAGCTGGAACCGGTCATCTTAGAGAAGTCTCAGAGGGAATTCTTATCCATGTGTATGAATACCTGATGATAGGAAATAAAAATTGATCCAGATTCTTATCAGTGGTATCCAGTAACATGACAAGAATCAATGGGCACAAACTGAAATAGAGGAAATTCTATTTGAAGAGAAGAAATAACCTTCTATAGTGAAGATGTTTTAACACTGGACCAACTTTCCTAGATGACTGGTGAAATTTCTAGCTTTAAGAGATAATCAAAACATGCCTGAACATAGAATCATAGAATCACTCTGGTTGGAAGGGACCTCAAAAGATCATCAAGTCCAACCACAGCCTAACCATAGTACCCTAACTCTAACAACCCTCTGCTAAATCATATCTCCGAGCGCCACATCCAAACGGCTCTTAAACACATCCAGTGACGGTGATTCAACCACCTCCCTGGGGAGCCTATTCCAATGTTTAACCACCCTTTCTGTAAAGAAGTGTTTCCTAATGTCCAACCTAAACCTACCTTGGTGCAACTTGAGGCCATTTCTCCTCATCTTGTCACCTGTCACCACTGAGAAGAGACCAGCCCCGCTCTCTCTGTAAGCACCTTTCACGTACTGGAAGAGAGTAATAAGGTCTCCCCTCAGCCGCCTCTTCCCCCGACTAAAAAGCTGTAGCTCCCTCAGCCTCTCCTCATAGGGCTGATTTTCCAAGCCCTTCACTAGCCTCGTTGCCCTTCTCTGGACCTGCTCCAGTACCTCCACACCCTTTCTGTACTGAGGTGCCCAAAACTGAACACAGTACTCAAGGTGAGGCCTCACCAATGCCGAGTACAGGGGCAGGATGACTTCCCTAGTCCTGCTCACCACCCCATTCCTGATACAAGCCAGGATGCCATTGGCCTTCTTGGCTGCCAGGGCACACTGCTGGCTCATATTCAGCCGACTGTCCATCAGCACACCAAAGTCCCTTTCCAACAGGCAGCTTTCCAGCCACACCTCCCCAATCTTGTAGGGTTGCCTGGGGTTGTTGTGGCCAAAATGCAGGACCTGACACTTGACCCTATTGAAACTCATGCCATTAACCTTGGCCCATTGATCCTGTCTATCCAGGTCCTTCTGCAGTGCCCTTCTTCCCTCTAGGAGATCAACACTCCCTGCCAGCTTGGTGTCATCTGCAAACTTACTGAGGGTGCACTCAATCCCCTTGTCAAGATCATCAATGAAAATGTTAAACAGAAGCGGCCCCAGTACTGAGCCTTGTGGGACACCGCTCGTGACCAACTGGATTCAATTCCATTGACCACAACTCTTTGGGCCCGGCCGTCCAGCCAGTGCTTCACCAAGTGGAGCGTACACCCATCCAGACCATGGGCAGCCAGCTTCTTCACATGGCCATGAGCAACCAGAGTTTTCTGAACCTACTTTGACTGCCAACCTCAACAATTCTGAGATAGTCAAAAGGTAGGATATAAGTCTGAATTAACTTTTGAATGCTTATACATTCATTCAGATTCTTACTTGTGAAGACAAAATATAGGTCAAACTGAATAGGAAACTTGGTACTGTATCCCAGCTTCCAGGTGGGAACTATGTTGCAGTGGGAAAAAGGAAGAGAAGGAGGCTGAAACCACTCATGTTGTTCTATGATATATGGAACAACAAAAATATTTTTGAAGTTTTTTCAAGGTATTCAAGTATTTTGAAGGTATTTGAAGAGCACTTTAAACAGAAACAAAACCTTCCACTTGTTCCTGTTAACAGTGGGGAAATTAACATGAGGAAGGAAAAAGAAAGAATACAGTAAAAGGGGAATGTTTGAAGAGAAGCTTGGCAATTTCTCTTATAGAATTTATTTTTGTCCTTCATGAGTCCTTAGCTTTTAGATTACTCTATAAGTCTGGGAATAACTGGAGCCAATTTGGATGCTTCAGAGAGCTATTAGCCAAAATTCAACAATATTAATAAACACCAAATCAAGATTTAGATTTTATAATTTGCTTTCTATTATGACTCTTCCTTAGTAAACCTTAGCCTGGCTACAAGACAGTAAAAGTTGAAACACAAAAAGAATGTAATAAGATAGAAGATTCTGAAAGAGAGAGACAGTGGAGGATTCTCAGATCATCCCTTTATTACATTGTATGGGGACTGTTAGGTCACAGTCTGAACAAGTGATTGAGCACCTGGTAAAGGATTGTGCCCTGCCCTGGGAGCACAGGTGTAAGCAATTCATCTTTGTAACCAGAAGGTGTGGACCCAGGATCCATCCCTCCCTTACTTCATCTAAGGCTGGCAGCCAGAAAGGAAGAGTTTCTACTTGGAGATTGTTTCCTTTGGGAGTTTCCAGCGAGCACAGTAAGCTATTCCTTCTTTGTTACTAAACTGTGACTGACACCTGTCTTAGGTGACCTGAGGGGTGGTCAAAGGCAATTATACCTGCTGCCTATCTTTATGTACATACCAAGTATTAAAGACTATGGAACAGTATCAAATAATCATACAATTACAGAAACACAGAGTGGCTTATGCTGGAAGGCATCTGAAAGATCATCTAATTCCAGCACCCTGTTATGGGCAGGAGTGCCAGCCACTAGATCAAGATGCCCCATCCAATTTGGTCCCAATCAGTTCTAGGGATGGGATATCTGCAAATTCTCTGTTCAACTGCTTCGCTACTCTGTGAGTAAAGGATTTATTCCCAATGTCTAACCTAAATCTTTCCTCTTTTAATTTAAAGGCAGACCTCCTTGTTCTATCGCTATCGGATTGTGCAAAAAGTTGGTAATAAGCTGCCTTAAAGAACTGAGAGGCCACAATGAGGTCTCCCCAGAGCCTTCTCTTCTCCATACTGAACAAGACCAACTCCCAAAATATTTTTTCACGAGAGTTGCTGCAGCCCTCTCATCATCTTCACGGCTCTTCTCTGGACTTGCTCCCACATCTCCACATCTTTCTTGTGCTAGGGACCACAGGCCTGGACGTAGTACTTCACACTGGGTCTCACAAGGGCTGAGTAGAGGGGAACAATAATCTCCCTATCCCAGCTGGCCACTCCTCTTTTGATGCAGCCTAGGATGGAGCTAGTCTTCTGGGCTGCAAATGCACATTGCTGGCTGACATCAAGCTCTTTGTTCACAAGCCCTTTTCTGCAAGGCTGTTCTCAATGAGATCTTCCCTCATGTTGCGTGGACATCGTAGAATCATAGAATCTCTTGAGTAGGAAGGAATCCTTAAAGTCTATCAAGTCCATCTCCCCTCTAATGAACAGGGAAGGATATCTACAGCTAGATCAGGTTGCTCAGAGTGTGGCCTATCCTGACCTTGAATGTCTCCAAGGACTGAGCTTCCACCACCTCTCTGGGCAACCTATTCCTGTGCCTCGCTATCTTAATAATAAAATATTTTCTTCATGTCCAATCTAAATCTCCTTTGTTTTACTTCTTTGAAATCACTTCCCCTTGTCCTACCATAATAGAATCTGATAAAGAGTCTATCCCCTTCCTTCTTACAGGCACCTCTTTAGATACTGAAATGCTACTATCATGTCTCCAGGTTGGACCGCCCCAGCTTTCTTAGCCTGTCCTCGTAGGAGAGATTCCATCCCTTGAACACGCTCCAACAGGTCCATGCCTCTCCTGTACTGACAACTCCACACCTGCACTCAGTACTGCAGGTGAGGTTTCACCAGCATGGAGTAGACGGGCAGCATCACCTCTCTCAAACTGCTGACCACTCTTCTTTTGATGCAGCCCGGGGCATGGTTAGATTTCTGGGCTGTGAGAACACATTTCTGGCTAATATCCAACTTTTCATCCATTAGTGCTCTCAAGTCCTTCTTGGCAAGGCTGTGCTTGATCCTTTCATCCTTCAGCCTGTATTGATAATACTGGGGGTTGCCATGACCTAAATGCAAGCCCTTGCACTTGGATTTGTTAAACTTCATGAAGTTCTTCTGGTTAAGCCTGTCTAGGTCCCTCTGAATTGCATGCCATCCCTCAGGCTTGTTGACCATACTGCACATCTTGGTGTCATCTGCAAACTTGCTGGGGATGCGCTCAAAGCCACTGTCAGTGTGATTGATAAAGATATTCAAGAGCATTTGTCCCATTACTGAACCCTGAGGGACACCATTTGTCACCTACCTCCATGCAGACATTGAGCTACTGACCACCATTCTCTGGATATGATCTCACAACCAGCTCCTCATCCATCTAACGGTCCACCCATCAAATCCATATTTTTCCAATTTGGAGAGAAGGATATTCTGGAGGTCTGTGTCAAAGGCCTTACTGAATTCCAGATAGATGACATCAGTTACACTTCCCTTGTCCCTTGATGCAGTGAAACCATCAGAGAAGGCTACTAGGCTGGTTAGGGATGACCTGTCCTTGGTCACCTCCAAGGTGACCGCATCACCTCCTCCTTTCCACGTGTCTTAGCTTTCCATGTATCTTGACATAGCTTCCAGGAGGATCTGCTCCATGATATTCCTCACTAAGGTGAGGACAACAGGTTGGTAGTTCCCTGGGTCATCTTTTCTACCTTTCTTAAAAATGACTGGTATATTGACTTTTTTCCAGTCACCAGGGAATTCACTTGATGGTTATGACTTTTCTAGGATATCAAGAATTGCCCTGCCTCAAGTACAACTTCTTGCACTTGGCCTTGCTGAACCACATTATGTTCATGTGGATGTACTTTCCAAGCCTGTCTAGGACCCTCTGGATGGCATTTCTTCCTTTTATGGTGTCAACTGCATCACTCTTCTTGGTGTCATCAGCAAATTTGCTGAAGGGGCACTCAATCCTACTGTCTATGTCATTGATAGATACATTGAAGTGCACTGGTCCCTAGACGGACCCTTGGAATCATCTGTTGCTTGACCTTCCCAGGCACAGACATGAGGCTCGCTGGCTCATGGGTTCCCTTGATCATCCTTTCTCCCTTTCTTAAAAATTGGAGTGGTGTTTTCTTTCTTCCAGTCACTGGGGACTTTACCTGATAGCCATGACTTTTCAAATATGATGTTTTCTTTCTTGGCAACCACATCAGCCTGTTCCTTCAGGATCCTGGGATGTGAGTGGTCTAGCCTCATAGATCTCTACACATTCAGCCTCTTGAGGCAGTCTTGGACTTGGTCTGCTCTTAAAACAGGAGAGATTTTGTTCCCTTGACTCCCGCCTAGACAGTTCATGGACATGAAAGGCATGAGAAGTCTGACTGCCAATGAAGACTGAAGCAAAGAACTTGTTGAAGGCAGTTCTCACTCCTCATATTTCAGAGAGGCTACACTCTCCTTTGCCTGTATCTTCTGACCAATGTATATAAAAAAATCCTTTTTGTTATTTTTCACATCCCATGCTAATTTTAGTTCCATCTGAAACTTGACTTTCCTGATCCAGTCTCTGCATCACTGGGCAGGATCCTCGTGTACTTCCCTGGCCATATGTCTGTGCTTGCACTGCCTATAGTTTTCTATCTTATCCCTCAGTTCGAACAGCAGATCTTTGCTCAGCCATGCCAGTTTCCTGACTCTTCTCACTGATTTCTTGTACCGAGGAATGGAGTGTTCTTATGTCCTCAGAATGCTGTCCTTGGCCTATAGTGGACCCCAACCATCTATGTCCTTTATTGATCTGCTCCCTAATTTTAACCCACAAACTTTCAACCTCATCATGACAGCTTCACAGAAGCAGCTCTTCACAATCTATCCACTTCTTAACATAAAGGGCATTCCCCACCACTCCTGCCTTCCCTTCTAAATAAATCATTTTAAAATCTAACTACAAACACTGAATGATTGAATTTGAGTGTTAACTGATGAATAACTCACACAAAACCCATTTAAAATATTTTTAGCTCTTAAAATAGAAGAAATAAGGATACTTGTCCATGATCGTTTTAACTAGGACTTTTTCTAATGTTTTGTTTTCTAAATTTTCCTTTTTCAGATATTATTTCTTTGAAAAAATATTTTCAACTCCCTTAAAATGAATAGTGACCTATGACTACACATAGTTTCCTAGTAACAGCATTTAAACTTGAAGATATTAATGCTTTTCTATTTTCATTTATCATGACAAACTATTTCTTTTAGTCATTCTCTGAGTCTGGTGCTATGTTGACATTTAATTATTGTTTTCTGGTAATGGTACATCAGAACTGATAATGACACAGCATTACTGGACAATGCATCCATACCAGCAAGCTAATAAATGATTATTAACATACTGGAAATTCTGACCTGTGTGAAAAAATTTCATTGGTTATGGTATTCAAGTATTTCTATGGATTCTGTTTTGATTAAGCATGATAATGGTGAAACATGCTTTTTCATTCCTTCCTTCTTTCCATCCTACTCTACATCTTCTATTTACACTTCCTATCCACATTTTCCAAATTAAGAAATCTAACAGTTTATCTCTTTCCCTCTATTGATTAATTTACTTATTTCAATCATAATCTAGTTCTAAAGCCATCTGCTTACAAAGTATGTTGTTGTTGTTGTTGTTGTTGTTGTTTTCTTCAAGTTTTACAATGGAGTTAAGAAATTTTCAGATTTCTAGATATCAAATAAAAATAAAATAAAATCATATTCCACTTTATGATATTTCCTGAATTACTTCATCTCTCTCTCTTTTTTTTTTTTTTTTAAGTTGTTATACAATCAGTAAGTCCTTGCCTTTACGCAGAATACATTAAATAACCACACAGTAACCAAGGGTCTACATCCAAACTTTATAGAATCATTACACACATTACAGAGGACCGAGACTACCTTGCAGCCCATGAAAGGAATGTTTTTCTAAAATTAGAAAGAGTTTATTTTGCCTGAGAGCCTTGACCAGTACAAGTTTCCCTGGTGTATGTTTTGTCACAAAATGACAATTTTGTGAAGAGCGTACTGTAATTTTTTGTATTGCTTATCCTTATCCAGTTCATTACTCAATGTTTGTGAGGAAATGTAGGTAATCTTCATGTTTTTTTCTACTCTCCATACCACTAGAAGTGTAATGAGAATGTAACGGATAGAGGGAAAGAGATTTTCTGCCCAGTTGATCCATATGCTAAACTGAGTTCACATACTCATGATTTTTGTCCACATGAAACCATTTCTTCTCTTATTAACCAGTATCATTCTTATCTTAAAGACTAATGAAAGAACAGCGTGTAGATATGTGGAAAAAAAAATTCCTATTGTTGTTGTTCTTCCATAGTAATATATTAATACTATGTGCTGTTTCTTTACTAGTAGGTTTATTGTTATTATTATTATTTCTCTGGAACTTCATGTATACATGCTGGAGGATTTTTGATGTCTAGATATGATGAATGGAAACCAGATTTCAATTAAACTAATTCCATTGAGACGTGGTAGTTTGTTAATGAGTTAACAAGAAAAATTTTAATTCATAACAGGTATTTTATTCAGTAAATTGCAAACATTTCTTGTTCTCTTTAATCTTAAAATATGGTGCATCTTCAGGCTGATTTAGTTCGGTAGGTAAATAGCAGGGAATCTGCTTGTCCTACATATTTTTTCAGTGGTTTTCCAATATGCAGCAGTATCAAAATCCCCTGGGAGATATTTAACATATCTCTGTCTAATAAAATTTATAAACAAAAGCTTTGTAAGTCATCCATGACATTTAGGTTGCATTATTAAAGAATAAAGAATTGTATATGTTCAAACAATAGGGAGCTTTATCAAACAACACAATAAAAAAGACAGCAAACTGTACAAAGTTTATATGCTTTGCATGTACGATTTTTTACCATATTTCATACTCCTGGAAATATTATGTATCTTATTCTGGAATATAGAGGGAATAAAAATACACAAAATTTCACTAACAGTTTAATGAACTTCTTAAAATAAGACTTCAGGGACCTTTTAGTATTACTGCTACAATGAATACAGAAGGCTGTGAAAACAGCTTCAGAATACAGTAAATGGGAGAAAAATACACAAAACCCTATGTAGTATCTTTCTGGCAACAATTTCCTCAGTCCTGTAATTTATTAAGTTCAATTCTGTTTCCAAAGAGAGAAATGGAGCTGACCTTTTTCTATCCTATAATGAATTCCTTAATTATTATCAAAGCACTGACCTACTGCCATTTACAAGAGCTGCAGTGGCTGATAATCATCATAAATAATAAATTCTAATCTAAGTAGGTTAACTGCACATATTGAAATGCATGGCCATTCCTACTTCCTGAATTCCACCTGGAGACCCGAGTGACTGCTAATAGTGCTACAGTGATATCTACCAGACTCTCGAAGTCAGATGCTCTACACCTGAAGAAATTACTCCCTAAATTGTTCCATGATCTTGCCTACAGATTTGTTTTCATTACCATCAGATTCAACAGCGTGTAAGAAAAAAAAAATGCAAGTTTTTTAATTTTACACATTACCAGAAAACAACAACAACAAAAAAAAATTAAAAAAAAAATTGGAACAGTAAAAAGGAAAAGAAAAATACAAAGATTCTAAAGGCTGATACTCTTTTGTACTCATGCACAAAAGCAAGATGAATACAAAATTAATTTAAAACAATACAAACAGTTATCTTAATCTTGCACAGGTGCAAACAATTATTTAACATACACATCTGGTGAATAGTTCTCAGTCTCCTCTGAATTTAGTTTTGTCATCTTTGCCCAAGTAAAAAGAGCAGGTATAATTAATGGTTGTGACTAATGCATAATCATATATATATATATATGAGATTTGACTGTTTCTGGAATAACCAAGTTTCTCTAAGACAAAAGCCCTGTTTGAATTTTATTTAATATGATTTAGTTGGTTTTTGCCAGTTTATGGGAAGAAAAGTGTGGTGGTGAGATGCAAAGATCCATCCAAAAGCTTATTGGTGTATTGCTTTGGTGAAATGGTTTGGTGGTGTGTCTAACATTTCCAACTGAGATATGACATGCTGTAATATTTAAACTCCTAACAATCAACAAATATCTCTACCTTTTTTGTCATATGGAGATATAGTTTCCACTCTGTCCCTAAAATATGAAGTAAACAATATTTTTAATGCCCCAATTTTTAAAGCTAGAAAGAATACGCTTTCAAAAGTGGCTGCTTTGCTGTTGACTGTTTGATCATCAGTCTGCATATCTGTAAAATAATGTTCATAGACTTCATCTCTTGGCTATCAAAAGTACCAAATAACATTCACAGGATTTCTGACTGAAGTTTTATGCTCCTATTCTGAATCATACTTCCTTTGTTTTGTGTCACCATAACAATCCTGGAGATAAAGGCAGGTTCAGTGACAATAATCAGTCCTCAAAAATGATCCTCAGGTTGTTCAGTTTAAGAATGTTGTGAAGGTGTATGGCATCAATAAGGCAAGAAAAAATAAATTTGTGGGAATTGATCATGCTACACTGAGCTTCTTGGAACTTTTGCACGAACACCATCTAGTAATGGTGAGTTTACACTTTATGAATCAATTTTACAACTACTTCTTTGGCTCTTTAATTTAGAAAATATCCTCAGAGTCACACAAAAATTTTGAGTCTCAGAAATTCTGATTTTCATAGCAAACTCCAATGCAAATAATTAATATGACTGTGTAGGCTTATCAACCCCAAATCCTTCTTTCACACCTTTATCATCTGTAAGTCTTGCATTTCTGGAAAACATTTCTAGAAAACAAAATCTATCCTATTTTGGGTGTAGTTACTTATTTACCATGTTTGGCTTTACATTCTCTTTAAATTTTAATAGTATCTTTCACCATTGTAAACCATTTTGCCATTCCTTTATAACTGGCATCCAAATATCACAGCATACAATGGTTATTTTATTTCCATTAATGCATGCATATTCTCTATAAACAACGCACATGAGTCCTTATCATAGCAAATTCAGGAGCTGCCTGTTCCCACTAGATGTAATTACTAAGAGCTCCGTTTCTCATTAGATAGCATCTGTCTAAACATTGTTTCTCTTGAATACAATGCAGGGCTGGAGAACCACATGACTTTTATTGTAGGCATAGACTTTGGGACAGAGTGACAAGATAAATTTCTTACTTTTTCTGAACCAGTGAATCCATCTGCTTCATCCTGTCTGAGCCAACTGTGACTCTTCATCCTTTTACTAAGTGTTACTATGAGAGTCCCATGAATGGGCATTACATTTTTGAATGACATTTATATGAGTAGAGGTTATTACACTTTCTCCTAATTTGTGTTTGTTCTACAGTGGCCTGTGGTCTATGAATAGTTTAGTCATTGAAGAAATGGGAGGAGAGGAGGAGAATAAGACAATAGAGCCCTGACATGGTTCAACAGTATCACTATTTTACTCATATTGGCAAGCTACATCAGATTGGCATAGATGTAATGTTTAACAATGGTGCCTGAATAGATACGTCCCAACTTTGTGTTCAGAGTTGCCAAAAGTTTGGTTGGGTTTTTTTTTGCTTTTTTTTTTCTTCATTTTTAACATTCGCCCTTAATTATTCATTTATTTTTCAATGACAAAACAAAACACAACAAAACAAAAACCACAAAAAAACAAACAAACAAAAAAAAAAACAACAAGCAAACAGAAAAAAACCCAGTAGGTTGATTTCATAGCACTGGCTAAGGACTACAAAAAATTGGGAAATTCCATGAACACAAGCTATTGCTACTGTCTTTTTAGCTACTGCTATATTGCTTCTTGAATTAAAATTCAAATCAAAACTCATAAAAAA
Organism: Alectoris magna; assembly: GCA_030625065.1. NCBI lineage: Eukaryota > Metazoa > Chordata > Aves > Galliformes > Phasianidae > Alectoris > Alectoris magna. The sequence goes on along the minus strand of CM060560.1, from coordinate 178,949,314 downwards.
ATACTAACAAAACCACAAGTTTAAAGTAAAATTAGAAAGAGTAATTCGGAAGATTTTCAAATTAATAGGTTTGTATATATTTGGATATATGTAAGTCTGAATGATGGAGGAATTCGAACAAGTATGGTTCACGAACTTTTGGGCCCAAGTCACAGAAAAAACTACTGTTAAAAATAACTATTTTGAAAAGGAATACTTCCTCTTATTCATTATTGTATGTTGCTCCATGTGTTGTCAACCTCTTGGGAAAAAAAAAAAAAAAAAAAAAAAAAAAGGAAAATTATGAAGAAGCTATGACAAATTACTTGAGAGAAAACTAAAAGACCTGACTGAAAATGTAGAAACAGATAAAGATTGTGAATTAGCGCATGTCTCTTGCTAGTGTGACCTTAAACGTATTTCTATGTTCTGAGACAATAATAGCAACTATAACACAGTTTTTCCTAAACTGAAGAGTGGCCACACCGTAGTTTGGGGAACTTAACAAAAAAGGAAATTATGAATTATAGAAAAGTGTTGGGTTTTTTTTTCCATTTAACTAAAAGATTTCACTGGTATCAGCATCAGCAGAAACTATCCCCTTCTGGGAACCATTCAGTGACAGATGATGTCTACTTTGTTAGGGTGTATAGGTCCTTGGTTGCTGGTTTGTTTGTTTGTGTTTTTTTAGAAGAAACTGGTGAATTAGTGTCTCCTAGGTCAGATTAGTTCAAAAGCGATTTTTATTTGAACCTCATGTAACATTTTAATGAAGGGTAGGATTCTTCATACTAAGTGTTCAGAATTCATAGCAGATACATTTTCCTATGCTAAATATCGTTTGATCAGAAAAGGAGAAATGGTGTTATTTATTTATTTATTTATTTATTTTTAATAGCACCATGGCTTTTTATTCAGTCTGAGAAGGATATAAGGCTAGTGAAGACAGTGAGGAGCAAAAAGAAGTGTTGTAAGCATCTGGGAAGCAGAAGGAAAGCTGAGGATAACATAGTGCCGCTGCTGAATGACAAAGGGGACCTCAGAAAACATTTGAGGCATTCAGTGCTTTTCTTTGCTTCTCTTTTTTGTCATTTGATTTTCAGTATGGCTTTCCCAGACCCCTGATTTTACCCATGTAATCTGTGGAATTTGAGCTCAGCAGGGAAATGAAACACTTAAAAATCTACAGATTTGTCTGATATTATTCAAGAGAGCTATCATCTTTGAATGACCAAATCAATTGGGAGGCATTCATGATGAATATCAAAAGTCAAAGACCACATCCCCTGTAACAAGAGCAAGTGGAAGATCTGGAAGCCTACAGGCTGCTCGATCTCTGAAAATTATGATTATGTAAAAAAACAAACAAACAAACATCTTCAGAATGGATATAAGGACAGGAAGATGAACAGTCCGCATTATCCAAATATTGAGGGCAAACCATACCATACCTGACCACAAAACCATCTGTTATGAAGATATAAATGTTTCCTGTGGATGAGGGTAGATTAATGGATGTTTTTTACCTGCTTACTGAGGTCCTCAGCATAGTCTCCTAGAGTATCCTTTTGGTCACACTGGTGAGATATGGGATGGATTGATGGATGATAAAGTGACTGAAAAGTTGTCTGGACTATCAGCCTAAAAGAATGATGGCTATTGAAACAAAGTCTAGTTGGCTCCAATTTGGTTCCAGATGAGTAGAAGATCTGCAGAAAAATGGGGGAAAAAAATGAATATGAGTACAGTATACATTTGTGGTGAAGAAATCCATCCATCATAGTAACATGTGTTAAGTCTATTTCTGTAAAGCACTTGTGAGACCTTATTTGGATCATTTCATCCTGTTTCTGCATTTCTTCCAGAAGAAAGTTCTTGACAAATTGTTGCAAATCCAGCAGGTGGTGGAAGACAGGAGGTTCAAGTAGATACTGATCGAATCAGGTTCACTGGACTCTGAGAATCACAGAATCACAGAATCACAGAACTGTAGGGATTGGAAAGGACCTCTAGAGATCATCAAGTCCAACCCCCCTGCCAAAGCAGGTTCCCTACAGCAGGTCGCACAGATAGGCATCCAGGCAGGTCTTGAATATCTCCAGAGAAGGAGACTCTACAACCCCCCTGGGCAGCCTGTTCCAGTGCTTCGTCACCCTCACCATAAAGAAGTTCTTGCGCACATTCGTGTGGAACTTCCTATGCTCTAGCTTCATTCCATTTCCCCTTGTCCTGTCAAAGAAGTACAAGGTGAGTCCTTACTGTTGTCTTTCATTTCCTGATGGTGCTAATCTTCCTACTCCTAGTACCTAATTTTATTACCTGATAGAGAAACAGAACCAGACTCTTGGTAGGTGTGTCCACTAATAGGGCAAGAGGCAAGAGATTCAAGTTGGAACACAGAATTCTAACAACAGATGAAGAATGATAAATTCAGCATGAGAATGGTCAAGGTTAGGAACAAAAGCACAGCAATTCTGTGATATCTATGTCCTTGCAGACACCCAAAACTCAATTGGGCAATCTCTGAGCAGCTTAATACAGTTGGCCTTGCTTGAAACAAAGGATTGAATCAAATAACTTTCTGAAATTCCTTTTAAGCTGAATTATTCAATAATCTGTGATTATTCTATATAGCCCTTAATACTACTGCATAAAACTTTGTATACAGTGAATGGTAGAAGCACCTTGCTATATTCTGTATGCACAAGAGAGCTGTATTAGTGTGATATCTGCTGAGACTACTGCTTCTAAAGGGGTACAATGTGTTGCTGCTTGTTAATTGCTCTGACAGAATAATTTAATGCAAACAAGTGAAAAGTAAGAAGAAAAAAGTATATTTTTGCTAATTCTAAATAGAAACAATTTCCAAAAATTCTAAAAAATTTCTAAATCCAGAAATTTCCAAAGATTGCAAAGTCACTTAAACAAGACCAAGATAAAATAATTTATCTTGCTATTCTTTCTATTAGACAGAAGAGGTGTTGATCATATTATATTATCTAAATATAAAAGCTGAGAGCTATGAGAGTACGGATTTAATTGCTGTGAGTGTGTAGTGTTAGTACGTCATTTTAAAGAAGATGAAGATTGCAGACATTCTTATATACTCAGTTCTCTAGAATGTTCCTCTCTCTCTACTCTGAAGAATTCTTGATCACTAGACCTTATAGAAAGCAGTTTTATCACTCTGTCTATGGACTATAAGCATTGCTTGAATCTCTATGGAAATATCACTTCCTTCAGAAGGTAATAATTTTCCTACTTCCTTGTGGAAAATAATTCAACAACTTATGGCTTGATAAAATTACTATCAGATTTTTAATCCAATGTGGTGAAAAACATCATTTTCTAAGTGTTTTGTTGTTGTTTAAAACTGATTTTTTATTTTTTTCTTTCATGTACTATTTTTATTATATTTCATGGGAGAATGCAAGATGATGATTTTTTAATGTATATCCATATGACTTTTATTGCTGTATAGAGCTAATTGTTAGGACTCGATTGAGAGTAAGCATGGTGGTACTTAAACACTAGTGATTAGAGAAGATTTGGAAACACAGTCCACTAAATGAAAGTTAAGAAGTGTGTTGGAAAAACCGTGCATCTGCAACTGAAAAATCTTGTCTGACTCTTCTGATACCCTCCAGGTGTGAGTACTCTTGGGAACTTAGTTTGGATTCTGTGTAGAGAAATCTCTGCCAATATAGTGTAGTAGTGGATGAATATTTTGTTGAAAACAAATACAGTCACTCATGAAAGGAGAAAGTTGAGGTACTCGACAACATTTTTTTTTTTGCCTCAGTATTCACTGGCAACTGCTTTCATACATCTCTTGAGTGGATGGCTTGAAAGGTGGGGACTGGGGGAGAAATGTCCCTGCCACTGTAAGCAAAGATCGGGTTTCTGACCAGCTGAGGAACCTGAACATGGATGAAAGGACTAAATACAGCCTTGCCAAAAAGGACTTCTTCTCCAAAAGGACTTCTTTCCCCCTGTACTCGGCATTGGTGCGGCCGCACCTCGAGTACTGTGTTCAGTTTTGGGCCCCTCACTGCAAGAAAGACATTGAGGCCCTGGATCGTGTTCAGAGGAGGGCTATGAAGCTGGTGAGGGGTCTGGAGCACAGGCCTTATGAGGAGCGGTTGAGGGAGCTGGGATTGTTCAGCCTGGAGAAGAGGAGGCTCAGGGGAGACCTTATAGCCCTCTATAACTTCCTGAAGGGAGGTTGTGGTGAGCTGGGGGTCGGCCTCTTCTCTCGTGTAATCAGTGATAGAACTAGAGGGAATGGTTTCAAGCTGCGCCAGGGGAGGTTCAGGCTGGACATTAGGAAGTATTACTACTCGGAAAGGGTAGTCAGGCATTGGAATGCACTGCCCAGGGAGGTGGTGGAGTCACCGACCATGGGAGTGTTCAAGAAACGTTTGGATGTTGCGTTGAGGGGTACGATTTAGCTGGGAAATATTGGTAATGGTTGGACTGGATGATCTTCTAGGTCTTTTCCAACCTTGATAATTCTGTGATTCTGTGATTCTGTGACTTGAGGGTACTGACAAATAGCAAGCTGAACATTCGCAAGAAATATGTTCTCACAGCCCAGAAAGCCAACCGTGTCCTGAACTGTATCAAAAGAAGAGTGATCAGCAGTTCAAGGGAGGTGATGCTTCCCCTCTATTCTGTGCTGGTGAGATCTTACCTGGAGTACTGACTGAAGGTGTGGAATCCACAGTACAGGAGGGACACGGACCTGTTGGAGCGTGTCCAAAGGATGGAACACCTCTCCTACGAGGACAGGCTGAGAAAGTTGGGGCTGTTCAGCCTGGAGGAGGCTCCTGGAAGACATGATGGTAGCCTTTCAGTATCTTCCTGTAAGAAGGAAGGGGGCAGACTCTTTATCAGAGTCTATTGTGGTAGGACAAGGGGAAGTGATTTCCAAGTAAAACAAGGGAGATTTAGAATGGATATAAGAAAAAAAGGAGGGATGAATTTAAATATATTTACATCTGTAAAACTGTAAGAAGGCAAGTTAAACATGGCTCATTTCTAAACCCAGTGCAAGACACATAGGATTCACTTCATGATAATTATGTTTCTGTGTTTACAGTAGTAAAGTTGGTGTATACATATCTCCATCTCTATATCTGTTTGTATATGCTGAAATAAATTTAAAGGAGTGAATATTTAAGTAAATTATAGAATTAATGTAATTTTTCTGTATTACGTTGTCAGTGTCATGCCTTTGAAGCTTATAGGATAAAAGGGAAAAACTGTAGCCTTGATCTGTGTAAACAGGAGTAACTCATTCCTTGGGAAGTGATAGATGAAGATTGGATTAAATTCCTACCATTCTTACCTGGTACTGAATAGAATCAATGGAACTGCTTCTTCGAGTTTTCACATAAATAGCTACAATTTGGAAGGGCAATCCCTTGATAAATAATTCTGTTGGCATGGCTTTCAATATTATTAATACAGCTGATACTTTTGCCAACTGCTAAATTAAGTATTGCACACACTCTTGGATTTGCCCAGCATCGTTGCCGTGATGCTTCTGTGCTGCAATTATTCTTTGAATTATAGAGTTAGTGAAGCAGCTCTTTCCTGATGGGAATAAAAATACACATAGAAAGATAATAAAAATTGGAAGCAAATCAACAGCACAAGTGTTTGTCTCTAATTTTTCAGTTGCTTACATATTTGGTGCTGACATTTCAACAATCCACACATCACAAAGAATTTATCTTTTTTACTTCAACAAAGCCCAATTAAAATCCCCTACTCTCCACTTTCCCCAAGATCAGTGAAATTATAATCAAAGACTATGATTAGCAATGTTCACAAAAATGTTGTAATTCCTTTTTTATGACAAAACTGTCAATAGGACAAAAAAAACACAAACAGGAGAGCATCTGATCAGACCTGGCAGCAGCAGTCCAAGGTGTTTGGGCTTCTAGCCAACAGTCCCTTAACTATAAACCATGAGTTAACGAAACAGCTAAAGTTTCACACTACTCAATAGCTGTTTTCTTGACAGCTCTAAATTAACAGTGCAGATCCCCAGATATGCTCATTGGGCCACAAGATGTTATTTCACCCCCTCAAACTATACTTTCATATTTCCTTTTATATATTTATTTGTTTGTTTATTTGCTTGTTTTACTTTTAAAATTTCAGATACAGAGGGCTAAATGATTCTTTATTCTGCAAGTGTGAAAGGCACTTAGAAGTTCTAATTAATGTGACAAGAAAGGAAAAGATTAATATTTTAAAATATCAGTACTAGTTAAAACAAAAGTCAACAGATATTCCATTAAAATAAATGAACTTATCACCTCTAAATCTTAGGTTTGGCTTCAGTTTATAGATGGAACATATGGGTACATGACCATGCTCGGCATAAAAGCAATGTTACAGGACTGTGAGAGCTTCTGGTGCATGTTGTTTTATAGTCTGGAGTACATTCCTCAGGCACTGAGATGTTTAGAATGTGTGCTTTTTTTTTTTTTTTTTTTTCTTTCCTTTTTTCTCAGAATATTTAATTTACTAGAGATGAAAATTACGCAAGCTGAAGTTCTAAGCCCAAAATGACAAATGCTGTCCACCTTCATGGTCCTAATTTTAAGTAAGTTGTGAGAAACAGATTTGAGATTCTTGTTTTGTGTTTGTAGAAAATGTTTAGCAGAAAAACAACACTACTGGCAACTCATGGATGGGATATTTACAGTGTTATAATTTAAATTACATTTCTTGCTTTGTTACAGTTTTGGCATGACTTTGAGCAAATTACTTAGGTCTACATCAACAAATGATCTCTAGATATGCTGTTACAATCTATAGCCTACAAGAATCTCGATGTGGTGAAATCCGTACAGCTGTTCCTGATACACTGCATAGAGAGAGACAGATGCTTAAAAATTGATCCAGAAAGCCAGGTTGCTGCAGAAGAAGCTCTTTTGATATTTGGCCAATAACAGTTATAAATGAGAGTTGTTATCTCAGGTGACCATGAGTAGCACAAATGAGAATGTTAAGTATTTTTCTTATTTGCCTTTTTCTTTTAAGATTTTGTTAGGGTAAACTTACTCAGTTGGCACATTCTAAATTAACTTCATAAATTGCATATGGAATATGGGATATACATAGGGAATACATACATAGGGAATATACATAGGGAATAAAAACACTCATTCAGACACAACAAAGTTCAACAACACTAGTACTTAATATTATATAAAGCCCAGTGTCATTAATTTTCATACTAAGAGTGACCCAAGTTGAGGAAAGCTAAGTACCCTCCCAGTAGATAATGTGCAAAAGAGGAGTTTTAAAGTAGAAAAAGTTTTAATTTAAAATCTCAGCTGTATATGTTGGCTAGATTCAGTTTGAAATTTGTTTTTGAGAAAGCATTTGGGTAAAACTAAATGGCTAAATGAAATGGCTGAGTTCCATCCCCAGTTATCCCTCAGTATAGTGCACTATAGTTCTATTGACTCACCTTTTCTCCAATAGCTGACTAGTCTTAAAAAAAGACATGGAAAACAAGTTCAAACAACTTGCTCACATTCTGACAGCTCAAATACTTATATCGTTATGATAGGAGGCTTAATAACAAAATTTCCAGAGCTGAAAGTATTATACACACTAGAAGGAACTTTGAAGTCAAGAGAATAGTGTTCAGAAGATATCTGCAATGTTTAAGCCTATTTTATTAAGTCAGTCTTTCCTTTTTTTCCTTTTTTTCCTTTTTTTCCTTTTTTTCCTTTTTTTCTTTTTTCTTTTTTCTTTCTTTTTTCTTTTTTTTTTTTTTCCTTGAAAGTGGTAATTTTCACATTTAATGAATAATAGCTAACAATCTGCATGAGGGTAAAGTCTGACAATTAGTTACAGTACAATCTGATTAAATTAACATATTAGTCCACTGATGTAATATTACTGATGTATAATTAAAAATTTCCTTTTTTTTTTTTTCTTTTTTCTCCTGCACTTTGTTATAGGCTGGCTACAGATATCTGTGGACCTCACTTTCAAGTTTCCAGAAGTTGAATCTTTTCAGCTAAAGCTAGGGATGTAAGTACATTACAAGGTCACCATAATCTTTGAGAATTTGAGAATTAGCTTATTTACAACATAGACCTCACTGTGTGTTAGATATTCATGACTGAAAAATAGGCCCTGTATGTTTATGTTAAACTAAATGTATATTTAAGTTTTCATAAGTGGTTGACAGATATGTTCAAAAAGTTAGAAATAATCCAAGTGGTTTTTTTTCTTCATTTTCTACATTTTTTAATTTCCTTTTTCATTTTTATTATTTATTTATATTTTCATAGTTTGCAAAATTCTACTCTTTCCCTTGTTTGATTCCCAACTAAACACTGCAGTGTAGACAAAGTAGTAGAAAAGAGAAAAAATAGTCAGAATAGTCTGAGGTCAAACCGGAGAAAGATGAGCAGTGTGAATAAGAGCAAAGAAGGGCCAGGTTAATTAAATATGTGTTTTGAACAGTTCTCATAGCAGTTATTAACAGCCTAAAATTTTTTTTCAACATTTTTTCCTCATAGTCAATTAAATGTTACTATTTAATTAAAAATGTCAGAAAAAAAAATATGATGTGGAAGTTATGCTTTCTAATTCAGGATCCCTGGTAACTAAAGATTAAAAATTTCAAGGTCTTTGACCTAGGAGCTCATTACTATAAACACCTTGGCTTTGGTTTTCAACCAATGATAGGATTATTAACTTGTTCTAGGAAAGAACGCTTAAATTGTATTTTTAATGTTATACTCTTTACCATGAAAAGATTGATAATTTTTTCTCTCTCCCATAAGTTACATAAATGAAATATTATTCAGTATTTTTTGTATGAAAAGTACCTGGAAAAAAAATAAAAAATTACTCAGGAGACTGTCCCTTATAGATTAGCAAACAGTTTTGGTTTATGTATTTTGTTTTGCTGCTTAAGCATGAACATTCTAAATATTTGAAAAAGTCTAGGTGGACTGCTATAGCAAAGGATTTAGGTGGAAATATGACTTCAGTGTTACACTGAGTCTTCTTGTTGCTCTTTCGTGCTTAGCAGCATGAAAATATGAGCAGTACATCTCAGTCCCAAAGTCTATTCTCTCTCTCTCTATATATATATTTATAATCTATATTTATATTTATATATTTATATTTATTTTAGATATATAATCTGTAACTATATATCTATCTATTATCTACACTTTAAACTAAAATAAAGCAAAACTGATGGTCAAATATAACTGAAAATTAAAAATCACAATAGTACCATGTATCCATGTGGGTCACGAAACCCTCATATTCACAAATATTCCTACCAATCTAGATTGATAATATACTGCATCTACTCTTTCCTCTCCTTTTGACAAGCCATTTGAAGTCTGCCACTGAATAATTAGAGCAGCAAATGCAAATATTTATGTTGTAAATATATTCAGGTTCATATTGTTCCTAGGTTGATCACTAAAAAGGTGTAGCTGGCATAATGCCATTTTGATGAAGTGATGCCACCGTACCTCAAGCAAATACTTGGCTCTGTTCAGTGGGAATTAATTTTGCTACTTTCTCCCTTTTCTTAGTAAAATGACTTTTTAGAGGTTAATTCTAAAGTAACTTTACAGATACCAGGGAGAAGTGTGAAAACAATGTAATGTGAAAAGCCAGTCTCTTTTGTCCTACAATAAACAGTTCTACAGAATATGATCATTAAATCCTTGTGCACCATAGAATGCAGAAGACATTGGGACGGGGGGAAAAATATAAAAATATGATAGAAGATTTGACAACCTTATCTCTGATCTTGCTTTCTTTTTCTAATTGATAACTATACATAGTGATCTTTCTGTCATTCTTCCCATGCATGAACAGTGGAGTCTTACTATATAACCTTTGTACTGTCATTCTTATTTTCCTTAGATTTAAGAATATAGTCTTAATATACAATACAATGAATATTTAAAGACCATAACATTTTACATTTAGTTTATTTTTCTTTCTTAGTGTGTTTTAAATAGCAAAGACTCAGGTTTTGGTATAGCATGACTAAAAGTCTTGTGAGGAGGAAATCCTCATTGACATCTGCATAGTATGGTTTTGTCACCACGTTTGAAGTGCATGAAGAACATAGTATGGCAGTCATACAGCTTGCATATAATGAGTGAGAGTTTGAAGAAAAGAAATATGTAATTAAACACTTTTTAGTATATTTTTCTTTAGTTGTCTAATACAGAGACTGAGAAATATCTTTATTTTTGCAGCTCAAGTAGTTTTTTTAAATTTCATAATAACCCAGACATAATCAAACATAACTATGCTTTCTTTTCTAACTTACTAATACTAATCTTAACTTCTCTTAAGTGTACATTTCATGACATTTTAGCATTTGCTTCTGAAGCAGAGGAAGTGTGTGAATTTATTTACGTGCTTTCTCCTTATCAGTTTTGTAACTACTAAAAACAGAAATTGCTTGTATTAAACACTGGAACTTTAGAAGAGGCAAAACTGTAAATAGCAATGTTTAAATGTCACATTTTCAATTGAAGACATTCACAAAATGGCAATGAATTGGGTACTACATACTGCAAAAAGATTCAGAGATAGGACCTTATTTTTATATATACTTGCAAAAGATAAATGTAATCTGCTGTAGGCACCTGAAGGTTCAATTTGGGAGAAAGGTGGGCAAAGTGAATAAGACTCTATTAAAATAAATACATTTAAAAACTCAGATACTTTTCCTTGGTTATTTTTTTTCCATCTTTGCCACTGGCAATGAAGGTTAACAATGCAAAACTCCCACCAGCTGGTGTTTCACAAAGAAAAAGCCCTTGGGAAAATGACTCTCCTATTGACAAAGACAGCCTGAAAGCTCTTCTTCAGAAGCCAGTGCTATTTACATAAGCACATAAAGGCTAGCCACAATGCAATTAGCCGTATCAGGATCACACCACTGAGTGTGAGAGTTCTTTACAAAGGTTCCCCCATACACTGTCATGATGGTGCTTTATGCTTTTAATTAGAAGACTCAGTTATTGACTTTAAGGCATTAATTCTCTGGGGTCTAGTGGCAATGAAGTTATGACAAGTGATTTTATGTGTTCAGCTTCTTGTAAGGTACATTTTGCTGTGTTTATAAAAAAAAAAAACAGGATTTTAAGATTAGATTAAAAACCTTAATCTATTTTTTCCAAAAGGAGAGAATGAGAGATTCTTCAATAGTCTGCCCAATAATATACAGGCCCCTGAAGAAAAAAATAGCAATTATATATACTAAAAGAGATACTAAGTGTCAAGTGTGTTTTAAATAGGAATTAGAAGAAATCAGTAGGCAAAAATGAGAAACAAATATAATGGTGATTTCGAAAAAAAACAACAACCCACATCACAATTAATTTATTTTTCTTTGCACAAAATAGTATGACTGCTTTGAGTCAGATTCTTTAACATACTTCTGTGTCCTTTGACGAGTTTAAACTGGGACAGTTTTTCTTTACTAAATGTTTAATTATTTACTTATGCTTAATTATTCATATTACATATTTGAGAAACTGAGTCACATATTCTTTCTGTATGCTGTTTAGTGTACAGGCTTAGAATAGTGGATAATAGAAATCAGACAGAAATAATGAATGTCAAACAACTTAGTTCTCCTGCAAGTTTTTGGGTGTTAATTACTTGTTCCTAAATTAAGAAAACTTTTGCTATTCCTGTATACTTTCATGAATATTCTGTGGTATTATTCTATAAGAAGTGCTGCATAAAGTGGGAAAAATCTAAAATGGATGAAGTTAATTTAGTAAGTGATCAGCAATAGCAAGTCTGAAACACCACACTTGGTTGAGGGATTACACCCAGTTGCTCTCTCCCATCACAGTGTACGGCAAGGATCATTTTACCTTCTGTTCACATTTCTTTCACTGAACTCCTTTTTCGTTTTGCTGTGATGGGCTATGAAAGAATTTAGAGCCAACAAAGCAAATGGCATGCCTTATGGCAGAGCAGGACATTGAATTGAATTGTGGAAATATTTGTTATGAGTTTTCATGGATCCAGAAGATGATTAGATAAATTCAGTAGAGGGAAAATTTACTGGGGTTCAAACCAACTCTGGCTCTAAATGTAAGTGAGCCATAGCTTAGGATCATGAAATCACAGAATAATTTTTTTTGGAGAAGACCTTTTAGATTATCAAATTCAGTCATCATAGAATCATAGAATAGCAGACAGGGCCAATAACCTCCACGTCTGGTGCTCAACCAGGTTCTCCAGTGCCCCATAAATCTGGTCCTGAACACCTCCGGGGACAGAGAATCCACAGCATTTCTGGGCAACCTATTTCAGTACCTCACCACTCCGTCTGTAAAGAACTCCCCCCTGACATCCACCTAAGATTACAAGTCTGCTGCTAAACAATGTATCTGAGCATTTCATCCACACATTTCTTAAATATCTCCAAGGACGATGATTCACCACATCCCTGGGCAGCCTGTTCCAGTGTTTGACACCATAAGGAAATTTTTCCCGATTTCCAGTATAAATTTCCCTTGGCATAACTTGAGGACATTGTTTCACATCCTACCTCTCGTACCTAAAAAAAGAGAAGGATACCCTCCTCATTGCAATCTTTTTTAGTCGTAAAGAGGTCTACCCAGAACCTTCTCTTCTCTGTACACACTGGAGCAATCCAACATCCTTCTTGTAGTGAGGGGTACAAAGCTGAACACAGTACTCAAGGCATGGTATCACCAGAGCTGAATACAAGTAGACGATCACCTCCATGCTCCTGCTGGCCACCTATTTCTGATACAAGCCAGGACACCATTGACATTCTTGGCCACCTGGACACACTGTTCATGTTCAAGTGACTGTTGACCAGCAGCCCTAGGTCCATTTCTGATGGGCAACTTGCTACCTACTCTTCCTCAAGCTACTGCATGTGGTTGTGAAGACCCATGTGCAGTGCCCAGCGTCTATCCCTGTTGAATGCTATGTGGCTGAATATGGCCCATTGATCTACCCTACCAGGTACCTCAGCAGAGCCTTCTGTCTCTGAAGCAGCTCAACTGTCCTGACTACTTGGTATCTGCAAATTTACTGAGAATGCATTCAAGCTCCTCATCACTGTTATTGAGGAAAATACTAAACAAAATTGACTCCAATACTGAGCCCTAGGGAACACTATTGTGACTGGCTGCCAAATGGATTTAAGTCCTTTCACAATAATTTTTATGGTTTGGCAATATAGCCATTTTTTTAAACAGTGAACAGTACTACATCCATCCAAGCTAAGACCAGCCTGTTTCTCCAGGAGAAGGTTGTGTAAAACAGTACTGAATACCTTGCAAAGGTTTAAGCAAACAACACCCACCGCCTTTCCCATGTCCTTTGAGTGGGTCATTTTGTCATAGGAGGAAATCAGGTTAATCAGGCAGGACCTGCCTTTTATAAACCCATGCTGACCTGAGTCTGATCACCTGCTTGTCCTGTATGTGCCATTAAATAACATTCAGAATTATCTGCCTCATGACCTTCCCTGGCAGTGAGGTCAGACCGACAGGCCAGTAGTTCCCCAGATCCTCATTCATGCCCTTCTTGTTCAAGGACATCACACTCACCAATTGCCACTTAACTGGGACCTCCCTGGTTAACCAGGACTGCTGGTTAATTATTGAAAATGATTTGGCAAGCACTTCTGCAAAATCCTTTGACATCTTCGGGTGGATCCCATTCAGCCTCATAGATTTGTAGGTATTCAAGTGGCTTAGTAGATAGCTAAACATCTTTTTTGCAAGAATTTCTGTAGTACTTTTGCTAGATATTGCTGGAGCCAAGCTACAGGCTAGATACCAGTTGGATCTGTTATAGCATAATTATTTTCAATGCAATTCTTAATCTGACAAATGACAGAGAAAAGTAAACATGGGAATAATAAAGAGAAAGGTGAAGGCAGGAGCATGCAAAGGTAGGGCGTGCAACATTATAATATTTTGGTTATAATTAAGAGCAGTCATTTCAGAACTGAGATTCCTATCACTGTATGTGATGGCTTCATAAATATTTTTTGCTGCCTTTGGAATAAAAATAATGAAATACAAGTACATATCCCAGTCTCTAAACTGACCCTACTTAAACTACATAATGTTTTCATTTGATTTCATGGAAAGAGCAATATGTTTCCCAAGATACAACAATACATCTGTTTTTTCTAACTAAGGAATCATTTTCTTTTTTTAATGTAAACATACTTTAGCTAAAAATAAAACTTTAAATATCAAAAAGCTGCTTAGCTAGTTTTCAACTGCAATAATAAGGTATGTTTTGATATATGGTTATTTATATAAAAATATGATTAACTAATTGCTCAATATATATTTATATTTATATTTGCATTGTAGCTAAAGCACCTCACAAACCTCATATCTCGTGCAAAATTTCTTGTCAGGATATTCAATGCAGTTAACTAGATTTGTTGAAACGTAGTCAGACTGGACACTATTTAACTACCCGTTGAAGCAAAACCCATCATAATTTCCATTTTCTCCACATTAAATCCTGTCACAGAATCAGAATCATAGAATAGTATGTGTTAGAACAGACTTAAAAGATCACCTGTCTCAGACCTCCTTGCCATGGACAGGGTACTTACTTACAGTAAGTTTACATCCTGATTAATAAGCAGAGTGAGTCCTTTTATAAGGCATTTTTTACAAGAATATTCCATCCAATGGACTGCAGATTATAACAGAAATTCTAAATGCTGAGCTAAGCAAAAGTGTCCTAATTTTTTCTTGCTATTCATCCTCTATGTAGACTTCAAAGTTAAATAAAGAATATATTGCAATACTCTTAGCCTCCTTTATGTAATGAATTTATGAGGAGAGAGTGTGACAAGAGAGTTTTATATAAAACCCCAAAACTATGAGTTGTAAAATGTAGTTTTAAACAAGGAAAATACACCCCACTGTAATTTGGGGGGTTGGACTTGACAATCTCTGGAGGTCCCTTCCAACCCCTACGATTCTGTGATTCTGTAATAAAATACTTGTGACATACTTGATGGGCTTCTATATTACAAAACAATAAAACGATAGCATGGGCAACTCAAATATTCTTTAACAAAAAAAGGAAAAAATTCTCTTTTTCTTCATCTGTGATTTTCATCCACTCTGGGTTAGCATTGAAGGTTATACTGGCTTTAACATGGCCTATGTGAAATAAACTGATTTTAATCAAGTTTTTAATAGGGTATGCTAGAAGAAATACATATGGGTATGTATCGGATTTTCGGTGTGAACTGAAAGGTCATAGCTTCATAGCTCTCTGAAAAAGAGCAACTGCAAAAAATTATGTATCCCATCTCTTCCAACTACTTCTCATATTTCTAGAGATTTCCAATTCAGCTGTGTCTTATGCTGACCAGCTGTGTGAATAGCCAGTGTATTTTGTAAAGCATTTCTTTTCGAAAGCACTAAACTAATCCTAAAAAACCCACAGTACTTCTCAGTACAAAAGAAGCACCTGTTCTGATTGTTTCCACATCATGTTTGTCATTGGTTTTAGTCTCAAACTGGGGCTTTGTCGTGGCTGATGTCATTTACTTTGAACTGATTTTACTCAAAGTAGCTTCAGCCACATAAAACTTCAGTCCAATATTATATAGCAGTGACGCTACTGTGTAGTTGCATTTGTGGGTGATCAAGGTATAGTAGTAGCTGACGGTCCAATTACAAGGCAGGAAGTTAGTAAAGACCAGATCTCCTTTTATACTTCTTTATTAAGTTCATCAGGGCAGTTAATGAGTGGTCCTATGCAGCAGTTCTGCACTGCCAGCCAATGGTAAGGCTACCTACACAACACAAATACATCATGGGTTACATTCTGAGTTGTTTTTCTACATGTCAAAAGCTGTTAGACATCCCCTTTGGTCTTCAGATGTATTTTTATCAAGTTCTAATCTAAGATACTGTCAAATGATTCTTATTTAGAATGTAGCTGTAGAAGAAAACAGGGCAATAGAAAAGCTTCTGTAAATGCTCGCACAGTATACAGTGTCTCCATTATTACTTCTCTAATACTATGGGTGCAATAGTTCATCATTGTAAAGACTTCTTTTTTAAAGAAGTCCTCACTCTGGCTTTTAAGATACGCTTACATTTTTTTTCCTTTTTGTTTTGTGAAGTTCAGAAAGCTGTTTTTTCATATTATATACAGTCTATTTCTATTTGACAATTACTCACTATTTTGCAAAGATCTCACTATCTGAGCGTATCTTGTAAAAATTCTCTCTTGCAGAATTAATAACATTCTATCTGTCATTTTCTGAGAATGACTTCTTGTTGGGATGCCGCCCAGCTAAACTATGCCAGCATGCTATTTCAAACAATGCATTGAATAATGTCAAAACATCTAAAAAACAATCACATTTGTATCAACAATCAATAACACCAACAATAAATTATGAGAAATCAATTAAAATACAGGCAGTCAATGTAAATTAGTTTAACTTTGTTTACTTGGATACTAGCAGAACAGCTAGCCAATAGCTTTTTGAAATCTGCAGTGTACTGAAATCCATTAAGCAGCAAATTACATCAGTTTCCAAATAATTCCTATTATTCTTGCAGAGGTACATTTTTTAATATATCAGCTAGGGAAATCAATCCAGTAAGAAAAATTCTGAAAGGGATGATTCCATTTACTGTGGCAAGAGTTCTGTCAAATTTGTTCCAAGCTCCTCTTGCTAGACGCCACCAGTAATTAGGAATGCAGGGGACAATTGCCTGTATAACCTTTTGACAGTTCATCATTTAGATCCACAGTAATAAGCCCATCAGTAATTGCACTATAGGCAGAAATGTCTAAGATTCTCTTCTGTTGCATCTTGCAGAACTGCTGATTGATTCAAAAGGAGATCCTACTAACCACCACCTTATAAACAGGCGGGAGATTGATCTGATAGTGATAGAACAGGAGTGAATGGCTTTAAACTAAAAGGCGAGATTTAAGTCAGATCAGAAAAAATCTTTTACTTAGAGGGTGGTGACACACAAGCACAGCTGCCCAGGGAAGCTGTGGATGCCTCATATCTGGGGATGTTCTAGGTCAGGTTGGATGAGGCCCTGGGCAGCCTGAGCTGGTTGGTGGCAGTCTGCCCATGGCAGGAAGGTTGGGGCTCAATCTTTAAGATCCCTTGCAACCTAAACCACTCTGATTCTGTGATTCTGTGATTTTATAACGTCTTCATCAATGACATCAACAGTAGTACTGAGTACACCCTTTCAACCCAAGCCTTTTTATTATTTTACGATGATTCTATGATCTTGTCCTGTACACTGTGGTATTGTTTTCTGGAACAGAACCTAGCACAGTCCTAGTACCATTACCAAGTAAAATAATTTTAAATTGAGACTAAAGATCTGAGCTTGCTTTTTAAGTCTGTTTTTGTTTTTTGGGTTGTTTTTTTTTGTTTGTTTGTTTGTTTTCCCTATCTTAGTTTTCTAATTATGCTCTGCATGAGCAGTTGTCATACAGTACTTTCTCTTATGGTATGTACTCTGACCAGGCTTGTTGTCAACTAGAAAACTCCTAGCTTTATATAACTGTTTGAAACACACTGCAACTACAGCTGCCTGCAAAACTGAGGTCTTCCTTTTTACAGACTGATGGAAAATGCGGAAAGTAAGAGGAGTGTACCTAACACATGTATCTGTGTTGTTCACCTCAACTAAGCATAAGCAGTAATAAAAGTTATGTCCTGAATGAAGACATTTCTTGGGGAGAGGCCAAAAGCAATTCAATGCATTAAGAATGGCTGAATGTAGTATTTTTAAAATCAAGAAGCATACCAGAAATCTAAAAGGATTTGTGGGAAACTTTCCGCATAAAAGGACACCAGTGTCCTCATTCATGTCTCTATTTGATTTTTCTCCATTCCAAGAGAGTAATAATGTAGAAAATCTTTAGAAAATATTCCAAAGGATTTCTGATGTATCTTAATGACAATGTTTATTTTGCAGTAATGTTGTGCCTAGCTGTTTTATCAACAATTACACAACATGCAAAGATGTTTTAATATTAGAAACAAGGTCATCTTCCTGATAATTTTTCTTTGTTTCTATTTAGGAAAACTGCATAATCTGAATTTATTATTGCTCCCATTCCTTCCTTTGACTTTGTACCATTAAGCTTCTAAATATTAGGGAACTGCTCTAAAAACTGCTGGAACATTCTCTGGAAATGTATTTTGCATATTTGAACTGTGAAATTACAGCTAGTTTCTCTTGAGACAGTTCTTTGGAAAAGATCTTATCAACCAGAACTTCAATTACAAAATAAATAGTAGAGACATTTTAAACAAAAATTGTTACCATTCTGGTTGCAGAATCAAGAACCAAATGAGTTCATGGCATTGACCAGCGTTTTCTGTCTGTGTAACAAAAACAAGAGATTGCTTGTCAGCTACAAGACTGCTGTCTCACATTAGAAGATAGAGGGATTGCGTTGCAGAAATAGAGTTGGTTGGGGATTGGGGAAATATAAAAAACATTTTAAATAGATTTAAAAAGCACAAAAAGAAGGGAAGACTGGAAAAGTGCAATAAAATAAAGGAGGACAGAGAGTTCGAGGAGAGCAAAAGTAGAAGGGAAGTAAAAGAAGAAAAAGAAAGTATTGCTTTTCACAATAGAATTGATCTTTTATGTCATTAAATGAGGTTTCTTAGAAAAACACTGATATGTGAGCCCCATCTCTTTTTGTCTGAAACATAACAGATTTGATTAGCTTTCATCAAATCTAAGGTCTGAACTCCAGAAGGGCTTCCCTGAGGCTGCAGGCTTTGAGAACTGCAGGTTTCTTGGTTGCTGCCCTAGAGCCAGGTGCCTGAGGAGTCCCAGAAGCTGGTTGGTAAAATTAATATTCTTGTACATTTAGTTGCTCATCTGTACAGCTAAGCTAATATAAAAGTCAGTTTCTAAGAGCAGCTACAGGTGCTGTTCAGCTCTTCTTTTATTTGTTTGTTTAATTGTTTGTTTGTTAATTTCCCCATGATTTTCTAATGTTTTTGTCTTCTAGCATTACCAACAAATTCACAATGTTTCAAATCCGAATCCAAAATTTTGACATTTCCTGGAAATTAGAGGCTCTCCTTTGTAACTCCAACTAGTTCTTCAACATCCTTGATGATTATTCTGGTTCTTTATAAAGGAAAAAATTCATACTCCGTGGCTATTTTTCCATTTCTGACCACATGAGCTAGAGAATGAGTCAGTTAGTTTTATGAGTAGAAAAGACTTTCCTTGGAGCATTTGCTATAGTAAAACCATGAACTTTCTATGGCTATGCAAACATTTTACTTCTGAAATGTTTTACTCCTAGACCTGCAGAACCCTAAAGATGATTCATTTTCATAGAATCATAGAATTATTTGAGTTGGAAGAGACATTTAAAGGTCATTTAATCAAACCTTCCTTCAGTGAATAGGGACAACTACAGCTAGATCAGGTTGCTCAGAGCCTGGTCCAGCCAGACCTTGAATGTCTCCAGGGGCACCCCTCTATGGACAACCTGTGTCAGTGCATCCTCACCTTTATCATAAAACACTTTTTCCTTATATCTAGTACAAATCTCCCCTCTTTTAAACTGAAATCCCTTCCCCTTGTCCTATCACAACAGGCTCTACTGAAGAATCCGTCCTCTTCTTTCTTATAGCCCCTCTTGCCATCCATTAGTACCCTCAAGTCCTTTTTGGTGGGGCTGTGATCAATCAAAAAGATGTACTGATGGTAGAATTTACTTCAGCTGAAATGCAAGACCTTGCACTTGGCTTTGTTGAACCTCGTGAGGTTCTCCTGGGCTTAGTTCTCCAGCCTGTCTAGGTCTCTCTGGATGGCATCCCATCCATTGGGCATGTCAGCATCCCCACACAGCTTGCTGTCATGCACAAACTTGTTTAGGGTGTAGTCAATCCTACTGTTGATGTCATTGATGAAGATATTATAGAATCATAGAATCATAGGATAAGGTTGGAAGGGACCTTAAAGATCATCAAACTCATGTATTTCTATGAGAGCGGATTGCTAGGTGGTATCAGAACAGCTTCAAAGCACTTTGTCTAGGTGCTTGTCTTGTGATGTGCTACTCTAACGTACTTCTTCTTCCCTACTAATACCCTGTACCTCTGCGTGGGATAGTTCATAAGTTGGCAGTATGCGCTATGTACCTCGTTCAAATGAACTCTTCAAACCGTCTTTAATACTTTAGTATGAAAATATTCTTCACCAGTATGCTGTCATCAAAAGTCCCACATGCAATGGAAATTGTTGCTGTATCATGGAGTGTGGGGATAGATTTTTTCCCAGTATGAACAGAATACGAAGGATGTAATGCTTTGTAAGACAAAGCAAAATATCAACTTTTGAATTTTTTATTTTTTTTTGGCTACAAACACAGAACACAGAAATAATGTGCTTCTGTAGAAAACTCAGCTCATTAATTTGGCACATTCAGTTCCAATTTTTTTTGAGAAGGTAAGTATGAGCAATGCAATTTAGTAACCTAAATTAACATGAACAAAAGCACAAATAATTACAAAATAATTACAGAAAGATACACGTTCAATGCAAAGTGGTATGTGTGCTTTTTATGAAAAATAAATAAATAATAATAATAAAGAAAATATTTGATCTGGCAGGGCTGCTTGGACAGCCAAAGTACCAGGCTAAGTCTGAATGTCAGCGGAGGTCATAGTTGGGGATGAGTGATCATGGTGGTGTGGAGGAGGTATTATTTTGGAGATTATTTTTTTTTTCAAATTAGCCATTAGCAGGATTTTTATATAACTTCTAAAATCTCTTTTCTGTTATTTTCACTACTCTTTGCAATGTTCGAACTTGGCAGCACTGACATTCTTACAAGACACACAGATCTTTGTTAAAACTATGTAAGATTAAAATATTTTGTATGTACTGCAGAAAGTATCCAAAAAGATTTTCAAAATTTATTTTACAGTTTCACAAAAGGCAAGTAAACCTTTACTAAGGGTTTCACCTATAAGAAAGATGCACACTGAGGAATCTCCACCTCTTCTAAAGATGGAAATCATTAAAGCACAAGAACAGGCTGTCCCTGAATGCTGTAAGACGAGCAAGAAGACCAGTGTAGATGAACCAGGAACTATTGTTGAGACTCTGGAAGAAAAAGAGGGTCTATGTCCTCTGGAAGAAGGGACAGGTTACTTGGGGAGCTTACAGGGAAGTTGCTAAGGTATGCGGGGAGGAAGTTAGGAAAGCAAAAGCCCAACTTGAACTTGGATTGGCCACTGCAGTAAAAGAGAGTAAGGAATCCTTTTACAAATATATCAATGGTAAGAGAAGGATCAAGGAAGATTTCCATCCATTAGTTGATGCAGTGGGAATTGTGATCACTGCGGATAAGGAGAAGGCTGAGGTCCTCAGCACCTTCTTTACATCTGCCTTTAATAAGCAGATCAGATATCCTCAGGGCACTTTACGTCCTGATCTGGAAGTCTGGGATGCTATGCAAAATACACCCCCAGTGATTCAGGTAGAGACAGTTAGAGAGCTCCTCCTCCATCTGGATTGCCACAAGTCCAATGGGACAGGACAGGTGCCATCCTAGAGTGCTAAGGGAGTTTGCAGGGGTGATTGCCGAGCTGCTCTCTGCCATCTAACAGCACTCCTGGCTATCTGGAGTGTTCCCAGAGAGGATTGGAGGCTTGCCGATGTGACTCCCATCTACAAGAGGGGCCATGAGGAGGACAGTGTGCCCAGGTAGCCAAGATGGCCAACGGCATCCTGGCCTGTATTAGAAATAGTGTGGCCAGCAGGAACAGAGAGGTAATCATCCCCCTGTACTCAGCACTGGTGAGGCCACACCTTGAGAATTGTGTTCAGTTTGGGGTTCCTCACTACAAGAAAGACATTGAGGGCCTGGAACGTGTCCAGAGAAGGGCAATGAAAATGGTGAGAGGTCTGCTTATGAGGAGCAGCTGAGGGAGCTGGGATTGTTTAGTCTGGAGAAGAAGAGAATCAGGGGACACCTCATTGCACTCTACAGCTTCCTGAAGGGAGGTTGTGATGAGGAGGGGCTTGGTCTCTTCTCCCAGGCAACAAACAGGGCCCAAGGAAATGGCCACAAGTTGTGCTGGAGGAGGTTTAGATTAGACATCATAAGGAAAAATTCTTTCTCCCAGAGAGTGGTCAGGCATTGGAATGGCCTGCCCAGGGAGGTGGAGGAGTTGCTGTCGCTAGCAGTGTTCAAGAGGCGTCTGGATGAGGAGTTACAAGACATGGTTTAGTAGCTTGTGGTAGCAACGGTAATGGGAGGACAATTGAACTAGATGATCTTGTAGGTCCTTTCCAACCTTGTGATTCTATGATTTTATGATTCTATGATTCTATGAACTGAGGCACTCACAGCAATTCTGATTGCATATCATGGCTTGGAACTACATTATTGGTTGCTTGGAAGCCAAGAATAGCTCCTTTGATTTACTGAATATGAAGCCTATTTAAATTGCAAGTAGACCACCTCATAAACCTGTGCTCTTTCAGTATCTCCTTACTGTGGCCTTACTCCAGATGTACCCATCTTTTATTCTCTCAGTCCTTGAATGTCAGGATAATTTTATCTCAGTCTACTCACACAGGATTTTGGCAGATGACACAGGCTAATCATCTACCAGATTCACATTGAGTTGCAATGTCAGTTGTCCAGTAGTCAGACCTCCATGCTGCCTTGCCAGATTGTAAGAGCCAAGACCAAAGGAACAGAACAGACAATACTTTTTGTAAAGATTTGTATAATTATTCATAGACTTCTCCACTCTATAGTGAAGCCCAAATAAAGAATTTAATGGAATTATGTTATGTTGGAATTTTCCAGGAATACTTTCTGATGTCCTACGACTAAACAGTCCTAATTCTTCACTTTCTGTTATACATTTTAAAAAATTGATAGAAGACATAATAAAGATCAAGCTAATCTGAGATACAAGTTCTTGCAGGCTGAGTTAGCAATAAAAGATTGGAAATATGCTTTATGTCATGAGAAAAAAACTAACATCTGGAGACTCCAGTGAAAGGATAATGAGTCTGACTCTTCCACTTTGAGTCCTTTAAATATCTTACAGTTCTACTTCAATAATTCAAATTAATTCTGCCGATAATGGCAGATTCCCAAAGATAAGGCTAGTTTGTTTTCTTTGATGCAATTTCTTCATTAGTACAGATCACTTTTGGTTCTGATTTACATGCAAATTCTTTAAAAAATCGTAACACAATACATTTCTGTGGGAACTGAGTATGCAACTAATCTTCAACAGAAATTCCATTTAGATGGAGTACAGTTCAGAGATCAAAAAGGTATTTAAATATGTATATGTATGGAAATATATGTATATGTATATAAATATGTATAGGTATGGAAAAAAAGTGATTGAAGAAAAGTACTTCAAAATATTTTCCAAGACCTTAAGAAATAATACCATAAATTAAGGGTTCTTAAAAATTACAACTCTGATTCACATTTTCTTTCCTTTTACTGAATTCAAACATTTAGAAAGATATCATGGTGTACCATGCAGCCTGTATAATTTAAAGCCAGATTGTTTTGTTTCTCTCTACCGACAAGCCTGTTCATGTCTCCCCTACAGTGCTCAATTCCTAAGCATGTCAAAATATATATTACCTACCAGCTCCCACAGATCTGTTCTTTCTGACCTTTTCTCATTTCTGCAAACTGTAGAGGGTGCCTACTACTGCACAGCACAGGCTCAGCACAAAATGGTTAGATAATAGAAATAAAATTTGGGCCTGACAGATAGCTTGTAGGTTATCAGAGATATAGTCAGATCTTAATTTCCGTAGTTACACATAGGGTTTGAAAAAATAGAGAAATAAAAGGATTTTGTAAGTAGACTTGTTTTATGATGTACAGCGGTATTTCAGCAAAGAAAAGGGGATACAGACTGTAAAGTACCAGAGAAAAAGTGTTGTGAGCTCCAAATGAGATTACTTCTCTATTGTTTGCAAAAGGCATCATCATGCACAACCAGAGCTTTTAAAGTATCTAGCCTCCTTACAGAATGTCACAGTGCTCCTGGTTAGTTCTTAAGAAAGAGATCAAAGTAAGATTTTGTGGTCTTGATGTTCTTGTTCAGACTGTGTTCTTTCTGTTCTGCCTTCACAACACTGAACAGAACTCAATTTTCCAAGCAAGTGACAAGAGAACATATTTGTCACTACTTTGTTCTTTTATAAACCTTTCAGAGCACTCCAAAGGAGTAATTTGGAAAAAAAAGAAAAAAGAAAAAAAAAAAGTGCTTACTGACTATACATTTAGTAAGCATAATTCTCTTTAGTGGACTGAATTCTTCTTTTATTATTGCTCTTGTAACCCAAATGGACCTGTCAAGACAGATCACCAGCAGGGGTAAAAAAAAAACACATTTTGCTTTGTTTTGTTTGGTTTTAGTTTTTGTTTTTATTTTTAAAGAAGTAACATCAGTAGATACTTGCAAATAATCTGAGCGACTTGAATGCAATATATAATCTACATATTCGCTCTAATTTCCCTTTTTGATACCATTTGATTTTAATCAAAATAACCACTGTTTGAGAGCTTGATCAACTCCTTGCTGAGAATGGATGTCACAATGCATTGCATTCTATTATGTTAGCTAAATTACTATGAAAGATAAATTTATTGTAATTTTCCATCAATAAAAGTCTTAACTAGCTGATTTTTCTTTTTGTCCAGTAATTCTCATCTCATTTTCTGTTTCCAGTTCTAATTTGTTTTCTATTCAAAAGAAGATACTCCATGCTGGAACACTAAAAATGCAGGTATAAGAGAAATTTCTACCCAAATGATTATAACACTGGGAATAGACACAGATAGAAAAAAAAAAGAATAAAGGAGAACCATTTTATATGATAGTTGATATAATAGCAGAAAGGTAATTGCCTCCAAGTTTACAAGGCAATAAATGACTCTCAGTGGCCGATGAACACCAAAGCTACAGGCATTAAAGGCAGGAAAGCTTTCTGTACTTACCAGACCTTTGAACTTAAAGTGTAGTATCTCACAAAACCAATATTGGTTTAAGTTTGATAGCTTTTTTTATTTGTTTTATTTTTATTGAAATTTATAGTATCTTTACATGGATCCAATCACATATATAGCTGAATCAGAAAATCAGCATCCCACCACAAATGAAACACAGCCAAGGGAGACTGTGGAGTCAAAACAAGGACAAATCAAAATTTAAGGCATTCACATCTGTCCTAATCTATGCAAAATACTGCATCCTCATAGCCATAGTCATGTTGTTAAGATACCTCTAGAACTACCCAGAGATGTCCAAAGAATTAAGAAGAAAAATCTCTGAATTCTGTTACGAAAAAATTCCGTGAACTCTACTACATTTCTTATTTTAAGTGATAAGTACTAAGTTCATTTTCATCATGAGCTGAGATACATGGAGGAGAAAAAAGATGATTGAGGAATTAACAGTACACTTCTACTGCTACTTTCAATGTAGAAAAGAGATTGTTGTATACTTACTTAAAGATAAATACTTAAAATATATGAAGAATTCTGTCCATTTGGAAACTGACGTTAATGAAGTGACCAAGCACAGGGAGATTTCAAAATCTGGAACATATACAGTTCAAAAGACTATTTCAAAAATGATCAGCAGCTTGGAGACTGGTCAGTGACTAAGACCATGGTCACTATAAGCAACTAGCCTCTGACAATCAGCAGCTAGGACAGTTCACAATGGCAAAACACAGGCTAGCTCAACCCTTGGAAAATCTGAGGATGAAAATTAACATCCATTTTCAGTCTTGCTTTGTAATTCTGTCTTTCTGTGAAATTGTGAACGTAAAAATATTTTTTTTCCAAATGTTCTGAATGAAGACTAGAGACTATCAGGGTAGTTTTTAAAATTTATCTTGTAAAAAATATTACATATTATACTGCAAACACCATTGCTTACAAAATCAGAAGTCCCTTATAACATCAAAGAAAAATTACCTCTTCAGAGAGTAAGAAATGAACATGTCAATAATCAGTCATCTTACAAAGCAACAACTACTTGTTTCACAAACTGTTCATACCTTTTTTTCACTTATTTCAGCCAGCTTCATTTATCAATTTAATTTCGGATCCAAATAAATAGGAAAAGCTAGGAAATGTTATGCTCCTATTGTTACAATCCTTTCTGGATTCTAAAGAGATATTTGTTCTGATCACTTTATTTATTTATTTTTTTTAATAAGGATTTTGATTTACAATTTCAAGTTCAGATTTTTAATCTCTGGCAATGAGAAGCAGTATCTTACAGCTCTGCCTCTTTCTTTATTCTGTATGTGTGGATGTATTTCTAGTAGAGGATAGATCTGTCTTTTCCATTATTTCATACAGTTTGTCTTAACTTTATTTTTGTTTCATTAATAAATGAAACAAATATGTTGTTTGGTTATTTTGTAACAAAAGACAGTGAAGTACACTAATTTCTTGGTCCCAGACTTTCCTGGTGCAGGATTGCCAAGATGATACTGTTTCTCACAAGCATGTTTTCACAGCAGTGCCACAAATGCTTACAAGCTATAGTTTTCTAGCTCAAACACAGTTTAGCATGGCTTGAGAGAGATTCTAAGGCCTGGGACATGCTAATAGTTAGCATAAATGGTTCTTTCTGCTCCTACACTTCAAAAGTCTATGAGAGAACTCCACTACTTAGAGAAAAACACCCAGGCATTGTTGCTAGGGCCACAGCTCCAAAACTGCCAGCCATTCCCCTACAAAACAGGCATTCAGCAGCATGTTCATTCACATACTTTGCATGGGGGTTGCTATGGTTTTGTTATGAAGAGATGAGAAAGGCTACTAGAAAATCTTTTTTTCTCTCTCTCTTTCTTTCTTTTTCTTTTTCTTTTTTTTTTTTTTTTTTTTTTTGAAAATGACCACAAAAGACTCTTGCCACCAAACAAACTTTATGTTTCTAACAGTTACTAAAAACAACTTCCTGGACCTTAGTCCTTTTTGAATGGTACTACATTTCCTTCCTTCCTGTTGAGATAATGTCCCACAGTGCAGTCTTTGAACATCTTCCAGTGGAAACAACTAACTGCATACAGAAATACTTTCTAGCAATCTCTAGTCACTTGCACTTGACCCAGTTTAAATGCAGTTTCAGCTGTTGGCTCTCTTCCATTTGAACTTGCTTGCAGTGCACAAAACCCTTTCAGGCATTATTATTAATCTGGATGTTCAATTGATACTACATGAGTAAAATCGTAAGTTTGGCATGTAATGTCAGAATTTCAATTTTATAGTAATAAATCCACCTCTTCCATATCTGAACATGTATGTATTATAAAGTACATACATGTTTCTCTTCATTCCACTTTGGTAATTTTAAATATCAAATCCTAAGCATTTGTTCTAGTCTGGTTGAAGTTCCCATATAGTGTTCACTCATATAAATATGGTCTGACTCAAGATGTGGTGAGCTAGATGCAATGAGCTAGAGATACATTGTTCCTGAATTATATACATTATACGCATCTTTAAAAGTCTGGAAATACCATAGCAGAAAAATATACTCAGTGATGTCCATCTTTACAGACAGAATCAGTGAATTCAGACAGATGTCTTTAGGGTGAAATCTGAAAAGGAATATTGCTGTCTACAATTTTTTACTTTCTGTTAGTTAGATAATCTGGATCACTGTCTCTGAGTACATGTTCTGAGGTTAAATCAATGTTGTTTCCAAATCTCAGTATTATTCTTCAACCCATGAGGTATTACATCCAGTTTGGGAACAAGAAGGTGGTGACTGGAGCATGCAGCAAAAAGAGAGAGACAGAGAATCTGTATTTGTTCCTAAAGGGGGAGGCTAAGGAAATCTTAAGAAGGAAAAGTAAAGTTCATGTTACTGATGTCTTCAACTACCCATCGTATGGCTCTAGAGAAGATGGAGCCAGATTCTAGATGTACACTGTGTTAAGATGAAAAGCAGCAGCTACATGTAGTACTCTGAGAAATTCCAATTAAATATCAGGAAAAAATATTTCCACAAGAGTGTAGTCAAACAAGGGATGGTGTGAAATCTCTAAACATATGTTCTTGAAGACATCTAAATCTCATCTTGACAAGTCACAATTCTGTCTATGCTTACCCTGACTTGTGTTTCAGATTAGAACAGATGAACATTTGCCCAGAGAGGTTCTGGATGCCCCATCCCTGGAGGCATTCAAGGCAAGGCTGGATGTGGCTCTGGGCAGCCTGGTGTAGTGGCTGGTGACCCTGCCCACAGCAGAGGGGTTGAAACTATATGATCATTGTGGTCCTTTTCAACCCGGGCCATTCTATGATTCTATGATTCTGTGAATATCAGATGTTTCCTCCAATCCAAATCACTTAACAGTTCTGAAATTCTGGGGCTACTGTGATGCTCCTCTACCTGCTAGTCATCAAACACAGCATGTATACACCTTGCTTCCTTTTCTGCAGTGGAAAAATGGCCAAAAATTCACATTCTCGGGGAAGTTGTACTTCTTCCTGACAATAGGCTGACTGTCACAGTACAGTTTGAACCCAGATGCACCATACATGAATAATAACAGTCCAGGTATAGTAGATGCTTGATAATGTGTGCGATCTTCAGTATAGTTGATACATTAAATTTAAACACAGTATTTGTCACTCATCACTATTTTCACCCACACGTTTTATAACTCATCACAGCACTGTTCTGAGTAGCTGAATCATATAAATTCTCCATGTGTTAATATTTTGATTAATGGTGTAATAAAAAATCACTGTCTTAAGAAATCATAGTGAAGCATAAGCATATTATTGTGAGCAATACATTTGCTGGAAAAATAATTTTGGTCTTTAAAAAACATGTGTGTGTGCCAGAGAAGGAATTGTAAAGCTGTCAAATATGAAACTGTGTAGGTGCTGTCAGCCTCTGAGTCAGCAGCTAACATTTTGCAAAAAAAATTAACATCTTAAGCCTAAGTGCTCCCCCTACATGCTATGAGCCACCCTTTTTGCATAACTGTGCACCTACTGACTGCTGCAGTCTGACAGTGCCTCAGAGCTTATACAATTGTAAGCGTAATAAAGTGATTCACTGTAAATTAACAAAGCGGAGCCAGTCACGCTGAAGAGACATTTACCACAAGAGCAACATCAGTCATGGACAGAGTAGGAGGAGCTGACAGCACGCACAGAGAGAATAGCAGTTTTCTCTGAAGCTGAAGGTGAAACACCTGAAAGTCTGTCAAATGATTTATTAATTTTTTCACATGTGAGCCTTACTGACAATCAATAATTAACACAGTTGTACAGAAAGGAAGGATTTGTTGGGACAGTGTAATATTTACTTTTTTTTTTCTCTGATTTTAAATTATTTACTCAGCAGGGGCACAATGTATCAGGAGAGCTACTGTTTCATTCAGAAGAATAGCCCTTCCCTGCTACACCGCATTCCTAATAAAAGACCTGTTTAGCCTTGCTCTCCACTGGAAATCTGCCAGTCCCAAATACAGTCACAATGCCCTGGAAACTGTTTTGTCCTATGCTCAGCTCCTCTGATAGCAGGAAGGCACAGTGACACAGAGCTTATCTACACTGAGTACTTCTGATAAATCCAAACTGTCAGACACTGCTGTTCAAAGGTAAGTGGGACATCAAGGAAGAAAGGGCATCATCAACCATTTTTTTTGCATCATTCTCTCAGTAGACAGTGTTCCAGACTAGTTTAGCTGTTCACATGGCACTGAAGAACAACAACAACAAAGAAGGCTTATCTGAATACAGCTTCATCTTTTTTATTATTCTTTTGTGTGGAATTGTTGCAATAGCTTTTGGAGATTTTTGAAGTCATAAAGATAAATCTATTACAGAAAAAAAAAATAAATGATAATTTTAAGCAAGCTTTCAAATGATTAGAGAAAATAATGCAGTTTACAAGGAAACCCTGACATATTCAAGATGATCCAACTGAGGAAGTAGAAAACAACACCAGGGCCAAAGGGTGCTCTTCAGGCTCAAAAGGTAAAGCAGTGACTCAAAAACTCTGGTAGAAAACATGCAGAGAATAGATGTGAGGAAAAAATGTTTATAGAAGTAGAAGAAATTGTCTTGGATTTGCACGATCCAATAGTCAAACCACGTCTGGGGGTTGCCAGCTCTTTGAGGAGTAGGCAGAGGATTGGTGTGAATGCAGAGCCAGAGTAAAATCTGCACAAATTAGTACTGACTTCTTTGCTGGCATCTGTGGCATCTCTAAATCAGGATACTATGTGCAATGGTTTCTCCTACGGAAGCAGAGCTGTGACTCACTGTAAAAAGTGGCAGAGAAATTCTGTAAGTCTCAGAAAAGGAGGTAGCTATATAAATGTCCTCATCTGCCAAATCTTATGTGTTATTGCTGTTTGCAATATTTTATGCCAGTGGTTTCAATGCAAGAAGTAACAAATCCCTTATTCTTTAAGATGTAGTTCTATCCGTAAGCCCAAATTAGGCAGAATGGCCTTCATCACATAGCTGAAAGAGGGCTATAGAGGCAAAAAATCCAGACGAGGTAAAAACACTGTCTAGTGGTCAAAAAGCAATCATTCATTCAGAAACATCTAGAGATAGTCATCAGAAGTGATATATCTGTACAACAAACAAAGCTGATGATTTGTCCTGTTTTGATGAATGTGTGATTCGTGATTATATGATTACTCATGAGACTCACAAGAGCATGATTTGATCGGATCCAAAAACAATCTAAGGAGGAATAGCTGAAACACCCTGACTCAATCATATGTGTATATTTTAAAATATGAGTAGTCTCCTTTAGGGGATTTGATTTGTCTTAAAGTTATGCATGTTTAAGTCCATTGCTGCACAGGAGAGAATTGGAGTAGGATCTTGGAATAGGATCTGTGATAAAAAAGTAAATTAGTGCATATGATGGCAGTGGAATGATGATGTAAAAAAGATATATCAATCAACTGATCAATTGATTAATCAATCAAAATATATATCAACACATAACATCTAGTAGCCACTCAGACTGAACACATGCCTAGTCTTCTTGACCCAGATAGCTAAACAGTGCAAATGTCCCCAGTACCGGCTTCTTTTTACTGAAGAATAAGAAATATACAAACAAATATGATATGACTGTGGAAATGGTTTCCACACATTGAGTGTTGAAATAAAGGAAAATGAGGGAGTTGTAAAATTGCAGATGCAGTGCTGAAGTATGGTCTAATGTTGATAAATTGAAGGTTTCACTGTCCAAGCCACTTATCTGAGATGGGCAGGTCAATGTCAGGGTATGTTGCCACTACAGAATTGTCAGTGTGTAGCATTTAACTGTAACATTACTATTACCAATGCACAAAGTCTTTCCCTTAGGTTAAACATACTTCAAATCTGATATTGTTTGACAGTTAAATACTGACAGCTTGGGTTCCCTTCATCATTTCCTTTAAAATATTTATTTTGATATTCAGTTCTAGAATGACAAATGAACTCTGAAAAGGTTCTTTAGATGTTGAGATTCTTTACACATTATTATGGGGGAAAAATTATTTTCAGCTTTTTCCATTCAGTTGTCCTAGATCGTTGTTTGAAACTTATGTTTCCTAGCACAGAGTACGCTCCAAGAACTTGAATGGAAGTTTTCATTCCTGAATGTTCCTTGTTGAATTGATTCTCAGAAAAGAATTTCAGAAAGACCTTTGCTACATGGCCAGTAAAGACCACAGTCTTGAAATTATCCCAAATTACTGAATCAGAGGAAAATTAACAAAAGAAACAATTTCACAGAATCACAGAAACACAAAATTGATGAAGTTATCAGGAACTTCTAGAGGTCTCTACTTCAGTGAACCTGCCCAAAACAGGAACGAAACAGGATTCTGAGAATTATGTCCAGCTTATTCTCAAACATCTCTAAAGACTAAGACTCCAAAAATTCTATGTGTAAACTCTTCTAGTGTCTGACTACTCTGAGAGTAAACATTTTACTTCTGTTTAAATAGATTTTCCTGCATTTCAGGTGGTGCTCATTGCCTCTGGTTCTGTCATGGGACACCAATGAGAAGAGTCTGGCTCAGCCTTATTTACTCTTTCCCAAGAAAACTTATTTGTGTACATTTAGGTGTGATTTGTACACACATTCACCATGAGCTTTCTTGTCTCTAAGCTTAATAGTCCCAGCTGTCTCAGTCTTTCCACACAGGAGAGGTTCCCAAGTCCCATCGCCATCATGCTGATCCTTTTTTAGACTCTGTTGCTTCATACCTCTCCTGTTCTGGGGTGGGGAGAACAGGACACAGTACTCCATGTCCCTCACCAGTGTTGAGATGAGGGGAAGAATTATATCCCTTGACCAGTTGACACTACTTTTCCTAATGCAGCCCAGAATACAGTTAGCCTTCTTAATGTCAAAGACACACTGCTGGCTCATATCTAGTCTACCAAATCCTCCAGTTCTTTCCTGCAGTCAGTCCCCAACCTGGAACTATTCTTTCTCAAATGTAGGACTAGGCATGCTTCACTGAATTTGGTATTTCTGTCAGACAATTCCTCCAGGCTTTTGAGGTCCTTCTGAACAGCAGCACAACCTAAGATGCATGAACCATTTATCCCAGTTTTGTATAACTGTCAAAATTGCTGAGGGTGCACTCTGCCTCAACATTAAAGTCACTAGCAAAGACATTCCAGTCCCAGTATTAATTCCTGAAGTATGCCACTAGTGACAGGCCTCCAAGTGGACATTCTGTTTTCCTATCACAATGACTTGTGTCTTGTGTTTCAGCCAGTTTTCAATCTATCTCACTGTACAGTTATCTGTTTGTCAATGGGCATGTTATAAGAGGCTGTGAAAGGTACAATATGCAATTAGCAAATATGGATGTCTATAATTAAATTATTTGTACTGACAACATTCAAAGTACATCTGGTTTATAGCTTTTCTGACCAAACAAGCTTACTTTCAAATAGAAGAAGCATTCTGGAGCTTATCTTTGGACAGCTGTAATAATCAACTTATCTACAGCACAGTAGAAAAAGTTTTTCAGCTCTTCCATCAGGGCAGATAATAAAAAAACTTGGATAAGTTCATTTATTGATGATGACACATCCCATAGCAAGATACATGTAAACAGGCCTATGAAACCTAAATTAACACATCACTCTCTTTAGAAGAAATCTAATGCAAATGACACAAAATAAAAATGTTAAACAACTATGATGTGATCCAGCAAATGCAAAGAATCAAGTAAAATGGAAACTGAAGTTAGTAGACAAAACAGTCCTAGAACATAGTAGAATATTTTTGTATCTTATGAGGTTTATGGATGATTGCTGCTATTAAACAATGAACTCTTTCACATCATGTGGCCTTTTTTTTTTTTTTTCTTTCAGAAGAGTTATCCTTTTTTCATTGGCCTGGTTACTCATTTGGGGAATATCTTTTATGATTTATTTGTTTCTAATTCTCTTGACCATCATTGCAAAAATAAACATTACCAGTGACAAACTTACTGTCTTCAAGGAAATGACTGCCACAATCTTTCTGTGTTTGTTTGTGCCTTCTTCTCCTGTGCACAGAAGATACCTGACCTTCTCTTTGTATATGTATTTTTGAATACGAAACTTTTATTCTCTCCTGCTTATGTTGAACTTCTTTCATCTGTTGTATCACCTGCTCTTCTATAATCTATTTGTACATTCCTTCACATATAATTCCAGTTAATTACATTTACTACTAAAAAAGGACCATCTAATAACAATATCTACATCCTTTCTTGAGAAAATAACCATCCATTGAAGTACGGTGTTGTATATAAGAGAACACTGCATTCTGAAAACAAATCAGAACTACATAAAACAACAGTTAAGGGAAGGATCTTTGAGCACTTCACAACACACGTCAGGAATGGAATGCCATCCAAGAAAGCCTAGATAGGCTCAAGCAGTGGGCCCAGGAGAATCTCATGAGGTTCAACAAAGCCAAACACAAGGCCTTGCACCTGGGTCATGGTAAGTCCCACTATCAATATGAGTTGAGGGATGAAAGAATTGCACACAGCTGTCTCAAAAAGGACCTGGGGTAATCACGGACAGCAAACTGGACATGGTCAGAAATGTGTCCTCACAGCCCAGAAAATCAAGTATATCCTGGGCTGCATCAGAAGGAGTGTGGCCAGCAGGGTGAGGGATGTGATCTTGACCCTCTACTCTGCACTGGTGAAACCTGACCTGGAGTATTGCATCCAGATGTGGAGTCCTCAGAACAGGAGAGACATGGACTTGTTGGAGCACATCCAGAGGAGGGTCAGAAACATGATTCAAGGGATAGAAGATTTCTGACCTTCCCCATGAGGATAGGCTGAGGCTGAGATATCTGAGAGCTGTTCAGGCTGCAGAAGAGAAGGCTCCAGGGAGATCTGATGATAGTGGCCTTTCAGTATCTAAAGTGGGGCTGAAAGAAAGGACAGGCTCTTTAGCAGGGTCTGTTGTTGACAAGGAGAAATGGTTTCAAACTAAAAGAGGAGAGATTTAAATTGGATATAAGGAAAAAGTTTTTTTCCAATAAGGGTAGTAAGTCACTGAAACATGTTTCCAAGAGAGAGGGCCCGTGGAGACATTCAAGGTCAGTCTGTTTCTGGACGGGGCTCTGAGCAACATGATCTTGTTGAAGACATCCCCTGTCCATTGCAGAGGAATTGGGTAAGATCACCTTTAAATGTCCCTTCCAACTCAGATAATTCTATGATACTATGATTAATCAGATTCTTTGCCATTTTTGTGGTTCTATTCCCAAACTGTTTGACAGTGCTTTATAATGGCACATCATGGCACTTCTGAACTGATACAACATGAGATTAACAACTGAAACAGCTGAAACAAATGGCTCATGAATTGTGGATCATCAGATGAAATCCTACAGCAGTCAAACTGTCATTTACTGTGCATTAGTAGATTGCAAGCTCGTGCTTTTCACAACATATTGTAACATCTCAATTATTTAAAAATAAGGTCTTTGTGGGTGAAAGATCTTTTTTTTTTTTTTATTAATAAATATCTCTATATTTTAGTTTCTGTATGTATGTCATATTCTACATTTGGAATTCCTGATTTTTTCTTGACCAGAATAAAACAATTTGTCCCCATATATGTAAATGATCCTTATGATTCATACAGCTCAAAAACCAAAGGCAGACATCATCAGGTATATTATAAATACCAAAAGAAAATAAAATGGAGATCAGTTGACAGAAGTATTCCATTCTTAGTTCATTTTCCTTGATGGATCTTCAGATCCTGTAGAAAATAAGAATACTTATGGCTTTGCTGGGGGAGGGAAGGGTTTCCTTTATAGAAAAAGTGGAAGAACATGTTATAAAACAATTATGCAAAAAACTCTTGAAATATTCAGGACTGAAATTTTCTATCTATTAATTAGATCCCTGTCTTTCTTCCTTCATTCTTCCACTTCAACTTTGACATGTAAGAAACATATTACAGAAGTATCATACAGTACCAAAAAGCAATATTTTGGAAATGCATTACAATTAGGCATCAACAATTAGCTTGAGAGAACATCAATTTCAATAAAAAATGTATTTGGGAAAGTAATTAGTGTATGTTATACAGTAGAAACTTCTTCAG
Source organism: Alectoris magna (assembly GCA_030625065.1). Classification (NCBI taxonomy): domain Eukaryota; kingdom Metazoa; phylum Chordata; class Aves; order Galliformes; family Phasianidae; genus Alectoris; species Alectoris magna. Next base: position 178,913,605 of record CM060560.1, on the reverse strand, counting down.
AAGTCGTTGTTGTAAACTTATGTTGAGAAAACACTGCGGAAAAGACAGAGCAGTAAAAAAACAAATGATTAAGAACTGTCTAAAGGAGTCTGATACAATGATTGATTTCCTTTAAATAAAAGAAAAAAAAGAATAAATATAAAAGAATTCTGAAGTACCTTTGAATAGATGTAAGAAAATACATACCTACGTTTGGAAGTGACTGGAAAAAAAAAAAAAAAAAGGTAATTTATTATAGAATTTATAACCTTCCCTAGGTTTTATCCCTGTACTGTTGTGAATTGAAATGTACTTCAGTAAATATTGTACACCACTACCATTTACCTCCCAAAAAGCATGTGCTTAAGCTTTCTGTGAGCTTAATAGTTTTTGAAGTATTTCTGTCCACTTGTTTTTTGAAATCAATGATCTGTCATTGCATTATAGATTAGGGGGTACATTTTTATTCACTGCATAAGTTATTCACATATTCCTTCATCCATTTGACATAGTCAGTGATAACCTATGGTACACTGAGAACATGAATTATATATGCTCTGCTAAAAGAGAAATTGGTTGGATTGTGAATAGTGCATTTTTTCTTAAAAGAGGAGCGACTCTAGAATAGTTGGCAATAACTGATCTTCAAGGTAACAAGATAACTAATCATACTGCTAGCTCATAAATGTCTCTATTAAAATTTTAGTTGTTTAAGAGTTGAATTCAGTGTAAACATATTCACGGGGTATATTCCAAATCAGCTTCTCTGTACTTCTTTTTTCAGTTACATTATCATATTATTTTTGTCATTCTCACCACTACTTATGGAAGTTAAACCACTTTTCTTTTTAACACATGAAAGAATATAGTCTACAAAACCAGAGTAGACTTAATACTTATATTTCATAAATTTAAGAAGGCTGTTCTAATAAGTATACTGGATGAAATTTCTTCATCTGCAGGGTTAAGCAAATGTAATTTTCCCCCAAAAAAGTACTGTAAAACAATGGAACTTCAGTGTAAGATAGCAAGGTAACATTATTAAAACACGAGACATTATTAAAATATAATAGCATCTTTGGTTAAGGTTTTGAGAAGCTCTCTTAAGTGTGAGAATGAACAAAACAGTCAGCTTCATCTATTTTCCTCTTTCTTGAATTACTCTTTCCTCCTTCACTCTACTCCCTTTCCAGTATTCCTTAGATGTATATTCATTACGCTTGCTTTGAACATTTCTTTCTTTTTTTTAAGATGAAAATATTATTTATGGCCTCTGAAAAAAGTACCTCACTCTACCTATTTGACATTGTTTCATAGGAAAATATGTAGCTTTAACAATTATAATTAATTAAGATTTATCCTTTATCCACACAAATGAATGGGGGTTCAACTGCAGCAGAGTACTCTAGTTTACAAATAAAGAATGTTAGCTGAGAGGAAAAAAAAAAAAAAAAAAAAGCAAAAGCAAGAAAATGTTGCTACATTGTATTAGTATTGGTAAATTTTAGTGTGTTGTAAAGCTTAGGAATTTATAAAAATTCATTTTGGAATCTAGCAAGAAAAGATGTACGTGTAGGAGTGCCATATTAAATACTAAAATATTTCTTAAAACAAGAAATATCTTGAAATCCTTTCTATTTCTGTGATTGTTACATTAACATTCTTTGTTTCTGTGACTAGTTTAGTATCAGATGTGCAATTTCTTGCCAGCAAGTGGTCTACTTCAACTAAGATAACTTCAATATGCTAGGAATTCTACAGTCTTGACTGGTTCCTTACAAGTCAAGACAGTGCATTCATTTAATTACAGAGATTCACTTGCTGTTCTTCATCTGAAAGGATCAGAATTTTTTAAAAACTTGGGATAAGAAAAATTGTAAAATTTCACAGCAATAGCTTGATGTTTGCTTTTATAGGTGTGTTGTTTCAGTTTTGTTTAGTCTTCTTTGTCTTTATTGGTTTTTTGGATTTTGGGATGAAGTTGTATTATTGCTCTTGTTTTTTTAACAGTAGATTTATTAGTTCATTAGCAGAATTGTTGTTATGCTCTGGCTCAGCACTTGTGTTCTGGAGAAGGAAGAAGGCTTGATCTGCACATTCTCTTGGCTATGTAGGTAGACTGAGTGCTGGCTGACCTTTCATCACCATCTGCTCAAGTGTTTGTCTACGTCCATCTGTGGAGGGATCCGGAGGAATCTTTCTGCACTCCCCCCCTCTCCCCACCCATTACCTTTATTTCCTCTTAGTCCAAGCAAGAGTTGCCATTTACTCACTGTTCCTTCTCTTGCAGTATACACTGATGCCATGTGATACTAGACATTTACAACATAGACATAATCATCTGAAAAGTGGATGTCAGGGCTCTTTTTATATTCAAAAGATAAAAATAGAGAGTTTCTGTCATATCTCATCTTCATCCTTATGTTGATAAGTAAAAATAAACTTCATGAATCACAACTTAGAAGTTCCTATTTTTCTCCAGTGAGTGACTATGAAAGGATACAAGGATTACTCATTCAAATATAGCTATCTACATTGTAGATGTTCAAATCAAGTGTTGTTTTTTTATACTACCCTTTTTTGCTCATTCATAGGTGAACCATTTTTGAGACAACATTTTACAACATCTACTAATTTTTCTTTTCCATCTCTACTCTCTCACTGTTCAGACAGGAAGAGAATAGTGGAGCAAACTGTTTCACAGATATCATCTGTTTTTTAAAGCCTTCATGACTAAGGATTAATTTTCTTCAGTTACTGACTTCATATCAAGGAAGTTTGGATGATGTTCTGAATGAGGCAGGGACAATTTTGACAAATATTCCTCATTTGCAGGGCAAAAGGTGTTGCAAGAAATACTCAGTATTTAATCCCCCATTTAATTTGAGAGGGCTGAAAAGCAACGTTGAGCAAGATGAAAAGTAGTATGTCATACCAAGGGGCAACAGTAGATTTACGGATACTTATGAAAGAAATGCTCATCCATTTAGACCTTCCTGCAGTCTTTAATATTAGCAGTAGATGACATGAGCACTTTTTAGAGGTGTGGGAGTAATTGCTGTAGTTCATTATAGCCCATTTATTACCACATTAATGGTGTTGAAATGATGGGAAATAAAGCCATAATTAAGCCAGTATTTTTTCTGTTTTTGGAAATACTTTAGTTTGAAGGCCATTGATATTATTATTTTCAAAAATTCTATCATCTCAGATGGTTCCTTACCATGCTAAAGTTTTGAGAAGTAGATTGAAGTGGACTCTGAACATCAGGTTTTCTATAACTTCCTCCTTGCAACAAAATACAAGCAACGTGTGTATGGAATTCGCTGTTTGGAGTATCATATGGTAAAGCACACTACCAAAATAGAAATGAAGTAAAATTAAACTACAATGTAAAGTGGGCACTCACAAAGATAGATGACAGTCTTTGTTTGAAAAAAGGAAAAGGTTCCTTTGATACATGCATCCGAGGGAGGTTGGTTAACCCAGTCTCCTTCACTCAGAGCAACTGAGGATTCTAGAAAAGTAAGTTTCTGAAATACTCTCTCAAATACCATCCATTCCCAGAAACAACTAGGTCATCTAGCTTGTAGCTTGCTATTTCACAAGATTCCAGAAACATGATTGTTATAGCTAAACTGTCAAATTGTGGCTTCTGACAATTTTAACAACCCTTAAAGAATTTGTTCATCTTCAAGCTGAAAATGGTAAGGTATGGTGTCTCAGTGATCAGCCCCATCCTGAACATAGTGTCCTGTAACTTATTAATCAATTAGTTTCAAGCTATCAGTTTTTACTGAGTAATGCAAAAAAGATTTACTGAGAAAGCTAATAAAATAATTATCTAAAAATAAATGTTGCAAGGAATCTGGTAGACACCTGAAGGCTATTTTGTCAAAATAGTTTACAATTACATAAAGGAGGCAGAATGATCATTCTATGTGCTCCTAGGAATGGAGAAGCTGGGGGAAAAAAATCACACAAAAAAAGAAGGTAAAGAACTGTAGTTGTCCAAGTTGAAACAGAGATAATGTGAAAATTGTAGCACCTCTGGACTTGCCCTGGGGGATTTAATTGCAAAAGACATATTGAAATATAATATTCAAATGTACTTGATTGGGGATTGTTTTGTTTTCTTTCAGCTATTCAAAAGATACAAGAAGACAAGTTAAATAAAACACCGTACTTTTTCTTTTACATTGTGCATTTCATATGATAAAAAAAATAATTTATAATAACATTTCAAATTATTTGGTTTTGTATAACAACATACATTGAAATAGTATTTTATTGTGAATATATTTTCTATTTAAATGCAATATATACTTTTATACATTTCTACAAGTCTATATAAAATGTAATATTGAATTTTAAATTGCATTTCTGACTACATATGCTAACTTAAATTACTGTATATCTCCAGATTGTGCTGAAAGCAGATTACAAATGAATCTGGATTAGCTTTAACGTTAACCTTAATTGAAATTAAATTAAATTCATCATTGCTATGGTGACTGAAAAATATTATAAAACTTTTCTTTTTCTTAAAAAAAGCATATTACCTTAAGGAATATGCAGAAGTCTGTAGTCAATTGTACTCTTTTTTGGCAATGCACTCTTACCAGAAGAAAAAAGGCTAGTGGGTAGAAAGATTAAGACCCCTAACAGAGTTATTTAAAGTACTCATTTTTAAACCACAACATGTCTCAGAATTCTATCCAGATGACATTTATATTGCACATGTATTGACTATATATGACAATATACATTTAATATATGCATATTGAATTTGATTAACAAAGGAAACAGAAACTGAGGGAAAGAGACAACAACATTTAAGGAGAAGTAAGGAGAAAAAGGAACAAAGAGGAAAAGGAACAACGAAAAGATATTTAGATTTAGGTATATTATTTATATTATTTGTATTTCAAAAGAGAGAAAAGAGGAAAAAAGAAAATAAAATTATTTTAAAGAGATCCTGAAGTATAGGGGGGTAGAAGGCCTATATACTCACATAAAAATGAGAAAAGATGAAAACTAACAATCAGAAAAACAAGTAAAGAATGAGGACATGTAAACAACAACAAATAGGCAAACAAAAAATATCCATGAAGTAAAATGAGGAAGGAAAGACTGGTGAGATCACAGTCCCACCAACCTGTGAATTCTGAATGAGTACCAGCCAGCTTCTGGGACAGGGCCAATGTGGTGCTTGGCTAAATGAAAAGCAGTTGGCACCCTGGTATTTCACATGTGATGAGCATCCAATATATGACATTTGATCTTATGCCAAGAACAAACTATGGTTTGGAATCTCTAGGAGCCAATCAAGATATACAGTGACTTCTTTCTTTTATCATTCTAATTTTATGTCCCGAACCTAAGAATACTTAATCCAGATGCGCATGGATTTAGATGGAAAAAAATCTATCCGGCTAAAGAAATTGCTCAAAATCAGTCCATAGAACATAAATTCTATCTCAAATGGAAACCTTTCTCTCAGATCAAAGAACTATACTCTTTTCACATTTCTACTCTTGAAAAAAAAAAGAAATCTGATCAGTCAGGAACCATATGTATTTAATTACATATTTATCTGATAGCCTTCAGGCAGACATGGTTATCAGAGATGGCACCAGTAGAATGCCCACTTGCATTTGGCAAGCTGACTTTGTGATGTTGCAGTATTAATTCATCCTATTAGTCTAAAATCTGGAGCTGCCCCTAATCAATAAGAAAGATACAACTTTATGTTAATCGTCATTTCTTTACTAGTAAGCTTATTTCTTTTCACATTTGTCTTTCCAATTTATGGTTAGAAATTATGCAGATCTTCCATCTTTTGATAATAATATTTATTCTGAGAAGTAAAAAGATGTATGCAAAAATAGGATGAGGTCTATTTTAATTTCCCTTCCCAACACCTCCATGATACAGATACAAATGTCATGATTCCTTGCATATTAATTAGACTAAAATGAAATGAGGACATATATAGTCAGAAGGTGTTTAATTCAATAATACACTTTTTTATGCCTTACCTTTGAAATTACACAAGCATCAGAGCAGTCATATCTGTTTCATTGTTACAGAGTTACTGCGAATGCACACGTGAGCATTTATCAAAAGAATTATCCACAAACAAAAGGCTACTGCTTAATCAGCTATTATAAATGTAAATAATGTCAGACAGTAACAGAAAAAAGTAAAAATTTTTTTGCTGCTGCGTCTTTATAAACTTTTGTTAATTCACCAAATGGAATTAGTTCAACAAGCAGAGGTCGTGATTTACTAATGTGCTGAACTTCTACAATTAAATGACTTGTCTGAGAGTTGATGGAAAAGCAGTGGATATTTTCTGCTTGAACTTCAGTAAGACCTTTGATATTATCTCCCATCAGATCCTCATAGAAATCCTATAGATCCATGGGTGGCATAAGTAGGCAGAGAGGTGGATCAAAAATTGTCTGAATGGCTGGGCCCAGATTGTTACAATCAGTGGTGCAAAGTCTAGTTGGAGGAGAGAATCAGAATCACAGAATGTCAGAGATTGGAAGGTACCTCAAAAGGCGGTCTAGTCCAATCACTCTGCCAGAGCAGGAACACCTAGATTAGGTCACACGGGAACCTAGATTAGGTCACACAGGAGAGTAACTAGTGATGTATTCCAAGGGTCAGTACTGAGATCAGTCCTGTTTAACATCTTCATTAGTAGCCTGGGTAATGGGGTAGGGTGTACTCTCAGCAAGTTTGAAGATGATACGCAAGAAGATTATAACATCACCATGTTCAGACTGGGTAAATGGACTGACCTCATGAAGTTCTACAAGAAGTGAAACCTGTACATGGGGAGGAATGACCCCAGGCACCACCAGTGCTTTGGGCTGCCCAGCTCGAAAGTACCCTAGTAGAAATGGAAGTGTGGATAACAATTTCAGCACGGGTTAGCAATGAGCCCTTGTCACAAAGAAGGCAAGGGTAAGGAACTCATGAATATACTAAAAGGAAAGATGAAGGTCCATGAAATGGGGGAAAAGGGCCTGTCCATCTGCAAAGAATATAGGAATCTTACCAGGGCCTGTAGAGATGCAATGAGGAAGGCTGATGGAATCCTCTTGGAATTAAACCTTGCAAAGGAGGTAAAAAACAACAAGAAAGGGGTTTTATTAAGTACATCAACATTAAAAGGAAGGCTAGGGAAAATGTGGGTCCCCTACTAAATGAAGTGAGGATGTTGTCAGAGAGCACCTAGCAAAATCAACTCACACCAATCTATAGGCCCTGACAGGATGCACCCATGTGTTCTGAGAGAGCTGGCAGAGCAACAGCTGTGGCAGTCTCTATCATCTTTGAAAGGTGTTTGTGAACAGATGTGCCTAAATACGGGAGGATAGTCAATGTCACTCCAATGTTCAAAAAGGGCAAGAAGGAAGATAAAGGAAACTACAGGCCCATCAACCTCAACTCTGTCGCTGGAAAGGTGATGTAACGACTCGTTCTGGATGTCATCTTCAAGCAATTAAAAGAAAAAAAGATTATCAAGAGTAGTCGATGTGGATTCATCAAGGGGTAAATCATGCTTGACCAACATTGAAGCCTTCTATGATGTCATCACTGGCTGACTAGATGGGTGGAGAGCAGTGGATGTTGTGCACCTTGACTTCAGGAAGGCATTTGACACAGCCTCCCACAACATCCTATTTATGAAACTTAGAAAATGTGGGATAGATGAGTGGATGGTGAGGTGGATTGAGAATGACTGACTGGCCAAGCTCAAAGAGTT